>CAWUFW010000312.1:4227500-4827010 GCA_963921515.1 Calotriton arnoldi | reverse complement strand
TCCCCAAGACTTGCTGCTGCCAAGGCTTGTTGGCTCCAATCGAGTTGCCGACACCGCAGTCAGCTGCAGACGTCGAGGGACCCACCGAATCCAGCTCCTGGTCGTCGTCGACACCTCCTGGACCACGTGGCTGAAGAGTCAAGGCACCTGCAACCGACCTGAATCTACCGACGACGGTGGGCATCCATCTTCCTTGCCCCGGGTCACTGCCAAGTGACTTTGAACACTGTCCCCTCTGCTTTCAGGTCATCCTTCTTCAGAATCCAGGCTTGGATTCCACCGGACACTTCTTCAGCTCCCGCAAGCAGCAAGTCTTCTTTGTTCGCCATTGAAAACGACGCCGCGACCCGACACCAAGGACACCTATGCACCCGGCTTCCCTGGGTGAGGTAACTCCAGCACTACGGTGCTCCTGTGGGTGTGGGCCCTAGAACTACTTACCCTGTAAGTGACTTGCTTGTAGGTTCTCCCGAAGTATCCTAAAACTCTTTCTTTCCAACCGCGACTTGCCCCATTGAAGTTAACGGCGATCCGCGCCTGTGTATCCACACTGCACGCGTCCCCCGTGGGTCCTTTACTTACCTGCCTTGGGTGGTTTTGTGAGGCCCCGGCACTTCTGAAGGCCCTAGGCCTTGTCTCCCTGCAAGTCGTTGTCCCTAAGTCTCTTACTTAGTATATGGTCTGGTACGCCCCTAGGGCCCCAGCCATATTTTGTGCTTAACTTATTGTGAAACGTTGATTTGTGCATATGTTTGTCTTCTAATCTCATAAAGAGATTAGTAGAGGTTATTTAGAAATAAATACATATATATTTGATATATATACCTGTGTGGTGTCTTTTCATTTGGTGATTCAAGAGATTATATGGTAAAACAAGCTGCTTTACATTCCTCCGAGACTTAGCCTGAAGGCTGCTCTCCACAGCTACCACTAGGATAGCTTTCTTTAAAAGGTTGTCTTAAACCTATCTACCATAAGAGTCGATTTGCCCTGGTGCAAGGTGTCCACTTTAATTAGTGAACAGCATATACCAGGCCAACTTCTCACATCATAGTTCTCCCAATGTGCCGGAGGAGCGTTATCCTGTATTTCTCTTTTTGCACCAGCAATATTCCAAGATAGAAGCTTTAAGGAATTATTGTGGAGGCTTCTTCTTTGTGTGGCAAGTCATTCTGTTCTCGGACCATTTAAAGCTGAGGCCACCCAATTCCAATTGTTATTATCTTGCTGTGACTTTTGTCTGTCCTTTATATTTTCAGAATCGCTCTGGCATTTTGTAATACTAAGGTGTTTTCTTCATCTATACTATGCCTCTTGGGTGCCTTCAGTAAAGGTGAAGGATAATGTGGCTTTGATTGTCTTGCTATTGTAATACCCCAAACTTCAAACTGTTGTCTGGCGTTCAGGAATTAATTCACTTTTTCCTCATTTTTCCAGGTTGAGAGGATTTTTTCCATCTGGCTATTTTCTTCTTGAGGAATTAATTTAATTGACAACAGATCTGTGGTGGTAAGATGCTTTAATGTTGGAATTTCGACAATTAATCTCAATATGTTTCCTCTATTGAGGAGGTCTTGCTGCCCCTGGGAGATGTAATGAGGTGTTAATATAATCTGCTATTCAAACTGCTTGCTTGATTTATATCCGATGTTATTGTTGTGTGGAGTGAGTGTTGTAATACCTCTCTGTAGTTTGTCCCGACTCCACCATCTTACTGCATATTTATTTTTATTATAATCTTTTCCTTCTGTGCATCTTCTTTTAATGGGTTTCTCTGCTCCTTCTCAGGGCTACTTTTAGTCAGCACTGTATTATTCCTTGTATCGATTGTTCGTTTCGCAACTGTCAAATCCGATAAGCATTTTTTTTGTTTCTGTCTTCCCTTATTTTCTGCGCGGATGTCATCTGTGGTTGTGCTAACGACTTCACGCATTACTTGATTTACCACTATTCTGTGGTTGGATTCTCCTTGACTGGTGCGTCGAGCTTTCAGTTTTGTTCCCGATTCATATTTGCATTGCAGCGGAACCTTTCTTATTTTTGATTCTGGTAGCTTATTATTGATTGATGCCGTTTGTATTTGCAATATTTCTTGATTAGTCTGAGTTATGTCCATTGATTCATCTGTTTGGAGACTGTGGTTTAATGAAGTCCACGACGTAAGACGTTCTTGCATTTTCTCATTCTCACCTGTCATCACCTGTTCTGTGTGAGTACTCTGAGGTTCTGGGCCTGTTTGCAGTTTTTTTGTTTAAAAAATATGAAACCATCTCTGATGGTGTTTGTGTCTTTCTTTGTACACTGGTTTTTCTTTCTAGATTTCCTCGCTCGTTTCCTCTGTCTCTTGGTTTGCAAGCATAATTCTGTGTTAACTTGGCTATATAGTGAGGCAGGAGGTTGTTTTACTTGGCCGATATCATTATCTTCAATACCTGTCCCAGCTTTAGTGATCTCGAGTGGTTCGGTTGTGGGCAATACCTTTGATAGTTCTTTCACATGCTCACTGATGTTGCGTTTGAGACCTAACCCTCCTTTCGAGATCATAAGTGGATCTAATGTGACCTGTGTTTTAGGTTGTCCAGCAGGGGAAGTTTGTTGATTTGACTTAAGTGTCTTGCTGGAGTGATTTATATTTTTTGTCTGGCTTCGCCAGTCATTTGCTTTTCATTTAGAATGCTTTTTAGAATGGCTGGCACAGTACTCAATTGATCAATTATTGGACCACATGCTCACTCTTTGGCTGTTATTGTATTTGTTTTACGCTCCTTAATTATTAAGTCCGCCAACGTTTCCAATTTCGTATTTCTTCCTACAATATATGAGGCTATTATGTTAATCAGATCAATCTGCATGTCTAACTTATCCGATGGCATATGAAGTACTGTTATTGTATTTTCTAACACTTTTTACAGCGATGTATATGCTGTCTAATGGTTCTCCACTTTTGTTTCTAGTATAGGCCCTTCCTCCGTGCATTCTTTTGTGCTTCAATCTTGTTCCTTTGCTTTATCTGCTGTTGTTAAGTTGTTCTGTGATAATCTTATTTCGATGGAGCTAGTATGCAACTGCAGTGTTGGGTTTTGTTAGTTTCTCTTCTCTTTGTGCCTCATCTAGTTCTGAAATTGAGTGGGCTGTTCTAATGTACTTGATATCTCAATTATTGGCTGCAAGTATCCTTTTATTGTATCACTAAATGCTTTACTCTTCTGATTCTCCGATTGATTAAGAGTTTTGGCTTCTAACGCCTGAAGCAGGTCTGTATTGCTTGTTAGTGATATTGAATGCAACCATGAGTTGTTATGCTGCATGTTTGGAGACTGAGGGTTATCTGAGGTATCCAAATGTATACCTTCAACTTCTGGCGTTTGTTTAAATGAGCCCACATTTAATACTGATTTCAGTGTGGATAGTCGGAAGCATGTACTTGTGCCTGTATCACTTGCCGGCTACTATTCGCCTGATCGTCGGCAGGCGCTTTGTCAATGATTTTACTGTCCTTCTGTGTGCTTTTGATCTCGGCGCCATTAGTTTTCGTTATTATTAACTTTTGTGGTGTCAGTGGGTTTGGAAGGCCCTTTAGTGGTCCTGTTTCTGAAAAGATAGCTGCCGTTGGGTCTTTTAAAAACGTGAACATTCTGTTAGGAGTCATTTTTCCAAATATAGAATATTGCGATGATATTAATGGGCTCGTCGATACATGGGCTGATTTTTTGGGTGATTCTGCTGTCTCCTTTGGTTTCTTGGTGACTTGTTTTGATGTTTTTTGTGCCAATTGCTTCCTGAGTCTCCCCGACCTCATTTATTATTATTTTTTTATCTTTAATTATGATGGATTTATTTCCGTTTGTTTTTTCCTTGCTGCCTTTATACACGAGATTATGCTGCTTGGTCTAGACTATTGTGGTTGTAAGCCACTTCGTTTGTTTATATTCAAATTTGGCTTTTAGCTTTGTTGTCGGTTATGGATTGAGGCTTGTGCGTTGTATGCAGTCTTTTTTCACGTAGTTGTTTTATTACGTAGTTATTTTCGCAATTGTTTAGTTCCTAGAACTGTTCATAGAACAGTTACTGGACCTTATGAGAATATCTCACATTTGCACTCTGCATGATGCACATGCCCCAGCCCCAAGTCCACTTTATTGTCGAGACTCTGCCTTCCCTAATGGCGATAGCCACGCTGCTGGCTTGTATGTCGGTGCAATTGCAGATGCCTGCTCCACCCACTGCCACAAATCCCTGTCCGGTAATGCCTGGTTCACGGGTTTGTTGCTCAGCAATTGCCCTCCTTGTGGGGATTTGTACTATATTATATTGTGCCAACTGAGCCGGGTCACAGTCTCTCCTGGCTCTTGACGGTGGTGTGGCGGTGATGGAAGCACTGCTCCTTTAATTCTAGGAGTCTTTTGGTTGTGGCACTTATGGCTGCTTACTGCGTTGGCTGAAAGGCTGTGGCGTGCAGTTTATGGAGTTGAAAAAAAAAAAGTGAGTGGGGTGGCGAGGTTAAGAGGTTGAGAGCCAGGCGGGCGCCAGTTATAAGCCTCCCGCAACCTGCGGGATCACCCCGACCAGCCAAAGACTGGCAGAGATGTTTCCGCTAGGCAACAGGCTCACTCACCACCACCCCCACAAGCTCAGCCCACTCATCCCATATTTGTGACTACTTAAATGTTTATTTAAAAGTTACGATATTTTTGCTGTCAATATTTCTGTTTTTCTTAGTTAAGTATAGGAAGCTGATATTTTTGTGAACAATATTCATTTTCAGATATGAATCGATATTGTGTGCATTGATACAGTGTCATTGATCCCCTTCTGCCTCTTTTCGTCAGAACAAAGGCTTCTGTGCCTGTCTTCCAGTAATGGTCACTGCAAAAAATAATTTTAGATGTTGCATGCCAATCAGATCACCAGAATCTTGAATTCAGTTGTTAAGTAATAAAATTGAAATTCAAGAATTTAAATCAGATGTTTTATAAGCGAGACACGATGGGGCCTAGTAACGAAAGCTATTTTGTAGTGTGGGAAGTAGTACTACTTTGCGTACTCCAAAACACTATTCACAAACCTCTACCATCTTTTCCGTAGGGAGATCTCCATTCCTGTGGCAGAAATCTCAGCACACTCAAGAATAGGATTTAATAGTAAATAGAGGAGGGAAAAGAAGGAACAATAGGAAAATGAAGACTAATTACTACAAATTGAGTAAGGGAAAGGAAAATTGAATTAGGAATTTAGGGAAGGACATGGTAACATAAAACACACACCAACATAATAGTGAGACAATTACAATTCTCAAAATACACATTTAAGTCTACTATAGTATTACAACTGACAAAACAAGCTTAAATGAACTCTATCCTAGCCATGAGTAAGTCAAACACCACACAGGGCCAACCACTAGTACTGCAACTCATTATCATATAAATCAGTGGAGGCAACTAATAACATTAACACATAGAGAACATAAATTAAATTAACTTTACTTAACTTAAATTAACTTAACCTAAATGCATTAGATTTTAACCAATAAAGCAAGTAGGCATAATAGCATAAATATTTTTTATTAGGTGCCACAGTAATTGCACAAAAAAGAGTGTAATGCCTGTCAACCCTGCAGCACATGAACTCAACCCATTCCCTCCAAATCCTCGCCGACACATAGTTGCCTTTACAATGAATGCGATTGTATGCAGCAACAAAAGCTCTTTTAAATTCCTTCAATTCACTAGTTTCTATTGTGTAGTTGTGTTCACTCCGTCTCTGCGCACAAACAATTCTAATGCCCGCATCTTGGCAATAATGGAAGTGAATGTATGCCTTTCGATAAATAGCCCATTAGGTTTTCCCATTGATCTTCAAAAGAGTTGTCTAAGTAACTAATTATTTTCTTTGTGCTCAATATTGTCTACAGCCTTTGGAACCACTGAGATGAGGATGGCGGTTTGAATTTTTTTAATATAACCACAGTAGCTGTCTGTCTTTGCCAATAATGAACATTGTAAGATCATGCGTTTTTCTTTTCTGGAGATATACTCGGAATTGCTTGGCCTCAGGATTCAAATGTATACTCACCCCTCATAGGGTAAGGGGAATCCTAGGATCATGTGCATAATCTTAGCTACCTCCACAAAAAAGGGGGCGAGTTTAGGTTAGTTCCACTAAGTATGCAGGGTAACCCCTATTTCCCTACATCTCTTCCAGCACATTTGCACAGCTATTGATAACATCCAATGTATTTTATGGGGATATAATGTCAATTGAACAGTAATACATAGTGTATTTCTAGGTTTTATGTATGTCTAGCCATAGAGTCTCTCACTCTTCAAAGAAGGTTGAAGATCCCAGCCGGGGACTGCCAACACTTGATATGTCATTTTACTAATGAAAGTACAGATCTGCATTCTCCGCCACTGGCGTTCCACCAACTCCCCTCCCATGATGAATGGCTCTCAGTGTTACAATAGAAAAGTGTCTGCTTGCGCATTATCCTATGTAAGTTAGCATTCGCTGCACCATTTTCTGTTAAGACACCATTTTAAATCATGATTGAAACTAATCCTTTGCTATTTCTGAGAAAAGGCTTCTGCTAAGTTTCATTTCTCCAAGGTTGGGTTTTGCTTCATTAATGCATAGACTGTTTTTATTAGTGCATACCTTTCTCACTAGATACAGGCCTTCTCCCACTTGTCTGGTGATGGGCCAGACTGGAGCAACCTTGGACTTTGTAACTTTGTAAGATATGAGCACTGAGATTGTTTCTCTCTTGTATTCCATTGCTTTGCAGCACCTGCTTGGAAAATTCCATTATGGGCATGTCCTAGCCCAGTTACGAAATGTACATAATGTATCTTTATGCTTGTCGATTTCAGTCCCTCTGTAGCACTCCTAGAGCCTGGGAAGACTGGGCTCCACTCTGTGTGTACCTGAATAAACAGATATTGGTTTGTATTCTCTACTGTCTGACCGACCCTTCATTTGGTATGGAAGGCTGAGAGGTGGTCATTAGTGACCCAGGTGACCCGAATCGGGCCACTTCGTTCAGTTGGCACCCGAACAGGGACTCCTTCGGGTCAGTGACCCATCCCCTTTCAGCGGACGGAGGGGAGGTCGAGACTATCGTCAGGTCGGACTGACGGTTCAGGGATCTCTGCATGAGTAGTACTGATTGCTCGCAGCTGCCCCTTCCGTCTTGTCGGACGGTGCCTAACCCAGTGGTCATCCCGACTGGAGTCCTGAACGGCGAAACCCTTGGATCTGACCATTTGGTCTGACGAGTCGGCAGTGGAGAATCGGTTTGTTTGTGCTACTCGCATCAGGTGAGTTTGTTTTGGTTCTTTGTGGATATGGTACCATTGTGGTTTGAGTTTGGGACGGTCTGAGGACTGTTTTTGATAAAAGCATTTGCAATTGCTTTGCCAGGCACAAATAACTAACTTGTTTTCTTTTTTTTTTTAAATGCCTAGAATTAGTAAGTTTTTCTATGTGAAGCATGGTCTTGGCCCTGTTATGTTAAGTACATTATGGCACAAATATACGAGGGGCAATGCTGAGTTACAGTGGCCGTCGACGGGCACTTTTGATGAGCAAAAGATTGGGTTTTTACAGGAACAGTTATTCAAAAGACGAAGCAGGCGGTCTATGTTTGATTCCCTCACAACATGGCAGAAAGTAGCTAGGCAGAGACGATTGAAGATGGAAAAAGATGCATGGAAAGGGAAGACGCAAACACTGACCCAGAAAGCTGTAGCATATGATAGAGAAAAGCAGGAGGCAGGAGTTGAATGTGAGGATAGGAGGTTTCGATTACAGATTGATAAATCTTATTTGGCCCAAGAGGAAAATGATACTTTTGTGGAGGAATTGTTAGACACTTGACCCCCGCCCACATATGCCCCACAGAGGATATATCCCGTTGTTCCTTCATTATTACAGCAGCTGTTACAACCGCTCCAACTGTTCCTGTGTCTACTGTTGTCATTTAGACGGCTTTGGCTACGGCACCCCCTGCTCCCTCTTTGTCTTCGCCATCTGTGGCAACTGTGACTGTTAGCACACCCACTGTCTCGACTCCTATACCTCCTGCTCTCTCGCCTCAGGAGCAACCGCCAGCGACGATTGTACCTGTTACTTCTATGGTTCTTCATCCCCCAACATTTTTGAGTGTTGAGACGCTAGTACACGGATTGGAGGATAGAGATTGGACGAAATTTAAGGAGCGAATGGGCCCATTAGTGCAGTCTGGGGTAGGGGATGAAGAGAAGAAGGTAGTAGCTGATCAAGCTGCGCAGTGGGGTTGTAATCCCATTTATAGTGTGAAGGATGTTTGGACAGTTATGCGACATTTCGAGCCCTTTGTAAAGCAGCATCCTCTTAAGCATATATCTGCTACGTTGATTAGTCTTTGGCAGCAACACTTTGGGGATGATGCACCGCAAATTCTATTTGATATTAGAGATCATGTGCATGCTAGTGATTTGGAGCCCAGACAAGTTTTCGGGAATGTTACGAAGTTAATTGCTTATAGGGGTAGGTTGCATGAGTAGAGTCTTACCACGGTGTGTCAGTTTCCGATGCAAGAGGTTCAACCTATATATCACCCAGAAAAACCAGAGTTAACGGATCAGCGCGGTACTGTCACCAGAGCAGGTGTGGTGGCCCGTTTTCAGGAACAATGGGTTTATACTCTGTGGAAGAGAAGTGAGGTTTTATCCCTTAAGACTCATTTGCCTGATCCTAGGAAAAATCCCACAGCTTATTATAAAGAGTTGACTGAAGCTGCCTCTTCCACTGTAATGACTCTTGCTGATATTGAAATGTTCTTTGGTCTTCTTGTTCCGGTTGATATTTGGAGACAGGTGCATACTCAGGATCATGTTGCGGAGTTGGGTGGCACCTGGGACCAGATTAAGAGATGGGATCAGGAAAGGAAGCCAGGTGATAAGCCCCAAGCTGAGATACTTGCTTTTCCTGGTCATATTATTACATATATGAATTCTCTTATTCCGCCGAAGAAGGTGAGTTGGGATAAGTTGACGGCTTGTCGACAGAAGAAGGATGAAAGTGTGTCTGATTTTTTTACTCGGTTTGAAGATACGTTTTTGGATTATAGTGGGCAGGATAGGGCTAACGAGGGAGGAGTTCGGTTGTTTGTTGATAGATTTGTTTCTAATCTGCTTCCTGAAATTGCGACTCGTTTGCAGGTGTCTGAGAGTACTTGGTCCACCTCTTACCCCTCTGTTATTTTGAATATGGCTCAATATTATGAACACCGTGATCAAGGGGAGAAAGAGAAGACAGATAAAAAGCATAAGGATTTAAAGACGAAAGTGCTGTTGCAGCAAGCGTTCAGAGGGAATGGTAGAGGACGTGGTGGTCCTTCCAGACAGCTTCCACGCACTAGTAGGCAGCCGACCACCACACCTTTGGGGCCGAATCAGTGTGCGTACTGTAAGGATGAGGGCCATTGGTGTAGCGAGTGCCCTGCGTTTTTTCAGAAGGTTGCTGTTCCTAGAGGACGGGGTCCTCGTGGACGAGGTCATGGGACTGATAGAGCTCAGAGTACTGCGGTCTCACAGGGTTGTTCTGATACCAATTATTTTGATGACCCTCACGATGGACAGTATTACCATGATGATTATGATATGGATGAAGCGACAGGGATGTCTTATAGCTAGGATAACCAGGGACAGAGTGAGGGACCAGTTCCGATACCTGTAGATCAGCGTGGTCCTTATGTCACTGCGGAGTTGCAATGCTCGACTAAGGAATTTTTGGTAGACACAGGTGCAACAAAGAGTTCTGTTTCTCAGCATATGGTCCCTGGGGCTGCTCTGTCTGGCCAAAATACTGTTTTGGTAGGTTTTCCAGGTGTACCGGTATGAAGCCCCATTTCACGACCCCTAACATTGACTGTTGGTCCTTTCACTGTGGATTCCCCTTTTTGTTGACGTCCAATTGTGGTGAAAATTTGATGCGTTTGGATTTATTGAAGAAATTGCATGCTACTATTTATTGTTCCCCGGAAGGGGTTTATATGACGATGGGCCCAAATGTGAGTACTAAACAGTGTCTGTCTCACCCTCTTCTCGTTGAATTCACCAATGTACCATCCACTCTATGGGCGACAGGTGATACAGATGTAGGACTATTGCATATACCACCAGTTTTGATACAGGTTAAAGACAATGCTATTTTGCCTCGCATTCCTCAGTATAAGATACCTCAGGTGGGAGAACCAGCCCTTCTACAGATTATTCAGGATTTGATACAAAAATGAGTAGTTGAGGAGACGTCTGCTAATATTTGTAATAGTCCTTTTCTTCCGATTCTTAAACGGACGCCCTCAGGTTCCCCTGATGATCAGGAGGATGCTTATCGTTTTGTGATTGACTTGCGCAAAGTTAACAAAATTGTGGTCCCCCAGTTTCTGGTGGTTCCTGATATTACCACTCTTTTGACAATGATTCCTTCTACTGCTAAATTCGTTTCTGTTATTGATTTGAAAAATGCGTTTTTTAGCATTTCTATTCATCTAGATAGCAGGTATCTGTTTGGGTTCACCTTAGCTGGTAGGAGCTTTAGGTTCTGTTGAGCTCCTCAGGGCTATACAGAGAGTCCGAGTATTTATAGTCAAGCTTTAAAGAGTAAGTTGGATTACCTTTCGCTTCCCTCAGGTAACGTATTGGTGCAATATGTCGATGACCTCCTCATTGCTTCTGATACGGAACAGGGTTGTAGAGATAGTACGGTTAAATTGTTACTGCATTTAGCTCATCGTGGACATAAAGTTTCACTTTATAAATTTCAGTATTGTATACAGGAGGTCAACTATTTAGGTCACCTACTGTCGAAGGAGGGTAGGAGGTTGACCCCTGAGCGTATCAGTACCATTATTAAAATGCCCATTCCACAAACTCAGAAAGATGTGCGCGCTTTTATAGGTATCACTTCCTACTGTCGCCAGTGGATACCCAACTACTCCTTACTAATCAAACCCTTGCTTGCATTAACAACTAAAGAAGTGCATGAGCCTTTGCCTTGGGCGCCTGAATGTCAGCAGTCTTTTGAGCAATTGAAAGCTGCACTTTGTTCGGCTCCCGTGCTTGGCACACCTAACTACGGTAAGCCATTTGTGTTAAAAGTCCATGAGATGGCTGGTTGTGCACTTTCTGTCTTAACACAAAAATCTGGGGATAAGCAACGGCCGTGTGCTTATTTCTCCGCTGTGCTTGATCCTGTTGCAAGAGCCCTCCCGAGTTGTCTAAGAGCGGTTGCGGCTGTGGCCACTTCGATCAGACAATCGGCTGGATTCGTACTTGATACTGACCTCACAGTCATGGTACCCCATGCTGTGGACATGCTCTTGAATAAGACAAAGACACAGCACCTCACCAGTGCACGTCTTGCCGGCTATGAACTGACATTGTTTGCTAAACATATCACGATTAAAAGATGTGCTACTCTGAACCCAGCCACGTTACTATCCCTCCCTTCCGAGAGAGATGAAGTTGACAAACATGATTGCATCTTCCGAACGGAGGAAGAGATGAAAGGACGGGTAGACTTGACTGATGTTCCCTTATCTGACCCACAAGGGGAACTATATGTTGATGGCTCTTGTTTTAAATTACCAGATGGCACCACCACTGCAGCCTATGCTATTACCACACTGTACACAGTGGTAGAGACATCACAGGTCCCTTATCAGTCAGCTCAAGCTGCTGAGTTAGCTGCCCTTATTTGAGCTTGCGAATTAAGCGAGGGACTGGTTGTCAATATTTATACTGACAGCCAGTATGCCTTTGGGGTCAGGCATAATTTTGGGCGACTCTGGGCGGAGAGAGGGTTCCTTATCTCACATGGCACCAAAATCCAACATGGGCACCTCATATTGAGGCTTTTGTCTACTTTGACACTCCCCAAGAAATTGGCAATAGGGAAGTGTAGCGCCCACCGGAAGGTCACTGATGATATAGGTAGAGGAAATGCTTTTGCAGATCAGACAGCTAAGGAAACGGCCCGGACAAAGATGAAAAGAATGTTTGTAGCAAGTCCAGCTAGGTGGGTCCCTGAGGTTGTCATGTTTGAAGATACCCTTGAAAGTGTAAAGGAAATACAGAGTGAAGTCACGATAGAAGAATTAGCGGTGTGGCAGGAAAGTACAGCACAGTTGAATGACGAAGGATGTTGGATTGATAAATCAGGGAAGCAGAGATGGATGTTGCCAGATGCGTATGTTCTTCCTGTGGTTACTATGGCCCACGGTCCAGCTCATATTAGTGCTAAAGGCATTTGTAAATTGTTAGATCCCGTATGGCAGAATGGCAATATCTCTAAGACAGCCGCACACTTAGTGAATTACTGCATGGGATTCATGATGCAAAATCCTGGGAAGGGTACCCCTACACCGCCTGGTAACTTTGCACCACCCACTTTCCCTTTTGAAGTCCTTCAACTGGACTACATTGAGTTAGAGAGATGTAATAATTTGAAGTATGTTCTAGTGCTTGTATGTGCATTCAGCAAATGGGTTGAGGCTTACTCCACTAAAAACAATACAGCTATAACGACTGCAAAGGTGCTCCTGAAGGAGTTCTTTCCTCGTTTCGGCTTGCCCCAAGTGATCTGGAGTGACAACGGAAGTCATTTTAATGCAAAAGTGATTCAATTCATTTGTGAGGGTCTTCATGTTAAGCAAAAATTCCATGCTGCCAATCATCCTCAGTCAGTGGGTTTGGTTGAGAAGTACAATGGTACTCTCAAACTGAAACTGGCAACGATACAGGAGACGACAGGATTGAAGTGGCCAGATGATTTGCTGCTGGCTCTTTTGCCAACAAGAATGACAGCACATTCTAGAACAGGATTGTCACTGTACGAGGTTGTGTTTGGACGCCCGGCAAATGTCTGGAGCGTCCCGCGCCCTCGTCGGTTCTCTGAAATTGAGTATCGTATGTTACTTGATTATCTTGGCCAGTTAACAAAGTTTACGTTCTATTCACCAACAGGTTCAGCAGTCCCTGACTTCTACACCAGAGGGACCCCGCCACAACATTCAGCCTGGAGATTTTATTCTTCTACGGAATTTTCAGCGAAAGAAAAGTTTGGAGCCGCGGTGGAAGGGGCCTGAACAGGTCCTATTGGTGACGCGTACTGCTGTAAAGGTTGCAGGCCGTAAGAACTGGGTGCATGCCACCCATTGTCGGAGGGTTCCTTTACCTCTACCCTACGACCAGTGGGTCAAGGACGGCATCGGGTACTCTGAGTGTGAGCAAGTGGCTCGGTTTGTCCCATTCAGCGATGCCCAACTAATTTGGACTCAGACGGATAAGGAGAATGACGACGTGTTGAATGTGGCTGTTCCTCCGGAAATACGAGCTAATCAGGAGCCGTTGTTCACTTATCCTACAGTGCCTGGAGCTGCCAGGTCCAATTTGCGCCCTCGGCTGAGGGAAAGTGCATCTAAGGAGAAAAAAGATTAGGGATGGACTGTGTAAGATAGGTTGTACTGAGTTACAGTACCAACAGAGATTTATTGAGCTTGGTGAAGAATTTTGCTTACTTTAGTTTAGTTGCCTGAACATTAGATAGGGAAGACCAAAGTATACCGTGGAGGTGTACCATCGTGATCGACGTGAGATATGAGCTTAGGACAGAGCAAGCTCCACCGCCGGTGCTCAAGAGCGCCAACGTATTGATGGACAATAGGATCCTGTACCAGTGAGGCTCTGACAGACACTGGGAACTTGTATATTTCCTTTGCATTTTGCCCCCATTTTCATAATTCGTTATGCATCCCTTTGGTAGAATGGTTGCTGAGGAAGAACACCCAGTGATTCTTGTTGCCCCGCATAATGTGGTGTGGACCAGTAAGAAGAAAATGATATGTGTTGCTCTTGTGGTTTTATTGCTGATCATATTGTGCGGGGTGTCATGGGTTTTGGAAAATGGTCAGGATGTGTCTTTGCGTACCAAGGTTAAAATTATTTCCCCACCACGAAAGAAAAGGAAAGACCCGAGTATGTGTTCTAGATACGCACAAGAGATTCTTTGGAGAAGGGTCTGCTTGTTACCGCACTGAGTCCGTCACTATTTTATGGACTGCAGACCCATTACCTCTTGTGAACTATACATATACTCGCCCTCTGCAATTTACAGAAGTGAAGGGAGTGTTTGGTTTTGGCTATCCAGGTCCTTGTCAATATTATAGAAAGCCACTGGGAATGGGTTATCCAGGGTGTGATAATAACACCTATTGCGACAACTTTTACATGGAAGAGCAGAATGTCACATTGGTGGGTTGGCACTATAAGGAATTGATAGTTATCCGGGAGGCTGGTTATTATCCTGCTTGTTGCCCCATTGTGAATCGTATGGACACTTCTCTGTATATCAATTGTTCGGGAATAGTGCTGTACAAAAATACACTGCCCCTGGTGAATGACAAAGATCCGAGTACCTTTGGAATGAACACCAGATATGCCTCAGTAGATTACGAAGGACTGATTTATGCACACCCAGGGTTCTATTTTTTATCTAACGGTACTTATTCTAATGTTCATAATGGTACCGACAATGTCGCTCTTCGGATGGTGTTGCCCTTAGGTGTGCCCTGTAATTATGCAAAGCCTAATGAATGTTGGGTTAAGAGGCCTCTGACCAAAGAATTCTGTGAAGGAGTGACTGATATAGAGGTCAATAACTATAGTAATGGGATTACCTTTGGATACATCCTCTCTTCTATTTTCACTTTGGGTGGTACCTCTATGGCCCGGGGTGAGAAAGCTAGAGAATATTTTGGGTGCAAGTTACAAATTTTATCTAACACTACCGTGACTGCTTTACGCAACATCACTACTCAGTTGGAGAGTATGCAAAAATATTCTGAACAGACTAGATACGCAGTGGATTTCATTTTAGCCAAGAATGGTGGTGTATGCGCGGTAGTGGGAGATCAATGTGTAGTCGGGATCAAAAATATGGAAGAGAACATTACTAAACACATATTAGACATTCTCGAGAATGTCAAGGGAATGGAAAGAGGAAATTGGAGTTGGTCTCTCTTTGGTGGCTGGGGTTGGATTCTTGAAAAGGTGATTTATCTGATTGTGGTATTAGTGCTTTGCTGTGCCCTTATTCAGTGCCTCCCCTTTTGTTGCTCTTATTGCACAACCCTTCTCACTCCTAAGAGGAAAATATCGATTCATGATACCAATGCCGCAATTATGGTGCAGAAAGAGATAGACGACCTAATGCAGATAGATGAGGGCATTTTCGAGACTTCTTCCCGCCTTACAATTTCCCTTCCCGATACTGAGAATATGGAATATTCATAAGAAGTTATACTTATGGTCTTTTGTTTTCCTGATTTTATATTTTTTTTGTTGCTGTCAGAAAATGTTTTAGCTCATGCTAAAAGGAGGGTCTGTTAAAATAGAAATGTGTCTGCTTGCGCATTATCCTATGCAAGTTAGCATTCGCGGCACCATTTTCTGTTAAGACGCCATTTTAAATCATGATCGAAACTAATCCTTTGCTATTTCTGAGAAAAGGCTGTTGCTAAGTTTCATTTCTCCAAGGCTGGGTTTTGCTTCATTAATGAATAGACTGTTCTTATTAGCGCATACCTTTCTCACTAGATACAGGCCTTCTCTCACTTGACGGGCCCGACTGGAGCAACCTTGGACTTTGTAACTTTGTAAGATATGAGCACTGAGATTGTTTTTCTCTTGTATTCCATTGCTTTGCAGCACCTGCCTGGAAATTTCCATTATGGGCGTGTCCTAGCCCAGTTACGAAATGTACATAATGTATCTTTATGCTTGTCGATTTCAGTCCCTCTGCAGCACTCCTAGAGACTGGGCAGACTGGGCTCCACTCTATGGGCCTGATTCACAGAACTAACTTACGTCAAAATCCTAAACTTACAACAATTTTGGTATTCACAGAATGAACTTACACATTTGGGTATTCACAGAATGAACTTACACATTTGGGTATTCACAGAATGAACTTACACATTTGGGTATTCACAGAATGAACTTACAACAATTTTGGTATTCACAGAATGAACTTACACATTTGGGTATTCACAGAATGAACTTACAACAATTTTGGTATTCACAGAATTAACTTACTCATTTTGGTATTCACAGAAGGCACTTACTCATCAATGAGTAAGTGCCTTCTGTGAATACTAAAATGTGTAAGTTACACAAAATGTGTAAGTTACACAAAATGTGTAAGTTACACAAAATGTGTAAGTGTCTTCTGTGAATACCAAAATGAGTAAGTTTATTCTGTGAATACCAAAATGAGTAAGTTCATTCTGTGAATACCAAAATGGTAGTAAGTTTAGGATTTTGTCGTAAGTTAGTTCTGTGAATCGGGCCCTGAGTGTACCTGAATAAACAGATATTGGTTTGTATTCTCTACTGTCTGACCGACTCTTCCTTTGGTATGGAAGGCTGAGAGGTGGTCATTAGTGACCCGGGTGACCCGAATCGGGCCACTTCCTTCATCAGCGATGTACCATACAGCCTCCTATGAGTGGGTCATATATAACCTACAGGATAAGACAGATACCTCCCTCCTCACCTGGGCACCTTTCCATTGGGATGAACCCCACTAGTCCTTAATTGAGGGCTCCCAAGAGGGTGACCAGATATTATATCACACTTACACTGCCCTTGCGATCCCATCTGGTCATGATCCTTTAGTGTGCATGCCTACTTCCCCCACTTTCCTCTCCAACTCCCGCCGTTTTCATATCTCTCTTCTTCTTTGCCTTTCATCTTTTTCATTTTTCTTCTCTCCCCCCTTCTCTGCCTATTCTCCTCCCCCCCCACCCCCCGGGCAAGTGGATGCGCATTTGGATTCCTTGTGTGCTTTTCCTCAATTTGTTTCTTTTTGCTGTGTTACATTTTTCTGGCCCCCTTTCACCCCACTGAACATTCTGTGTATAGGTGTGTACCATAATGCACGTTGCACTATGCTACAGTCCATGAATGTCCATGGCTTGTCAGATTGAGATTTTAACCATTCTGCTATAATCTATAATCTATAATTGTTTTGTATGGTTGCAGTGTGTATGTCTACTAAGGCTCTTCCCTCCACCCATAAATATTATGGTTTCTCCCATCATAGGGGTCACTTTGTTTGCTCAGTTATTTGTCTGACACATTTTTCCCGGTGGGAAACAAGTCTGGTAGTGTTTTATAAAAAGAGCTTGCTAAGCCATTCGGTGCAAGGCTTTATTTCACTTTAGGAACCCTATTCAGACAGCTACAGGGCAAGCAGGAACTACTGATTACAACCGTAGGAGTTGAGGCTTTTGACTCCTAATGTCCCAGGTGCCACCCTACCATGGTTCCTGAGTAACTGGGCCAAGTACTACCCCATCGAGTATTTAATGTAAAACACAAAGCATGTATGACACTTAATAATCCACATAGCCCTCTTAAGGTAAGAGTGATAGCTCCCATGGGTGGAATCCCTGAGTCTGTCATTTCCTTCTAGTATGGGCAGTTATAACCCATTCTATGCTGGAGGCAACCATGCAAGTTCCATGCACCACAAAGTCTTATGCTTTGCCTTAAGAGTTCAGGGTTAGCAGCATCTAGATGCTAGGTTTTTGAAAGTCCACATTGGTCCTGATATCCCAGAACAGTCTTACCCGACCCAATGGTAGCCACAAATCCAGGGAGACCCGAGATGCCTCTGCAAGCTCTGGTTTCCCGCTACTGTGGGCCCGCGACCTCGTGTGGTCTTTCCCTGATGATGTGATGGCCTTCTCAATCCATGGACAGCCCGCATGGATGTCAGACATCTCTGCTCATCTCACCACTGAGGATAGGTAAATAATCTTTCTTGCTTCCTTGCCCTGATCTCATGGTGGCCCCCTTCCTGGTCACACAGGGTCTATGCCAGCACAGACGATGGCCTGAACCTCAAGGTGGCCCCCTTGCGAGAAACGCAGCAGTCGCCAACTTCAGCATACACATGGGTGATAGCCCACACTTGACAGTGGGCCTCTTCCTGGTCAAACAGGGGTCTCCAACTTTGGCGAGAAAAGGCATGAACTTCACAGTAATCCTCTTCCTGGCAACATGGGGAAACACCAACTGCACATGATTTGTGCGGATGGCCCGCATTCAGGTCGGGGTCCTGACATTACAAATCAGTCTCACACTTTGCTCTCCAGGATCCAAATCGCAAGATCCCCACTGAGCATCCCTCCCTCCAGGCGCTTTCTTCCTCCTCACTAAGGCTTCACAGACAGACTGTGGGTGCTCTCCTCCTGACAGGCTGTAGTGGTCTAGGCGCTTTGCTCCTCCTCACAGAGCTCTCTGGTCCTGGCAGGGAGACAGTTTCTAGGCACTCTTCTCCTCACAGTGTGCTCTGGTCTTGGCAGGCAGGCAGAGAGATGATGCTCCAGGCTCTGGGTAAGTGTCATTGACTCGCTGGGTGATGTCCCTTCACCCAGCAGGGAGACTGGCAGACCTTGGTCCCCAGTCCTGATTCCAGCAGTAAAGAAGTGTTGGCGATCTTCTCTCTTCTGATAGGATGGAGCTGTTCAAACAAGTTTGGGTACATAATACCACCTTAATAGTCCAAGTCCAGACACATCTGTACTTTTGTGTCTGGTCTTTGAAATTTGTGTTGAGGGTATTTGCTCCTATCAAGTGCTCCTCACTCTGCACAGCCCTTTGTCATGGGGACAGTCTGAGAGAGCAGGAGTGTCTCCAGTTCTGAGTGACCCACAACACAGGCCAGGGGAGTAACCATGGGTCACACTGAACTAAGCCGTATTAAGATTCAAAGAAGTATGCTGCCATCTCTTCCAGATTCCATGATAGTGCTAACCTTATCAGTCCCCACCATATTTCTGACAATGAGACCACGCCCCACTACCCAGTAATCTTTGATGTGCACAGAGGATGCACTGCTCCTCTCCTTTCAGTGTGTATAACCTACTACTGCCTTCAGAAATGTCATCAATACACACCTCATGTCTGGGGGTTGCAGTACTAACCTAGAGAGCCTCTGCAGGCCCTGTACATCCAAAATGGGACCACAGGCCCCCCATGGTATGTACCATCCATAGACACACACTTGCAACCAAGCACACACACAAACGTACCACAGGCCATCCAGCGATGCGCACAATCCATGCAGGTCAAGGGTGAGTTAAGTACATAGCCATAGAACTTTCAACATGTGGGCCAAAGGGCTGCACTCCTGTGACACAACTAAAAAGACCTGTTCACATTACTGATTTTATTGAACACAAAAATGGGTATGCTGCCACCACCACGCTTGTGTCACTCAACTTGAGGCCAGTATCTTCATGAGGATAGTGATTGATGACTCCCTTCCAGGCTAAACAGACTGTCTTACCGTGAGAAAGGTATGGGTAATTCCGCACACCCATGATCCATATTTGCCCATGACCAAAAATCAGTAGCATGGATCCAGATATCATTGCAGCTGGGGCACTTGAGGCAGGAGTGCACATCCATCACAATGCAGGGAATTTTTCCATCTCAACAAGGCTTTTAAAGCTTTGTGAGATGTATACTATACTTATTGGTGCTTCAAATTCTTCCCTTACTTTCTTGGATAGAGAAGGTAAAGGAATTTATTTTGTGCCTGGTGAGTTGGATAAGTTTACATTTTATTATAAAGGGTCTTACAGTACTTCATGAATTCTTATAATTTCTTATCATCTTTCAGAAAAATCTCACCTCTGTCTGATTTAATTATCTTAATGTATTCTTCTTCACTTTTCCCCCTGATATGCTTAGCTTGATGAGTTACTACTTTGTTTTCAGTTATATAGTCATATGTCTGTAAAGAGAGACGTGTTAATATGAATGGTTCTCAATTGTCCTCTAATGGGGGTTAGAGTGTGTAGGTTAGTCAGGGAGGGTGAATTTCAGAATTCTTTATCTGTGGTTTTTAGTTCCTGTTCCAGCTTTTATGTCTCTAGGGTATGAATCTTGCAGAGCTGTGCCATTATAGTGAAATGAATTCACCTCTTATTACTGGTTAGAATGTATCCCAAATTTCATGTGGGGAGGCTTCATCATTACCATTACAAACACAAGGAGATGATGGGTGGAGTGCTGAAACTTTTCAGGCACTCACCCCCAGTCACAGATCTGGGTTGAATCCATCATCTTTCTTTACCTCACTTTGCCACCTCAGTTCAGACCCAGCTATATGCAAATCAGTCTTGAACCTGTGCCTCATGGGAACAGTCCAGCCTGAACTGCCAAGCTAGGCCTTCCCTGAACCGGAAATAAGCATCCTGGGACCGGTTTCTGGGTAACACCCCTCATCAGCCAGGCTAGCTTGAATCCAGTGGCAAAGTGAGCAAGGTACCCACGTCAGGGCATACCCTGCCAACTTAGGGCAAACAAAGCAAACACAAGGAGATGATGGACAGAGCGCTGAAACTTTTCAGGCACTCACCCACAGTCACAGATCTGGGTTGAATCCATCAACATTCTTTAGCTCACTTCGCCACCTCAGTTCAGACCCAGCCATATGCAAATCAGTCTTGACGTTGTGCCTCATGGGAACAGTCCAGCCCGAACTGTCAAGCGAGGGCTTCCCTGACCTGGAAACAAGCATCCTGGGACCGGTTTCAGGGTACACCCCTCATCAGCCAGGCTAGCTTGAATCCAATGGCAAAGTGGGCAAGGGATCCACATCCGGGCATACCCTGCAAACTTAGGGCCAACAAAGCAAACACAAGCAGATGATGGACGGAGCGCTGACACTTTTCAGGCACTCACCCCTAGTCACAGATCTGGTTTGAATCCATCATCGTTCTTTATCTCACTTCGCCGCCTCAGTTCAGACCCAGCTATATGCAAATCAGTCTTGACCCTGTGCCTCATGGGAACAGTCCAGCCCGAATTGCCAAGCCAGGTCTTTCCTGAACCGGAAACAAGCATCATGGGACCGGTTTTGGGGTAACACCCCACATCAGCCAGGCTAACTTGAATCCAGTGGCAAAGTGAGCAAGGAACCCAAGTTGGCGTACCCTGCCAACTTAGAGCGAACAAAGCAAACACAAGGAGATGATGGAAGGAGCACTAAAACTTTTCAAGCATGCACCCCCAGTCACAGATCTGGGTTGAATCCATCATTGTTCTTTAGCTCACTTCACCACCTCAGTTCAGACCCAGCTATATGCAAATCAGTTTTTACCCTGTGCCTCATGGGAACAGTCCAGCCTGAACTGCCAAGCCAGGTCTTCCCTGAACCGGAAACAAGCATCCTGGTACCGGTTTCAGGGTAACACCCCTCATCAGCCAGGCTAGCATGAATCCAGTGGCAAAGTGAGGAAGGGACCCACGTCTGGGCATATCCTGCCAACTGATTTGCATACGGCTGGGTTCAAACTGGAATGGCATGGGGAGCAAAAAATTGATGGATCCTGGCCCAGATCTCTGTACTGGGGTTAATGTATGACTTTGTTCTGCATTCTGTCCATCAAATGTTCTTTTTGCTTTTGTCACCCAGAGTGGGACGGGTATGCCCAGACGTGGGTCCCGTGAACTCCATGCCACTGGAGTCTAGCTATCCTGGCTGATGAGGGGTGAATCCCTGAAATCGGTCCTAGGATACTCGTTTGCAGTCCAGGGAGGACCTGGCCTGGCAGTTCGGTCTGGACTGTTCCCAATGGGCGCAGGTTCAAGAAGGATTTGCATATGGCTGGGTTCAAACTGGAAAGGCATGGGGAGCAACAAAAAAACGATGGATTTAGGCCCAGATCTCTGTACTGGGGTGAATGTATGACATTGTTTTGCATTCTGTCCATCAATTGTTCTTTTTGCTTTTGTCACCCCGAGTGGGACGGGTATGCCCAGACGTGGGTCCCGTGCTCTCCATGCCACTGGAGTCTAGCTATCTTGGCTGATGAGGGGTGAAACCCCGAAACCGGTCCTAGGATGCTTGTTTCCAGTCCAGGGAGGACCTGGCCTGGAAGTTCGGGCTTGACTGTTCCCATTGGGCGCAGGTTCAAGACTGATTTGCATATGGCTGGGTTCAAACTGGAAAGTCATGGAGAGCAAAAAAATGATGGATTTAGGCCCAGATCTCTGTACTGGGGTGAATGTATGACATTGTTCCGCATTCTGTCCATCAATTGTTCTTTTTGCTTTTGTCACCCCGAGTGGGACGGGTATGCCCAAACGTGGGTCCCGTGCTCTACATGCCACTGTAGTCAAGCTATCCTAGCTGATGAGGGGTGAAACCCCGAAACCGGTCCTAGGATGCTTGTTTGCAGTCCAGAGAGGACCTGGCCTGGCAGTTTGGGCTGGACTGTTCCCATTCAGCGCAGGTTCAAGACTGATTTGCATATGGCTGGGTTGAAACTGGAATGGCATGGGGAGCAAATAAATGATGGATTTAGGCCCAGATCTCTGTACTGGGGTGAATGTCATTGTTCTGCATTCTGGCCATCAATTGTTCTTTTTGCTTTTGTCACACCGAGTGGGACAGGTAGCCCAGACGTGGGTCCAGTGCTCTCCATGCCACTGGAGTCTAGCTATCTTGGCTGATGAGGGGTGAAACCCCGAAAATGGTCCTAGGATGCTTGTTTCCAGTCCAGGGAGGACCTGGCCTGGCAGTTCGGGCTGGACTGTTCCTATTGGGTGCAGGTTCAAGACTGATTTGCATATGACTTTGTTCAGACTGGAATGGCATGGGGAGCCAAAAAACGATGGATTTATGCCCAGATCTCTGTACTGGGGTTAATGTATGGCTTTGTTCTGCATTCTGTCCATCAATTGTTCTTTTTGCTTTCAACATTACCATTAAGTAAGAAATAATCCTTTATTTGTTTTGCTACTTCACCCTGAAGATGGGATTTCTAAGAAGCATGCAGTGTAGTCTCCACAGAAGGTCTCTACATTCCAAATAGGAATGTAGTCTAATACTGCGATCTGGCCTATGTCCGTTTCCTCAATGAAGGGGATTAATGGAGTTGTTGATAATGCTCGTCTATTTGGGAGTGTGTGGTGAGCATGCAAAAACTAGCATTGACAATGCCAATAGGTCTGGATTTAAAGGAATGTTCTATTGTAATGTGAAGCATTATAAGTAAATAGCATGGGAATGGAATTCTGAGGTTGAGCCAGATTTTTGACGACTTCCCTTTTCTACTAGAGATACAGCTCGATTTCTTTATGATTTTGCTGCTCATTTAGGATTATTTCTGATTTTGACTACTGTAGCACCTGGATACCTTCACGGGTGATAAGCTGCACCATACAAATCTACATAACATAACTTTGTTTAACTTTGCATGTAGCCTTTATTGTATGTATTCTGTACCGCTTGTTTTGGAGATTTTTGCAATAAAATGCCTTTAACTTTTCTCTGATCTAGAACTCAATTATTGAGTGGTTTCCATTTCTTATTTTGACTAATCTGCTTAATTGATGTTGGGGAGGGTGTCTTTTCTTGCAAGATGAACCAGTGGTAGAACCATCTGAAGGTAAATTTGGGGTAATCTAAATTTTGGGATGTCATGAATATTAGGGTACAGTTCTGCTGCAACATATGTTATTGACATATATAAATTAAAATTGACAAATCCCATAAGGCTATTGGCAATATAGCATATCAAAACATATGGCCTGATTACGATAGTGGTGAAACTGCCAGTGACAGCCTGTCAGTGGTGGTTTCACCACCATTGTAAGCTGGTTTTACGCCCGCCACATTACAATGGCAGGCGTGTCTTTGGCGGTCGGAAAGACTGACCTCCACAGTTCTGACGGGCTCAAGGATCCCGTCGGACCGTCGGAGGGGAATCATCATAGTCCTACAACAGTGGCGGTGCCTACCAGGCACCGCAGTAGGGATTATGATGTCCCTTTCCATCTGCCTTTTTCATGACGGGTAACCTGCCATGAAAAGGCAGGTGGAAAGGAACTTTGTGGACAGGTAGTGGGCCCCCTTCCCCCCTGCACCCCAGATATGGGCACTGGGGGGCACCTATGGTGCCTCCCCACTTATCCCTGCACCACGTGACAGCCATCGCATGGTGCCTGCCATGTAATGAGAGGATAGGTGCAGTGTCCCCTTATTGTCTTGCGGCTTGTGCTGCAGCTAGCAGAACGCACCGCAATAAATCAAATTGTCCCATCACTGGAAGCACCCTCTAGTCTCCTATAGCTGTTTCTCATGCATTGGAGCATCTTCCTGCAGCTCTCGAAGATATTAACACGCTGTCACAGCATAATGAGGAGTAGAGGGCGTGGCCTGATGCCGATGTAGGGAGAAGCGGACCTCGGAGCTGCTCCGTGGCCTCCCTCTGGTGCAACTGATCCTGATATACTAAGGGGCCCCTAATCGCCCATTCTACGTCGGAACACCTGGTGCCCCTGTGGGAGATCCGTCGACGGCCCAGGAGGCTGTAGCACGGAGCAAAAAGCGATTCCTTGATCTGCTCGTACTGCGATCGCGGCGACCCAAGATGGCGGCCGCGTCCGGATGAGGGGGTCTCCGTGGGCCGCACCGACCCGAGTTCTGCAGACTACATCTGCGCGACAGCAAGGTGCTCTGAATCTGACCTTGAGACGGAGGTCTGCGGACGCTCAAGTGTGGGGGCGGTGCACAGAGGAGACGAAGCGCCACGACCTAGCACCAAGTACCGATCCCAAGGTGGCGGCCCGAGGACTGGCTGAGAAGCCTGATGAGAGTGCGGGCGGTAAGCGATTGCAACGATGTGCTGATGATCACTGTCCCTGAAGTGGTGAGCTAGCGACTATATGGTGCTCCCTAGAACTGATGAGATCTCGCAGGCGGCGTGGTGAGATCGACGCCAGCGGCGATGCATTGAGATCGGCTCCGGCTGGTTACCTAAAGACCCGTAAGCGGCCTTGAACACGGAGTCGTAGAGCTCAGGCGGGACGGTGCTTGAGAAACAGGCAATACCTGAAATTTACCTGAGCCGCTGAGATGCTGGCTGCTGAATGCGGAGGGCCAGACCTACAAGATTCATCCCGGCATTGGAGGTGTGACACGGAAGCTTTGGTGAACTGGAGGGCCTCGGTGAGTGTGCACTGGGGTACTTGAGAGCGGGACGTCCGCCCTGTCTCCCTCCCGGGTTGGTGCGACTGGACGGCGCTTTCTCCCCGCTGTGCTGCCCAGGGAGAGCGAGATACTGTGCGGGAGTGCACTCTTCGACCTTTCCTGGTTGCTGAGGTGGTAACGGAGCCCGACAAGACCCCTGGTCTAGCTGCCCTCGCGGCGGGGCGCCATTGGTCTGGACGCACACCCTTGGCTGGGGTCCACCCCCACTATGGTGGCCTGATTGAAGAACGAGGCCGTTCCGGTGAGTTGGCGATACTGGTGCTCGTGAGATCACGACTTTGGTGGGGTACTGCACGGCCTTCCGTGGAGCGCCCCAGTACCGGTGTCCCAGGAGGCCCTACGTTGGCAGACATCATGCAGGCCATCACCTCGTCACGAGAGGCCCTCGAGACAAAAATTGACGCCATTGGAGTGGACCTCACTCTGCTCAAGGATGACCACAGGAAACTAAAGGAGCGGGTGAAGGTGACTGAGAAAACACTGGAGGGGGTCCCGGACGCAGTGGCCACCTTGCAGCGCTCATTGAGACAGGTGGAGGACAAAGTCCGAGTCTTGGAGATGAGAGCGGAGGATAGCGAAGGGCGTTCCCGCAGGAATAACCTCCGCATAGTGGGGGTACAAGAATGGGCGGAAGGGGACGACGCTGTTCGATATTTGGTAGAGTGGCTCAAGTCAGAGGTTGCCCCGGAGGGACTGTCTCCATTCTTTGCCCTTGAGAGAGCCCACAGGGTCCCGGCCAGACCTCCCAGGCCGGGCGCACCCCCGCGGCCGATGGTGGCGAGACTATTGCACTACGGCGACAGAGACCACCTCTTGCAGCAGGCCCGGGGGAAACAACAGCTACAAATTGGGAACTCCAAGGTAATGCTCTTTCCGGACTATACTAGGGAGGTTCAGAGGCAGCGCTCCTCCTTCATTGCCCTTAAACGGAAATTGCGCCAACTTCACATCTCATACGCCATGCTCTTCCTGGCACGCTTACGAGTGGTGGACAGCACCGGAACACTCTTCTTCACCACCCCGCAGGATGCATGGCAGTGGCTGGAGATGCGCCAGACGAGGACCAGGCGGAGATCTGTAGCAAACAACGTGGAGAGGGGATCCCCTGAACGTATGAGCCCGCCGAGGACCCTCTCGTCGCCGGATCACCGCCTCGAGCGGGATAGAGCAGTGCAGGCGGTTGCAGAGATCAGTCGGGGTGAGGCCAGCCCGTCTTCTGCTTCCACTGGCCGGGTGCTGGGAGGATCTGAGACCTCTCCGGCTGGAAGCACGAATGGAGAATCTGATACTGAGCTGCCGGTGGTCACTCCGCAGACGGTGGACCTGCTTGGCTGAACTGAAAGTTGGCGGTAGGGCGAGACAGACTTGCAACACTGGTCAGGATTGTCCGCTGAAGGGTCTATGATTTGCGGAAAGAGGAGAGGGGGCACCAATTGACCAGTATTGCTGGGAACCCCCATACCAGTGCAGAATGGGGGGAGAGCCGGGAGGGGCTTTGGGTCCCAATGGGTCGGCACACGTCTCACTACCTCTTTGTGTACAGTTGATGGTTACATCAGTTTGGATGGGAACTAGTTTAAGGGAACCTGTCCTGGGGAGTGGGAGTTGGGGAGTTTGGGGCGAAGGGGGGAGGGAGTTCTTGGGACCAAGCATGCCACCGGGGGAGATACAGAGGATAGCACACATACAACCACACCATGGGAACCGGCGTAGGTATTAAGCACTTGTCCTGGAACATTAGGGGGATGCACACTATGACACGGCGCCACAGGATCCATGTCTATCTTAGAAGGAGGGGGTGCAGATTGCACTACTGCAGGAGACACACTTATCTAAACAAAAGGGGCTGGCTTTGCAGCGGAGGTGGCGGGGACAGGTGTTCTGCACAACATACTCGGCTTTTGCACGGGGCGCACTGGCAGGGGTGCCGTTCCAGAGTACTGGGCAGCTGATTGACCCCGAAGGCAGATATGTTGTGGTGACGGGGCGCTTAAATGGGAAGGACATTGTCCTAGGGAGTATATATGCCCCTAACACTGATCAAGCCTCATTTTTTGCACATCTTTCGGGGAAGTTAGCACCTCTGTTGACAGGGTCCGTGCTCCTGGGGGGCGACTTCAACTGCATCACCGACGTCTCTCTGGACCGCTCCCATCCTCCCCTTGTAGATGCCCTGGTACACAGACTGGCTGCAGTGCGGCGGGCTTGGCAGCAACAGTGGGGACTGACTGATACATGGAGGGCTCATCATCCCACTGACAGGGACTACTCTTACTTCTCGTCATTACACGACCTACATGTTCAGTTAGATTCGGTCCTTTGCTCTCCAG
Organism: Calotriton arnoldi; assembly: GCA_963921515.1. NCBI lineage: Eukaryota > Metazoa > Chordata > Amphibia > Caudata > Salamandridae > Calotriton > Calotriton arnoldi. Next base: position 4,799,564 of record CAWUFW010000312.1, on the reverse strand, counting down.
ACGTCCACGGGGGGATGGTACATAGTGAATACTTAGCTAGAACATCATCTGATCATAACCCACTGCTGGTGATACTACATTGGTAACGGGATCGACCTGCCATTCCCACCTGGTGACTCAGACCAGATACATTAGAGGATCCAGTGTTCCGAGATACTATAGGATCGGCCATTGAAGAATATTTCAGGGTTAATGGTACCACAGCGTCTTCTCTGCTGGTTGAGTGGGATGCTTTTAAGTCGGTGATTAGGGGGTGCTGCATAGGGGAAGTGGTGGGAGTGCGTAAAGTGCTGCTACAAGACATGTTAAAGGCGGAACAGAAGCTATGCGACTCGGAGAAGGAGCGCCCAGAACGCCCGGGCAGGCATGCTGCGATGCTTGAGGCCCGGGAGGAGCTAGCGGTTCAATTAGAGAGATTACGCTGTTTCGATTATAAGGCCTACACGGATAAGGCACACGCGGAGCGCGACAAGTCTGGTGCACTGCTGGCCTGGCTGGCCAATCCAGTGCGTAGAGGGACGGTGATCCTAGAACTGAGAGGTCAGGGAGATGAGGTGTTCTACACCCAACTAGGTATCAATGACCAATTCTTACAGTATTACACCGCGCTATATCGGAGTAGGCTGGGCCCTGGACTCCCTGGCGATGAGGGGTTTCTGCCGGGAGCAGATCTTCCTAAAATTGAAGCCGAGGAGGCTGAAGCCCTTGGTAGGGACATTGAGGCGGGTGAAGTGCGCAGCGCTATAAAGCACATGGCCAGGAACAAAACGCCGGGCACAGATGGGCTACCAGTGGAATTTTACGCTGCCTATACCGATGCTCTGGTTCCCTGCCTGGTGGCACTGTATAATAGAGCACGAAATGAGGGCGTGCTCCCTGCTTCCACGCGCGAAGCCATCAAAGTTCCCCTTCTCAAGCCGGGCAAACCCGCCTGGGATCGCTCCTCGTACAGGCCCCTCGCGATGCTTAACCTGGACTATAAGATCTTAAGTCGGGTACTGGCTAGTCGTCTGATGCCCCACATGATGACTCTCGTTCACAGGGATCAAGCCGGATTTATACCATCGCGGAATACTGCGATGAATGTTCGCAGACTCATGCGTATCTTGGGATCCGACACCTATGATAAGGAGGAGGCCTGCATTTTTGCGGTCGATATTGAAAAGGCATTCGATAGCCTGGAATGGCCCTACCTTTTTAATGTTTTGCGGGAATTTGGCTTAGGAGAGCACTTTATACGGTGGACGGCGCTGTTGTACAGTGCTTCCACTGCCAGAGTCAGGACAGGGGGCTTGATCTCTGCTGCTTGTGAGGTTGCCCGGGGGATGAGACAAGGTTGCCCGTTATCCCCTCTCTTGTTTGCTCTGGCGATGGAGCCCATAGCTGCTCACGCCAGGACGGGGAGATACTATTCCGGGCTATTGGTAGAGGGACAAATACAGCATATAGCGCTGTATGCGGATGATCTGCTCATGTTCCGGCTAGACACCGGGGATGCGCTTAGAGGAGCGAAGGACTTGCTGGAGACCTTGGGGAGAATAGCGGGGCTACGTGTGAACTGGGCCAAGTCGTGTTTGTTCCCCGCCAAGTCAGGCAGGGGGGACCAACAGAGCACAGGGGGAGTCCCATGGGAATCCCGTTGCTTGTCTTACCTGGGGACCCAGACTTATCACGATCATGACGACCTTTTGGAAGACAATGTGGGACGAGCGTTGCGCAGTGCCAAAACCTGTTTCGCCTTTTGGGGAACTCTTCCGTTATTTGTTGCGGGTAGGATTGCTTTGGTGAAGATGGTCACTCTACCCAGGTTCCTCTATTACTTTGGGACGCTCCCCATTTGGATCCCGAGTAAGTTTTTTGCCCAGCTTAATACTTTGATTACAGGATTACTGTGGGGGACTGGGAGAAGAAGGGTTGCCCTGATTACCATGCAACGGCCCAGGGCGGAGGGAGGCCTTGCGTTGCCGGACCTTGAGGCCTATTACCATGCCGCGCAACTCCAATGGTTTACAAAATGGGTAGCAGGTCACATCAGGCATCCGGAGGACACGGGGGGGGGTCGGATCCGAGTTGGCGTCTTTTGTCCTGTGTTCTGCTGCGAGTACCATTAAGGGTTGGGTTGGTCCCGCCAGATTTACGCGTGGTGCAACAGTGCTGGGCACGCATGGTCAGGAGGGCGCGCGTCAAGACCCCGTACACGCCTGAGATCCCGTTGGGGATGTGCGAGGTGCTGCCCCATGGGGGGGACTGGAGTAAGCTGCAGTCCTGGGAAGAGGCAGGAGTCATCACATTAGGTGACCTTTACGAGGATGGCAACCTTCTCCCTTTCAATAATTTCCGGGAGCGCCATGACTTACCGCGAGGGGATTTTCTTTTTCATGCGGCCCTGACAGCAGCTATCAGAAAGCACTGGCGGAGGGGTCTGGCGGAGCCTGACACCTTTCTCGCCTGTCAGTATGTAGTGATGGCAGCGGGAACTTTTAAAGCGGTGACTTGTCTCTATCAGCGGATTACCCAGGAATTGCGCCAACCCTTAAAAGCGTTGCGACTCAAATGGGAGGCGGACTTGGGGGAGCCCATTGAGGAAAAGCCTTGGGGGCGGTTGTTGAGAGGGCGTGGAAAAGCTCTCGGAATGCGCGCTTTCAGTTGATCCAATTCTATGTCTTACATAGGGCGTACCTAACACCAGGCAAAGTCAACGACTATTTTGGGGCTTCCTCAGCTTGTCCTCATTGTACTCTGGACGGGGCGAGGTTTCTACACATGTTCTGGGACTGCCCACAGTTGGGGGACTACTGGCGAGGGGTGACGACTGCTTTGGCAACTGTGACGGAGAGGGAGATAGCTATGACACCACGGGTTTGCTTATTGCACTGGTTTCCGCACACTGCTAAGAACAAAATCACCAGCAAGTTCATTGATTTGGGGTTAGTCCTGGCAAAAAGAGAACTTACTACCCACTGGAAGACGAGACAAGGGCCTACTCTAGCACGCTGGCGTAGGGAACTCGTGAAGTGGGCAGAGAGTGAAGGGAACTACAGACTATGCATGGCCAGGCGTAATGGGAGCGAGAAGACAATGGAAATGGCTTGGGCGTGGGTGGCGCTCGTGGAACTGGTTAAGCACCCAGCTGAAGATGACGAGAACATACTTGATGGGGAGGAGGGTGATCAGGCTGATTGCGCGGCCACCACCTGATGAAGGAGGGGCACGGTGAGACAGATAGGGGCCCGACAGGGACTTTCCCCCAGTGTTCCCGGACTGCCCTGGATTGAGGCCTGCAAGGCAGGGATTCTGATGGGTGGTACAGGAGATCTGGTCAAATTCCTGAGTATTTTAATGGTTAGCGGCATGCTTGGAGGGGTGGACGGGCCTAGTTAGGGTGTTTAAGGACCGGGAGGGTGGGATGGGTATGGGGAGTTTTCTATTTGAATCTACATTATTGGACTGTAACATACATGGAGACGAATCGAACTGTATGCTGGACTACCTCTGGGGAGATGGCGGGGAATTGGTGAGGCACTCCTGGAGTCCCCTTGCAGAAATTCTTGGCTTGCAGCCAGCTCTGGGATGACCGCAAGACTACTAATGTATATAATTGTAATACATGTCTCCTTCCCAGCCATTTCTTTATGATGCCCATGGGGCTGTCTGTATGGCTTTTTCAGAAAACCAATAAAAATCTGTTAAAAAAAAATAATGAGGACTAACATTATCTATGGTAGCTTTTGCAGACTTGCGCAACTAAGACTCACTCATTGAGCGCACGCAGCGCGGACAAGACCAAGCACACTCCGAACGACGCCCAATGATCCTACAAATGCCCGACCGACGAATTGCCTCGCACGCACGCACTGCCACCCCCACAACATATTGTTCTACTCTCAGTTCTTATGAGAGCCGGTTTGGACGTATCGTCGCCAGCGATAGGTCCTTGGTATTGGGACTGTTTCCCGACCCCAGTTTATAGTTTACATCCCCCGTTCAGAAAAGTCCCGTCCCCTCATGGAACTTCACACAGTAGGGTATCTGCACCACGCGAATGGGCGACATCGCGTATCACATGTGTTCCTCACGCCACTGGGGATTCGTGGGGCGCCGGGCTCCAGCTGATACATGCCATTCTGGCACATACTGACAGCACCCCATGGCCATAACAGCACAGAACACGGACATCAGCATTCTAACGCTCAACACTAGAGGCCTTCACACACCGAGCAAACGTTACGCAGTATACTCATATGCGAAGCGCCAGAACGCTCGGATCGTGTTTTTACAGGAGACACATCTCACCACTACCGAGATAGGCAAACTACAGACCAAATGGCGCGGAACCATATGTGCCACATCATATTCCGCATATGCACGCGGGGCGCTGATTTGGGTTCGACCAGGGACCCCATTTCAGGAACTCCGACGGGTGGTGGATAAGGAGGGTAGATACGCCCTACTAGAGGGACTCCTGGATGGGCAATCAGTACTCTTGGGCAGTATACGCCCCAAACATAGAGCAAGACAGGTTCTGGGACCGCCTCACTGGGGTACTGGCCCAGTTTGCTTCCATACCATGGATATTAGGGGACGACTATAACTGCACACTAAACCTCACCTTAGATCGCTCTCATTCACCGCCCATACACTACTCAGCTCATAAACAGAAAGAACGATTTAAAGCCTGGGTCACACAATGGGCGCTCGCAGACGCATGGAGGATACGTCATCCTCAGACTCGACTGTACTCGTTTCACTCCATACCACATAACCTACGAGTCCGCTTAGACAGATTTTTATGCTCAACGGCAATATTACCCAAAATTCAACACACAGACTACCTGGGTAGGATCATTTCTGATCACGACGCCCATATTCTGCGGTTAAACTGGAGACCCTTACGCCCCCAGGTTCCCACTTGGCGACTACCGCGGGACTGCCTGACAGACCAAGTATTCAAACACGAACAGGGGCAGAGCATACAGGACTACTTCACTAGTAACACAGGGACAGTGTCCTCAACATTAGTGGAGTGGGACACATTCAAAGTAGTGGCCCGGGGAGAATGTATTAAGCAAATAATAGGGGTAAAACGGACGTTAGAACAGGCACTCACAAAAGCCAAAACGCAGTTAGCCGCCGCTACCAAACTAAACGACTCCACTGAAGAAGCGGCGACACAAGTGGCTAAAGCCAAGACAGAGTACCTAGCTGCCTGCGTCGACCTCCGTCGGTACAATTTCAGGGCGTATGCTACCCGGATGCACAAGGAGCGGGATAAAACAGGCACATTATTGGCGTGGTTAGCTAAACAAGACACCGACGTGAAACCCATAACTGAAGTGATAGACCCCCTCGGAAATCTAGTACGATCCCAGGACGAGATCCTTGCGGCATTCCATCAATACTACTCAGAGGTTTATCAAAGCCCAGCGCCGACCGGGCAGGACATACTAGACCATTTTCTAGACTCACTGACAATCCCTAGAATCACGAAGGCCGACAGAACGGCATTAGATACGGAGATACAATATACTGACATTATTCACGCCCTACACGCCCTAGCTCGCAACAAAGCACCGGGGCTGGACGGGTTCCCCCTGGAATACTACACAACCTTCTCCCCCCTGTTGGTTCCCCGCTTGGTGACGATGTTCGCGACCGCGTAGGAAAAAGGAGAGTTACCGAGATCCCTCCGGGAATCAGTTATCGTGACCTTTCTAAAGCCAAACCGTGACCCGCAACAAATGGCCTCCTACCGCCCCATTACACTTCTATCCGCTGACTGTAAGATCCTAGGGAAGATATTAGCGGACAGATACACACAAATCCTACGACCCCTGGTTCATCCAGATCAGTGCGGTTTCGTTCCGGGCAGAAACACGTCCCAAAACATACGCCGACTATTCCATATCCAGGATCAAGTGGGTGACACGTTCCCCAGGGCAGCCTGCCTTATCCTAGACCTCGAGAAGGCCTTCGATACCCTCACATGGCAATATCTATTTTCGGTCCTACGACGAGCAGGACTCGGTCCCATCCTCTTAGCGTATACGCAACTTCTATATACCAAACTCACCTCGCGTGTTCGCATTGGGCGGCACATATCGCCAGAATTCGCAGTACAAAGAGGCACGAGGCAGGGTTGCCCGCTCTCGCCTCTCCTCTTCGCCCTCGCTGTCGAACCCTTAGCTATACGACTGCGGCGAGAGGGAGAACACTGGGGCATCCCCATAGCGGATACCATACATAGTGTCTCCATGTACGCCGACGATCTTCTCCTATATATTCGGGACATTACCGAGGACCTCACACCCATCTGGGCAACACTGACAGAATTTGCAGAAGCCTCCGGGCTGGGAGTAAATTGGGACAAATCCACAGTTTACCCACTACATCCGAACCTCCCCCCCCCCGAGATATCTGGCTGGGCGACCAGAAAGTGACTTGGAGTGCGGAAGCCCCCAGATACCTTGGGATCCGTCTCTACCACTCCCCGACCGACATATTTGAAGGCAATCACCGCAAAGCACTGGCCGGCATTAGATCAGCGGTCGGACTCTGGAAGGCCCTCCCGTTAGCCCCGATCGGTCGTGTGGCCATAGCCAAAATGATAATAGTCCAGCGGTTGCTATACCACTTCACAAATCTACCGGTAATCCCGCCCAGAGCATTCTTCCGAGACCTAGACTCTCTTCTCAGCTCGCTAATATGGGGAACAGGCAGACGTAGGATAGCGCTAACGAAGTTACAACTACCCACCACACAAGGAGGACTGGGCGCTCCGTCCTTTGAATCTTATTTCCTGGCAGCACAATTACAGTGGCTGTCCTACTGGACTGCAGGCAGACATATAGGTGAAACATACACCGCAGCCGGCCAGGTGCCCACCCCAGAACTAAGCCGCCTATTACTACCAGGCACAAAACCAAGACGCACATATCCCATACACGTAGTAGTGGCACGCAAATGTATGCAAAGGATACACTGTATGTCGCCGGAGAAACCATCGTACTCTCCCCTGCTGCCGCTAGTCGGCTGGCCCAAACATGAACACTATTACACCCCTAACATGCTTCACACATGGACGACCTGCGGCCTCACCGAAATGGAGTCTCTATTCGAGGACGGACAGCTCAAACCGTTCCAACAGCTTATGGACGACTACGATCTCCCCCCTGGCCAGTTCCTACTTCACCGCCAACTCCTCGAAAGCTATCGATTGCACCACAACCTATATACGGGAGAGCCTGCTACTCACCCGGTCATCCACACAATCTTACATATGGGAGCGGGGCGACACTTGACCACATGGCTCTATAAAGCCATTCGGGAACTTACAAACAGACCCCTAGAGGTCCTACGAGCCACCTGGGAGGAAGAATTAGGGTGCCCGATATACGAGAAAGAATGGGAGATGGCCCTTGAATATCCCAAGAAAGTGTCTAGAAATGCACGTTTTAAAAATATACAATTCTATCTCCTACACAGGGCATACTTAACACCAGCACGCCTCCAAAGATTTTACCCCGACACCCAGTTCCTTTGTCCCAGATGCCATTCACAGGCAGCAGATTTTCATCACATGTTTTGGAGCTGCCCCACACTACAACCATATTGGCACAATGTTCACAAATCACTCGGAGATCTCACAGGGCTTACACATCTGAACACGTGGGAAGTCTGCGCGCTAGGTGTTTTCCAGAAACGGAAGCAACACAAAGTGCCAATCCGATTTATCTCCCTGGCAATTTTGTTGGCTAAAAGGAGTATAGCCATGCACTGGCGCTCCCCCACAGGCCCGCCGATTGCGGCATGGACGGGAGCGGTACACAAGTGGGCAACGGCAGAGGAGGAAACACTAAGAGAGGAAGAGGTGAAGGGGACACGCAAACACCCCATTTCTATGGAGTGGGCCCTACTACTGCACCAATTCAAACAACTACCTACACATGACGACCCAGATAGCTACCCGCACACCTCGACGGATCCACAGTCACAAGCCCAGATCGCAAGCACGCGCACTAGACCTCCTCCTGCAGCACGCACGTAACGTCGCCTGCTATTCTCACCACACATCACACGAAACTCGAAGGCCAGACACTGGAGCAGGACCAACCGTATTTCCCCCCCACCCCCAGTGACACACAGACATACCAACTAGCGAGACACATGTTGCCCTGATACCCCATTTATCATCTGTTCCCAGGATCCCATGAACGCTCCCCCAGTTTCGCATCCCAGTTCTATATAGAAATTATCTAATACTAGACCTTAATAATGGCAGGATACACGTCCATCTATTGTATGATAACCAATGTATAATGCTATAAAATCCACAGAATGCAAGCAAACCAAATGTATCCTAATGCACCATGTTTCTGTAACCTACAAATGCCAATAAAAATATGTTTAAAAAAAAATCTATGGTAGCTTTTGATTCAGACTCAGATGCGAGGCAGTCTGGGCCACCAGAACAGGGACATGTTATGAACCTGATGGAACAGGTGGGGATGTGCGCATAGCTGCGTCTTTAGCTGCCTAAACTACTAAGGCATTACTGTGTGTCACAAAATCCTGTCCATTTGTATGTGCCGCACATTTCACCTCTGCCTATGATAAAGCAAGTGCCTCTATTAAAGCCTCTAAGAGATTCCTATGCATTACTGCACTTCCGTCTGACTTAAAGAAGCCTCTCCTGCTTCATCTCATAATGCTAGAATGAACAGTGGTAATTACATAAGCTGAATCTGAATAAATTGTGATGACTTTTCCTATTCTTGGTTTAAGAGCCGCTATCGAGCCTATCAGTTCTGCTGCTTGTGCAGAATAATGTGCTGGTATTGTTAACTGCTGTGTCTGAAGAATCATTCTGTTGTGCTCTGACTACTGCTGCACCTGTGTGTCTTGCTCCTGTATCCTGGTCAATAGTAGATGAAGCATCAACAAAATACACAATGCTATCAGGAATAGGATACTCTGTTGCTTGACTAGATTCATTAGGAGTATACGTTGCACAGTCATGCACATCATCCTCTGTATAGCCAAAGTAATCTGAGCCTTCTGAATGATAGCAAATACTGCATGTTCTGCTTAGAGTGTCAAAGGTCGCCCCATGACAACGGAGGTTCTCTTCTGTACTGCAAAGGCTACAGTGGTGAGAGCTTGCTCACAAGGATAATGTCCTCTCATCACTTAATCCAACTGTCCACTGAAGTATGCAATGGGTTTATGTTCTAAGGGATATTTTTCCGTAAGAACAGCTGTCATCACTTGACCATTACAATGACAAAAGAGATAAAACTCCTTAGTGAAATCAGGCATTCCCAAAATTGGGGCATTCGTTATCTCCGTTTTCAAATCCTGAAAAGTTTCCTTCATTTCTGGTGTCAATCAATCAATCAATCAGGTCACTTATAAAGCGCACTACATACCCGCAAGGGTCTCAAGGCGCTGGGGGAAGGGGGGGGGTGCTGCTACTGATCGAAGAGCCAGGTCTTGAGGTGTCTTCTGAAGGCCAGTAGGTCTTGGGTCTGCCGAAGGTTGGTGGGGAGGGTGTTCCAGGTCTTGGCGGCGAGGTGGGAGAAGTATCTGCCGCCGCCGGTCATTTTCCGGATGCGGGGGACTGTGGCGAGGGCGAGGCTGGTGGAGCGGAGCTGGCGGGTGGGGGTGTAGAAGCTGAGTCGTCTGTTGAGGTAGGCTGGTCTGGAGTTGTGGAGTGCTTTGTGTGCGTGGGTGAGGAGCTTGAAGGTTATCCTCTTGTTGACAGGGAGCCAGTGCAGGTCTCTCAGGTGGGGTGTGATGTGGCTGCGGCGGGGGATGTCGAGGATAAGACGTGCAGAGGCGTTCTGGATGCGTTGCAGCCGTCTCAGGAGCTTAGCCGTCGTTCCTGCGTAGAGGGCGTTTCCGTAGTCCAGCCTGCTGGTGACGAGGGCCTGGGTGACTGTTTTTCTTGTTTCGGTGGGGATCCACTTGAAGATCCTGCGGAGCATTCGGAGGGTGTTGAAGCAGGATGAGGAAACGGCGTTGACCTGCTTAGTCATGGAGAGGGTGGGGTCGAGGATGACCCCTAGGTTGCGTGCGTGGTCGGTGGGTGTCGGGGCTGTTCCCAGTGATGTCGGCCACCAGGAGTCGTCCCAGGCTGAAGGGTTGGAGCCAAGGATGAGGACCTCCGTCTTGTCCGAGTTCAGCTTCAGGTGGCTGGTACTCATCCATTCGGCGACGGCCTTCATTCCTTCGTGGAGGTGGGTTTTGGCGGTGTGAGGGTCTTTGGTGAGGGAGAGGATCAGCTGGGTGTCGTCGGCGTAGGAGATGATGTTGAGGTTGTGCTGTCGTGCGACGTGGGCGAGGGGTGCCATGTAGATGTTGAACAGCGTCGGGCTGAGGGAGGAGCCTTGGGGTACGCCGCAGATGATCTTGGTGGCCTTGGATCGGAAGGGGGCAAGGCGGACGCTTTGAGTTCTGCCGGAAAGGAAGGATGTGGTCCAGTCCAGGGCCTTCTCTTGGATCCCGGCGTTGTGAAGGCGTGTTCGTAGTGTGTGGTGGCAGACCGTGTCAAAGGCGGCTGATAGGTCCAGGAGGATGAGGGCTGCTGTTTCTCCGTTGTCTAGCAGGGTCCTGATGTCATCGGTGGCGGCGATGAGGGCGGTTTCGGTGCTGTGGTTGCTGCGGAAGCCGGACTGGGTAGGGTCCAGGATGTTGTTCTCCTCGAGGTAGCGGGTCAGTTGTTTGTTGACGATTTTCTCGGTGACCTTCGCGGGGAACGGGAGCAGAGAGATGGGTCGGAAGTTCTTGAGGTCCTTGGGGTCTGCCTTGGGTTTCTTGAGTAAGGCGGTGATCTCGGCGTGCTTCCAGCTTTCTGGGAAGGTTGCTGTCTCGAAGGAGATGTTGATTATTTTCCGGAGATGGGGCGCGATGGCTGTACTGGCTTTGTTGAAGACGTGGTGAGGGCACGGGTCTAGCGGTGAACCGGAGTGGATGGTGTTCATGATCTCGCTGGTGTCCTCGTCGTTGATGTTGGTCCAGGAGAGCAGGCGGTTGGTGGTCGTGGGGGCAGTGGTCTCGGTGGTTGCCGGGGCAGTCGTGGTGTTGAAGCTGTCGTGGATGTCGGCGATTTTGCGGTGGAAGTAGGTGGCCAGTGAGTCGCACAGGTCTCGCGACGGTGGGATGTCGTTGGTGTTGGAGCTGGGGTTGTAGAGTCCTTCACGATGTTGAAGAGCTCTTTGCTGTTGTGTGCGTTGTTGTCTAGGCGGTCTTTGAGTGAGGCCCTTTTGGCGGATATGATGAGGTGATGGTGACTGCGGGTGGCGCTCTTGTGGGCGGTGTAGCTGTCCGCTGACCGTTCGTGGAGCCAGATCTTCTCCAGTTTTCGGCATGTTCATTTGGAGGCCTGGAGGTCTTCGGTGAACCAGGTGGCTTTCTTGCTGGTGTGGCTGTTGGGCGGATTCTTGAGCGGGGCGAGGGTGTTGGCGCAGTCGTCGATCCACTGTCTGAGGTTGCGGGCGGCGGGGTCGGAGGGTTCGGCGGGTGGGCTCAGGGCGAGGGTGGTGGTTAGCTGGTCTTCGGTGACTCTGCTCCAGCAGCGGCGAGGCATTTGTTGGGTGCGGTGGTGCGTGGTGGGCTTCCTGTAGGTGAAGTGGATGCAGTGGTGGTCGGTCCAGTGGGGTTCGGAGGTGTGGTTGAAGGAGACGTGTGGGCTTGCGGAAAAGATGGAGTCTAGCGTGTGGCCGGAGGCGTGGGTGGGTGTTGTCACGAGCTGTCTGAGTCCGAGGGTGGCGAGGTTGTTGATCAGGGTGGTGGAGTTAGTGTCCTTGTTGTTCTCGAGATGGAAGTTCAGGTCCCCGAGGAGGATGTAGTCCGTGGAGGCGATGGCGTGTGTGCTGACGGAAGTCAGCGATGGAATCGCTGAACTGTGGTCGGGGTCCGGGGGGTCTGTAGATGAGGGTTCCTCTGAGGGTGGTGTTGGGATCGGTGTGGATCTGGAAGTGCATGTGTTTGGCGGTGCTGAGGGTGTCGTTGGTGTTGGTTGAGACTCTGAGGGTGTTCCTGTGGACGATGGCGATGCCTCCTCCGACTCCGTTGGTGCGGTCCCTGCGGGTGATCTTGTAGCCGTCCGGGATGGCAATGGTGATGTCGGGGGCTGAAGCGGGGTTCAGCCAGGTCTCCGTCAGGAAGACGACGTCTGGGGAGGTTGAGTCGAGAAGGTCCCAGAGTTCGATGGCGTGTTTGCGGGCGGAGCGGGTGTTGAGGAGGATGCATCTGAGGTAGTTGGGTTCTTTCCTGGGCGGTAGTTTGGCGGGGCGGGTGCTGGCGAAGCTGCAGTTCCGGCAGGTGAAGGGCCCTTGGGTGCGCTTCGGGGTGGCCCGGTAGCAGGCGTAATCTTTTCCGGGGTTGAGTGCGTGGAGGGTGCTGGCGTCGTATCGGCGTTTGTTGATGTGGCGGGCGCGGGGGATGCACGGACCAGGGGTTCTGGTGCTGGGCGCGGTCCAGGCGCGGACGGGCGCAGACGGGCTTGCCTTAGGCGCGCCTTTGGCGCGCCAGCGGCGCGTCCGCTGCGCGGCCACGCAGCGGCCGCCATAAATGGGGAGGGAGGAGCAGGGAATGGGGCAGCGAATGGGCAGTGAGGGGGCGGGGCCGCAGGGGCGCAGTGGCGGGAAACATTATCTTATTGTTTCTGTCTTTTGCCTGCTTAATAGAAGTCATCAAAGGGGCTATTAAAGTGCTGTAATCAATGACCCATTGTCTCACATAATTACAGGTGCCAAGAAACATCTACATACTCTTAAAAGTTTCTGGCTCAGTCATTTGACGTGTAGATGCTGCTCTTTTCGAAGTTACCTGTCGACCAGAAGCTGACAGTACCTCTCCTAGGTAATGGACCTCCTCCTGATAATACTGAACTTTGCCTTTTTCTACTTTGTGTCCTCTCTCTGCAAGAGTAACCAGAAGAGCTATAGTATCTTTCCTACACTGTTGTTCTGTAAGACTGCAAATTAATATGTCCTTGACATACTGCAACGACGTACTGTCACACTGAAAATTTGACAGGTAATTTTTCACCACTGTTGAAAATGCTACAGGTCTCACAATACCCTTGAGGCAAACAAGAATAGAAATACTGAGTGCCACGATAGGAGAACACTGTCAAATAATGACTGCCTGGATGGAGAAGGATGATAAAGAAAGCATTCTTGAGATACAGGAGAGGAAAAATGTAGCATCCTGCAGAATATTTGTCAAAATGATGGAAGTGTCGGGAACAAATTGGAATTCTGGTACCACTACATCGATCAGAGAGTGCAGGTCTTGAACCATACGCCAAGTACTACCCTTGAATTTCTTACCCGGGTTAATAGGGGTATTACAATGAGACACTCCAGGGTAAATTACTCCTTGCTCTAGCAATGCCTGTATACAGGGGCGATGCCATCATCTTCTTCTTTAGAAAGAGGACTCACGCTAGGTAGGATAGCACCTTCGTGTAATGTAATTCTGAATGGAGTAGCAGTACGAATAAGGCCTACATCATGGGAACCCTTAGTCCACAAGGTGTCTGGTACTTGTGAAAGATATGTATCCCTAATATCCACTGACAGAATATCGATGTAAAAAATATAGATGTAAAAAATATCGATGAAAAAATATAGAATGCAAAAATATCGACTCTCTATACTTAAACAGGTAAGTACAAAAATATCGATGTTAAAAATATAGTTGCACAAAATATTGATTTTTATATATAAATAAAATAATAAACATTAAATATATTAAATAATAACATTAATTAAAAAAAATAAAGTAGATTTAATATACATTTTAACAAATATAACAAATACACTTTATTAAAAAAGTTAAACACGCATATATAAAAATTATTTTAAAAGTATCTACATTTTTTTATATATACATATATACCAATAACATAAAATCTAATAAAAAATCATTGTATCATAAATTAAAACATTGAACTATTTAAAAATCTTTGAACTATAGGAGGAGTAAAAATTACTATTCCCACTCAAGTGAGTGCAACAATAGGGAAAGTGTTGGATAGCGGAGGGTTAAAAATTATTATTTCCACTCCAGTGAGTGCAACAGTAGGGAAAGTGTTCGATAGCGGACGGGTAAAAATGACTATTCCCACACCAATGAGTGCAACAGTAGGAAAAGTGTTGGATACCGGAGGGAAAACATTTACTCTTCACTCTTCAGTCAGTGCAACAGTAGGGAAAGTGTTAGATAGCGGAGGGGTAAAAATTACTATTCCCCACTCCAGTGAGTGCAACAATAGGGAAAGTGCTGTATAGCGGAGGGTTAAAAATTACTATTCCCACTCCAATAAGTGTAACAATATGGAAAGTGATGGATAGGGGAGGGTAAAAATTACTATACCCACTCCAGTCAGTGCAACAGTAGGGAAATTGTTGGATTGCAGAGGGATACATTTTACTATTCCCACTCTAACAATTGTAACAGTAGGGAAAGTGTTGGATAGCGGAGTGGTAAAAATTACTATTCCCACTACAATGAGTGCAACAGTAGGAAAAGTGTTGGATAGCGGAGGGGTAAAAATTACTATTCCCACTCCAGTGAGTGCAACAGTAGAGAAAGTGTTGGACAGTGGTGGGATAAAATTTACTATTCCCACTCCAATCAGTGCAACAGTAGGGAAACTGTTGGATTTCGGAGGGGTAACAATATTCTCACTCCAGTTAGTTCAAAATTTAAAACAAACAAAATATTAATAACAAAAATATTTAAAAACCAAATAAATAAAAAACATATAAATATGTTAAATATGATAATACAAATGTAAAATTAAAAATTAAAATATTATACTGTTGAATACATATGACAAATACCTACAAATATTATTTTAAATAAAATAAAAAATTATTTTCAAACAAATAAATATTTTTTATTAGAAATTATTTAAAAACAAAAACATTAATTATTACATACATTTACTTTTTATATTTCCTACCCTAGTACACCACACAAGTCACAACCCACTTCTAATTTTTTTTTAAAACATTATTTCCTTGATTAACATAATTAATTAACAATTAAAGAAATATTGGGAATTAAAAAAAACAAATTAAAACTCATCAAAATGTATAAACTTCCCACTTTTTACCCCTATAATCCCCACAACCCACAGCTAAAATTAAACTGTGAAAAAATTAATTACACAATTAAAACTTATTTTCACTTAAAAAACTAATAGTATTTAACAACTAATTATAAAGTAAGTAAAATGTATTTACTCCCCACCCTTTACCCCTATAAAGGTAAAACCCACACACAAAAAAAATATAAACAATTACCTTAATTAAATATCAATTAATTCATTAATATTAATGATCAACTAATTATTAATTAATTAAACATAAATTACTTCCCACCCTTTACCCCCATAAACCCCACAACCCACACATAAAATTAATTACACAATTGCCATATTTAATTTTCAATTAATTATTTAATATAAATTAACAACTAATTATTAATTAATTAAACATAAATTACCTCCCACCCTTTACCCCTATAAACCCCACAACCTGCACCTAAAAAAATTACACAATTATCAATTAATTAATTCATTAATAATAATTAACAACCAATTAATAATTAATTACAAATAAATTACTTCCCACAATTAACACTATAAAATCTCAATTAAATAAATATTAATAAATAAAAATAATTACATTATTATAATTAAATTACTTCCCACCCAATTCCCCTATAAACCCACAACCCGCTACGGAACTAAAAAACGCAAAATGTAATTAAAATAAAATTGATAACTACTAAAAATGTAACACATATTAAAAAACATAAACAATACTTATACAAAAAACATACATCACATACATTTAAAATATAAACTGAAATACATAACACTAATTAAAAAATCTATATTTTAAACAACTAGGGGGCTCATTACGATACCCGGCGTAAAAAAATCCGCCAGGCATGGAAGCGGCAAAAATCCGCCCGCACACACCGCCTGAACACCGACCACGCCATTATGAGTACACAAACCGAAAACCGCCATCGGCGGAAAAATCACACAAAATACCGCCCGCCATCGTCCGAGTCGGAGTCAAACCGCCCGCCACGGACGGAAACACGCACGACAACACAAAACCGCCCGCCCACACGGCCGACACACCGCACGTGAAATTACGATCGCACCGCCATGAGCGCGGAAAAACAACAAATATACCGCCCGCCAGCGCAAACAACGCCGATGAGAATCGACACGGCAGAAGCCATGGCGCCCACGTACCTGCACAGAAACCATCCGCACACAAAACCAATAGCACACAACATGGCCAACAAGTCCACACAGCAAGGCACACACAAATACACAAGCACAGTACACATCCCGAAAACACCCCCCGGACAAACAAAAAATACAAAGGCCAGAACCCCAGACACAACACACCTGAAAACAACAGACCATGAGGACACACCCACATAGGCGAGTACAAAAGCAGCACTCCCACAGACCACAACCCCTTGCTACATTGCAAACCAGAGAGGAGAGGAGAGGACACAGTGACACAGCAAGGGCAGCAGCACACCACAGAAACGCACACATCACAACCACCACCACCACCACCAAACACCGGCACCACAAACCCCTGCACATTACACAACACACACCGCACCAGCACCACAAACACCATGGCACCACAAAGGATGCCCAAGTTCACGCCCATGGAGCTGACGGTCATGGTCGACGAGATCATCAAGGTGTACCCACAAATCTATGGGAACATGGTCCAGCACACACCACTAGCCACCAGAAACAGAATGTGGAACCGGATCGTAGACCAGGTCAATGCAGTCGGGACCCTGCCCAGGAACAGGGTCGAGATTAACAAACGTTGGAATGACGTAAAGAGCCTGGTCAAGAAGAAGGAGGGCAAAAACAGAGAGCTGGCTGCCGTCACTGGCGGAGGGAATCCCGCGCTCTTTAAGACCTTCAAAGCGTGGGAGGAGAAGGTGCGAGTCGTAATCCATCCGGAGATCCTCGCCGGATTAGCAGGGGGAGTGGAGGCTGGTAAGTACAAACTAATGTATACCAGCACACCGCTATGTACTCACATGCGCAACTACCATGCCACAGCTCCCAGGGACAAACACCCCCATGTCCAGCACACAATACACAACACATCACACACACATGCAACAGACACTACCACACACAGCCCAAACCGAACAACTGTAAGATGCGTGGGGACATGTGTACACTAAGCCAGCCACGTAACCACCAACAGGTCCCCAAATATGCCAGAAGCGCCACAACGAGCACCCACCACACCCATGTGTCCGCCACAGCTGCACTAACCGACAAGTAACAGGTAAGTGGCAGGAACACAAAGTGCAGTGGGTGGGAGGGTGGACAGCCCAAGTACAACACACACCAGGCCCCAGTCCCACAGCACAGCAAGGAGGAGCATCCCCCACACCCCACAGCCACGTGTCAGCCACCGCAGTGCACAACGACAGCCGAAAGGCAGACATCACGGTCCACAGCAATCGGTGTCAGTGGGTGTACAGCCACCCCCACGACCCACTACACCCCCCACCCCCACAGACCTGCAACATGGAGCACCCCCGCTTAGAGCCATGTGGCATCCAGTACAGTGCACGCACGAACAACTTGCAGGTGGGAAACTGGACAGGGCTGGATTACTGGAGGCATGAGGACCATAACACCACCAACACATGGGACATGTCACGTAGCACACGGACACGCAGCACCGCCCACCGTCACGAACAAGTGAACAATGTGCACACGGACATGAACAGCAGACTCACACCCCACATGACCCATCACAGACATAGCAACACCCAAGGAGCCACGTCTGCATGCACAAGCCACACTGAATATAGTCCCACACGGCAGCCACTGTGCAACTCATCACACACAACCGAAACACCATTGAAGTCCTGTCCATGTAGCCCCCACTGCCTGTCAACCCCACACCCCACAACTACGCCTATGTAAGACAAACAACACTAGACGCAACAGAGCGGAACAACAGAAATGCACACGAACACCACTGAACCCATCAAACTCACAGACACACCATGCACATACAACATACCATCCATCCCATCCGTCAGCCCCAGTCACATGAAAGGCATGTCATCCGCACAGCTGCCACACATACAGCAGTCACGCTAAGACACATGCCCATGACCAACCATGTGCCAGAAGTCAATTAAGCGCACGACACACTGTGAGCAACAACACACAACATGGGCCACACCCCCCCGAGCACTGCAGTGATGCACATGGCACAGGGCAGCACGCACACCAAGGAGATGGGACAACTGCAATACGTTGGCTGGCACACAACTATCACTCACTCATAACGATGCGTCCAATGCCATGTCCAGTAACCACAACAGACAGCAAATATGCAGGGCATGTCAGGCATGCACACACCTCAGACCATGCACTGTCATGCTGCCACAACACATGTCACGTTCGGCACCCATGGCTCACAGCATGTACCCCAAAAGCATATCCCCTCCCAAATGCGAATCTGGGGCATGGCCCCCATGTTGCCATATGCGTTCCTAAGCGTTCCATTTGAACCCCAAAAGCATATTCCATCCCAAATGCGAATCTGGGGCATGGCCCCCATGTTGCCATATGCGTTCCTAAGCGTTCCATTTGAACCCCAAAAGCATATTCCATCCCAAATGCGAATCTGGGGCATGGCCCCCATGTTGCCATATGCGTTCCTAAGCGTTCCATTTGAACCCCAAAAGCATATTCCATCCCAAATGCGAATCTGGGGCATGGCCCCCATGTTGCCATATGCGTTCCTAAGCGTTCCATTTGAACCCCAAAAGCATATTCCATCCCAAATGCGAATCTGGGGCATGGCCCCCATGTTGCCATATGCGTTCCTAAGCGTTCCATTTGAACCCCAAAAGCATATTCCATCCCAAATGCGAATCTGGGGCATGGCCCCCATGTTGCCATATGCGTTCCTAAGCGTTCCATTTGAACTCCAAAAGCAAAGTACAAACCAGACCCAGGATGGGCCAGGAGCCCGCATACACCAGAGTCACAATGAGTAGGGGCAAAGCAACACACCCATCGGCATGGCCAATCCGTCCCATGCCACATGTGCACAGCACACAGTCCCATTGCCTAGCACACACAACTACAGATGCCACAGCCACACACTCGCCTCCGGGAAACCCATGTACGAGATTGCACGAACTGCCAATGTCAGACGACTAATACATACTTCGCCAGGTGCAACACAATAACAAATCTCATTCTCTCCACAGGTGACGAACTGCTGGACGCTGGGGATGGAGACAGCAGCCAGCACAGCCAGCCTACAAGCCCCCAACGAGGACACACGGATCTGGAGGATCTGTCCACCTCTTCGGACACGGACCACCAAGCTGGCCCATCTGGCGTGGCAGGGCCCAGCCGCTCCCCAGGACCCCTCCTACCCACCAACCCATCATCCAGGGATGCTGAACAGTCCCAGTCCCCTGCTGCCACTGTCGTTGCGGCCACACCCACGGTCATTGCGGCCACTACCACTGCCGCAACCGCCACCATCGCCGCACCGACCACCACCGCCTCCACCACCACCACGTCTTCGCTGGCACCAGCCCCAGCGCAGGTGGTGGCCCGGCCGACTGGATCCACCCTGGGAGCCACAGCGAGGACCGTGGTGAGCAATGTGGCTAGTGGGCAGGCCGGTGGCAGCAGGACTGGTAGGAGGAGCAGGGTCAGGGAAACGCCAGCCTCCCCTGGGAGCCATGCCCTGCCTCAAATGGCCAGAGTCCTTGGGGCCTATGAAGAGGCCCAAGAACAATGGGCCAGGTCTGCTACTGACACGCGGGAGGTGCTGGGGGTGCTGAGGTCCATGGACGCCCATATGGGCCAATTCGTGTCCCGTATGGACCAACTCGTGGACCTCATGGGCCAGCTGGTGGTGGCGGTGGGGTCACAGGCAAGGCCAGCAACACCACCTCCGCCACCACCTGCTAGGGCGCAGGGTCGGCCAGCAGTGTCCACTTCCCCTGCGTCCACAGCCAGTGAGCACACCTCACCCACCACCAGCAGGTCGCCACCACACACCCCCCTCCCAAACGTGGAAGGGGCCATCCGAAGAGGAAACAGATCTCCCGGGAGGACTTCGCACGCTCCAGTCGCAAGTGAGGCAGCCAGCCAGCCTTCCGCCAGCCTTCCTTGACCAGCCACTGCATTGACTTGCTCTACGATCCCACTCCACACAGCCATCTGGATGGCATGTGTGTGTTGGACTATGGACATAGAACCAGTGGGTACACCCTGATCATCACGCAGCCATGACCGACAGCTCATTGTCACTGCACGCACCACTTTTGTCATCACCTTACACACAATCACATGTCACAGTTTGTAATAAATGCACCTTTTTCACTAACTGCTGTTTGTGCCCTGTGTTTTATTTGTACGGAATACAACGGCCACCTTGGGCGGAAGGGCACCTGATGCGTGGCATGGCAATGGAATCCGGAGGGCCTGTAGGGACCTAGGGGTGGGAGACAGAACAGGAGCACATTCAATGAGTGTGTCACACACCCATCACACAGTACATGTCAACAACTACAAGCAATGTACACACATCGCACAGAGCAATAGGGCACAATGCCACAGTCACCAACAGTGGCATACTACCCTGGCCATGGAGCGTTGACACACTGCACGCAGTGAACATACGGCCACCCTGACACAGCACACACACACCTGCATAGATACAGACACATCATCCGTCGTACATGGACACTCACCGTCAAGTGAAGTAGCGGGCGATGAGCTGCTGGCGCACATTCCCAGCTTCCTCCTCTCCGCTGTCCACCTCACTCGAGCTGTCCTGGTCTGCGGGCTGGGGCCCTGGTTGATCTCCGTCATCCACAATGAGGGGGATCTGCTTCCGAATGGCCAGATTGTGCAGCATGCAGCACGCCACCACTATCTGGCACACCTTCTGTGGGGAGTACGCCAGTGCACCCCCGGTGCGGTCCAGGCACCTGAACCTGGACTTGAGGAGGCCAAAGGTACGCTCGACCACACGTCTGGTCCTCCCATGTGCCTCATTGTATCGATCGTCTGCTGGGGTGCGAGGATTCCTCAATGGACTGAGCAGCCATGCCCCATTCGGGTACGCAGAGTCACCTGGGTGTGAGGGACACAGAGAACCGTAGCTATTCCAACTGGACAGGGGACAGCATCGCACAACCAGCACGCTACACCACTCCACATACTCACCGACAATACAGGCACGATCCTGTTGCAGATTGGCCATCAGTCGTGGCAAGATGCTGTTGCGCATTATGTGTGCGTCATGGGCCAAGCCTGGAAACTTGGCACACACGTGGGTGATCACCATGTCCGCAAGGCACACCACTTGCACATTCAGGGAGTGCGTGTGCTTCCTGTTGCGGTACAGGTGCTCAGTGGCCTGTGGTGGAACAAGGCCAACATGAGTGCAGTCAATGGCTCCCACGACGTGTGGGATTCTGCCAAGGGCATAGAATGCACCCTTCACTGCCGCCAATTCACGAGCCCTGGGGAAGCGGATGTACCTGTTCCGGTACAGCATCATGGCTGCCAGTACATCCCTCAGCACCTTGCTGAACATGGGCTGGGACATCCCTCCTCCACTGCCCACTGTGTGCTGGAATGACCCAGTGGCGAAGAAATGCATGGCGGCCATCACCTTAGCCGTGGGGGTGACAGCAGTCGGATACACCCTGCGGGGACGCAGATGGGGCTCTAACATGGCACACAGTCGATGCAGAGTTGGCCTGTCCAGCCGAAACTTCCTGATTACCTCTGTATCGTCCATGTCCGCCAGCAATTTGTATGGGCGGTCAATGTTCGGTCTCCGCCTGGGTTAAATGGCAGAGGACACATGTCAAAGCAACACGGCACATAGCAATTTCGCATACACATCACTGACATCACTGAGCAAGCACATGAGCCACAGCCCAGCTGTCAAGCTGGGACGGCACGGCCACAATACACTTACACAGGTCTCCCAACAATGGCAATGGCAAGTGAGACATACCACTGCCATGTGCATGCACATGGTGATCTAGGCCCCAATGACTTGCGGGGCGTGCTGATGGGGACTGACTGCATATTCGTCAAGCGGCAACGCCACGGCAACATAAGTGTCTGCTGAGCATGGAACTGCTTCCGAGGCTGGATGAGTATGGCACACGACGACGACGATGTGGGCACGGGCTGAGCGGCCAATACAAGTGGGACCTGTGGCACGAGGGGATATGAGACAGTAGTAGGTGTCAGCACTGCACCCTATGTACAGCACTGTACGGATCACAGCTCCCGAAACATTGACTGGTGTCCACATTGACAGCCCCATGCCAAGACGGCTGTGTGCTTGCAGTCACAGGTGAGAGGTTACATTGCACGTGCCAGGTGGCAGACGTACATAGTGGGAGCTGGCATGTGTGTGCATGTGTCTCCTGTTCAGGATCCACCAGATGGGTGCTGACTCTGTACTGACCATTGGACACAGCATGTTCCGTGGAAGGCTTGTGTGTGTGGGATGGTGGCACTGGATGTGCCTCCGTTGGGTGGGGGCCATGCACAGGGCGGGTACGTCGATGATTGCGCATTGTTGGTCACGGTGGGTGCACCAACTAAGATGTGTTGCCCTGTGTTCAATTCCTATGTCCGCATGATGATGGACTGTGGATGTGGGCAGACTACACATTGGTCGATGTGCTGTCTATATGCATGTGCCTTCACACCAGGCACAGCTGCCCCTGCACATGTGACCCCTGCTGGACTCGCTGCTGGGCCTGTGGAGCTGATGCACCTTCTGCGCGTGGGGCGGACAGCTCTCCTCACTTCCCTCATTGCGCATGTCATGTCTTTGCCGCAGGTGACATGGATCATGGAGGGCCCACATGTACGCGTGGGTAGGCTACACATGATTGTTCACTGGTCGCCACCCCCAGTCAGTGTTTCGAATGGGAAGGTTGTCGTGCTGGTGGTATGTTCGATGTGGCGGATGGGCGGGCCTAGGTGCGGGCTTACATTCCGGACATGGGGGTAGTTGGATTGGCGACTAGTTGCAGTACACACGGGACACGTCTCTTCCTTTCCACATCTGGGTCATCCCTTGTACTAACTGACAGTGATACAGTCATCTTCGCCCCAGCCCTCATGTCCTCCCTCGACCCCCCAATATGCATGCTCACCTGCGAGGCTAGCGCTTGCACAGGCAGCCCCAAGCTCGCACCAGAGAGGGCAAGGAGTGTATGTGTGGGTCCAGTTGCACGAGTGGGCTGTCTCAGGGTATGATGTGTGGCGGGACGCCGTCCACCTGCGTGGTGCCCCAAATGGAGACCCGGCCTGCATGGACTATGCATCACAGTCTTCGCCTTCCGGATCCGCCACCTGCGACACCCAGTGGCTGTGGCTGCCCTTGCGGCCAGGCCGCGTCCGTCTGTGGCTGATGGCCCACACATTCACTCTTTGGCCTCTCTGGGGAGGGCTCGGGGTGGTGGCGCACGCGCTTGCACTTAGTCGCAATGGCATGTGGCGTGGTTGGTATGATGGGCAATGGATGGGATGGTGCGAGCCACCTCCCGTGACGTCAGTGCTGCTCGTGCTGTGGTGCGTCCCCCTACACTTCCATTTGACTTGTGCCATGCTAGACGTTGAGGTTCTATTGCCTGCGTGATATGACCAGGAGGAGCGCGAGGAGACCTCTCACACACCATGCTCCACTGCCATCCCGTGCCCTGTATCGCCTGTGCGGATTGACTATGTTGGGGTTACACCTGGTCGACTGGGGCTGTGTGTGCCTTGTCAAGGGGCATGGCGGGCGCACAACAGGATCCAGCTTGTCCACAGAGGGTGGGCTGAGGTGCGCCTGGTACCGCCTTGTACGTGTGCCCGGCTGCTGTGCACACACGTGTTCACTCCCCCCGACAGGTGTCCTCTCACAATGCCCAGGGAAGCGGTGGTGTACTGTTCATGAGCCCTCCCAACACGGCGTGCTCCAACTTGGCATGTGTGCATCTACCCGTCGCACCCACCCACCTGAGCACTGCGTCCATACGACTTCACACGACACATGTGTGTCTTCCACAGTAGTGCTACTCATTTGCGTTGACATCCAATACCAGTGGACTACATGGTCATGTCACGACTGCCGTGTACTTCACATACTCTCATCCTCTCTCATTCGTACTTGTGAAATGAGTCAGCGGAGACAGTTTTGGTTTCAAACATTATATTGAATCTTCTGTCCTCTGTGATGCAGTATAGTGGACACTACTGGCAGCGGAATACATGTTGAGGATATACTGAGCATGATTACAAATGGGATAGGGTGTGGGGTTACATCTGCTTGGCCAAGGCTGTGCTAATGTACATTTACGTATAGCTGCGGAGCTGCGGACTTTGACACAGACGGTATACATGTAGCCTACCAGACCGCTCGGCATCATGGGCACAGTCCATCTCAGTTCCATGTGACAGGTTTGCTGCGGTTGTTCCTCATGCACGCGTGCATGTGAGATGACATCAGGGCATGTGCTTGCGTGCATGCAGCGGCGTGCCACTTGTTGTTGCACTGTGGTGGTTACTGGACATGTCACAGTCACTGGGGTCGTGTTGTTGTTGTATGCACTTGTCGTCCATGCAAAGGTCCTGGTATGGGATTCCCGGGGCGGGGGTGGGAGGGGTGCAGCACCCACAGACTCCAGGCGACCTATTCATGTTCACTGAGCGGTGTGTGTGTCCATGTGCGCTGGATCCATGTCGTGTCCTGGTTGTTCGTGCAGTTCCGTCCATGTGGGTGCGATGCACAGAGCCCATGCCACTGCCTCCCACGATGCATGCGGTGTTCCTGGATGTGATGGGGAACAGTGTGCATGTCCCGGTCCTATCCGATGTCATGGCGATGTCGTTGATGGTGTGGTTACAGTTGCCGGTCGTTTGGTATGGCTGTTGTGGTGGTGACTGGCCAGTCCGTGCGGAAGCTGAGCATGGGTGCGGGGTTGGACTTCATAGGTCACTCGGGGAACCTGCGTTGTGGTCCGACGTATTTACAGGTTGTCAGGTATGCGATGCCGTCCAGCAGGGCTTCCATGTCATTGGTGGTGTACATGTTTGCCAGCCAATGAAGCGGATGGTGGCTGTCAAGGTGTTGTTCGTAGGTTGTCCCTTGGAGGACCATGATGGGGCATGCTGGGTGACATTCGATGTAGCTGTTCTCGATGATCCGTCGTGTGGAGGCACAGTGGTTCCATTTCAGTGCGCGTGCGATGTTGGCCACATACGCCATGCCCCCATAGGCAGAGCAGGCCCTGTCGTGTGCGTCCAGAGGGAGGAGTAGTGGTAGCAGGTCCGCCTTCAGACATGCCGGGTTGGAGAGGCATATCTCGACGGGATGCTGGTAGGGACACCTCCGACAGTAGAAGACGGGCATGACGCAGCTGAACAATGTGATGCGGTAAGTCAGTCGGTAACTTACGTTCAGCAGGGACAGGAGATCGCATCCCAATGTATGTATCGTGTTGGTTTGGTACAGCTTGAGCTGTTCGGCGTAGTTGGGTAGGTGTGTTGCGGTTGCCATTTCGCAGCGGTTCGTGGAGGTGGCGTGCTCCGGCTGTGTGTGCAGTCTGCAATGTGCACGCTCCGGGGTTGCTGTGAGCTCTGTGTAGTCGTGGGGAGACAGGACTTGTGTTCTGTTGGCTTGTTTGGAGGACACGGGCCCTCTTCCCACATGCTTCTCAGACAGTTCAAGGTCAGTGCTGTGTGACTCCTTCCAATTAACTTGCATGTGGCCGACATGGGGGAGTGTTTTCTTCTTTCTTCCCCGTCCGTTGTGTGCTTCTGTGATATGCGCTATCTGCCGTGTGGTCGGTCTCCTCGGCATGCCTGTGTTGGTCTATTCTTGGACAATGGCTGTATTCACCGGCTTCTGTCGTAGGGCTGTGGTTTCGGTGTTGGAATGGAAGGTCATTCAGTGCTGTCTGCTCTCCCTTGTGTGGGCGGCAGGCTGCCTTTCCGCTCTGCGTTGGGCCTTGTGTGTGGATGTAATTCTTGGGCCACCTGTTGTCGGTCACCGGGCTCTTTGGTGTTCCGTTTCATGTGTCTTGTTCATATGTGCAGGGTGGTATGGGTTTTTCAGTGTGGTACTGGCGTTCCTCTTCCCGAAGGGGCCCTGCTTCTCCTAGTTGGTGTTGCCGCCGCTGTGTGCGCCATGTTTGTTACACTGGGGTGTGTCCTGCTGTTGCGTGACTTCACTGACATGTGTGCGTCGGTTGTGTGGCGTTGGGTGTTGTCCGTGAATTGGGCGTTGGGGACATGTCTGTGGACGGCCTGTCACGTGTCATGTGCGTTCGGGGTGGGGCTGGTGTGTGTGCTGCTTGGTTGTGTCCCTGTGTCTGTGTGCGACGCATGCATGGCGCTGCGGTTGGCCTCTGCGTTGTGCGCATGTGTGGCGGCGTCATCGGCGCTTTGGGGCCGTGACGGGGTGGTTGGTTCCTAGTCCCAGGTGGTGTGTACACATGTGTTCTGCGATGTTAGGATTTGGCCTGTGTGTCATATGTGGATGCAATGGTGGATGTGTAGTGTGCACGCGCTGGTGGGGGGTTGTCCGCTTTTCCGCCCTTGCACTGTGTGCGCTGTTTGCGTGCACTTGTTGTGTGTGTGCCTACCTGCGTCTCCGCGGTACGTTGCGTCCTTGGTGGTGCATCAGCAGAAGCATGGGAAGGGCCTGCAGTGCTGGATTCATGCCCGGGGTGCCGCTTCTTCGTTGTCCGTGCTCGGCGTCCGTGTTTCCGCCTCTCTTTCACGTGCGGTGTCTCTTTGCCGTGGGAGCCGTTTGTTTGCGGCATCGTAATTTATGCGCCGGGCGGGACGTGTTTCGTCGGACGGTGTGTGTCAGTTGTGCTGCGCCGCTACGTGTGCGGGCGCACTTTGATGGCGGACGGTGTTGCTGGCTTGCCGGCGGTGTTTGGCCTGCTTTTCGCATCGTAATTGGGCGGGCGTGTGGACTGCTGCGTGCCGGCGGTAACTGGTGGTTTTTGCATCCGCCAGCACGGCGGTTGTGCTTCCGCCCGCCATCGTAATGGGCCCCTATATTTTTGCAAACGATATTAATGACTTCTATATTTTTAAAACCGATATTTCTTACCTTAAATTTGATATTCTTGACCACGATATTCTTGCTGCCGATATTTCTGTGTCACAATATTTCCAACTCGATATTTGTGTAACTCGACATTTCCAACTCGATATTCTGTCTGAATACCCCCTAATATAACTGAAGACTCTACCTGGTTTGGACGTCCTTACTTTCAATGCAGTATATCATCCTGAAAAATGATAACTGCTTTTTTAGAATCATCATCTAACAGTTGATCATCTAGTATTTGTTTACCCATTTTTCCTGTATTTGCATGCCCATAAAAAATGGTTATGATCACAGGCTATCAGAGTGCCATTGGTCAGTGTTATCTCTAAGGCCTCTATTTGTAGTATTAACTCATTGTCAGATATCTAAGATTCTTGCTCTTGTCGCCAGAAAAGAAAATCTTTAGGTAACTGGATCTCCCTTCCCAGTAACTCTGTTATTTCTGCTATTATTGTCTATACCGTTGTGGTGAATGCTTCTATATCAGTGGGTCGAGCTCTGATTTGATCTACAGTAGAAGAATCTACTGTTGCAGCCATGGAAGGTGGAACTCCATTGGTAGAACAAATCATAGTTCCGTCAGGCTCAAAATGAATTGTCATATTTAATTTAGCCATAAGATCTCTCCCCAATTGATTAGCTGGGGCAACCAGAGAGAATAGTAAACAGCTGCCAATGTACCACCCTCCTATTTCCATCTCCACTTTTTAGTAAACGGAACCCTCATCACTACCCCAGAGAATCCTTGTGTGTCCATTGATCTATTAGAAATTGGAAGATCTCCCTCTCTAATACAAGATCGGGTTGCTTCTATGAGGAATGCATAGCTCTTGTTATTGACAGCTGCCATCACAGTGGGTTCCTCCTCTGTCCTGTGCGTAACTGACAATACTGGAAACATAAAACTACTCTGTGGGCTCTTTTATTGCATATATCCTCCCACATCATTTGTTTGGAAGGGATTTTCTTCTCTCACAATCACACCTCCTTGTCCACTTTGAAATGGAGTTGCCATTGGGGGTGTTTGGTAAATTCGCTGTGGCGGTATTTGTTGCATTTTGAGGCACTACTAGTTGCTGCACATTTTGTGGTGGTGTCTGAGGTACATATATTATTTGTGGGTTTGACTGTGGCTGCATTACTGTATTCCCTGGCTGACTATAAACCCCCCATCCTTCCATTTTGTTCATCCCATCTCTAAGTCCTACAATCTTTAATGAAATGTCCATTTCTGTGACAATAAAGACCTGTTTGATCCATCCTCTGGGGACCTATCCGGCCCCCTTCCTATTCCTCCTATCCTGCTGTTGTTGGTACTGTTGTTGGATGGTCCCTGGGACTGATCCCACAGACATTACAATCATCTGAGTAGTGGCTGCTACTACAGCCCCTTCCGTTGCTCCTTTCTTTGCCGAGTTTTGCTGCACGAACTTGGCTGCTGCTTTCTCTGTCACCTCCTGCTTGTTCCTCTCTTTCCCCTGCTCCTTTTTACAAAAAAAAACTATACATGCCTGAATCTCTTTCCAGGGTTTGTATTCCAATGCCATTATATTATCATGATTATCTTGCACATCAGAGTGTAAACCCTTCTTCACCACATTATAAAACAACACAGCATTTCCCCGTTACTTCCCAACCCTGGCATTACTACCTATGAGTCCATGTTCTCTTCATTCTGTTAAGAACCTGAGTGGGGTCTTCATTAGGCTCTATTGATTGAGTCATGAGAGACCCAATGTCTGGCCTATCAGGATACATTTTCTTCAACTGTTCCCAGATTACTGTCAGGACTAAATTGGATGGGGACCCATCATACCTAGTCTCAGTGAGGGTAACATTTCTCACTCTAGCCTTATGGAAAACAGTATCATCTCATCTCCTATAAGAGAGCTATGTAAACTATTTATGTCCCCTCCTGCCAGGGTGATACCTGCAGTTTGCTTTTCAAAAGCTCTAATCCATTTCCCTGCTCTCTCTGTATGTGGCGGTAACATCTTTTTAAGATTCTCCTTGTCCATTTGTGGCCACAGACCATAATGAGATGCTCCCTTACATATACAGGAGTAACAGAATGTTGGGGGATGTGCTGTCTGGCATATTTTTGCAACACGCACAAACATTTCCACATTTGGGATAGTCCCAGTCTGGGCCTCCCTCACCATAAACAATCAATCCTCAGCCTTTGCCAGGTCATGTAGATCAAAGGATGCTTCCTGTGGCCATGGGCTCATCTGTGGGGCTAAACCTTCAGTCCATCCTGCTAAATTATCCACATAGGGTACAACCCTTAACCAACTATTTTCCCCTTCGGCAACTTTCTCACTAGCGGTGAGGTCAGTGCCGTGTAGAACTGATTGAACACTCATCTGCTGCATTGGCTATCGGGTTGTGTCAATCCTCCTACAGTTTTACAAGATCCCATCCTGCGATCTGGCTGGCCATGTGTTCCCTAAAACCATACCCACTCAAGCTCTGTTCTTCGGGGTCTCCTAATTTTAGAGAACATGTCCTGCTCTTCTTCTCTAGTATTAGTGCAATTAGACAATCTCATCACTACCTTCGTATGTTCAAGATCAATAAGGGGCCATTCTCGAGTATTAATGTCATAAGTAGGGTGCCTAGCCTTTGGAGATTGAAGCATTTCACCTGTGTTGTCTACACGCCCATGTATTGACTTTACTCTATTTGCCATCCTCCCAAAACTTCTCTGAATCTGTCCTGGCAAGTTATCACAATTTTCTTCTCTCCTTGCTTCCCTTTCTTCCCTTTCTTCCCTCGCATCTCTTCTATCTTCACTTCATGATAACCATGCCTGAACACTCTCTGGGGAAACTATTACATTCCCCTTCTCCTTCTGTCAAGGTGGTAAATTATCTTCAGTCCTCCTAAAATCCTCATCATCTCTTCCTTGAAATAGTGGCCATTACGCCATACTAACAGCCCTGTCCACCTGGTCATTCCATATGGCATCATCTGCATCTCTTCATTGTTGGGTAGACATCTGCTCCCTAACTACCCTTCATGTTAAACCTCTCTTCTGTAACAAGAGCGATGTTGCTGATTTCACGAGCGACTGATCATCACTGTCTCCAGGACCCTGCTCTTCACCTCTACCCTCCTGGGGAGAGGCTGGATCTTAAATGCAATTTAAACTGTGCTTCCAATTGTCCTGAGTCACCCTTACTTGTTGTCTGGGAGTACTCATGTGTCTCGGTTTTGACATCTGTGGGGCAACATTAGGGGACCCCTTTGGAGATGGTGAAGGGGTCTCAACCTCAGGGTTCTCAAATCCCACTGTGGCTTCCTTTAGCTACACCAGTGGATACATACCAGGTACCTTAGGGGAAGTATTCGCAGTATCATATGGAGGTGGGAGAGCAGGCAGGGTACTAGATGTGTCAGCATTTGAGGAGTCCTTAGACTTTTCACAGAAGACTTGCCATAAGGCTAAGGCAGCTTTTAGCTTCTGTAATTTAACTCCTGCATATTTACTTTTAGGATGTGAAAGAATGTGCTCTAATATTTTTTTATCAAATGCCCCTTCCTTTGGCCAAGGGTTTGCGTGGATCTGAGTGGCTTTAAGCCACTCTACAATATTTTTGTAACCTTTTATGATCACTTGGTAAGGTATTTTGCATATATTCTAAGAGAGTCTCCATAGTCCCCAGTATTCCTAGCAACGTTTATAATATAACTTTTATCTGCCTACTCAATATTTCTTCTTTCAAATTTTTACACTAGCCCTTATATATAAAAAAAATCCATCAATTCGTCTTTTCAGTCGTATATTAAACATTATATGTCACAACAGCATTATACAACAACATCACTCTGTGGCCACATTTCTATTTACATGCATACACATGCATTAATCTTCAACATATGAAAAAATATAAACAACTACTTCTAAATGTTAATCACCATGTTTGACTCTAAACTGTAAGCTGGGTTGGTAGCAACTGGTCACTTCCCTCTGCGCTCAAGAGAGGATAACCCTCAAAGAATGCGTCTCATAGACCATGGAATGAATTCTGGACATTAGGTCCAGGATGGTAATTTGAGTGTTCAGATTGGGCTTGGAGGTAAAAATTTAGCCACATCAGCCTTTCACCCATCCCTCTATGTAAAAATATTGGAACACATTTTGGACTCCCAACTTGACCACTTCCAACTTTATATTGGGATAAATACTCTACCGACTACGCAGCGCTTTAACATTTAACACTTGTTCACAATCTTGCATGCAATAACCTCATGTGCATTATATCTACATTTATCATTGTCAAAGAGGTAAGTCATGCAATATAGAAACCATGGAACTTAGTCTGCACTGTCCTCACCTCAAAGACGGCAATATCTGGGTCCTACCCACCCCCGTGAATAGGCAGAACGTTTGGCAACATGGTGTCTGCTTACCTAATCAAAGATTCACAGTGATCTATGCAGCGGGGGTAGGCGGTATTCCTGTGGCAGCAGTCATTTGAGGGCAAATGGGACTCCTATGCTGGCTCGCCAACTGTGTGAGGAAACTAAAATAAAGAAAAACAGGACTCCTGTTGGCAAGGTAAAAGCAGGTTTACTGTCGCAGCAGGAAGAGTAGCTGTCTCCACACTGGTAAACAGCTGGTCTCAAATGGCTGCTAACAGGCAGCCCCTTAAATAGTCATGCAAACAATGTGCTTACAAAGGGTCAAATAATAGGCTACTCAATATTTACATATTTATTACAAAGCATCACATCACCTGTGTCCTCAACTCCTGACCCTTTTCTCTACACAATCTTTATTGTAATTCTAACAATGCTTAACAAACCATTCACTTCTTTTGAATGCATGTGTATTTGCGTCTGTGTTTTCATGCTCTGCTCCCAAGACTTCTTATCAGAATCTGTGTCCTCTTAGCCGATTTTATCTCCTGCTCCTATCCTTCAATTGCTTTTTCAATTTACTGAGAACACAGAATACGTGCTTGTTGTGCTCTGACCAGAAATGTCTTCATGCTTGCTGTTACAGGTTTTCCTTTACCTAAGATCTTGCTGATCATGCAATCTGTTTCATAGAGTACTCTTCACGTCTCTTGCTTCAGCACTGAATTTAGGTCTGCTCTGCTCTTTCACCATGTATAGCTGTGCAACACTCTCTGCTGATATCTTTTGTAGCTCAACTTCTTCATGTTACATTTCCTCTTCAACAATGTCGCTTTGGTCTTCTTGTGTTTATGTACAATATAGAAAGCTTCTTTACATAACCCTCACTGGAGTCGCTTTTGTGGTGTATTTATTGTGTTACTGTGTGAGTGTGTTGCACAGATGCTTTACCCATTGCCTCTAATGATAAGACTGCCGGCTCTGCGCCATGCTAATGGAGGGTGAGCACAGGTTATTTTGGTATGTATCTGACTTGCCCTGACTAGAGTGCAGTGGCAGCCGGCACAGGTAAGTGCAGTAGGGCAGTGGGGCGAGGTGGGGAAGTCAACATATGACGGGATAAGTTAAATTAAATGCAAAAACAATAAAAACCACTTACCTTGTGCTCACCCCATCACTGAGTCGGCGATGCGGCGAGCGCAAGGGAAGTGGTTTTATTTGTTTTTAATTTAATTTAACTTATCCCGTCATATATCGACACGCCCCAACCCACCGCTCTTACCTGTGCCAGCCGTGACTGCTAGAGTGATGGGCTCTGCCTGGCTTATGTGCAAACGCTAGCCAAACAGAAACCCCATCCCTAACAGCCGCCCAGCACTTTATTTTATATGGTGGTAGATGAAGGGAGCAGAGTGGTAAAATTGGATAGGGGAGATTCCACTGACAAGGATATGTTTTTATATCGTGATGAAATTCACATTTAAAATGATCAACATTTGTGGGCAATGTCTGACATGAATTGATGGGATTTACATATGCATTTTATAGTTTATATTAAGAAGTAATTGTGTGGCTACAGAGTCTGCTCACAGTCACATATACCATGTGACCTGGTCACATGATGTTATCTGTCGTCCATTAGTTTGCCTCCCTTACTCTTCCTCTTACTGGCTCCCGCATAGACACACCGCAACCTAGCGGACAACACATAGGCTGGACCACAAACGCCTCAACCGATATTCCGATCACCGGATTGAGTGATTCCACTCGAGCTTCCTCGCGGTTGCCTCCCACAATCTTGGTTGATGAGCTGGACAGCTTGCTCGCTTTACCGTTCACCATTCCACTGCAGGCCTTAA
Source organism: Calotriton arnoldi (assembly GCA_963921515.1). Lineage (NCBI taxonomy): Eukaryota > Metazoa > Chordata > Amphibia > Caudata > Salamandridae > Calotriton > Calotriton arnoldi. The sequence continues at coordinate 4,766,122 of CAWUFW010000312.1, read as the reverse complement.
TCTACCTTGCAGGTGGCATTGACTCAGGCATGTAACGTAATGTCGTGATGATGATCCCGCAATTTTATGTATGGGATCGAAACGTCGTGGACTCTCTGACACCTTAACACAAATATACTTATCATTTCAATGTGCAATGGTGTTTCTCTTCATTTATGCTTGCCAAATTGATGAATTATTTTCTAAGCATTAAGCTTTGCCTAAGCCTTTCTGTTTGATCGTATCTTGCGTAATGCAAGTTTGTGTTCCCACTTTATTGTTGTGTCGCAAATTCTTAAATATTAAAGGTATTCCTGTCCGGCTGGACAGCGCAATATAGATTTAATTGAATGTCTATATTTATTACTTCTCTCCTATTGTTCTTGTGATGGACCACTGTGTTTGTAGCAAACTGATACCCAAGGTCCCTGGCCAATCATATTGGGTTCCCTTGTCTGTAAATAATACAGAGGGGCCGATTCCAATTCGGGCCGGAAATCTCTCCGACCGAGCCGGACTCGGAGAGATTTCCGACCGAATCGGACTCTGGCAGCCCGACCGAACGAGTACGATGCGCACGTATGCCATCGGACTCGATTCGGTCGGACTCCCTTTGAAGTCAATGGGAGCCAGTCGTACGAGCGCGTACACGGGCTCCCATCGACTCAATGGGCACGACGCGAACAAGGGCGCCCCCTACAGTGTGTTCGCGTCGATGCGGGTCGCGCCGTACATGCACGTGTAGGGGGACCCATGGGTCCCCCTGTGTGCGACTCGCGTGCCTACGCTTCCAGGGGGTCCGACACGGACCCCCAAAGTGCGGCTCCGACAGCTCCTTGGAGCCGGACTGCGCGAGTCGGTCGGAGCGGTCGAGGTGCGCATCGTACTTACCCGGCCGGGGAACGTCTCCATTGCGCGGCACGAGTCGTCCCCGTGCGAGTCGGTCGGAGCGGTCGGGTCCTGCGAACGAGTCGGTCAGAGATTTCACGAGCGCACGCATCGTACTCGCTCGCCCGGACGCACGTACGATTCGGTCGGGAAATAGGGCTCCGAATCGGATCCGGTAAAGCCAAATCCGATTCGGAGCCCTACCGGCCGAGATCGGAATCGGCCCCAGAGTGTGTAATAGCACTTTGAGTTTCTGTCAAAGATCATGGATATTGGAAAGTTTTTCAAATTATATTTTTATACAAGTTAAATTAGTTAGATGTTTTTGTATGGATTTATTGATAGGATATGTGTAATCTTTGATGATAAAAAGTATACTACAAATAAATATTTCGAGGATCTGCAGATGCAGCATTGCAGAAAAAGAAAACATCTCCCTCGTCCAATCAGATTTGTTTATTTCTTAAATGCAGTATGCTTGGAGGATTCCAGGTTCCAGATCCTCAAAGGATCCACAAATTACTGGTCCAGTTATCTCTCAAATTATTCCTTTGATCCCCGCTTAATACTTTTTAATGCAACTGTTGCAAAAACTACTGAATGGAATCACAGCAAACCAATAAAAGGCACTGCTTTGAGTAAAGTTCTAGTATCATACCAAATTTGGTATATTTCTGTTTCTTTTAGCTGCCAGTGGAGGATTGGGCTCTAATCCAAAGCATAGCCAAAGGCTTTGAAAGAGGATGGACATAGTATAGATTCAAACTAAACCAGAAATTCAACAGAAAAACTGTTAAACGAAAGATATGGTTTCATAAAAAAAGAAAATTCCATAGATAAATGCAGTTAACATGCAGTAAAGGGTCTGAAACAAAGCCAACCCCCTCCCCGGAAATTGGCCAGTTAAAGTTATTACATAAAGCATAATCAGAGCCAGCCCTGAAATTGGCCAGTTAAAGTTATTACATAAAGCATAATCAGAGCCAGCCATGAAAGTCATAAGTTGGCCACAAAATGCACTGATTGTCCATGTTTTTCCTGAACCATGAGAGCAGGAAGAACATCTGCTGTAAGGACTTCTGCATAGATGGATTAAAAAAATAAAAAGAATATACATCAAGAAATGTATAAGCACTACACAATCAACCAGAGGTGTGCAAGAGCAAACATACACACTTTTAGACCCGTTAGCCTTAAGGTGGTTTTCCCCTAAACGTTTTGCCTTCAGCCCTCCTATTTTTGCTGATGTCGTTTTTGCTGGTCTTAGGACTCTGTGCACTTTACCACTGCTAACCAGTGCTAAAGTGCATGTGCTCACTACTTAAAACATAGTAACATTAGCGTCCCCATGTGGCATATTTAATGTTCTTATAAGTCCCAAGTAAAGTGGTACTACATGTGCCCATGGCCTGTAAATTAAATGCTGCTAGTGGGCCTGCAGTGCTTATTGTGCCACCCACTTAAGTAGCCCTTTCAGACATGTGTCAGGTTTGCCATTGCAGCCTGTGTGTGCAGTTTTGAACTGCAATTTCGACCTAGCACACAAACGTTGAGCCAGAGCCAATCCTTCCTTTTCAATTTATATCAGTCACCCTTAGGGTAGGCCCTAAACAGCTCAGAGGGAAGGGTGCAATGTATTTAAAAAGTAGGAAATGTCATTTTAAGTTTTACATGTCCTGGTAGAGAAAAACTCAAAAAGTTGTTTTTAGCTCATTCTTAGGCAGCGCACATGTGCTGTGTGGAAGACCTGTTGTAATCAGAATCAGGAGTGTAATCCCACCTACTGGATGCTATTGGTTAAGTTCTCCATTGCTTTTGGTTCCTGGATCCTAATTGGCTCCTGCAGCCCATACGTCAGTTCTGTTAAAGGCTGAGGAGCACCGGCCAAGCACATGTTCCCTAGGTTTTCAGGGCATATCTGTTCTTTGGCAGGATTTTTTTTCTTCTGCTGCCCTTGCCTACACTACAAGCCCAGCTCCTGTCTTCGGTGCCCCTGCTCTCCCTACGTAATCTCTCTGTGCAGTGCCCTCCCCCGCCACCAACTCCCACGCACATCACGCTTTATATTTAACTATTGCAGCCCATGCAGTGCCCTTCCCCCACCACCACCTCCCTGGACACGCCACTCTTCATGTGTATGTTTAATCATGGCCACCCCTGCAGTGCCCTTCCCCCGCCGCCACCTCCCTGGACATGCCACTCTTTATGTGTATGTTTAATCGTGGCCACCCCTGCGGTGCCCTTACCACACCACCACCTCCCACAGCACGCCACTCTTTATGTGAATGTTTAGTTATGGCGGGCCGTGGGGGGGCTCTTCCCCTGCCACCACCTCCCTCAGCATGCACCGAAACTAGCAGGCATTTGCAGTCACTCAAATCAAACACGCCTCTAAAAACTGCTGCTAACCACAACGACAGGTGTCAAAATATCATAAATGGTCTGAGACTGGTGAGCAGCAATCGACTTCAAAGAAACGTGTTTGCTGAAAGATGAATACGTGCAAAGTTTGCCCATTGAACTATACGGCTCTTTGCCTATGAATGTTAGGGGCTGACAGACAGGGCAGGTCCCAAGCAGACAGAGGTCTGGCAGCTTCAGGAAGCAGGGTCCTGGAAGGGGAACAGGGCCCCACCCGCACAAGAGCAGAGGCTTTCACCATGTGAGCTGATTGATCCATTCCTAGCCCGAACATGACCCCTTAGAAAACGCTTCCCACCTGAGGCAACCCCGCTCAGGCCTTACTAACCTGCTGCCCCTCTGTCCCACATGGTTTTTACGGGTCCTGGCAGTGCCCTATCCCCAGGAAACCAATCCACTGGACTGAGCTGCTCAGGATTGGAGGAGTCAGAGTCCAAGTAGTATTGTTAAAAATACTATACTTCCTTGAGGCAACAGTAAAACTTTATTTTTTTAGAAAATCCACATACATTTGTTGCGTAAAAACTTCCTGGTTATAAAATATTGTTCTTTCAAACTCTTGGTCTTTTTGATTCTGCACCAGGAGGTGGCGGGGTGCAGGAGTGCCCTCTGTTTATGGTTGCTGGCACGCTGTGCTCAGCACTGGGGTACTCTGCAGGCAGGACGTGGGGGGGGATAATACACGCTGACGTCAGCTACGCTCCCCGAGGCTCATCCTGCCGGCCCACTTCCTGCCTGCTAGTGACACACAGACTGGCTTTACCATTGCTTTGAAGATTGTAGTCTCACAGAGTGAAGTAGGTGCACATACTCTACGAACAGCAGGGTTCTGGGCCCATGCTGCGAATGGGTACCTACTGCAGGGCACTGAATTTAGTGTGCGTGAGTACTCACCACCGGGTCTCTCTTAGAGTACACGCTGCAGGGTACTCTAGCACTCCTTCATTGGTGGTCCTCGCAAAATTGCTCAACTTGGAGTGTGAAAATTTAGTTTCCAATCCCAGCGTCGACACAACCAAAAAAACAGTGTGATTTGCAGCAAATCGCTCTTCTTCTCCACCTCTGACGTGTAATAGTGGAAAAGGCAGCTATAATACCCTAATTAAATGTTCCTATCCCATGACTTCCTGCTTTATGTAAGCCAAACGGCCTCCACACTCCTTAACCATCACCAAGTACCGACCATCGTGAGCCATCCGTGAGAGGCAACAAGACACTAATGGGAACGGGAGGTTACATAGTAGCCCTATATAGTAAAACAAGCATTGGCAATGCAATAGGTATCGCATTTGCAAATGTTTGAGCTATTGGCATTGTAAATAAAAATGCCTTTTATTTATGTGTTTTAAAGCCTGCAAGCAGTGCGTAAACACACACTTTGTACTTATAATCGTTGCTTAAGAGAAGCAAGGCTGGCAGTAACTACTCTTCTTTTACTGCCAGCCTTGCTTCTCGTAAGCAAGGACTATAAGTACAAACTGCATGTTTACGTACTGCTTGCAGCTTTTCAAAACACATAAATAAAAGGCATTGTCATTTACAAAGCTATTAGCTCAAACTCTCACAAATGCGAGACCTATTGCAATGCAAATGCTTGTTCACTTTTGCAAGGCCTACCTCTCCCATAGGATAAAATTGGAGTTACCTTTTTCAACTTAATAAGCTGTAACTTCCTAATGGGAATAAACCAGTTCATTTTTGGTGTCTTTGGAATTGTAATGGAAAATCCTCTTTTCCTGCCTTAGCCATCTAGGGGCATATTTATAGGAGGTGTTGTGTCCCTCTTAAACCAAGAAACATGGTGCAAGAGCAATGCAAGTCCAAAATTAGATTTATAAAGCAACACAAGGCCACCTTGTGTGGCCCTGTGTGGCTTCATAAATCTTGAGTAACACAACACAGCGCAAATCTCTCTGTTGCTTTACTTTGCCCTGGGAAGGCATTCCATGGGCATTGCATGGGTGGTCCCATGCAACTCCCATGGTTTGTTACGCATTACCGAATTTACAAAAAATGGTAGACCTGGGAATGCGCCAAAAAGATACACCTTCTCAGGGGAGCTGTAACGAAGAGAAATATCTTTATTTCCCTTTGTTACTTCCTCTTTCTATGTGTGCAGCACACATAGAAAGAGGAATATGCTTCTCACAATTATTTTTGTTCAGGAAGGTGCCCCTTCTTGCACAAAAACAATCCTGCATGCAACACAGGCAACTTTGCACTATGATGCAAGGAAGCCTGGGTAGGCACTAGGCAGCTAAAATGGTGCTAGAACAGGGATGAAGGCAGGAATGCACCATATTCCTTTAAAAACAGCTCATTCCTGCCCTTTCACTGTCATGCAGCGTAGCAAGGTGACTTGCTGTGTGAAATTCTCTTGAATATGCCCCTTACTGCCTACAGCCAGTTTCTGGGACACATGACTGGGTGTAGCTGACAGTTGGACTTTGTGTATTCCTCCTAGAGGGTCACACACATTAAAGATCTTGGGTGTGCCTGGATGGGCAATCACTGGCAGGGCGGAGCTAGGCACAGCACTATTTACACTTAAATAGGCTATGTCCTGCCTCCACAGAAAGGACTGCATACCCCCTGTAGTTAGTCTGGAGCCTGGGGAGGCAGGAAAACTTTGGACTTCAAAGGGAAAACTCTAGAAGCTTATCCCACCCCAAAGGGAGGCCCAGTTAGAAATTTAGACCTCAGACACCAACTCCTCAGTACACTTCTGGACCTGTGTATACTTTGCCAGGAAGAACGGCTGCTGTGATGCTGAAAGGACTACCACTCTGCTGGACTGCTGCCCTGCTGTGCTCACCTGTTGCTTGTCGCCCTCTTGCCTGGGTGAGAAGGACTGAACCTGCATCTGTTGAACCAAGGACCTCCCTGGGCTAGTTGACTGACCTCCTTGTTGCAGGGATTCTGCGCAAACACAGAACTATCCATAGGATTATGGGACCTTGGTGCATAGAGACTGAGTCATCCTACAACGTTAGTACCCATGAGCCCAGGACCAACAAGCTATAGTGTCTCACTTGCTCTCCTACTCCCTCACAGAGAGACAAATGATTGGACACCCCAGAACACAATACTCTCCACTCTCTTAGGAATCGCGGTTGCAAGACACACCCTGTCGCTTGCACGCTTGTATTTGTCCACAATAAGATCTGACAGAGACACGAACAAGTTTAAAATATTTATTTTAACTAACGTGCTTTAATATACAGTATATGTGCCACAATAAGCAGGAAAATGCATAACACAAATATGGTAAGCATAGCAATTAGTCCGTAATCATGAAAGGAGCTGTCATTATAAAAAGACAGTATAGCCTTATCTCCCTTCCCTTGTTTAGAAGCAAAATGATTATATTTCAGAAGATCTCTGGGCGTTATCTGCAGACCCCATACCTCAGTCTATAGATGGTAGATCTACATTATAGGTGCTGTCGTGCTCTTCTCTCTGGAAAAGTCCCTCTCCATGTGTGTGCTACCAATTCCTGTATTCCAATAAGACCAAAGTACGTATTCCCAAACTACAGCTGTATCAGAATGTTTTGTCTAGGTGCTAGGGCCTGACCAGAACAGAATAACAAGGGACATTGTTGATCGACCTTGCTCACAATGTTCAGACTAAATCCCAGGAACCTGCAGAGTGCAAACACAGCAATATCTTCTCATATGAAAACGGCAAAAGAGGCATTTGCAAAGTAAACTCGTGTAGTAACCTGTGCAAAGTAGCGAACAATCTGCAGCGAGCTCATGCTAACTTAGAGAAGATGACAATGTCCCCATGGGCCATGGGCCATGTGACACCCTCCCCTTGGTCAGGTCGGTAGCCCTGGACTAAAATAGAAATCAGAGGTATGCAGACGTAAAGCGTCTCAGTGAAAGGCCAAAGAGCCTGCCAAACTCCAAACTAGAAACATGGTCAAAAATCGAAGCCGAATGGAGAGTGAAAAGAGAGAAAAAGAAAACTTTTCCTCGGTATTCAATTAGATATCCATTCACAGCGTATCTTCTGGGCCAAAAACCTCGCGTGATAAGTGGAATGCCATAAGTTCCAACAACCTGTCAGAACCTTCAATATTAAAAAGGTATGCCATCCAATTAAGCAATTCGAATGAGCAGACATGCTCCTCACATCCAGAGGCAGTCAGGAGCATTTCAGGGTAACCTGCGTTAACTTCAATGAAATTCCGATCCAAGAGATGCTGTGCACGAGCACAGGTACTCCAGCCTGCCGATGGTCCAAGGGTAGGATCGTACACAAAGGGCCTACCCATGGAACAGTCCTGGTCATGGGCCATCAACAGACCCATCAACAGTTCACTATCCAAAGCAGCGTGTGACGTATTGGAAAGGCAGACATCCAAGGCCCATTCAAAGGGGCACCGGAGGCAGTAGAACACAGGTTGCACGCAGGTAAAGTAGGCATAATGGAAGGTCAGCCAATAGTCGATGTTAAGAGCTTCCAATGGCATAGTCTGAAACGAGCTGACAAGGCTGGAGTCCGCAACCTTAAAAAAGTGGGCCAAGCCTGGTGTATCAGATGCATTAAACATTTGGTGAATTAATTCTCCAAAATGTAGGGATAGATTCGTGTTTAGCAGTGACTGAATCTCACTTGATGTTCTCGCCACCTGCAATTCGAAGGTCTCACAAAGCTGATGTGAGAGCCACTTCTTGTTGAAACAATAGCACTTTGAGTCGGCTTAGCTTATTGAAATCTGTTTTCAAAGTTGGAATGGAAGGCCACAGCGAACTATCTACAATCTTGTATAGGAGTGGAAACAGGACGTTGCTGCAACATGTAACACGTTGGGAAACTGTTACTATCTACAGGATGCCAGCTCGCATGCCGCAGCAGTTTTGGTTATTTAGGATAAGATAACTGCGGTTAGCAAAGTAAGTGTGAGAATAATAGAAGGGACCGGGGTCCCCTTTAAAAAATAAACAAATTAGGGGCCAAAACTTTGCAGGCGCCGTGAAGTTTTACTTGTTTACAGACAAGGGAGTGTCCCACTGTAGAATCACAATCCTCCCAGGTAAGGAAAACATCCGTGTCAGCACGTCGACAATGAAATGCGAACAGTAATGACCATAATTCATGAATGAAACTGCTCCCAAACGGTTCATATCTACCTACAGGATAGTGTTTCATACAAGCCATAAATTGGAAAAGTGAGATGGGCAGGGAAATAACCCCATCTAACCACGCCGCTGAAATCAGTTTCTGCCACAGAAAATGGTAACTGTTCTAGTTTCTCAATGTGTAACATAGTGTATGTTGCATCTTTCATTGACATAAGTTTTTGTTCATCTGTCAAATCAAATGGTAAATACAGTGCGGAAGCGTTCAGGTAATCCTACCGTACTTTCCCATTTTTAAGTGTTTTTAAGGTCCAACCAAATTGCATAACAGAGCGCAGCTGATTCTGACCAGGATAAAAAGTGGACACTTCATTTTGAAATGTGTCAATAACAGATGATACAATATTATCCAAAGTATATATACGAGAAGACAAAGTGTTTATACTGTTATCAATCATGGCAATTACTTTTTCGAAATTATCCTGATCAATTTAACATAAATTCCAAAATTCATTATATGCAGCATATGCAAAATGTTTAGTGTGAGGGGATTTTGGACCTAAAAGAAAATCAGCTAGATCAATGTCACCTGACAAAAGGGAGAGATGTTGTTTCACAGACAACAGTGTGGAATGCTCCACCATTGTTGACATAATTTACCAACAGAATATGTGGTAACTGAATGAGACTGGGGGTAATGAGGGTCAGGTCTACTTTGAGTAACCCCTGTCGTGGCATTAGTAAAGCGTGAATAAATGGCAGGCAATGGTGTTTGTGGGAAACAGCAACCAACCCGAAGGGTCAATACTAGACGAATTAAGAGTACAGTTTTGAAACATAACAGTCAAGTCCTCAATCGTGTAATTGGTATGTGCATGCCATGTGTCATAGTCAGCAAAGGACGGAATTGAAGGAGAATCTGAATTTGGAGCAGTGACCAAAGCAAAGCAGGTAGTCCGCTGAACCGCCTGTTTTAAAAATATTATCTGAGATGGTATTAAACATGCACGATGCAAGGACTCAATACCCTGGACCTGCCAACTTTTTCTTCCCCAAATTGACTTTAAATCAATTGTGTCCTTCCAATAATCATAACCTTTCAGGGATAACTCAGTAACGAAGGACGACGAATAAACCAATTTAGAGTGGGTAAGCATGTATTTGTTGCGGATGGTCAAATTTAATTTGTAGAAATGAGGACCTCGGGTCTGATAAATTATAACCAGCAAAATATGTAAACTCTCTTTTCTGTGTAATTGAACTCCCCTTAAATGGTGTTGGGCAATGCTCCCATTGAGTGTAACTAAATTGCAGTCTCTGAGTATTGGTCTTGTGCAAAAAACGATGGCCATAATGTTGCTAACAAAATAAATCTGCATAATTTGCGGAATTTAAATACAAATCTTCAGTATCAAAAAACAGTGTAATATTGTAAATCAGAAAACAATGAGTAAACAGTGTTGACTTCCCAATCGTCGGAGTGCATTCCAGGTAACACACCATCCCCCAATGAAACTCGGAAGACATTTGGAATTTGCAAAATTTCTGTAGGACCATATACATCAAATGGTACTTTATCCCAAACTATTCCATTAGCGACTGGGAAAGCTGAAATGTTCACTAGTGTTTGATCTCTTTTCATTTTATGAGACGAAGTCTGTGGGGCCAGAACTCCATCAACCAAGTCAGCAGCAGAGTGTTCAGGTCAGTAGTAGCCATTAATCAAAAGGAAAAAGACAGTCATGAAGCCAATCCACATGAAGAGGAACACCATCGACAACACAATCCAGATGTATGTCCATGGCGGTGACCAGGTAAGTTCTTTTTAACTAGGAGATGAAAACACAAATCCTTGTAGGGGGCTCTGCCACAGACTAGGACAACGAAGATGTATCTGAAGAAAAGTTACCTCAGTCCATATAGTAACCTCTGGAACCAAGTTGAAACAATGGGGGTGGATCTTCATTGGAAGGTGAATGAATGGTACTTTCAGGAATATCAACAATAATTTCGACTGGTGGGGAAGCATACTCGTTTTCCACAGTTGCAGATGTAATAGGCAAAACAGGCAATAAATCTACTGTAGTCTCCATATCCCCTTCCAGTACTTGGGGGGAATTCGAGGAAACAGAATGCATTGGTTGAAGTGAAACATCCCTTCGCGGAACGCTTGTAGGCATATTATTGAGTATCGGCCATATGGTGTAACTTGACATGTTCAATGGAAACAAATTGATTCTCCTTGCGACCAGGTAGGGGAGGTAAGATCTCAGTACGGGTGCCTTTTAAACTAAGGACTGGAACTTGTGCACGGTACGATGGACTAAATTCTTCTTGTTCTCCACCTTCTCTCGAACTAGGTCACCAACTTTAGGAAGCCAGCCAGAAACCGGGATCAGCACTACTGCATCCGTGGATGATGGCAAATGAAGTTTAGTAAGAGCGTCACGATTCTTCTGTAGATCCGGTAACATAGCACATGGTTATCTACGTCAAACGTTGCGGCAGCTGCCACAACGTCTAGACCATCAAGGTCTGGCACAAACATTTTAATGCCAAAGAGCATTTCGTACGGGGTTCGCCCACCCATAGATCTTCTAGGGAGATATATAAGTGCCCATTGTACTCCATATAGATGAGTCAACTAGCCCCTACCAGTACCTAATACCCTCACTGTTAAAGAGTGCTTTAAGTCACGGTTCATCTGCTCCACAACAGAATTACCCTCAGGCCGATATGGAGATGAGAATTGCACCTGCAACCCCAGAGACTTCATCGCATCCCGGTATGCCTTAGAGGCGAAAGCCGGACCATGGTCTGAATGGAAGGTGCCACAGGAAAATGTCCCTACAAAGACACACAAATCTTTTATAACAGCTCGAGCGTCAGCACTGCGTTGTGGCCAAACCCAAAGGAATCGAGTGCTTGAATCCACTGCAACCAAAATATATTTTAAAGCATTATCTGATGTTAAAGGACCGCAGTGATCAAGATAAATACAACCGAATGGTTGAATTGAGATGAAAAGTTGAGTATGTGGTGGACGTGAGACAGTGGAAGGTTTAATCTGTTGACAAATGTCACAGGAAAAAACATATTTGCGCGTTTGCTGGTATAAGCCACGCTGCCAAAAACATTGCTGTAAAAGCGAAATTGTCGCCGACACTCCCGCATGTGCAGAAGCCATGCCTTCATGAGCAGCCACAATTAAAGAAAGTCTGCGGTGCTCGTTGGGAATCAAATGATCACCAACTGAGGGAATGGTTACAAATGGAATCTGATCATGCGTTAAATGATAAGTGTAACGCGAAGGAAATCCCTGGGGAAACTGTGTTCCCTCCTTTGTAGCGGCAATAGCCGCCAAAATGTCACCATCAACTTTAGTCATAGATCTAGTTACAACTGCTACTGCGGATTTAACGGCCTCATCAGCCAAGGAATTACCAACGGCGTGTGCTCCCACACGCTGATGACCCAATGTATGGAGAACATGTGTGAGTGGCAAACGCTCCTTAAGAGAGGCCACCCGAACCCAAAGCATTTTATGCTTTATTGCACTACCTTTTGAATCATGAAAATCATTTTGTTGCCAACAGAACAAGTTGTCATTAAAGGATTGTACCTAATAAAAGGAATCGCACACTACAAGCGTAGGCACCTCAGGATTGGCAAACTCAAGAGCCAGAACCAAAGCACGTAACTCAGCCAATTGCGCCGTGCAATCCCCAAGGAATTGTGTGTGAACCAAGGAAGATTTAAAATCACTGTCTACAATTGTGCCAGCAACAATTGCACAGGCTGTGGAATAAGCATGTATAGAACCAATGACAGGCTGTGCTGACCCATCAGTGTAAATTATACAATTTTATTGATGAAGCGGGAGTAGTTATAAAGGAGGAGGATGAACATGTTCATATTGTAAAAACTTCTGTGTTTGCAAAGAAGGATCAAAGATAAAATTGACATCAGCCGATGTCAAATAACTAGCCCATTGGTTCCAACAAGGATGCAAGGCTTTAGAATTGGGTGCACTCACCTTCGTGACAGCTTCTAAAGCGGCCAGGTAGGGGAGGTAAGATCTCAGTACGGGTGCCTTTTAAACTAAGGACTGGAACTTGTGCACGGTATGATGGACTAAATTCTTCTTGTTCTCCACCTTCTCTCGAACTAGGTCACCAACTTTAGGAAGCCAGCCAGAAACCGGGATCAGCACTACTGCATCCGTGGATGATGGCAAATGAAGTTTAGTAAGAGCGTCACGATTCTTCTGTAGATCCGGTAACATAGCACATGGTTATCTACGTCAAACGTTGCGGCAGCTGCCACAACGTCTAGACCATCAAGGTCTGGCACAAACATTTTAATGCCAAAGAGCATTTCGTACGGGGTTCGCCCACCCATAGATCTTCTAGGGAGATATATGAGTGCCCATTGTACTCCATATAGATGAGTCAACTAGCCCCTACCAGTACCTAATACCCTCACTGTTAAAGATTGCTTTAAGTCACGGTTCATCTGCTCCACAACAGAATTACCCTCAGGCCGATATGGAGATGAGAATTGCACCTGCAACCCCAGAGACTTCATCGCATCCCGGTATGCCTTAGAGGCGAAAGCCGGACCATGGTCTGAATGGAAGGTGCCACAGGAAAATGTCCCTACAAAGACACACAAATCTTTTATAACAGCTCGAGCGTCAGCACTGCGTTGTGGCCAAACCAAAAGGAATCGAGTGCTTGAATCCACTGCAACCAAAATATATTTAAAAGCATTATCTGATGTTAAAGGACCGCAGTGATCAAGATAAATACAACCGAATGGTTGAATTGAGATGAAAAGTTGAGTATGTGGTGGACGTGAGACAGTGGAAGGTTTAATCTGTTGACAAATGTCACAGGAAAAAACATATTTGCGTGTTTGCTGGTATAAGCCACGCTGCCAAAAACATTGCTGTAAAAGCGAAATTGTCGCCGACACTCCCGCATGTGCAGAAGCCATGCCTTCATGAGCAGCCACAATTAAAGAAAGTCTGCGGTGCTCGTTGGGAATCAAACGATCACCAACTGAGGGAATGGTTACAAATGGAATCTGATCATGCGTTAAATGATAAGTGTAACGCGAAGGAAATCCCTGGGGAAACTGTGTTCCCTCCTTTGTAGCGGCAATAGCCGCCAAAATGTCATCATCAACTTTAGTCATAGATCTAGTTACAACTGCTACTGCGGATTTAACGGCCTCATCAGCCAAGGAATTACCAACGGCGTGTGCTCCCACACGCTGATGACCCAATGTATGGAGAACATGTGTGAGTGGCAAACGCTCCTTAAGAGAGGCCACCCGAACCCAAAGCATTTTATGCTTTATTGCACTACCTTTTGAATCATGAAAATCATTTTGTTGCCAACAGAACAAGTTGTCATTAAAGGATTGTACCTAATAAAAGGAATCGCACACTACAAGCGTAGGCACCTCAGGATTGGCAAACTCAAGAGCCAGAACCAAAGCACGTAACTCAGCCAATTGCGCCGTGCAATCCCCAAGGAATTGTGTGTGAACCAAGGAAGATTTAAAATCACTGTCTACAATCGTGCCAGCAACAATTGCACAGGCTGTGGAATAAGCATGTTTAGAACCAATGACAGGCTGTGCTGACCCATCAGTGTAAATTATACAATTTTATTGATGAAGCGGGAGTAGTTATAAAGGAGGAGGATGAACATGTTCATATTGTAAAAACTCCTGTGTTTGCAAAGAAGGATCAAAGATAAAATTGACATCAGCCGATGTCAAATAACTAGCCCATTGGTTCCAACAAGGATACAAGGCTTTAGAATTGGGTGCACTCACCTTCGTGACAGCTTCTAAAGCGGCCACCGGCGAAACCATGAAAATGCGTTTTCCCTGAGCGTTCTTTGAGAATTGCCATCTGTACTACTGTCAAACTTTTTTCTGTTGACAAAAAAGCATCTCTGCTGGAGTGTATAAATGTGATTTACTAGCTATGAGAACTGTGTTCCCTTCATCAAAAGTCACATATGTGAATCCTAATGCTCCAGGTACAATCCTTATGACCAAATTTGTGGTATTGTCTCTTGATAACAAGAATTGAGTCACAAGCAGATCAGACTGCAAAGACCCGAGTACTGCGGTATGTTCCGGAAGCCAGCTGGAAGAGGAAAAAGAAGGTTGCATCAACCAATATAGCGGTTTGATACGCTGGGCATAATCAGGAATGTAAGTCCTGCCGAAATTCAAGAAACCCAACAACTATTGCAATTTTTGGAAGGTAGATGGAGGTTGCAATTGAGCACATTTCTCCAAAACGTCGGCGGCTAACCCCCTACCTTCATTATTGAGCTCATAACCAAGAAAAAGGACTGCCAAAAAGGCAATATGCGACTTCGCAAAATTAAATTTGTAACCTAACGTTGGAAAATATGTGATAATGCGATCCACACGCTTAAGATTCAGATTAATTTCATCATCCATCAAGAATAGAATATTTCATCGACGTATGAAAAGGCATCAGGATCAATTTCATGTAGGATCGTCACAAATGCATGCCGCAAACACTCCTCAGCTATTCTTATATCCCATAGGCAATCCCGTATATCGTCTTTGATTACCAAGAGCGCTGAATGCAGTCAAGTCACGGCTTTCAGGAGCCAATGTGTGACTGAAAAAAACATTGGAAATGCCCAACGTAGTTATATATTTCTTTCGAACAATGTTGTTTACTAACGCAGAGCTATGTGTGTTCTGTACCCCAAAGGTACGAACTTGACTGTTCAAGTTTCTGTAGTCCAAACCTATACGATATGAACTGTCTGGTTTCAATATCTGGAAAAGAGGGTTATTCATTGATGAAACACAGGGCTCAATTACACCCTGATATTACAATTGAGTCAAAATATCACTCACGGACACTCTAGCTTCACGTTTAATTGGATATTGCGGTTGGGGCTGTGGTGTAGAACGCATAGGAATCACATACACTGGTGAATCCATGTCCCAACCAGCCTGATTGCAATATAAAGCGGGAGCTAAGGCTAGGGCCCACTTAGAAGCAAAAGCATTTTTAGCCTCCTCTGGGGAATATTGTGAAAAACATGGAAGAATTACTTCCTCACCCCTAGAGCAAGCAAAGAAAAACAGGGGTGGCCAATCAACCTCCGTCAGCAAAATATCATAAGACGTTAGATTGTCCCAAAAGACTGCTTTAACAGTGCGTTAATATCACCTTCAATTTGGAGGCTTACTTCAAAAAGTCTATCAGGAGGAGTAACACGAGTGTCGGCTGTCTCAACGGTAATGAAAATGTCAGTTGCTTTCGCCTCCAGACGCTGGTGGAGTGTCTGCAGCACTATGGTAAACTCTGCAGCGCTGTCAAGGAGGGTTACCGCCAAACTCCTGTCGAGGAGGAAGGTTCTCTCCATCTGAGGCATACTTTGTAGTCAAAGCGGCAACTTTCTTCTTCTGAAATGGGACACGATTTTGAGGTGGTTCTTCCTGCTTGACTTTCATGTCAAACTGGTGCTACGGGTCACGTCTCATTTGCGTAGACATGCCTTGTCTGCGATCCTGTCACCCTCCTCCACCGAATTGTTGATCCAACGATTCCTGAAAGGAACGAGGATCAGGAACCTGGAACCTCTCGGGTGTCTTAATTTTAGAGCAGTCACGCAAATCATATCTACGTTCAGACGCGTCAGGTGGAGGCGAACCAGCACGAGAACTAGGCTTCTGTTGTTGCTGCCACACATTTTTATTCCAAGCCTTTTTAAGAAAGACTCAATGACCCTCCTTCTCAGGAGGGGGTTTACACTGTGCCTGTGTAAATTATCAAACCCCCAAGCTATTGCGACCCAAGGATGTATACCCATCGGCAATAATAATCAGCAACTGTCGCTCCTGATCGACGTCCGCCACCGCTGCCAGGCGTTGGCGCACTTGTAAGCAAACTGCTTCACCTTTAATGTTGGCCAGAATCATATCGGAGACAATAGGGAACATGCCCACTAACTTCATCCCCAAATCCAGGGCTGGACCAGCCCCATGTTCATTGTGTACCTTTTTCAGAATGCTCAGCAGAACGCTCATGGAGCGGGTGCCAAAACACAGTGTATACACTGAAGCAAACACCGTCCCCCAGGTGGTGCAGTCCACTAAAGGAGGAATCAGACCACTCGGCAAACTCATAGTAAGGATTCTGTGTTTCTCAACAAGAGACTTGTGTGGAAATACAGCCTCAGGCTGCTCAATTTTTTGTGCGATGCAAAATGGTAAGTCCTCACGATTTTGAGGACGTTTTCCCATCACAGAGTTGATCATTACGGGACTAATCACAAGTCCTCTGCCCTGACCAGGTGCCGGAGGAGCAGCGCCAGCCAGAGCTGCCTGAAGTGCACGAGACATAAACTGTATGACTCGTCTATGAAGATGAACTAATTGTGTATAGAGTAGACGTAGCTCCATGATAGTAACATTGAGATAATTGGGATGGGGTGTAAAGCCAGCCAAAACAGGCCAAGTAGCCCCATCCATAGACAAGGGGCCCATTCGAACAAAAGAGACAGTGTGAGGGAGGGCACCATTAAACCAAATAGTATGCTCCCAGGACGTCAACAGAACTTCAATTAATGCATAAGGACAAAAGGCTGCCGGAGGAGCAGCGGCTGTGTAAGTGTGAAACAAATTATCATTTGCATTTACCGTGGAAAAAGTAACCCAGGAATAAAATACTTCGAAGCGGTATGCTGGATCCGCTTCAACCACGAAAATAAAGTTAGCCCCCGCAGTGGGGACTCCGTGCTGAGTCAAGTAAGCCGTAACTGCCTGCCGGCTATGCACCGTATTAGCGACCGGTTGTGCCACGTAGTAGTCAAAATAGTCAATAAAACGGTAGCGCAAATGGGTCGAAAAACCTTTTATATTTCAAGCTTGAATAACCTACAGAAATAGGTGTATCCTACAATTGCAGGAGGCTAAGCCGTCCCAACCATGGATGTCTCTGGGAACTGGTCAGAGTGTATCCTGAACAAGTACAAGCGCTACTCAGAGGTCTCGTGAATAAGTACCAGACCAAACGTTGGCGGCGCCATGTTGCAGGGATTCTGCGCAAACACAGAACTATGCGTAGGATTATGAGACCTTAGTGCATAGGGACTGAGTCATCCTACCACTTTAGTACCCATGAGCCCAGGACCGACTAGCTATAGTGTCTCACTTGCTCTCCTACACACTCACAGAGAAACCAATGATTGGACACCCCAGAACACAACACTCCAGACTCTCTCAGGAATCGCAGTTGCAAGACACATCCTTTCGCTCACACTCTTGTACTTGTCCACAATAAGATCTGACAGAGACACGAACAAGTTTAAAATATTTATTTTAACTAACGTGCTCTAATATGCAGTATATGTGCCACAATAAGCAGGAAAATGCATAACACAAATATGGTAAGCATAGCAATTACTCCGTAATTCATGAAAGGAGCTGTTATTATAAAAAGACAGTATAGCAAATCTCCCTCCCCTTGTATAGAAGCAAAATTATCATATATCAGAAGATCTCTGGGCATTATCTGTAGATCCCATACCTCAGTCTTTAGGTGGTAGATCTACATCATAGGTGATGTTGTGCTCTTCTCCCTGGAAAGGTCCCTCTCCAAGTGTGTGCTACCTATTTGTGTATTCCAATAAGACCAAGGTACGTATTGCCAGAAAACAGCTGCATCAGTATGTTTTGTCAAGGTGTTAGGTCCTGACCAGAACAGAATAACAAGGCACATTATTGATCGACCTTGCTCACAATGTTCAGACTAAATCCCAGGAACCTGCAGAGTTCGAACACAGCAATAGGTTCTCATGTGAAAATGGCAAAAGAGGCGTTTGCAAAATAAACTTGTGCAGTAACGTGTGCAAAGCAGCAAGCAATCTGCAGCATGCTCATGCTAACTTAGAGAAGACGATTCTGCCGTCTGTGAGTCCTACCCTGTCAAGTGGTGTGATCCCAGTCCTGGACCCTTGGAGGTGGGCCTGAAGGAGCTCGGCCAGCCCATCTATGGACACAGCAGATCCAACGTATCTCCTCAGCTGAGCGTGTCCAATCATGACCAGAACTGATGCATCACCACTGCAGCGAGGATTCTCTCAGTGCAAGGACTCCGCATTGACTTCCCAGCCCATATCGCAACCACTGATGTGCAAAGCTTTCCTTACGCAGACCCTCGCATTGCAACTCTCTCGTCGATGGCAGCCCCGACGATGACACAGGTTCTCGCATTGCAGCCTCACAGCTCCTCGGAACTGACAAATCACATTGACTGCATGATGCATCCATGAAGCCCGGACTTTGCATTGGAAGCACTCGGCATGAGATCCTCAAGGAAGATGCAAGACCTCACATCACAGCCCTGCAGCTCCTCAGAACTGACGCATTGCCTCGGCTGCGCAACACATCCTCGACACGGGACCTTGCAATGCTCCATAACCAGGATTTAAGGTACTCTTGTTCAGCGGGCCTAACTGGGTCCCTGTAGAGAGGCCAGTGCTCCATCGTGGTCAGCCTGAACTTGTGACTTTGTTCCGGTCCGGCACAACCAGATATCCACAATTGGGGCTTTGTGCTTTTTGGTGCTATGTTAAATGAAAGATTTAAAACTACATATCTCCAGTTCTACTGATTGGACTTTTGTTGTTTTGGTCTTGTTTTATTTATTAAACATTCATCTATTTTTTCAAAAGCTGGCGTGGCATCCTTTTGTGGTGTGTTTTCACTGAATTACTGTTTTAAGTGCTGCACAAATACTTTACACATTGCCTCTAAGTTAAGCCTGTCTGCTCTGTGCCAAGCTTCCAGGCGTTTGAGCAAAGATTAAGTTAGGGTTTGCTTGTGACTTCACCCTGACAAGGATTGTGGTTTCTGCTTGAGTAGGGTTTTACCCCCTCAACCAGCAATCCAATTTCTTACACACACACATTCCCAAGGCAAGGGCACTCCTACGTACTCAAAACACACACTAAAACATGCATCTCATACTTATGGCAAGCAAGGGGTCCTGGTCATAACAATATTAATGGATTCTAACAAGCGAGAAGTAGATGGGCCATCCAACTGGTTGCTCCAAGAGGAAGTGTGATCACAAAGGTCAAAATTGTTTTTGAGGTATGTTTATACTGTTGTGTGACCTAAGATGGTTTTGGTGGGGTCGATTGGTGAATGATTGAAGTAAATAGAGGATATGCCTATGTGTGTGAAAGGTAATTGTTTTGGATGAATAAGTAACTTAGAAGCCAAAAAGGAGTTTTATGTTGAGTGAGAGGAGTGCAGGTACAAGAATGTAAATATAGGGCATCTGCACCCAGGACAAAGAAAGGGGGCTGAACAATTTAGTCATTATTTTCTGTCTATCCAGTGTATAAATTTGCTTCTTCCGAGGTCTCGAATCACTGAAGAGAATCAACAACTTAAAGGAGGCAAGGTGAAAGGATGTGGAGAATGGAAGACAGTATCAGGGAAGAACCAGTTAACTCAACACAATGCTCTTTGTACTGTTCAACAGAGGAGACCTAGATACCAGCAGCATGGTTGTGTGAAAGAAATCAAGTGATCGAATTAAGATGGATAATGCCATAAAAGTGATTTAGGAACAAATGGAAACAGTGAGAAGAACACATAGATTGTTAGAGGAATCCCCCACTAACGTCCTAGCTGCAGCTTAGAGTACGACCAGTTAAATACTCATGTTTGCTAGTTAACACAGACTCATCTTCTAATGCCAATGCATAGTTTTCCAAAAGGGACAAATATATGAACTGTGTAAATTCATCCTAAAATTTACACTTTTGACAATCCTGTCTAACGTAAAATAAAACTTGAACCAACCGAACAGTCTGAGGTTGTTCATGTTACAGACATGTTGCTCCAATTTACCTTGAAAAACCAAAAGACAGGAACAGATGGCTTAATCAAACACTGCGACCAGGAGTACAGCTTACAGAAACGGGTCCGAGGACTGTATCAAAGTTCAATCAATCGGAGTGATTTTTATACAGTTTTGCATGGACAATTCTGAAGAGACTGCCACTCTGACAAGTGACCTTGTGTGCTGGCCTGCCTGCCTGCTGCCCCCTGAGTGCTCCCCAGTTGTTCTCCTGGGACTAGGCTGCCCCAGAAGTGCCCATTGGACTCTGACTCTGGCCCTTGCAGTCCCTACAGATAGCACATGGAGAGTGCTTTATACTTCCTTGTGCAACCAGTGCATAGTGAACGCTTTATTTCCTCATAGTAGGTGAGGAGTGCTTATCGTTTTGTCTCCATAATCAGCGAGTGGTGAGCGCTGTATCTTTTATCTTCAGTCCTCCTTTGACTACATGTCAGCACTGGGGATGGTCACACATAGCGCGTGGTGAGCGCTCTCCCATACAATGATCAGCATGGGTCGTTCCTAGTGCATCCCCCACCCAGAAAGGGGACCACGATGGACAACCTGCTTGGGAGGAGTGCTCTGCCGAGGCATTGTTCCCCTGCACTTCACTCGGACGCTGGGAGAGATGCATAAGACAGGAAGAATCCCTTCAGTCTTCTGTTCGAGTCGCCTGCGGGGAGAAGAGCCCCGGAGGAAGTACCTGAAAGGAAAGCAGAAGAACTCCGCTGTCAACTTGCTGTGGGCGGCATATGGCATTGTCATATTCTTTACTTCAACATGGGGTCCGTCGAGGAAAGCCGTGCCCATCCTTCACGGGCGTAAACAGGCTCTGGGCTGCCTGTGGTCTGATGGCCTCATCAAAGGCTCCATGCGGGTCTGAGAGGTACAGTGTTGGTGAAGTAGCTGTGCTGTGCAGTTGCTGGCAGTTTCCTGTCACTGTGTGGTGCGGGGGACCCAGCGACGTCTCCCTGCAGCGCCCTGAAGTGTCTGTGTGCCCCCCGCTCCCGTGTTGGAACATACCTTTGAGGGCATTGGATGAGTGTCACAGTAATGGGCGAGATCTCGATGGAGGCTCCTACTTCATTAATTGAGATAATTTCACAAGCATTATCGTATTTCCTGTAGTGAGCATGCAGGTGTTCCTGTGCCCCACTCTGGTTCTAAATCCCACCTTTTTCTAGGCTCACACAAATTACCAGAGCCCCACTAAGAGGAGGGCCGGGATTCTAATATCTCTATGAATTACTCGCTTCTGATGAGCTTATTGTGATAATTGGTGATGTATATACTACAGTGATGTTTGGTGACTTATGTGATAAACCTCCTTATAACCTAACTGTGGCATTTTTATGCCCTGATGTTATGATATGTATCGGTTTTACCTAGCATTGTCAGGATAACAAGTATTATTTCAGGATCTGCATAATATGTACAGTGATGGTGTTTTCATGACATGTGCAACATATAAGTCTTTATCTTATTACACTAACTGTGATGTTAGGATAATTGCCTAGTTGTCAAAGTGATTTATGGTTTATGTCATGTTTGGTCTAAGAGTTTTATACAATATGTGAGCTATTTTTATATAATATGTGTGTAGACTCTTTTGTGGAGTATTTATTGTGTCACTGGTGTGTGTGTGTTGCGCAAAAGCTTTACACTTTGCCTCAGGGATAAGCCTGACTGCTTCTGCCAAGCTACCAAGGGGGTGAGTAGGGGTTATCTTCGGTGTGAAACTCCCTTACCCTGACTAGAGTGGTGAGTTCTGCCTGGCTTAGGTGCATACCCTAGCCAACTTAAAACCCCATTT
Organism: Calotriton arnoldi; assembly: GCA_963921515.1. Lineage (NCBI taxonomy): Eukaryota > Metazoa > Chordata > Amphibia > Caudata > Salamandridae > Calotriton > Calotriton arnoldi. The sequence goes on along the minus strand of CAWUFW010000312.1, from coordinate 4,744,002 downwards.
CTAACAAAGGTGCAGAAGCTTGGATGGCAAGAGTCAAAGTTCCATTATCCAGGTCGTTACCTGGGATAAAAGTGCAGCAGGACGTACCGATCTTGGCACACACCCTTCCCTCCATTGCGGTCATTAAGTCCAACACATATCGATGTTGCATCAGCATGAGGCGGATGGCTTTCAGTTCTTCCTTGATTGCATTAGGGCCAAGCTCAGTCCTGTTCATCTTGAGCAGCTCCCACCTGGTTATTGTTAGCTAGCGGGCATTTGCTTTCATTTGCACTGTGAAGAAGGGTATGGTTCCCCCTGCGTTGATTTGGGTGTCAGAAAACAGCCTGAATTTATCCAGAATGTCCTTGTACTAAGCCCAGCCAAAATATTAATTAGTTCTTTTCTCTCGAGCCTGATGCAACAGAGTTGTCGTCTTCCTTAGCGGCTGTTGGTGCAAGTCTGACAGATCTTCTGTGTGAATGACCAGGGTCGGGGTGTAAGGTGACAAGGGAGCAGAGGCCATGCCATCCGGGGACGAGCTGAGTGTAAGCAAACTCGCCACACTGCCAGTAGGTATCCATCAGCGTGGAGGTGGCCCATTGCATGTCCGGAATGTGCAGCACTATAACGCATTTCTCATTCATTCCTAGTTGGATGGTTCCTTTACCTCTGAAACACAAGGAATACAGTGAAAGTTTCCATACAATTAAGGGTTGCCCCTTCCTTTCTAACCACGTATAGACATGGGGCATCTACGCTGGCTGTTGTTTAACCCTCCCCTACGAGACTTGTTTCCCTTTGTATCATCAAAGTGGATGTCTCTACACTGGAACTCCTTGTCTGGGGTCCATTTGTTAGTAAAGAACACAGCTCTAGAAATGCTAAGGACCACCCTGGGACCACAAATGGAGGCAGGAGCGGATGTGTTTGTGCATAGGTGTGGCGGTTTTGCTACCTCCAAGAACCTCTTTTCTGGAAAGTCTTGGGCCAAACAGTACCTGGTCCCCTGTGGTGCCCTCCTGTGCATTCTTTCTAGCTCTGTTTGAATGTCGCTAGCCTTGGTGAAAATAGACAATGCTGTGGGATTGGTCTTGTATCGGGGCAGGTTCACCACTACTCTATGGGGTTCTGCTCTATTGGGTTGTATCTTGGCCCTCATCCTACATAGATATAGGTAGATTTTGGTTTTTTGGGAGATACCTCTTGGGACAAGCAAAGCCTGTCTGCACCTACTGCATGCTGTCTCAGTGAACAGACGTAACATGACCTGGTTGTTGTCTGAGAGCCCCTGGTGGTCATGGGCTGATACCATATGTTGTGTAAGAGGGCACCATGTATCGCGTGTGGAATGCTAGTGTTGGGTTTGGTGTAATTATAAGTGATGTGAGAGAGGTCCCTACACAAGTGTGGTGATAGATTAGGGGTAGACTCCATCAGACTGGGCAGTAAATCTATGATGAATGGATGCGGAAATGCCCATAGCAAACAGATGGTACATTGAAGTGCAACAATACATAGCTTATGGAACATTGCAGGTCTTGGGATGACTTCCAGGGGAGACGTCTGTAGTACTGTGGTGATCAGGGGCTTCTTTACTTCTGGAAAAGTTCAAAAAGTTAGTGAAAAAAGTTTGTGGTCCTTGATTCTCACACTTGGGTCTTGTTGAGGTTATGGAAGTGGTTGCTGCAGAGGTGGTGGGCCGCTGTCAGTGGTGCACTTTGGTGGCTTAATTGCCGACCTGTTGGATAAGAACTGTTGTTCATTGGTTTAGTTCAGAAAACATTTGCATCCTTACATATATCATCGCTCAATGTTGCTGCAAGGCTCATCACTGGCTCAAAAAGATGCAACCAATCCCATACGTAGCAAGAATTCTGCTAAAAATTGCCTGCATGACACATAAAGCCCTCCACTACAAAACACCCAGGTATCTTGCTCAAAAGCTCGCATTTTCTGGCGGCTCCAGATCTTCCAGAAGCTCCAACACCTTTCTTTTGAAACCACAGAGATTCTTCAGGAAGAAAACTTACAACTGATCTTTCTCTGGGATGGCCCCAAGAATTTGGAACACCTTGCCACCTGAAGTCAGAATGAATCCCTCAACTATTTCATTCAAGACAGAAGTCAAAGTACTCCTTATGAACAAATTCCTTCCCTAGATCCCAACATAACCTTCTTCCCTCAACCACACTCATGACTACTTTCACCGGCAACCTCTTTTTTCTCAACTTGAACCTTGTAAAGCATGCCCTCCCTTCTCTAGTTGCCACCTATATATTGACATTGATTTTATTGCTGCTAAATCTGTAAAGATCTCTGAATCCCGCAAGAGTCAAGTTCGCGCTATAAAAAACTAAATAGATAAATAAAAAAACAATCATTCTTGGGGATTCCTGTGCCTTTCCGTTTTAGGGGTGTGATTTTATATTCACTCATGCTATTATAGTGGAATACCAGAAGGTGGCCCCAATCAGGGCATCTATTTTTTTTTCTCCAAATAAATGTGTGTTTATTTATGGGTTGCCTTGATTTTTACTTATGGGTCATCGGATTTCCCCCTTCACCATGACAGAAAAGTATACTTTAAAGAGTGGTCTTTGTGAGCATATGGGTGATTTTTGGTTATATAGCTAAGGATTTTAGGTGTGTCACCAGCCTTTAAATTTCAAACCTTCTCTAGTGTGTACATGGGGGTGCCTTTTGACCTACACGTGTGCGGGCAATGTATAAAGAGGGAGGGTGCCATAATTGGGTGTTGTCTGTAAATGTATACCGCTCCGGTCCCACACGTGCATGCAGTGGGACCCTCCCTAATGGCACCAGGTGTCCTGACTGTGCTCTTTTTTTAGAGGGTTCCTTTGGGCTAGCTTTGGGCTTCTTTTTCTGGTCTTTTGGGCATTTCCCTAGATCTTCATGTGTTTTGCTGTCTCTATTGTCTTGTACCGGAAGGGGCTGGAGAGTTGTCGGGCGGCCCCCATTTGTTTCTGATGTGGCAGTGTCCGACATTGGTATTATTGCTGCCCCAGACGGTGTGTATAAGGCCTTGTGCATAAGATGATCGCTAGGCCGGATATGGTGGTAAGCATATTCCGGTGTATCTCACATGGAGCTTTGATGGGCTTTTACAGACTCACTTTTTCCCGGCATGCATTTCCCTTGAGCTATAGCTTATACAGGATATCTGGGCCTGCTGTCTCCAGCTGTGGCGAGGGACGTTTAACCAGCAGCACACTACATTCGTTGTTTTGGGGAGATTTGGCCTGACGAGCAGGCTCCTGGATGTTTCAAAAACTTTGAGGGAAAGGAGGAGGCAGAATATTGCTAAAAAATGGGACTCCGATACAAGGCCAGAACTCATCGAAATTCATCTAACCGGGTGTGCTGGACTGGAACAGCTGGGTGTTCGGGCGAACCTCCTCTCCCGACTGACTCTACCTGTTGGATTTTGTACGGTGGAGGTCTTGGGGTCTTCACTATCCAACGCATAGAGGAGTCCTGGCTCCAGACACTAGAGAACAGCTTCATTTTGGAACTGAAGGAGGCTTCCGTTGACTGGAGGCTTCTGACTTTTGGGGGTGCTGTGGTTGGAACCACACAGCACAAAGGGAATTTGATGCCGGGGCAGAGGCCTGGGAATGGGGTCCTTTCAATATGGTAATTGGAATCTGTCCCAGTTGGACTTGGGTGAGAGGACCTGGGTGCCTGCTTTTTAAGGACTTGGACGGGAGCTGCCCTGCCCCCCTCATCAGACTGATTTCCCCCTGGGGTATGGGCAGCCAACCCCGCCCGGGGGGCTCAGCAGCAGAGTGGGACCTAGGCTCCTGGAGGCACCCAAAATGGCAAACTCTAGTGCGGATTCCCGATGGTCAAAACGTACCGCAGCCCTGAGTTTCCCAAACGCAAGTAAATGCTTGAATTCCTAATGCTGTCTCACTAGTCTTTATTTTTTTTTAATGAATGTTGAAGTGTGCATGAAGTGGATGTTTCGTAATGGGGGTTTTAACTTACTGTGGATTTGTGTTTTGTGTTTGCACAAAGGGATTACGTCCCCAGACAGTTACCCCTTCCCGCCGTGGTTGTGGCCCCAGTCCTTGTTGGTATGGGTTCCTTGTCAGTTGTGGCTGTTGCCACATGTTTGACCAACCCCCTGATCCCTGTGCGGTGGTGCAGTGGCTGTCCGATTTCCCTGTGGCTGAGTGCAAGGTGCATACAGGTTATCCTGGGCTTGGTTTTGAGGATGGGGATTTTTCAGGGACTGGCCCAGGCTAACCAATCTTTGTTTGTGATATGCTTTTAGGTGGCATCCGTTGGCCATGTGGCTCATCCTGTGGCAATAATAACATTCTCTGAGGTCCGGCTGCTGCCAACCTCCCTGACCTCCCTGACCTCTACCGTTGTAACTGGGTTGAAACCCTTTGGGGTTCTGTGGTGGAGCCCCCCTTCAAGACTGGTGCCATTTGCACACTTGCGGCCAATGCGGCTCCCTCAAGGGTGTACGTTTTCAATTTGTGTTGGGCCAACTTAGCGATGCCTCTCAGGGCTTGCTTCTGTTTTTTACTATCCTTTTCCTGTTTCTTTCTGTAATAATGTTATTTGTGGACCTGTATCTCCTGCGAGGGATTGGTGTCCAACCCTACTACACTGTCCAAACCACTTTGTATTTTGGTGGGAAGCCCCTTTTTGAGGATGTTATAGAAGAATGTGACCTGGGGCCTATATCAGTCCATTGTTGTCCTGTCTCTTGTCCTCAGCAATCCTTCATTCTGTCCCGAAAATCAGTTATGGTCTCCCCAGGTTTCATGCTTCCTGCCATCAATCCCCCTACATCTGGGCAGTCGGGGAATATTTCACTCTGGGCTGTCCATATCTGGTACCTGTACAATTTGAATGCGGCCCATCATACTCCGTGTTGGACAGTGTGACTGTTGGGATGCGGGCTTGGGTGAACACTGTGTTAGGGCTCTCCAATGAGACTGCTTAGGAGACTTTTGACATCGCCTAGCACTAGGTTTATTCCCTAGGTGTTCTTCTCAAAACATGAGATCCATTCTCCTGCCCCATCCAACAATGGCAGCAATTTGGTCCTGAGCCATTTTTTGTCCATCTGGGCCCATGGTATATAGATGGTCCTTGATGTGCCCTTCTGCAGCAGCAGGCACATTTTGGCGTGAGATAGCATCACTGGTTTCTCTCCAATGTAGCGTTCCCACCTTCTTAGGCAGTCCTGCATGTAGGGGACGTTCCACTTGGGATCTCCTCCTATGTGCCGGTTACAGACTTCCTCAATGGCCATGTACTCTGGTTTGAAGGATCCCTCCTCTGGCGAGGGTCTATCGTACTGGACCTCCCTATTGGTCCAGTGGGCTCGCAGGTGGCAAAATGGTCATGCAAAGATCTCGCCTTCCTCTCTGGTCACTATCTTCCTTGTGGACTGTATGAATATCCCGCATGTTCGGGGGGAGTAGCATATTTCTTCTTTGCTGCTCTCCTCGTGTACACACAAAGGTGCCATGTTGCTTCTCCTGCATCTTAACTGAGTTTGCACCAAGCTACCTTTAACGCTTATTACCTGGTCAGCCCCTCTTCAACGCTTATCGGTCTAGGCCTCCTCGAAGATGGCTCACAGTTCTGACAGTGCCTATTTTCTGCTCTTCTTATGCCCTACTTATTCGGTCCCAATGTGCGTTCTCGTGTGTTCAATTATGTTGGTGTCAAAGGTTCCCCCTCAGGCCAGGGGAACGCGTGTGCCTTAGTATGTGCACGCCATTCGTGGCAATACTTGCTAAGTTTTTAAACCTGTGCGGGAAACCTAGTTTGCATGTGCTTTAGTGACGACTCCATGATAAGTTGGGAACCTTTTAATGGACTGATACACTCTAGCTTCTCAGGATTAGGTCATCTCAAGTTCTACTCTGGTTGTGGGAAAATAAATTACAGGTTTTAGTGACTGCAACCACTTTCGTATGAGCTCAACGATATGTACAGATGCATTAGAACAAACATTTCACAAGCACAAATAACAATGCATTTGGAGGGTCACAACCTGAGACAAAGTTCAATTGTTAGTTCAAACGTGTGAGTTTAGCAGCAAAATAGTGTACTCTACTTTAGATATGGAATAATGATTGTGAGAAATAGCAACGCCTACAGAAGCACATCGAGTAATTGACAAAACACAACATCAAAGACAAAAATACAGCTGCAATAACTTACCAGCACCATGTCATCAAGAATGCATAAATCAAAAACCACAATGAAGATTAAGAGGAAAAACTGACAAAGAAAAAATACCTTAGCCTGCTCCTGGCGCATGCTACCCGATAACAAGGGGGGGCTCTGTGTGGTACACAGGACTAAGTGAGCCTGATATTCTGTCAGTATCGGCTCTGGGACAAAGATAACAACAATGTATGCAGGAAGAAGGAACAACTTGACCACCACTGGCCCTCCTTGGCCAAACACAACCTACCCCCAACCTCCAAATTTTCCCTAACATCCAAATGACACCCTATATCACACCCAGGGATCATGCATACCATCTGTGTCATGGCCAGCGGTCCAAGCAAACAACACCTCTCACTTCTTTCAGATATCAACAGTGTTAAGAAACTGGCAGCACTGAGAAAACCCTTTTAGATTAAAAAATAAGATTGAGGGGATGGCCCTATCTCAAACCCATGGACTATGCGTACCATCTGTGTCATGCCGAGCGGTCCAAGCGGTGAGGCCTCAACCCTGTATCACACCCAGGGACAAGTGTACCATTTGTGTAATGCCCAGAGGTCAAGCGAAAACTAATTTACCCTTCCTATTGTGTTGACTATTAAAAAAGGTGACCTGCGCAGGAACGCCTCTGAGGCCGCCTTGTGACTATTCAGTTCGGGCACATAAAATAGATAACATGCCAGATTTCTATCAGTGGCAGGCCGCTCAGGTTAAATTGTTGTGCTTCTTCCTAGTTTGTCATACGCCAAATGCTGGGGACTAAGGATCAAATGTGGTCTCTTATCCTCTGACGGCAGCTTCAGGACGGACCTCCACTGCGCGGATTCAGCAGAAATTTCAATCAATTGTGGAGTCTGCTCACCTTCCGTGCTGCGCAGATCAATCCATCTGGGTGGGGTTCCTGTCCTTTGGCTGCAGTCAGGTTCAAAGCACCAATCTCTCCTGGCTGGGTCGTCACAATGTTGCTCGAATATGAATTTACCTTCGATAAAACAAAAGACAAAAGGCATTTAATAAAACAGGAACAGTTGGTTTAATTAAGCACTGCAGCCGGCAGTACAGCTTACAGAAACAGGTTTGAGGACTGTCTCAAAGTACAATCAATCAGAGCAATTTTTATACAGTTTTGGGAGAAATAAAAGTACATCCGGCGATCCTTTTTTGGTAAAAGAATGCAAGCCTTGTCTGTAGAGTCATAAAGAAAAGGTCCCTAATATCAAATAAAGGTGGGTATTGACCTTGCATGCACACAATGTCGGCCTGTGGGTAGTGTGTCCAGATGTCAGGCATGAGGGGCACGTAATCACTGCATGTACTGTGTGTGTTGTATCATGATTGGCTGTGTGTTCCTAACTCCATGTAGCATCTGACTTTATGGTGTTTTGGGAATGTGCGCACCCCTATGGCCAAGTGTGCTTTATTGGGGCCAATTTCCCTGGACCATTGTGGTGTTGCTGCCCTTATCTGGGGGATGGCCCTGAGTTTCCTGTTAAAGCATGTGTCTGCCAGCTACGTGCCTCCCCACCTGTGACCTGTCAATCAGTTACCGTGGGCCTGGGTTGCAGAGCCTGACTGATCACGTATTTTTGAGTCGGGTTGATGGTGAGTTCATGACAGGCAAATTTGACAATAGCGATGAAATTTCGTTCATGTATGCGAGTGTACTATCATAAGCATTAACATTGTTTTTATTAATATCAACAGATATCAACATCAAATATTTGTACAGACATTAGGATATAGAATGAATTAAAAATTAAAGGTCCAAATAAGGCAGTGTCATTTACTAGGTTCCATTGAGTCCCAGTTAAAATGTTGATAGCACAGTGGTGTAATCCTTCTGCTCTGAGGGTAGACAAATCCTCTTTTACTACATTAAGGGCAGAGGAAGCAACTTCAAAAACTGTACAAATTTTACATGCATGAGCCTTAAAGCCATTATCAATAAAAGAAGTGGTGATGGTGCAAATTTACTCTATTGGTTTCAGTGATCCGCTCTATTGTTAGGTTGCTGTGTTTATTTACCGACTTAGCATTAAACAATGTAAGAAGTGCAGCGGCTAGACACTCATATTTCTGCTCCTTTTAATAAGTGGGCCCTAAAGTAACAAGTGATACTTCAGGCATTTGTGTTAATGAGCTGTTACATATGAGACTTATTGGTAACCAATGAGTGGCTTTGTGGCCACAGTTGAACAAATTTGAAGAGATTGCTCAAGAGTTTCCAAAGGAATATAAGTATTTGGTACCAATCTGACTTTTGGATTATCTATTATATCAAGTGAATCTAGGTTTTTCAAAAACTTTTCTGAACACTGACGTACAAGAGGATGACAAAAATATGGGTAATTTCAAGAGATAAAAGCAAATGACTTACCATCTTGCGTTCCCCACTTCTCCTGATAAAATTGATACCTTTCATGTGATTGTGGATACAAAAGGGCAAAAAAGTACAACCTTCTGAAGGGAGGAAATGTTGCATGGATTTTATACACTAGTGGAGGATGTTGAAATCCACAACAAGTCAAGGGGCTGAGGAAGATTGTCAGTATTTCAAAGCCAATGGCTTGAGCCCAAGAGTGGTACCTCAGTTGTTGCTCCGTTAACCTTTTGCCGCCTCTATTTATCCAATTGGCCACTTCCTTTAGGCCTTGCTTTAAGGTTGTGGGATCATTCATCGAGTGGTCAAGCAATAGCATGTAGTCAACCGTATTGAATGTGGCTGATATAAAAGAATCAGGGGAGATAATTTCACCATCCTTCGCAGTGACAAACACATCGTCAATTAATGAAACTAGAACAGTTTAGATGTCATGCTAAGGTCTCAAACCTGATGTAGCACTGCAGTCAGGATGCTGCCATTCTTTCCAACATTTTCCATGCCCATCGAAGTCCAGCAACAGGGAGGTAGGTATCAATGATGTCAGGGTAAACAAAGGACTTTTTTCTTACCAAAGAAGTCAGTACTGATTTCTTTAAAGCATCTGCAATCATGCTTGCTTTAACTGATTGGTAAACCATTTTGGCTACACAAAAACAATGATGTTGTCCATTTTCTTGCAACCAGTCCAGGTGGTACATCATAGTCGTGACAGGTACGCTAGGTCTTTTTTTTACTAATCCTCCACTTTCTTCTGTTTATATTTCTTCAAACTGACATAGTGACTGTAGGTTTTTATCACGTACCCTTTTACCAAAGGTTTCCATATCTAGGAGTATCTCCCAAATGTTATTCAGTTTATCTTGATAGTTACTATCATGTATTGAGTATTGTATTATAGTTTTGTGATGATGTTCTTATTTTTAGTGCAACACTGACTGGTGTGTTGCTCTACTAAAATATCACAGAAAAGAAGTTATATGGCGGGGTTTGATGTTGGGTGTCAGTATTTGTATCTTGGACTTCAGACTGACCCTAGGCCGGGTTCTCATGTCTGTTCCTATGCTAGTTTGAACACTAAATATTGTCCCACCTGTGGTCTTGGAAGAATCATGCTCTACCAACACTTGGGCACAGTTTGTTACATGAACCATTTTGTTACAGTAACTCATGTTTGACTTTGAGAGCCTTCATCATGGTCTGGCCTTTTCTCTCCAACTCTTCACAAAGGTCCAGGTTAGCTGCAACATAGGCCTCACCCATGAGGCTTCAGCTTCAGAAGTTGTGCTCTCTCTTACTTAACTTCCCCCTAGCAAACCACAAATATATGTTTCTTTGCATTGTAGTTTGATTGTCTGAGCGTTATGATGACATAGGTTAGTATAACCATATTTAGACAATTTCAACTCTTAAATAATAGGTTTTTTGTAAAAACGTTCTATTGTGTTTTTGTTAGGAAATTTAAATTCATCAAAACAACTGTCACGTTCTTTCTGGCACTAACATTTTGAATCACTGGCCAACTTTCCAAGGGGGAACATATCCCCATGATGTGGGCACCAGTCCAGCCATCCTAAACAGAACATCTTTGGCCACTAACAATGGCCTTTGTCATACCAGAGAATCTACAAACTGCCATTCTGACAATAGTATCATGGTTTTTACACCAGAGTACACCTCACGAGGGAGCATGGACATATTAAATAGATCAAACATCTTGCAAATTCTACAACACATCCCAAAGATGGCATACTACACATCAGATGACCTGACATGGCTACAGTTCAAGTCCTCGAGCGGCAATACATCGAAAGAATAGACAATAGCCACCTGGAAAAACTCTGCTCTTGCCCAAAAGATACTATCAGAAACGGCTCAATTTGCTAAATGGGAGATCCGGGTTCAGGTGCCAAATAAGAAAGGTACCCCTATATGCTAACGAGAAGCTCCAGCACAAAGTGAGCGCAACAGCAAGGGAGGTATCCCTTCAGTTCTAACCAGCAGCGCTTTTCCTAATTTGAGAATACAGTGCCCTTTCTGCCCAAAAAGGGCAACGGTAGCACGTAGAATCATGGCAGACTCATAAGTTCCACAATGCACAAGTGATTGGGGCTGGCTAGCTGCCAACTTGGCAGGGAAGTTCCCAACCCATTCATAGCACTTAGGAATCAAACAGGATGACACCTCACGATAGAACAGTGGCGAAGCCCCTAATAATTATACCCTGAGACATATTCGGGCTCAAAGCTACTAGTAAAGCATTTGATTTTATGCAGAGAGGCGATTTGCTATGCCTACAAGAAACCTGCTCATTTTCCCTGCTACTAGTCCCGGGCTTCAGAGAATTCAAGCATCCTGCCAAAAAGACCAACTTACTCTGCAGACCATCCGGAGGTCTATCAATCTATATTAATCCGGTGCTGGCAACAACAACAGCAAAAATCAATTTAATCATGGACATGGCACAGGCTGTATTACTGCTGGGTCTGAAGCTGAAGAGGCATACAACAATGATACAGCTAATAAATGCGTACTTCGATTGCAAAGATAGCCCAGGCTTGATAAGATGAGAGAACTTGTGGGCACCATGAAAGAGTTAATTCACACCTACCCAACCAGTGAGATAATCATAACCGGCGACTTTAACGCCCGCAACATAGGAGCAACGCACACCGATAAACTCTCGGTTTATCCCGCAGGCATTACTTTAACTACATTTCTTAAAATACACCAACTGAAGTTAAAAAAAAGACGAACTCCCTATCAAAATAATGCCCAAATGATATAACAACATCTCAATGCTGGACTATGTGTTTATGAGTAATGCCCTCTGAGACCAACTTTTGGACTTCTCAATAAAGCAGCAGTCTAGCGACCACCTTCCAGTAACTGCCTTGATATCTCTGCAGTCACTCAACCCTCACTTACTGAACACTCTGGGCTCTACCACTGGGGAAGAAATTCCTAAACTTCGAAGAAGAGTGACATGGAATAAAATAGACACCTCGAGCCTGGCAGACTGGAAGAACTACTTGCTTTCGGAGAACATCAATTGTTCAGGAGCGGATAGATTCTTGCAATGGCCAGTAACAGTAGTGAGCTTGTGCCAACTACTCCAAGGAAGAACAATCAGTACACACAAATTGATTAAGGAAAAAGAGTGCTGCTCCTGACAACGCTACAGCTCGAAGCTGAAAGAGAGTAAGAGAACCTTGAGGCACGCCACTTGCCTCTACTAACGAAATGGGACAGAGGAGCTATGTCACAAATGTGCAATCGCCAGAAAACTACACAACAGGAGGGTATGACAGTATAAAAAACAGCAAGAAGACCTGCAATGGCTACATGATTTCAGCCTCCTGAAACAATGTAATCAGGCTAAATTCTGGCGGTGTGTTAATAACTTAAACAGACACTCTCATGACAGATGCAATGGAGTCCCGCCAGATGCTTGGGTTAACACTCTACTGTAGGTATTCCAGCAGAGACGTCAATCTTCCAGTGCCACATGACAGCATAGCGCTTAATCACATGCACACTAAAAACAGGGGACGGCACACAACCAGTCCATCTACAAGCTCAGCGCACGGGGACTGCAGCCACGTAGCTAAAATCCTCAAGAACATAAGGAGGGATGAGGCCCCAGCCTGAATGGGTTGCACTGCAACTTATTCAAGAAGGAGTACACGTTCTGGGCCTCCCTTCTTTCTCCTCTTTACCAGCACTGTATTGCAACTGCCACAGTCCCCGAATCTTGGAAGAGATCGATTTTACAACCAATACACAAAAAGGGAGACAATACGGACCTGACACATTTCATAATGATTGCGTTGTTGGACATTGTATCCAAGGCTTATGCAAGTGTTTTACCAAACGATCTAGATGTCTGGGCCAGAGACAGGGCAGTCTGTCCATTTATCATGGAGGGATTTACGCCCATGTTTCGGAATACTGTGTGATTATGGCATCCAGCAGTTTTTGGGGATTCCTCAGCTATTTCATTTATTCCAGAGGATTTACCTATCCACGACATCAAAAGCTGCAGAATAATCGACAAAGCATGCAAAACGCGTATGGTTACTTGGCTGGATAGCCTGCTCCACCAGAGAACCTAGGGCCATGATGTTACCCGTAACTGAAGCCCCTTCCCTGAAGACTGACATTGCTTAACAGTGAGGGACCAGGGGCTTTACATTGGAAACGCCTTAACAAACACATTGTTTAGTACTAAGAGACTTTCTTACACAGATCTCTAGTACAGAAGGGTAAAGAGAGAGGCCTGGTTTTCATAATGCACATTTAAAATGTTATGTTCAATATGTGCTTGCATATGAATTAAAGTACATTTTCCTCTGAAAGCACGGACAGGACATTAATTTAGTAAGTGTTAATGTGTGCATAGTGTATTTCTGAGTCTCGAGCTCTCACCAGCTCCCCGAGTAAGTCTTGAATCACTCTGACTCATTCCTCTACAGGTCAATTGCTAAAGTGGTGTATTTGCCGCTCAGTTTAGCTGCCATACTAAGGTGGTCCCGGGGCGGTGGCTCCAGTCTTTTGTTGATCCTTCATTTTTTTAGCATTTTATTGGCCATCAGTTGTATTAGTTCACCTATGCAGTAGTTTAGTTCCTTTTAACTGATATAGAAATTGTTAGTGTAGACCCGATGTCAAATACAATAGTAAGCATCTTTACATGGTGTAGCCCCATGACGAATACAGAAGGAAGGGGCTTTACATTGTGAACTCTGTGATCAATACAATTGCAAAGGGCTATGCACTGTGTACTCTGTAACAAATACAATAGGTAGGTGTTTTTCATTGACATGTGATATATACCGCTGGAAGAGGAATTACTTTGATCACCACGGCTTTCCCATATCTCTCATGAGGAGATAAGGAGGGCTGACTTTCATTGTACACTTGTAAGTTTATGTTTAGAATTTTTCTTTGTGTGTGAATTAAATTACTTTGTAATGGCACTGGCTGGACATTTTTATTTAGTGGGATTGTGGGCTTTGCGGTGCCCTGAGTTTCTAACCCATACTACCTCCGTTAGTAAACCTTGTATTGATCTGCCTTGCTACCCTGAGAATCAGCTGTTCAGTGGGTGTTCTTGTTGCTTAGTTTTAGTCCAACAGTAAGGTGACCCCAGGCCACCAAAGGTAAAATACTTCAACTGTCACAATTGAAACTCCTTAAACGGCCTTTGTCCTGAGACCTCCCAAACCAGTTTCCATATTCCTGCTTGAACATCAATCGGGGTACTTTGTTATTGCCCTCTGAACCGGAAGAAACTAGCCCTGCTTTTTCCCTCACCCCCACCACTGTGCAGTGACACTGCAAGCACCAACAGCTGCAGCACTGGGTTACAGGAGGGGATCATCTTGCTGTGTGTGTCAGCAGGTCCACTGCAATGGGCCTTGATGTGTTGTGGATTCCCTACTCCTAAGATGGCTTCTGAAGCCAAACATAGTGACTCAGGTTCATATGTATTGGGTTGGTGTGTGGTGAATGTTACAGCTGTCAAACCAATGGTTGAGTCACTGGTGAGCGCTCCCTGCCTTTCACTTAACAATGATTGTGCTATGTATTGTTTTCACTGCTGCGTGGCACCATCCCCTAAATCTCTGCCCTCCATGCCAGTGGGTGATGACAGTGGTGTGTGACATCTGTGCAGCAACTTGCTGATTTATCTAGTGCACAAGGATGGCACTCATCAGTACGTGCACAAATACATTCTCCCTGGCAAATGTTCATTATGGTGATTTTCCCTAGTCGCAAACCAGTGCTCCCATGAAGGGCCCTTTGTTGCACATGCGTGTGCCTACATGCAGGGAGCTAACATGACTGCTGAGTTGGTGAATTTTGACCACTGTAAGCAGAGTGAGCAACTGCAGGGAGCTACTGAAGAGCTATTCATCTGAGACTGGAATCAGAGATCCAGGTCAGAGCTAATAGGTCTGAGGGAACTCTGTTCACTGGTGTATCTGGTACTTGGTGATGCCAGTAAGCATAAAATATTTGCACAGGATATGTGCCTTGTGCAGAGAGCTGATGGGTGGAATGAACCTGCCAACAGTCCCTGAACAGGGTACTAGAAAGTACCTAACTGATGAGCCTTATTCACAAACGACAGATGACGACTCTGCTTAGGAATAATTAATGCAATGCTTTTTCAAGAATAAGATTCATCCATCGTTCAATAAGTATGTGGTGTCTTAAGTATGTAGTGTCTTCAGCCACTGATCGAATGAAAATAACAATAGGAAAACCAAGCACCCTAAGTATCAATAGCACTATGATATTCCTTGCTGATTACTGGTCACAAACTACCACCAACTCTCAAATGCCCGGGACATGGCTCAGAATCCGACTTCATCCTGCGGACTCGGGGGAGTAGTGGCGGCCTCGACTGAATCCAAAAGATCCCGTGGCACTGTGGGGCGCGAGGAAGTGTTTATGGCAGTCTGCCGATAAGCACAGCGCCTGTGCGGAGGTTTGAGATGAGCGAGTGTTACATCCAGTTGGCATGTGTTTCTTTGTATTTGCATGCACGTTCTGGTACCTTGTGTGTTCTTTGCCATTCTCGTGCTTGCATGCACGTGCTTGTACTTTATGTGTTCTTTGTCATCCTTTGAATACTCTGTCTCATGGCACGAGCCTAGTGTTCTATGCTAGAACATGGGATCGGGCCGTTGAGTCAGAGTAGGCAAAGTCGAGAGTTGCTCGGTGCTTCCCGGTGCCTGAAGACCTGTAACCGGTGGTGCTTCCTTTCTATGAATAAATCCTACTTGTCTACTACTCCTGCTTCAGTCCCTACTTGACAATTTGGCGACGAGTAGACGGAAGAACTACTGGAAGCACCACCTGCTCCTTTTATTTTTTTTCCTTCGTTCCGCTCAATTTAAAAAAAAAAAAAAAAAAGGGAAAGAAGAATTCCTACGAACTCTGCACTTTTAATACCATTTGGCTATCTCGCAGAGGATTGATTACTACCATCCTGTATTTCACTTGGATTGGTTTCAACTTTATCCGTTTCCAGTTCGTTTATCCTGGATTTGTAATTGCTCGATGTGCTTGGACGGATTTGGAGGACTTTGCCAGGAGTTATCTGCCTTCCCGCCTGCAGCTACAACCCTGTGGATACCTTATTTTTCCTAGAGCACATCGCCGCATATCGTTTAAGGATTTGCCCAAACTTCATTTTTTTTTACATTCAAATCCTTTCGCGTTCTCCCTATTGTTATTTCACAGACGCACGCCTTACCTGTGTACGTCAGCGCCATTCCAGGAGACAAATCTTCATCGGAGGGATTCCAGCATATGCGCACGATCTTCTACGCAGCTCCGCTTCACACGCTCGACGTTACTGTGCTCAGTAACCAACGACGCTTCACGACAACACTTCACGTCAGATCTCGATCTGAACGTCAGTTTTGGAAAGCATTACGCGTGCGCACTGATTGTCTACAGCTTTGCTTTGGTTTTCAAGAGCCTTACGCATGCGCTCTGATTTGCGATAAAGTTAATCATCGCATCTCGATCTATCTCCTCAGAGGTGTGTGCCAGTGTTGAATATCCTCATTCTGTAGCATTTCAATAGTTTTGTTTGCACGCTTATCTTCACCTCGAGGAAGTGGATATTTCATCTTTACTAATTCTTTCAAGAGTTTTACAAGACAAGATGTTCTGATCACCCTATGGACTGTTTGTTTTCCTCAACCGTCTTCGCAGCTTTGGGTGAAGTATAGACTATTTTGGTTTTTTCTCAAGACTTTCTCCTTTAACATTGCTGTTTATCCTCAGATCTCTTTGCTTTCTTTTCACTTTGTTTTTATTTTATTTATCTTTACTTTATTTATATACTCAAGATGTGTGCTCAGGGTTATACTTTATCTCCACCACAGTGTTTTTGGGCTGCTGGCAGTACACCTTATATGCCATGGATTGAATGGAAAGCGTATTTTTTAAACTACATTGAAACGTTAGATGCTAGTGGTAAAATGAAACCTGCAGAGAAAAAAGGTATATTTTTACATTCTCTAGGACCCGAGGGTCTTAAAGCTTACCATCAATTACCAAGAACAGAAGGTGATGGTGATAGTAATGTTTTTGAAAAAGCCATTTCAGATTTCGACCGTTTCTGTTCACCTAAGGTGTGCATAGGTATTTCCAGATATAAGTTTTTTCAAAGAAAACAACTTACTGATGAGACCGTAGACAATTATGTTTCTGCCCTTAAAACTTTATCTCTTGATTGCAAATTTGGTACACTACAAGAAGAATTGATTAGAGACCAGGTGGTTATGCATGTTAGTAATTCTACTATCCAGGAGAGACTTTGGGAGAATGGTGACGCAGATCTGGAAAGCATTTTAGCTATAGTGAGGAAGTCAGAAATGTCGTGCAGAAGTGCTAAACAAGTTAAAGGAGGTGACATTAATAGCAACAGAGAGATTGTTTCTAAAATTAATTCTAAATACTCAAACAAAAAAGAAGATTTTGCAAAGAAAAAACAGATTCATACTTCCAAAGGAAAGATTGATGATAACAAGGAGAATTGGAGATGTTTCAGGTGTAACAGCAAATCACATTTAGCCAATTATAAATTCTGCCCTGCAATTAAACAAAAGTGTTCGAATTGTGGAGTCATTGGTCATTTTACCACTGCTTGCAGGAGGAACAGAAATAATAAAGTCAAATGTATTGACCATAGTGAGGACAGTGAGGATGAAGAAGACGGTAAAGGTTCTAGAAGCAGTTCGTTCGTACTTAACATTAAAGATTCTGATCTCACCATTTTAAACATTGACAATACTGTTGTTAAAAAAACCTGTGTGTGAAATGACTATTGGTGGTGTAAAAATTCATATGTATGCTGATTCTGGTTCTCCATACTCGATTGTAAATGAGTCTGTTTGGAAATCTCAATTTGTCAGCAGATTAGGAGAGAATTTAGAAAAGACTGATATTAATCCTGAGGGTTATTCAGGTGAAAGAATAGATATTCTTGGTTTTAGAACTCTTGTGTTTAGATTTAAAAATCGTCAATGCACTGCAAAATTATATATTTCTAAAAAGGTCCATCTGTACTTAGTTGGTTTGAACAAGGTAAACTGGACATTATTTTAAACCCAAATAGTCCAGATCCGGTGATGGTAGTTGATGAACAAAACGGTATTAGCGACCTAATGCTCAAGAAATTTCCTAATGTATTTAAAACTGAAATAGGTAAGTTAGTAGGTTTTAAACACGAAATTCGCTTAAAGGAGGGTGCGTGCCCTAAGGTTCACAAGGCACGCAACATTCCCATAGCAGTACGTGAAGAAGTTAAGAATGAGCTTGATTCACTGGTCAAAGAAGGCATTATTGAAAGGATAGAATCCTCTGAATGGGTTTCTCCCATAGTTGTAGCCAGACGCTCCAACGGCAAGGTTAGACTATGCATTGATTTGCGCCATCTCAATAACAACATAATCATAGATCAATTTCCTTTACCGCGCATTTCTGAAATGTTAGCAACCATTGGTGGGTCAAAGTATTTTTCGACTGTAGACCTATCTGCGGCTTACCATCAAATAGAATTACATGATAGTAGCAAAGATTTCACTGCGTTCATCACCCCGTTTGGATGTTTCAGGTACAATAGAATGCCTTTCGGACTAGCGTCCGCGGCTGCCATTTTCCAACGGGTAATGCAAGACATCTTGATCAATTGCAGAAATGCAGTCTGTTTTCAGGATGACATATTGGTATTTGGGAACAATGAGCAAGAACATATTTCAGCACTAGAGAATGTTCTAGGTGCCCTTAGCAGCCACGGTTTGACCATCAAGCATGCTAAATGCAAGTTTGGTGTGCATTCTGTAACTTACCTTGGTCATGAGTTGTGTGAGGAAGGAATAAAACCCAAATCAGATTTAATTGAAGCTATTCAAGCGGCACCACATCCTTTGTCCAAGGATGATGTTAGATCTTTTTTAGGTTTGACTGAATTTTACGCAAAGTACATTCCTAAATTTTCATGTCGCACTTTTAACATTAGACAATTGATTAAAAACAAAAACAGATTTGTATGGTCAAATGATTGTGAAATTGAATGTCGGGATGTGAAAGAAGCTATTTGCACTGCCACTGCTCTTTCTCGTTTTGACCCTAATCCTATGTGCATTATTACCTCGGATGCAAGTTCCAAAGGTTTGGGGGCCGTGCTGGCACAGAAGTCTGATTCAGGGAAAGAATTTATCATTGCACATGCCTCCAGAGCACTCACTCCAGCAGAAGAAAAATATTCCACCATAGAAAGGGAAACTTTAGCCTGTGTGTGGTCTTTGGAACACTTTAGACCGTTTGTTTGGGGTAAGGAATGTTTAATTAGGAGTGACCACAAACCCTTAGTGCGTTTACTCACTACTGAGGGTATGCTACGAGCTTCTGCACGTACTTCACGCATGTCTATGCGTCTACAGGATTTTATTTACACCATTGTGTATGTTCCCGGGAAAGAGAATGTAACGGCTGAATTTTTATCTAGAATGCTTTTATCCATCAGAGAAGATCTTTACAATGAATGGGATGATTTACAAATTGCTTTGGTACATGATGAGGGTCCTATGTCTATTGACCAAACCTTATGGTGCAAGGAATTTGATGATGATTCCCTTTTTAAAAAAGTAGAAAGTTACATTTTAAGTGGATGGCCTAACAAAAAGAACATTAGTTCAGAGCTCAGAAGTTTCTGGGAAATTAGGGATGAATTGTCATGCATTAACAATATACTCAAAAGAGGGGATCGTGCTGTGCCCCCTAGCAAATTAAGACGTTCTATAGTACTGCATGGTCATGAGGGTCATAGTGGAATTGTGAGAACAAAACAGACAGTGAAAAATTTCTATTGGTGGCCGGGTATGGACATGTTCATTGAACGTATTGTGAGAAACTGTGTCACTTGCGCTAACTCAGATAAATCTCTTGTTACTCTCAAACCCAATATGAGTGATCACATAATTCCTGACAATCCATGGAGCACTATTGCTATGGATATCATGGGGCCTGTCGGTTACAATTCCAAATTTATTCTAGCGGCCATAGATATTTTCTCAAGATGGCCCGTGATCAAAATTGTAGAGAGAATTGACACTGATTCTGTTTTGACCTTTTTGGATGAAACTTTTACTGAAGAAGGTTTACCTGTTCGTCTTATCACCGATAATGGCGTCCAGTTTTTATCCAACAAGGCCAAAGATTACTTCAAGAGAGTTGGTATAATTCATTCTACCACTTCTTTGTATAATCCCAGTGGTAACGGTGTTATTGAGAGATTTAACAAAGTTCTCAAGAATGCCATACAGGCTGCAGGAGTAGTCAGTGACAAGTGGGAGATACAGGTTCTAAAAACTGTTTGGATGTACAGAACGACCATGAATACAATGACTGGATGTTCCCCGTTTGAAATCATGAGAGGTAGGGTTCCCAGGACCAAACCTAATCCCTCATGGTTATCTTCCTCCACTTCATCTAACTTGGATTTAGAAACTGTTAAAGAAAAGATTGCTCAAACCCATGCCATTAATAAAGAGTATTTTGATAATAAAAAAGGTTCAAAGCATGATCCCATTGTCAAGGTGGGCATGTTTGTAAAAGTCAAAAAACCTTGGAAAGTGAAAAAAGGTGAGAGCCAATTTATGGGTCCTTTTGTAGTTAAGGAGGTTTTAAAAAATTCTGTGAGACTTTCTGACAACAAAGTTTGGAATTTGAGTAGAATTGCCATTCTCAAAGCTGATAAAAATGTGTATTCAGGTACTGATCACTGCACTAATGAGAAATGTAATCTTACTGATTCTACTTACCTGGATGATATTGATGATGAAATTATTAGCAGCCATGTTTCTATTCCAGATGGTACCAGCATCCAAAATGTCACTGTTGGTTCTGAGGATTTGGGTAAACGTTCCAGAAAAAAGCCCATGTGGATGTCTGATTTCGTTTCTTTTGTGAAAAATAAATTTGTTAAATCGTTTTTTAGATATCTTTAAGGGGGGAAGGTGTGTTACATCCAGTTGGCATGTGTTTCTTTGTATTTGCATGCACGTTCTGGTACCTTGTGTGTTCTTTGCCATTCTCGTGCTTGCATGCACGTGCTTGTACTTTATGTGTTCTTTGTCATCCTTTGAATACTCTGTCTCATGGCACGAGCCTAGTGTTCTATGCTAGAACATGGGATCGGGCCGTTGAGTCAGAGTAGGCAAAGTCGAGAGTTGCTCGGTGCTTCCCGGTGCCTGAAGACCTGTAACCGGTGGTGCTTCCTTTCTATGAATAAATCCTACTTGTCTACTACTCCTGCTTCAGTCCCTACTTGACAGCGAGGGCCTATGAGTGGCTGGGAAACGTGGCCATGCGGACAGCGGGTGCCTGAGGGCTGAGGCTGCTGTGCCTGCATTGCGACAGCTTGAGCGAGGTCTCTGTGATTGCACAGGGAGGAGTGACTGAAAATCCAGGCCGACGGATGCTGCAGTGGAGGTCCCTGGTGAAAGAGGGCAGTTTGCGGCTTACCTGCTGATCCGGCAGTGGCTGAGGTGGTCTGTCGGCGGAGAGAGCGGGGGCGGCTGCTGCAGAGCAAGTCGGAGACTACCGAACCACGAAGCTAGCTGACATAGGACTCCAGGTGAGTGGGCCTGGGATGCCGCAGGCGGTTGGAAGCGCTGTCGGGGGCATTCTGCTGCCAAGGGGTGCCGGAGTCTGCATTGCAGCTGGGGCTGGAGGCGGTGGGTGAGAGTGCGGCCTAGCTGCGGCTCGGGAGCTGGCTTACGCCTTCCCCTCTGCCCCTGTTGGACCACTGCGGTGGCGGCAGCACTCCTGCTTGGTCCTTCGCCCCTGCCCCCGGCGGACTGGCCCGCGCAGGAGAGGGACTGCGGAGTGTGCCACCGTGAGAGAAGCGGAGCTGCGGATCCCTGAGAGCCTGCCGCACTGCAGGACGTCATAGGAGGACTTGGACGGGTGGCTGAGGGGGTGCCCTGGCAACCGCTGGCACAGAAGCACTGAAAATACGAACCATCAGAACTGGGGGGGGCTGGGGGGACGCGAAATACGTCAAGGCCAGGATCCCTCAACACACCCACCCCGCATATACTAAGCTAACTGAAAGCTGGGGGCAGACTCGGAACGCGAGGAACCACTTTCCCAGCAATCTGAAGCTCTTGGAGGGGTTGAGAGACAGTAAGAGTGGGGTACAGCTAAGGAAGAGACAGCACATTGGTTTCGTGCCGCCAGGGAACATGGGTAAAGCAGATGCTAAACAATCAAAGCTGTCATTCGAGGGCAGGCGGCAAACTCAACAGAAAGACCCCCCCCACCCCCACCAGGCGGAAAAACATGCCTCGCAGACCGAGAACGCAAACTCCCGTGATGATGATCTTTGCTCACTGCTGATAGAGGTTAAAACCAGTATAAGAACAATTGACTCAAAGCTGGACCAATTGACTGCTCGTCTCAATCTTGTTAAACATAGGGTGGTCACGCATGACGAAAAAATTGCGCAATTGGAAACCAGAGTCTTGGATGCTGACTATGCACTGGCGGAGGACAAGCAGAGGCTACTCAAGATGGACAAAGTCCTAGAACTGATTAAAGCCAAAAATGAAGATTTGGAGTCGCGTTCCAGGAGGAACAACCTCCGCCTAATGGGAGTGCCATAATCCACTGCGATTTCTCGAATGGAGGACTATGCAGAGATACTGTTGCATGAACTCTTCAGGAGTGTTCTCTCCTCGGTCTTCATTGTGGAGCACGCACACAGATCTCTCGGGCCAAGACCACCGGCGGGTACCCCTGCGTGCCCGATAGTTGCTGGACTGCTAAATTATCTGGATCGAAACGCCGTCCTGTGGAAAGCATGTAAAATGAGTGAGATTAAACATCAGGGCAATGTCCTTTCCTTTTACCCAGATTTCACCGTGGCGGTGCAGGTCGCACACTGAGAATTCCTCCCTGCTAAACGCATTCTACAGAAACATGAAGTGCCTTATGCTTTGTCTTACCCAGCTAAGTTGCACATCAATCGTGGAGACAAGATGCAGTTATTCACAGATCCCAAGGCCGCCCTGACATTTGCTAAGAAACTGGGAAAAACTCACAGGGCCTAAAAAAAAAACCCCGGAGCACCATAAAGAAGGCAACACCAGTGACAATGATTAAAGGATTAGTAACTCTGGAACAACGGCGGGCTGGCTCAGAACTGTGCTGATGCTGAGATAAAACCTACAAGAAATGTGTGCGGAGGAGGTACACTGACTGTTATTGTTTTTGGAATATAACAGTCCTAGTGAGCTGAGATGGCTTGGCCACCCTATCCTTGGTGACAGGGGAGACCGCTGGAAGAGGCCGTGCCCCCTTGGGATAATTCCTTAAAGTCTTCAAGATGGACCTACTGGGTTGGGGCATGGAGTGGCGGGCAGGTAAACATTCACAACCTAATTGGGGGGGTTGGTGTGGGGGTGATGGGAGTTTGATTATAGTTTCAAGGAGAGCAATGTTTGTGGGATGGGAGGGGGCGTTTGTTCACTGGGAGGGGAACGAGTGAACTGGCTGGATAAATCACTAATGGACTCAACATGGTACCCATAGCATACGAGGTACACGTGCACGCATACGCGTTCTCCCCAAGCGCAATAAAACACACCTCAGCACTTTGCAACATGTTGATATGGAGCTCGGATTATATGGCTAAAATAACATGATTGACGTCAGTCGCAGCTTCTGGAGGGAGTGCTGCGGGGCGGTGGGGCGGGGAGGGGCAGGGTGGGGATAGTAAACTCCGGCATACGACTGAACGGAGGTAAGTACATAAATAAATAAATAAAACGAATTACATTGCGTGCGCTGCAACGCCTAATGGCGATGCTGTGCGCGCAATGTAATTTGTTTTATTTATTTATTTATGTACTTACCTCCGTTCGGCCGTTTGCCGGAGTTTACTACCCCCCACCCTGCCCCTACCCCACCCGACCCCCGCCCCACCGCCCGCAGCACTCCCTCCAGGAGCCGCGACTGCTTGACGTGGAATCTCCAGGGCCAAAAAGACCACTGGAAGTCCCAATTGGTGCATGCTTACCTGACTAGGCAATGGGTGGATGTGTGCTTCTTGCAGGAGACGCACCTGACGGGGAACACGGAATCCCAGCTCTGAGCCCGATGAAGCAGGGACTCTGACTCATCTGTCTATTCTAACTACAGCAGGGGTGTTGCTATCCTACTCAAGAGGGGCCTGCAGTGGTGCAATACTCACATTCTCATAGATAAGGAAGGGAGATGTGTAATTCTTGCTGGCACTCTGTTTCAACAGCCCATGACTCTGGTGGCCGTATATGGACCTAATGGGGACGACCCGGGTTTCTTTCTGAAGGTCTGGAGACAGGTGACAGGTCATGGCTCGAGGGCGGCGGTGTGGGGCGGAGACTTTAATGTGACATTAAATTGTGGTCTGGATCACTCAGGCGCCATCCACAGGCCGAAGACACACTATGGGCACTGCTTGCTGGCATCTTGCTAACCGATATATGGCGTCATACACATGGGGACACACGAAGCAGTACTTGCCACTCCACATAGCATAGGTCATGATCTCACATTGATTTCTGGCTAGTGACCAGAGATGTGATCACCTGGACTGCGGCGGTGGACCACATCCCTCGCACGCTCTCGGATCACGCCCCAGTGCGATTGGTGCTTACAATGCCACAGACCATCCCCCGGGCGTTCTCCTGGCAGCTCCCGCTGCACGCCCTGCACAATGCGGCATTCCGGGAGGAGATACGCACTGCTATTATGGACTATTTCACAAACAATGCGGGATTGGTTGAGTCGTCATCCATATTATGGGAGGCTTTCAAGGTAGTGATACGTGGGGCGTATATTGCTAAACAGGCTGGGGTGCTGAAGGCAATCAGGGGTACTTTGAGCAGACTAGAGGCAGAGATCGGCAGTTTGGAACTGGTGCAGGCTGCTGACCCAAGTCACACTACACTGGCAGACTTTAGAGCAGAGATATCAGAATATTGTGAAGAAGCTGAAAGGGAGGTCAATTACTTATGGAAAGAGGTGCAGGCGCGACGTTACGGGGAGGGAGACCAACCTAGGAAGACCCTGGGGGGGGGGCTCCTGCATAAACCACACGCCTCTGCTTATGTGGTAGAATTGAAGGACAATAATGGTCAACTGATCATCTCTCCGACTGCGATACCGGAGGTTATGTCCTCCTTTTATGTTAAGCTATACACTGCAGGCTCGACCGCGGGTCAACAAGCCTTATTAGAATACTTTGACACTATTGAGCTGCTCTTTCTGGGGTCGGGACACAGGGAATTTCTAGTTGCTCCGATAACGCAGGAGGAGATAGCCCAGGTCATCGCTGGCCTACAGACCGGAAAGGCTCCGGGCTCAGACAGCATTACACCTGCCTTCTATAAGCAATATGCAGATTTGTTAATCCCACATCTCACTGAGATGTAATATGAATCGCTAACTAGGAGGGAACTCCCCCATCCCTGCGGGAAGCTTTGATTGTCACGATACTCAAGCCAGATAAATCGCCTGCGCTGTGCGATTACTACCGACCCCTATCTTTAATAAATATCGATGCTGAAATATACGCAAAGATTCTGGCAAACCGTCTGTTGCCGCTTCTGCCCTTAATCATACGGGCGGGTCAGTCGGGCTTTGTGCCCGGGCGCGGGACATCTCATAACCTAAGCACTATCTTTGCAGTCATGCACCATACCCATCCCTCGCTATCGGCTGTTGTGGCCCTTCTCGATGACACGAAAGCGTTCGATACGTTAGCGTGGCTGTTTCCTTCTGGGGTTCAGTGCCAGTATATGGAAAGTCCAACTCCTTTATGCCCAACCTACAGCCCGGGTGCGGTTAAACGGACAAGTATCAGAGCCGTTTGGGATCACCCATGGTACCAGACAGGGATGCCCCCTGTCTCCCCTTCTTTTTGCAGTGGCCATGGAGCCGCTGGCCACGAGGCTGCGACAACACCACATGGAGCACGGCATTGAATTCACTACTCCGGGACTGGTGGTATCAATGTACACGGACGACATCACCCTTTATATCCATGATCCTAGCACCAATCTGGAACCCTTGATGTGTGAGGTAATACGATTTATGGGGCAATCCGGTATTCAGATAAACTGGGGAAAGTCGATACTGTTCCCACTCATGAAAGCCACCGTTCCGTGCCAAATTGAATATCCCTATCGATGGCCCACAGAACCAGTCAAATATTTGGGCATCTGGCTAAGCCGTGATGTGGATGAGATTGGGAGGGATAACTATGGACGGGCAGTGGACTCGTTGGAATCACGCATTCCGGTCTGGACCAAGCTGCCACTGGCTCTCGCTGGTCGCATCGCAATAGCAAAGATGATTTCACTTCCTAAATTCTTATATCTATTTGCCAACATACCGATGCCCCTTAGGGCGCTGTTTTTAAGAGGCTATGGTCTAATTTAATTGTGCTTACCTGGACTGGACGGCAGCCCAGAGTAAGGTACGAACTGCTGACGCTGCCACCGGCGTGCAGCGGTCTGGGGGCACCGGATTTGCAGCTGTATGCCCTGTGTGCGCAGGTGAGTTTCCTGCACCAGTGGCTGTATCCCGCTCCATTTCAGCCACATGTGGCGGTCGAGCGGGACCGGGCATCTCCGTGGCCATTGACAACAGCTTTATTCCAGCAATGCAAGGCACCCAAAGACGAAATAGATCCAGTGGAATGCATGAGGTGGGCATGGGATGGTCTCCGTCGCATGGCTGGGCTCACAATATTACATGCCCCGTCAGCCCCACTAGCGGATAACCCATTATTTCCTCCTTTGCAGGACAGGGGATCAGCCAACAGAGCTGCCGAACTGGGAATAAAAACACCTGCAGACTTGTGAGTGGGTTTATTGCATCACTAACCGACCTCCCCGTGCAAGGGCCCAACGGGCTGGACACGCTGCTATACTACGAATTAAGAGTGACCTGCTGTGCGACATATGATACCTTCCCCAACCCCCCTCCTACCTCCACGGCACTAGAACACATGTACTACATGACCTCCCCCCAGAAACCTGTTACTAGACTCTATATGCTCACAATGAAGGCCTCTCAGCTGGACACCTCTGGGGCAAGGGAGGCGTGGGAGCGGGAGCTAGGATGTGAGATCCTGACTGATTGATGGGAATACTGCTGTGGGCATACAGAGCGCTTATCCCCAAACTATAGTCTACGTTTGATTCATATTAAGTATATCCACAGAATGTACCGCACACCTTTACAATTGCTTAAAATGGGGCTTTTTTGAGACCTCGAGCTGCAGCCGCTGCTGTGTGGCCGAGGCCACGTTCGTCCACCTGGCCTGGGGATACCATGGTGTGGCGCGCTACTGTGAGACGGTATGTAATACAATTAGCTGCATTATTAGGGGCCACTTGCCGCCGGACCCTGTGATGTGTCTCCTGGGCTATGTAAGAGAGATACTTGTCATACACCGCCATCTAGTGGCAATGTTGCTCTTATTAGCAAAGCACAGGGTTGCGATGCACTGGGGCTGAAAGCCAACAACCACACACACTGCGTGGCTATTGGATGCTACCCGTTGTCAGGAACAACTTAGAGCATACTGGGAGCTTATGCCAGCGAGATCCAGACATCTAGACTTCTGGGAACCCCTTACCACATACCTTAGAAACAGATCTGATGTGGCGATAGATGAGCCGGTGCAGGTGGATTAGGTTGTTGCCAGGCAGGGTGCTGGAGGGGGCGGGATGTGGAGGGGCTGTTGCTGACCAGCAGACCTATGTTGGGGTGCAGCTGGAGTGGTTATCATGAATGACTTGCCTGTTACGGTGGGGTGTTAACATGTCGAGCTGCAATCAACCATGTAAACTCTTTGTTGTTGAACAATAAAGTTTTGTAAAACTAAAAGAAAAACTTTCAAATGCCCATCACACAGGAGCAGTCTGTCATCCACCACATTGTGGATGACAGTGGGCAAATGTAATAATGAGTCAAAAGCTAGAAACCATCTTAGAAAAATACAAGAACGTTTTGGTAAAAAGGTAACTATGGTAAAGGGACTTCTGCAGTCATTTTGTAGATGTGGGGGCATATTAGCAAGGAAGTGGCGATGAGAGGCGTTAGCCTCCTTGGCTTAACGCCTCTCATCGCCACTTCGGAAACGCTAGGCTGCACCATATTACCAATGATATGGTGCAGCCTGGCGTTTCCCCCTGCTATGGCGCTAAGTCTCACGACTTAACACCAACGCAGGCACCCTTGCACCAGAGTGCAAGGGTGTCTGCGAGCAGGGAGGTTTGTTTATGTACAGGAAGGTGTCCCTTCCTGTACATAAATAAACCTAAAATGCCATTTTGTAACTTACATGTGTGCTGCTTCATGCAGCACACATGTAAGTTACAAAATGCCATTTCTAAAAACAGGTTCACAAGGCAGCACACATGGAAAAAGCAAAAACGAGGAGAAATGAAGCATTTCTCCTCGTTTCTCTACCTTATGACCAGGATTTTCCTGGTCTTAATTTCGGCGCTGCCACCTATTATCGCCTCTCTTGATAATAGGTGGCAGCGTCGAAGTGAATGGGTGTTGCGGTGGAACGCCCACCGCACCACCCACTGCACGCCCCTTTCACGCTAATTTTAGCATGAAAGGGGCCCTATTACCAAGGCAGCGTTAAGCCACTTGACGTGGCTTTTAGTCACGTTATGTGGTTTAACGCTGCCTTGGTAATAGGGTGCTGATCCTATCGCCAACACAA
This sequence comes from Calotriton arnoldi, assembly GCA_963921515.1. NCBI lineage: Eukaryota > Metazoa > Chordata > Amphibia > Caudata > Salamandridae > Calotriton > Calotriton arnoldi. Next base: position 4,715,596 of record CAWUFW010000312.1, on the reverse strand, counting down.
CGTCACAAAAAGTGACGCTGTGGTGGCGATAGGGGCTTGATAATATGCCCCTATGTCTTATATAGCACAAACCAAGAAATGCAGCGCTCCACAATAAAAGGAGAGAGGGGAGACGGGGCTGTAGGGGCTGGTGGTGGTTCATGGGGAGAGGGATAGCGGAATAGTGGAGCATCAGTGGTGAATTTTAGCTTATTAAGGTGGATAACCCGGTGTTATAGTGCATAACAGCTGAACATTGTTCTGTGGAAACAGCAGTGAACACTTTGCTCCTTTTAGCAAAAAGCTGTCCAAAACGAAACTAGACTCGATAAAGTAGATTTAGCCTGATTTCTACAGTCAATCTCAGGATAAAAGGGATGGATGGCTCGTTTGCTTCGGATGTGCAATCTAAATGGGATTTATTGCTTTACTGGTGTTGAAATATTTGATGTTGCAATATGTGAGGATTGCCTCAATTGTGGATGTTTGATGCAAGAAGTTACATGCGAATATTCTGAAATGCGTGGCGAATGCACCATGTATCTCCGGATATCCTACATTACGGTTGTAGAGATATAGATATTTACTATTAATGCTTAATTAATTAAAATCATTATAAAAGAGAAAAATACATTCTTTCATACCCACGCACCCCCCCATAACTTGTATTAATAACAAGCCTTCCTTGGCGAGCGATTCTCCATACATACAGCATCACTTCATCTCGACAGGTCCCTTAAGTTATGAAAGCAAAGAAACCCCATCGTGCAAAGTGCAGGATATAATTACTATCTCCTCCGCCTTCAAGGCTGTGACTTATATTAAGAGCTAGTTTTAAAATGCCTGTAGGCTTTCTGCTGCACTAGGTGATCATACTAAACAGGAAGCGTCCAGTCTGCACTTCCATCATTCTGGCAAGCATATCGTTGTCTATGCTACGCATGAGTTATACTAGCACTTTATGGAAAATTAGTAAATAGTGCAAGATTTATAGTGCTTGTAGTCTTTCCCATCCACTTGGTGGGCACACTAAACTGCGAATCTCAAGTCTGCACTTCCAAAGTTCTGGTAAGGATAACGTTGGCAATGCTATCACTGGAGTTTTAGTGCCAATTCATGTATATGAAGTGCAAATTTTTAAGTGCCTTTCTCTTTTTCACTCTACTTGGGGCCCGATTCTGATGCGGGTTGGAAAAGCTTCCCTACTGAGGGCCTGATTCTGATGCGGTTAGGAAGGCCTCCTAATGGCATTTGCTCCTTCCAAATCAGATCGGGAACGTGTCTCCCCGACCCAGGGCCCAATTATGATGCGGTTAGGAACATATGCTCCCATTGAAGTCAACGGGAGTCCAACCAAATCGTATCTGGAAGCATCCGGATGCATCGTACTCCGTCGGTCGGACTCTCCCGATCCGAGTGGGTCAGAAACCATTTCCAAACCGATTCGGTCGGGAAGCTTTCCAACCCGCATCAGAATCAGGCCCTTGGTGTCCAGGCTGAGCTAATAACCTAAGACTGCACCATCCACATTGTGGAAAGAATCTGGGGATGGTGGGAACTAAAACTGACGATTTTATTCTGTCCTGCAGTTACCTTGATCTGCCCTGGTCAGTTCTTCAACAGCTGCTTTCATAATTTTTTTTAAAATGGCCTGATAATTGGCAGGATTCTCCCTTTTGGCAGCCCAGAAATGTGGTCTTTCAGGTTCGTGGGTTTAGTGCATGACACAACGTGCGGAACCCAAATACCCTCGGGGCTTTCAAGCCTTTGAGGACGCATTTCACTTGGATCAGTGACTCTTCCGCTTGATCACATAGGCTGCCACCGTTCCTGGGGGCAGATTTACAAGAACTGACGCATCTCTGCATATCAGCAGAGATGCGTCAGTTAATCTGCGTCACGTAAAAAAACCCTTGCGCCACCATGGATGCGTCGCATTTACAATGCGACGCACCGTGGCGCGAGGATTGACAGATGCGTGACACATCTGTCGGCGTAAAGGTAACGCAGTGCTGGAGTCGTGTCACAAGCGCAACGCAACTCCAGCACAGCTCAGGGGCGGCCTATACTTGCTGTGCTGCGTCACTCCTTACGCCTGCTTCAAGCAGGCGTAAGGTTTTAACGCAGCGGCGTCGTAAAAGTGACTCCGTGAGATCTTGTAGATCTCACTGCGTCACTTTTACGAGGCTTTCTTGCGTGGGAACGCCCACCCTGCATACATTGTACCTGACGCAGGAATATTGTGACGCAGGGCTTTACAACGTGACGCATCTCCCTAGATGCGCCACGTTGTAAATTTGTCTCAACGTGGCGCATTGTTTACGATGCCGCTGCGTCACAGAAGTGACGCAACGGCGGCGTAAATGTGTCGGAAGGGGCTTGTAAATCTGCCCCCTGGTTTCTCCCTTCTTACACTCATACAAATAGGACCATTTTGATGAGGGTTTAAATGGGAGGTTTGCTCTTATTGTCTCCCCCGCCTTCAAGTCTATGATTGAGGTTGCTAGTAAAGATCACACCACAGGGAGTTAGGGTCCTGTTTTTTCTCCCAGAGTTTCATTGTGCCACTTTCGGAGGCTTTTAGCCGTACGGCACATAGGGCGTGATTACGAGTTTGGCGGATAGGTTACTCCATCACAAACGTGACGGACATCCCGTCCGCCATATTCAAAGTTCCATTATAGTCTATTGGATATAATGGAAGGCGTAATACGGCTTACAGGATATCCGTCATGTTTGTGATGGAGTAACCCATCAGCCAAACTTGTAATCAGGCCCATAGTTTGGACAGAGCGCCAGGTCCTGGTTTGTTAGGTTAAATTCCAACCGGATATGTGAGTGATTTGGGCAATCTGAGAGGGCAGGGCCGCTCTAGGGCGGTGCCATCAGTGCTGACTTGGAGTGGGGACGTCATTTTTGCAAGAATATTATCATTTTAAAAGCACCTGCTACAGCGTTCCTGGCCTCCAGCAATTTTCAGGAATCAATTAAAATGTCAAGATCACTCCGGTGATTAATGTCTTCCTGGAAAGAGACTGGAGGTTTGTCTAGTGGAAGTTTTGACTCATCCTTACGTAGCGCAGAGGTTTAAAATGCCTGCTGCTGAGAACGTGTACCATGCAGATAACAAAGTGCATATAATGTAAATAGGTCAGTGGGTAACTGCTTCTGTAAGAGAGCTCCTTTTGTTACTTGTCGTTTACAAGTCAAAATCCTAATATAGAACATTGAGCTATTAACAGTCATCAAAGAGTTGCATGCAAACTGCAAGGTTTATGTTAGAGCTATATGTTTTTTTGCCCAGTCTTTCATTATCCTAATCTTGCCAAAAGGGTTTAGTTGGGTAGAAAACAATTCCTATTATTAAAGAGAACCCCTAACAATGATGTTATGTTTTAAATTCAGAATTTGTGTTTTTCCAGAATAAGGACTCTTAAACTATATTGCCTACCAGTATCGATGACATGTCACCGCTAAACTACACCTTGTAGTCCTGTCTGATGTAACATTTCCTATACACTGATTTACACACATATGACTGTCTCTGTGCAATGTGTGTGTGATGTAAAGTGCTCTGACACCTTAGAGTGGTATGAGTGGTGCTATAAAACTAAAGGAATCTGAGAGACAGTCGTTATGGAGACTCAAGGGGCAGTTTTAAAGGGTGCTAGTGAGGAAATCCATGGCAGAGGTGGTCTTTGGGGGACGACATCAAACATTTTCGCACAGGGCGCCACCAGTGTTAAAGCCGGCCCTGTGGTAGGGCAACTAGCCGGTCGGTGGTAGCAGGCACATTGTGGTTTATCTAGCCACTCAAAGAGCTGATCTTTGAACATAATGGCTCCATAAGGGGAGACATCCATTACAACGCAGGTATTACAACGCAATGCTTTTACAACGCAACTATTAAAACGCAGATACCATTACATCGCATGCCATTACAACGCATTTACCATTACAATGCACGCCATTACAATGTATGCTATTACAACGCATGCTATTACAACGCATTGATATGTATAGGATGGTATGTATTAGTTTTGTAGTTGTATTTATTTTTAATTAATAATCTGTTATTTTTAAGTATAATATTTTATATTTTTTATATGCGTTTAAAATATTTAATATGTTAAAAAAGGTGAAATTGATTATTCTAATACTCAGGTATTAATTTTAATATTAAAGTAATTTAAATATATCTTTAAAATATTTTATATTAGTTAAAAAAGGTTGTTACGGTTTATTTTAATACTTATGTATTAAATTTAATACTGAAGTAATTTGAAAATGTTTATAAAATATTTAAGTTGTGGAAAAAGGTTTTTATTGTTTATTTTAATACTTAGGTATTAAATAACATATTAAAGTATTTATATAATAAAAATTAGATATTAATTTATAAGTATATAAAATGGGAATGTTTAAAAATGTTGACAGGTTTTAAATAAATTCAACAGTATTTTTAAAACATTAAAAAAATTAATGTATTGTGATATATTAATATTATCAGGGAGAAGAGATTAAATTAATTTAAAATTAAAAAAAAAAAAAATAGTTGTTTAGAAAACTGCATTTAATACTCAGGTAATAAAATAAGTACTAGAGTATTTTTAAGGAATTATTTCATTAAAAGCATTGATATATATTAATATTATCATGGGGTAGTCCAATATATTAATTTAAAAAATTACTAAATAGTTTAAATGAAATTAAATAAAATATATATGTATTCAAATTTAAAGTAGTGTTTGTTTAATAAATTATTTAATAACCATGATTACTATTAATTGGAGAAATAAGGGCAGGATAAAATAAAATTAACAATTGAATAAAAAATATATTGTTTATTGAATTTTAAAATAATACTCAGGTAATAACATTAATAGTACAGTATATATTTATAAAAAAATATAATGAAAATTTTGTTAAAATAGTACTGTTAATGTGAAATATAAATTGGTAAGGAATTAATATTAAAAGTTATAATAAAATTAGGAATTTAATATTTAAAAAGGTATTGAAAATTTAAAGATACTATTTATAAAGTTAAACATTTTTATAAAAAAGAGACATTATTGTGTAAATAAGAAAGAAAATATTTTGTACTGTTTATACTAATTTAATATAATATAATATGAAGTAAGAAATTCAAGACGTAATTAATTATTAACATATTTTTATTAACATTTTAAATATTTTTATATTATACAAATAAATTATAAAAAATATTCAAAAAATATTTTAAATACTTAAATATTTAACAAAAAAAACCTGGCAATTTATTATGTACATTTACATTTTTAAACATATTTTTGACAATTTTTCCCACGTTTTTCCATTGAAGTCAATTGTAGAAAATGTCCTTTTTTCATTTTTACAGAAAGACATGACGTTGCCGCGTAAAGGTAACTTTCGTCATTATGGGGATCATCGCGCTACGGATCAGATGCAAGGGAAAGCTCAGTCAAGGTAAGAGAAATTTAAATTATTAAAATACATTGGGGGATATTATCAAGAACGTGTGATAATTATCGCAAAATTAGCTTAACGCAACTTTGCACATCGCAGTCTATCACAGGAAAATACCGCCGTGTTAACGTTGTATTCTCAACCCAGCTGCTCCATGCGATAGTCCCACGACAACGCGCAAAATGACCGCGTTAAAAATAACGCGATGCCGAAAAAAAGCGAAACACGAACGCGAAAAAAGTTGCGATGTGGCCAACAGCGATAAAAAAAAGCAGCGATAACCAGCGACAGGCCTGCAATTCCCATGCGTCATGCGGGAAAATGCACTGCAAAAGCACCTAAAAACCCAAACAAAATAATTAAAACTGGGTAGCACCATGGAGGAAGCCGGAGCAAGTACAGAGGACGACCAGAACCCCACAAGCCCCCAGAAGGACCAGCCTGGGACCTCGGGGTCACGGAAGGGCAAGGAGAAGAAGACGAGGAAGGCGAGGTTCAGTCCGCAGGAAAACAGGATCATCATCACGGAGGTGATAGAACACCACCAACAACTGTTCGTCACCACCAACGTGTCATTGGCAAATAAAAATGCAATATGGCAGTCCATCCTGGACAAGGTGAATGCAGTCGGAGTGAGGAGGAGGACAATTGGAGAGGTCAAGAGGCGCTGGAATGATGTGAAGTGCAAAACCAAGAAGAAACTCGCTGACAACCATTAGGCAGCAATGCAGACTGGAGGTGGCAGTCCAGCGGAACACCAGGAGCTGGATGAGATGGAGGAAATGGTGGCCACAGCCATCAGTGGGGAGATGGTGGCAGGAGTTGGGGGTCCGGACACTGCTCGACATGACCTGACACAACAGCACCAGGGTGAGTACCGAACAGGGACTGGGGGGACGGGGGGAGAAGGGCACAATGGCACACATGCACAATTAAGTAGAGCACACTGCACACCCACAATGACTCTGGATCATGTCCCTGATCCCCTTGGCACACTGCAGCACACATACAAACAGCAAGTAGGCCCCCGTCCACTATGGGCACAAAGGGGTCCCTCCCCACACAGCACCAAGCTCACAAACAACCCATGCCCACATGTCTAAACCAGCAAAGCTGCGTGCCTGTGAGCCACACTCACAATGCAAGTGACACCGCATGACTAACAGCATGGCTGCAGTCCAATCATCATGACATGGTGCACACCACGACACTGAGGTGGCTGAGTGTGGAACACATCCGTAAAGGGGCAGGTCACACTCTGACACATCCACGTGCACAAACAACCCCTGACGTCAACAACACATCTGTGGATAAACCATGCCCAAGAGTCCAAAATACGAACCCGAGCCAAAATTAGCCAAGTCTGCAACATCTCAGCACTGTAGAAGCACAGAAGCCAAAGGCACACCGCCTCAAAGGGCTGAGGGGCAGCAAAATCACAGCTGCAGGGGCGACTCTCCCACAATGCAGCACACACACATAGCAATGACTGCACACAACATTGACGACAATGTGGTACAAAGTGCAACACTTACACTACAGAACAGAGGACACAACTGGTCCCGCTTGTGCGTAGAAACTGGACAATCACATCTGGCATAGCAGGAAACTGTGAGATGATAATGTACGTGTACAACCTCACATCCGTGATGTAGGTCAAATGTCCACTGTCCCGCATCAAATAGTCAGCTCCTCCCAAACAGTCACAATGTACATTGTCATGCAGTCTGTATGTAAACTTGAACAATGCGTCAACATACATGTCAACACAATGTTAAAATGCATCTCCCCTTCACAGTGCAGAGGGACAATCAACACCTCCTGCAGAGCAGACCAGACAACTCATCAGTGATGATGAAGAGGACCTCCACACCTTCGACACTGACGCCCTACAACAGCTCATGGACAGCTACGGCAACCCACCTCCATGAGCAGGGCAGCCCAGCTGCATCGAGGAGACCCCACCCCCTGCCCAGACCACACAGCAGGAAGCACCCACCACCACTGCTGGCTCCCAGCACCTCACCGAAGAACACATCGCATTCCAAGGACATGTGTTAGACTGCCAGAAGGAGGTGGCTGAACAGGTGCGGGTGGGGTTTGACCTCATGGCAGCCAAACTAGATGACATACGTGGGTGTCTAAGTCCCATCAGGGACCACTTACACTCCCTAACGGACACCCACAGTACGCTCCATGATGTCCAACAATCCATGCCCGACATAGCTGGAGTCATGACTCTGAGAGGAGAACAACTGCCTAGTCAGAGTGGCCTCAGCGATGTCAGCCGAGAGTTGGCACAGATGCTGAGGATAATGGAGAACATGGAGCGGATGCATGCGGAAAGAATGTCTGCCACGGATGCACACCAGCGAAAAGTTGTTGGGATCTACCATGCCCTGCAGATCCTCATTATCGCATTGCTGCCACCAAGGCAGTCGCTGATGAATGCTGCTGGTCCCCCTACACACACATCTCCGGCCCCTGATGTGTCAGTGGCACACAGTGCTGCAGACCAAACATCAGCCTCCACATGTAAGACAGATGACATAGAGGACGAGGATGCGGGTGATTCCACCTTTGTAGTAAGAAGGATCCAGTAGCATTCTTCTCCACCATATGCCCTGTTTCAGCTTGGTTCTGCCCTCTGCATCATGCCCTGTAACAACACCTCCCACTGTCCCCCGAAACACTCTGCAACACTCACCTTGGACCTCGACATGGACTGCCATATTTTGTTTGCTTACCAATGACACAGCAATCAGACTGCGGACTGTACTCTTCTTCCTCCTATGTACTTGTCAATCCCTAAATGACTCTGGCTGGCCCTCCACTGGGCTACAATGTAATGTGGGGTTTGCATGGCCATGTACTGCTCACGCTCCGACACTCCACCGAATGTGAATAAATCATTCAAATACACACAGATGTGTCATGTCCATAATCTTTCAAGTATGAAAGTACGGATGAATGTAAGGACATTGATTGCCCAAAAAGGTACACCCTGGGAAATGAAAGCAATGCCCATGTGTGACCGTGACACACATAGGAAGTGAGATGACTGGGAATGTGTGCACTAGCTGTGGCCTCATTGCTCTGACACAACAATCGCGCAATTTCTCAGCTTTGCCCCACGCAATGTCAGAAATAGGGGTGGGTATGAGATGTCAAAGTCGTTGGCAGGCCTAAAGTAGTGTCCACCATCACATTTGACAACAGAACATCTCTTCGCATACCTACTCACACACAACTGGGTGGACATAGCCTGTAGTGATGGATCACATTGATACACATGGCAAGAATATGGACACCATACTCACATTGCTGAAGACACCTAAGAGCACAGGTCTATCAGCAACTATCCCAACCACTATGTCTGGCACACAGAGGTGGAGCTGGCAATAGGGACTCACCCCTAAGTGAAATGCGTCAGTCAGTCCCTCCCTGTGTACGGACAGTGCTCATTGAGGCACACGATTTGTCATTCTAATCAACACTCATCACAGTTGAACACTAGTGAAGTTGCGTAGACTTTATTGCCATGTGCGTGTCAGTACGGGCAAGACAAGGGCCACAACATGCAGAACAATGCATCAGACAAGAACAGGCAGCATTCGGACACGGTACAGTTCCACGTGACAGGCGTTGTGCATGCGCCCGGGATGTTCTGCCATTGCGTTGGTGGCTCTCGTAGAACCTGCGCTCTTCTGACCTGCGGCAGTTATGTGGATGATATGCCACAGCTCGGAGCAATGAGTCGTATGTGTGTTCAACGTTTTGGACGTATGGGTTGTTGTGTACGTAAGTGTCAAGGGCATTCCATGCAAGAGTACCTCGAGCAAGAACTCCTGTGTGTGGGGTGTGGATACGTTGGACTTTCATTTGCGCTGTGCGTAGTGTGGGAGTCGTCATCATCTGATATGGTATCTCTCTCAGGGGGTGCTTGCCGCATGCAAGACCAAGGTCGGAAGTGCAGATGTCCTTCCGCCTTCTGTATTGAGACAAAGGAGCTATCATCCCTAATGTTAGTCTGACTACTGCTTGCATTCTGGAAATGTGATGTGGCTTTTGCGCTGCAAATGAGGCTAGGCCTTAGGCTCATGGTGCACCAATGGCGATACACGCACAACAGTTGGCATGCATGAGCCAAGAGCCCGAGCGGCCTTGTGCTCCTTGTACAATCCCTTCATGTGCCCTACGGGTGCATGCAACATTGTCGATTGCGGGCCGTGTGGCGCAGACACTGCAACAGAGACACACGCATCAGTTGGTTTCCTGTCCAGCCCAGAAATGAACCATGCCCAGAGCCCAGGGATGATGATTCACACCCCTACGCTGTACTTGCGTACGCCGGCCCAGTACACCCCTCTTACGCATTAAGGGGGGCACAACAAAGCTACATGTCCAAGGTCTTACCCACTGCCTGTGGTGACATGGTTGCGTCCACTGTACACAGCACAAGACTCAATCAGACAGGGTCCATGAGTTGTGGTGCACTGAGTTAGTGGCACCTGAAGAACTGAGCAGGGTATCAAGCTGATGATGGCATCCAAGACAGGTGTGAGCAACTCCGGTAGTCTGGCTGTAGGACTCTTCCAACTCTGGCAGTTGTTGGTTGGAGGTGGTCCTGACGGTGGTGGCGTGTGCAGCCAGCGGTGATGCGTCGTCCGGGCAGGGCAGGACTCGATGTGATGTGTGAGCCCTGGTGGACCACAGTTGAGGCCGGAGGCAGCGGTCAGCGCAGGGCCACAGACACATGGCGTTGATGACCCCCAGGCCATTGACTCAGAGGCCATCCAATATTCAATCAGACAGGGACCCGGACTTGAGCTGCACAGAGTTAATGGCCCCGGATGCATTGCGGCCGGCACAGGCACACCGCCATGGGACGGTGACTAGCGGTGCACTGAGGTAGGGCCACGAGAGCTGAGCGGGTCCTCGTCAATGTTGAAGGTGAATGTCGCGGAGTGTTCCGGGGGACAGTGGAAGGTGTTCTTCCAGGGCATGATGCAGAGGGCAGAACCAAGCAGAAACAGGCAATATGGAGGAGATGAATGCTACAGACTCATGTTTAACACCAAGTCAGTGCAGCCACATGATGATGGAGACAACCACCAGGCCATTGACTGAGATGCCACCAAAGTTCAACCAGAGAGTGTCCATGAATTTCGTGGCACAGAGTTAGTGGCACCAGAGCTGAAAGGGGATGCAGTCTGCGATGAGGCCTGTACAATGGTATAAACTCTGCCATAAATAAATCAAGACTCAGTTCCAAATGTGTGACCTACTTGACCGCAGTGTAGGCCGGAGGCAGCGGTCAGCAGGGGCCCACAGCCACGTGTCGTAGGCTTGCGATGCACAGAGTTAGTGGCACCAGAGCAGTTGTTGGTACTGTTCGATCACCTCCATGACGATGATCCTTTTTTACTCCGAACTGAATCGCGTCTTCCTCTTACTCCTCTCCTTGCGTACAGTGATATGCACTCGGCCATTGAATTATCAAGACTCAGTTCCAACGTGTGGCCTACTGGACCGCGGTGTAGTCCGGAGGCAGCGGTGGAGTACGTCATCGAGAAAGGAGTGCTGGGGGCATGTGTCGCAGGGGGCCGTGATGGTCTGGGGAGGCTGCCAAGGTCGCGGGACTCGGGCTTGGAGCTTGCACCGGCACGTGGTGGGCCCTCTTTGACACACGCCTGTGTCGGCAGGTGAGCAGTGAGGCCTGGTTGCGCAGGGGCGGCCAAGACGGGTCTGGGGACCAGCAGCCTGGGGTGCAGCAGGCGCACAGGATCGCAGGCACCGCCGCTCATGGCGTCGGCCTCGTGGCGGGCTGAGATGCGCCGCCCTGTTAGACACATTGATACAAAAGGGGGATGATGGACGGAACGTTTGAGCCAATCAAACACTCACCCCCAGTCAACTGATCTGGGTTTAATCCATCATCATTCTTTAGCTCACTCCCCCACCCCAGTTCAGACATGGCCATATGCAAATCAGTCTGACCCTGTGCCTCATGGGAACAGTCCAGCCCGAACTGCCAAGCCATGTCTTCCCTGGACCGGAAACAAGCATCCTAGGACCGGTTTCTGGCATTTCAGGGTTAGACACATTGGCCATTCCAGAAGAGAACCACTCCCGGCGCTACGTGCTTTTTCTTCACAACCCTACGCCGGCCTGGCATACGCCGGGCCAGCCCACTCCGCTCACGCTTACAGGGGGGGGCATAACAAGCTACATTTCAGCGATCTTCCCCACTGCCTGGGGTGACATGGTTGCGTCCACTGCCCTCTACACTCCAGATACCAGCAGTATTTGTCGACATGGACATGTCTGTGGTCTGCATACTGCAGTCTGGACAGCACATCCACGCCAAACTTGGCATTGTGCACATTCTCATTCATGGGTCACTTGCCTCCTTCGCACATGCCTGGTTCCCACCTCTCACCACATTCTGCTATTGTGTGGCTGAGGTGCCATGCCGTTCATGGCTTGTGTACATGGCTGGCCCAGGTTACCACAGTAAGTTGTGCTGTCGTGTCTGGTACGTGGGCATGTTGTTTGGCATGTTGTATGTGGGTTTGTAACGTGTGCATTCCCAGAGTCGTGAGTTGCATGACTGTGAGGTTGAGGTGTGTGGTGTGTTCATTTGGTACTTACCAACGAGCAATGCATTCACATGGGTGCCATCCTGAAAGCGCTGGTTGATGATGGACTGTCGGAAGATGAAGGAATCATGCACACTGCCTGGGTAGTTGGCGACGACATTGGTGAAGAGTCCCAGGTGGTCCACTATTGCCGGCACATTGATGGAATGCGTGTGCTTTCTGTTGGGGTAATTGTGTGCAGTGGCGGCAGGGGGCACGAGGAGTACATGTGTGCAGTCGATTGCCCCCAACACGTGCGGGAAGCCAGCTATGGCGTAGAAGCCTTGCTTGGTCTCCAGCTGATCCTGTGCAGTGAGTGGGAAGTAAAGGTGCTGGGGTACCAAGCTGATGATGGCATCCGAGACAGGTGTGAGGAACTTGGATAGGGCTGGCTGTGAGACTCCTCCGACTCTGGCAGTTGTTGGTTGGAAGGTACCAGAGGCCAACAGGTGCAGCACAGCCAGCAGCTTTGTCTGCGGAGGGATGTTGGTTGTCCACTGTGTTGGTACCGTCAGCCTGTGGGCAATGATGGTCAGGATGCGGAGGACGGTTGTCCTTTTGAGCCTGTGGTGGGCAATGACATCCTCTGGTGTTAAGTCTGTGAGGCTGGTGCGTTTTACTGAAGGTCCGCTGTCTTTGTCTGCGCTGCCTCTGTGGAAGTCCGGGTGGGGGGCGTGGGAGGTCCGGGGGGGGGGGGCCAGGCCTGGATGTGGTGGCGGTGGGTGTTGTGGGCCTCTTGAGGCTCCGAGCTGCATGATCAGTAGCTCCAAGGCATCTGTTGTTCTTCAGGTGTGGCTCTGGTCTGGCCTCCCTTTTGTGGTGCAGGTTGTCGTCCGACTTAACACCAGGTAGGAGCAGGTGTTAAATCCCTGCTGCTAACGCGCCTTATCGCCTGGTTTGGGATCTTATTGCCGATCTGGCTGGTCGTAGAGAACATTGCGAAGTGGTGTTTTCGCGGCTTTTTGCACAGGAACGCCTACTCTGCATCTCATTAGCGTTAGTTGCCGGTGTCATCCGTGGCGATGTTTTTTGCGGCTGCTATCGCAGGAAAACTGGCGATATCGGCTGTTAGCACCTGCTTGTGAATAGGGCGATATATCTATCGCCACTTTGGCTGCGATAAAGTGCCGCTAACTGGGCGATAGCTCCTTGAGAATATGCCCCATAGTGTAGTGGTAATGTTTATTGTAAGGAGAAAGGAGGTAGATAGATGTAGTAGATGTGTTTTAGGTATTTTTGTTGTGTGTTAACCAAGTATTTCACTCCGTTACAGGTTGCAGTAGTAGGCGCACGTCGGGTCTCTTTTTTTCGAAACAATTTTTGTTTAAAAAAATGTTATTAACAATATATACATTAAAAACTTAATTAAACTAAAGTGTTTCGAAAGCTAAATATTTATGTTTTTGCGACGGGTTTTTAAAAAAAAAAAGGATTTATTGTCGTCGCGGTTAGATGTATTTTTATTATGATTGAAAAAAGACATTTCCAGTTTGGAAAATAGAAGATCGGATATTTTTACATCCACTTATTTTTGAATTTTGGATTTTGGATCTGCGAATTACATTTTTTAGAGATGGTTTTTCGGCAAAGGATTATGGAACATGGAATCGAAATGGAATTGTTTTCGAAATAGATTGGATTGTATCGTTGGATTTTGTTGCGTTTTTTGCAAAAAAACAACAATTTTTTGGGGTGCGTTTTTTTTAGGTATGCACAGTTATTTTTTTGTAAAAATTGTGCACATTTTAAAAGTAAAAATCGGGTTATGGATTTACCAAAAGGAATGTGGATTATTGGAAATGGATTGTCTAAAGAAAAAAGACTCTTGGTGAAAAAATGGATGGAACTTAAGTCCAACAGTTGAAAAAAGAAGACATCTGAAGGTAAGGAGACCCGACATTTAGGGACCGATTCCGATCTCGCTGGGAGACGGCTCCGTCCGACTCGGATCCGGAGTGCTTTCCGACCGACTCGTGCTCCAGGGCTCCGAGCGCCCGAGTACGATGTGAACAAGCGCTGACAGACACAGGTCGCTCGGAGCCCCATTGAAGTCAATGGGAGCCTGTTGTACGACGCGTACATAGGCTCCCATTGACGAAAAAGGTAAGTTGCGCACAAGGGCACTCCCTGTAGTGGGGACGCGTCTGTGCCACCCGCACTGTACATGCATGTGTAGGGGGGACCCCCCTGTGATCAACTCGTAAGGCTACGGGTGAAGGGGGGTCCGGCGCAGACCCCCGAAGCTCGCTTCCCGGAGCGTTTATGTGTCGGAGGCTCCGACTCAATCCGGCTGTCCGAATCGTGCATCGTACTGACTCGGTCGGAAATCGCCTCCATTGCACGGTGCGGTTTGCTTACGGACAGGACATACAGAGCGGGTCGGACCCGGAAACGATTCGGTCGGCGATTTTGCGTTTCTCGCATCATACTTGCTCGCTCGTACAGCTGGACGAGTCGGTCGGAAAACACGCGTACGGCTCGTACTTTTTCCGGCCGGATCGCGTTCTGAGCCCTTCCGAGTGAGATCGGAATCGGCCCCTTAGTATTAATTTAAAAATATTTTTTTAAAATACCAAATGAATTAGTGTTAACTTTTAGGGCAAAACAGGCAAGTAAGAAGATAGTGTGGGTTAGAAATGGAGGATGTGTGCAAGATTATCAAGGTAGTCTGAAGCCACCATCAACGTAAACTGTTGAATTACACCCAATAGTCTTTCAGACATTTCCTTTGTTCTTTTAGAAATACGTGGGTTCAGACTACCTGTTAATGATTGCGACATTCTCATTTCTTGGAAGCTTTGCTCCTTCCTCAAAATTTCCAAGAAATGATAGAAATTAGGATGAGGTTTGCCAATTGATTTATTGAAGGAGTTGTGCCATCCCTCTATGGCATTGTTTGTTTTTGCTCCTCCCTCTAAGCAGGTCGTTTAGCAGTTCCACCACTCCACATGGAAACGTGGCTTCCTCCTGCGACCCGACCTGCTTAGATGGCCAATCCATGTGTCTTCAAAATAATTTAGAATAGGTGCAAATTTATCTTCGTTTGAGGTAAAGTATTCTGATTCTGAAATTGAAGTGTAGTACTCGTCTACACTGTCAGGAGGAACAAAGCAAAGGGCAGTTAGTTTTTTTAGTTCAAACTGTAGTTTGCTATCTGATATATAATCCTCAATTAAGGATGTTTTTTGAATTTTTCGCCAATATGCCTGTGAAAAGTGAAAAAAACATCCTTGAATTTGGGTATCCGTGTACAATTTGGTAATAGTATTAATCATAGGTAGTTCAAAGTCAATTAGTACTTTTCTAGGACTTTTGTTTGATGTTTTAGCTTTTATCACTGACAATAATTCAGTGTATGTTGAGGATTGTTTATCAGGGAGTAAACTGAAAACTAAGGGAACTACTGTGTTATTAATATATGCGTGAATAGTGTATATTTGGGTGCTATTAAATGTTCCATCCATCATCCAAATATCACTGTTCTCCAACCTTACAAGATTACGGGGTGTGCTAAAGATTAGTATTCTTTTTTGAGGGTTTTTGTTGTCATGCAAAAGAAAAGGTTCATTAGTAACAGTTATAGAGTGTTCAGGAGGAATGATTATGTCAGAAAAGGTTTGGGGTGTTACTCTTTGTGGGTTACTTGCCTGTTTTTTACGTTGAACAATTCTTCTCAGATTAGGAACTGTGGGCATACTACTTGCAACATGTGGTGAAATGTGTTGGGCTACCTCCCTCAAAACTGCACCACACCGTTCATTGGAGGTGGATGCTATATCTTTAATTTCATTAATTGTTTCCCTAACCTCAATCTCCATTGCAGAGGCAGAGTGGTTATGTTCTGTGGTTCTTAAAACAGAGTCACCAAGAGTAACCGCTCTGCCTGTGCAATGGGTTGAGTAGTATTGCACACACCTTCAATGACACCTGGGCTCAGTTAGTCTCTCCTTACAATAAACATACCCACTATGGTTTAGCAGGCGGTTTCCTCTGCTGGAGGTAATGTATTTTGCATCTTTATTGGCAGACATTATCTGTAAAGGATCGAAAAAGAAAATATATTAGTTAAATAATTTTTAAATGTTGGACATTTCCTGTTTTAATAAAAAAAGTTAGTAAACATTTTATGCTCATTTTGTTTATTGTTTAACATTTTATGCACAATGAAGTTTGAATTAATTGTTTAATCTAAATTATTTTCCTAGATGAGAAAAATGGTTAGGTTGTTATACAGATTCGTTATTGTTATACTTTACCTTTTGTATCGCTGTTTTTTGATGTTTCTGGTGTATTTGATGTTCTGTGGTGGTTCTTCTTTGTTCTGTTGGTGTTTTTACCAGTTGTTAATTTTGTTTCTTTGTTGGGTCTGGAAAAGAAAAAAAGTTGTGCTTTAGTACCTTGATTTCTGTTTTTTTTCTTCAGATTATTGTGTTTTCTTTTCACTATGTAGGCTGTGTCCTCTTCAACTGGTGTTAGTTGATGTTTTTTTCTGTTGAGAAAATTAAATGTGTTAAAAAAGCTTTATATTATTTGTTCTTTGTTAAATGCCAAAAACACCAACAGTTTACCTTATGCAAGCACACCTTTGGATTAGGAATAGTAATTTTAACCGCATCACTATCCAGCAATTTCTCTGTGGCAAGCACCCTTTGGAGTAGAACTAGTAATTTTAACCCCACCACTATCCAGCATTTTCCCAGAGGCAAGCACCCTTTGGAGTAGGAATAGTAATTTTAACCCCACCACTATCCAGCAATTTACCTGAGGCAAGCACACTTTGGATTAGGAATAGTAATTTTTATCCCACCACTTTTCCACACTTTCCCTTTGGCAAGCACCCTTTGCAGTAGGAATAGTAATTTTAACCCCACCACTATCCAGCATTTTCCCAGAGGCAAGCATACTTTGGAGTAGGAATAGTAATTTTAACCCCACCACTATCCAGCAATTTCCCCGAGGTAAGCACCTTTTGGATTAGGAATAGTAATTTTTACCACACCACTATCCCTCACTTTCACTGTGGCAAGCATGCTTTGGAGTAGGAATATTCATTTTAACCCCACCACTATCCAGAACTTTCCCTGAGGCAAACACCCTTTGGAGTACGAATAGTAATTTTAACCCACCACTATCCAGCACTTTCACTGAGGCAAGCACATTTTGGAGTAGGAATAGTAATTTTAACCCCACCACTATCCAGCATTTTCCCTGAGCCAACCAGCTTTTGGATTAATATATAAAAAAAGTTGTGTTTTTTTACCTTGGTTTCTTTATTTTTTTTTATAGAGATTATTGTATTTTTTTACAGTATGTTGGCTGTGTCCTTTTCAACTGGTGTTGGTTGATGTTTTTTTCTGTTGAGAAAATTAAGGGGCTCATTACGATGGCGGGCGGAAGCACAACCGCCGTGCTGGCGGATGCAAAAACCACCAGTTACCGCCGGCACGCAGCAGTCCACACGCCCGCCCAATTACGATGCGAAAAGCAGGCCAAACACCGCCGGCAAGCCAGCAACACCGTCCGCCATCAAAGTGCGCCCGTTCACGTAGCGGCGCAGCACAACTGACACACACCGTCCGACGAAACACGTCCCGCCCGGCGCATAAATTACGATGCCGCAAACAAACGGCTCCCACGGCCAAGAGACACCGCACGTGAAAGAGAGGCGGTAACACGGACGCAGAGCACGGACAACGAAGAAGCGGCACCCCGGGCATGAATCCAGCACTGCAGGCCCTTCCCATGCTTCTGCTGATGCACCACCAAGGACGCAACGTACCGCGGAGACGCAGGTAGGCACACACACAACAAGTGCACGCAAACAGCGCACACAGTGCAAGGGCGGAAAAAGCGGACAACCCCCACCAGCGCGTGTACACTACACATCCACCATTGCATCCACATATGACACACAGGCCAAATCCTAACATCGCGGAACACATGTGTACACACCACCTGGGACTAGGAACCAACCACCCCGTCACGGCCACAAAGCGCCGATGACGCCGCCACACATGCGCACAACGCAGAGGCCAACCGCAGCGCCATGCATCCGTCGCACACAGACACAGGGACACAACCAAGCAGCACACACATCAGCCCCACCCCGAACGCACATGACACGTGACAGGCCTGCCACAGACATGTCCCCAACGCCCAATTCACGGACAACACCCAACGCCACACAACCGATGCACACATGTCAGTGAAGTCACGCAACAGCAGGACACACCCCAGTGTAACAAACATGGCGAAGCACACAGCGGCGGCAACACCAACTAGGAGAAGCAGGGCCCTTCGGGAAGAGGAACGCCAGTACCACACTGAAAAACCCATACCACCCTGCACATATGAACAAGACACATGAAACGGAACACCAAAGAGCCCGGGGACCGACAACAGGTGGCCCAAGAATAACATCCACACACAAGGCCCAACGCAGAGCGGAAAGGCAGGCTGCCGCCCACACAAGGGAGAGCAGACAGCACTGAATGACCTTCCATTCCAACTCCGAAACCACAGCCCTACGACAGAAGCCGGTGAATACAGCCATTGTCCAAGAATAGACCAACACAGGCATGCCGAGGAGACCGACCACAGGGCAGATAGCGCATATCACAGAAGCACACAACGGACGGGGAAGAAAGAAGAAAACACTCCCCATGTCGGCCACATGCAAGTTAATTGGAAGGAGTCACACAGCACTGACCTTGAACTGTCTGAGAAGCATGTGGGAAGAGGGCCCGTGTCCTCCAAACAAGCCAACAGAACACAAGTCCTGTCTCCCTACGACTACACAGAGCTCACAGCAACCCCGGAGCGTGCACATTGCAGACTGCACACACAGCCGGAGCACGCCACCTCAACGAACCGCTGCGAAATGGCAACCGCAACACACCTACCCAACTACGCCGAACAGCTCAAGCTGTACAAAACCAACACGATACATACATTGGGATGCGATCTCCTGTCCCTGCTGAACGTAAGTTACCGACTGACTTACCGCATCACATTGTTCAGCTGCGTCATGCCCGTCTTCTACTGTCGGAGGTGTCCCTACCAGCATCCCGTCGAGATATGCCTCTCCAACCCGGCATGTCTGAAGGCGGACCTGCTACCACTACTCCTCCCTCTGGACGCACACGACAGGGCCTGCTCTGCCTATGGGGGCATGGCGTATGTGGCCAACATCGCACCCGCACTGAAATGGGACCACTGTGCCTCCACACGACGGATCATCGAGAACAGCTACATCGAATGTCACCCAGCATGCCCCATCATGGTCCTCCAAGGGACAACTTACGAACAACACCTTGACAGCCACCATCCGCTACATTGGCTGGCAAACATGTACACCACCAATGACATGGAAGCCCTGCTGGACGGCATCGCATACCTGACAACCTGTAAATACGTCGGACCACAACGCAGGTTCCCGAGTGACCTATGAAGTCCAACCCCGCACCCATGCTCAGCTTCCGCACGGACTGGCCAGTCACCACCACAACAGCCATACCAAACGACCGGCAACTGTAACCACACCATCAACGACATCGCCATGACATCGGATATGACCGGGACATGCACACTGTTCCCCATCACATCCAGGAACACCGCATGCATCGTGGGAGGCAGTGGCATGGGCTCTGTGTATCGCACCCACATGGACGGAACTGCACGAACAACCAGGACACGACATGGATCCAGCGCACATGGACACACACACCGCTCAGTGGACATGAATAGGTCGCCTGGAGTCTGTGGGTGCTGCACCCCTCCCACCCCCGCCCGGGAATCCCATACCAGGACCTTTGCATGGACGACAAGTGCATACAACAACAACACGACCCCAGTGACTGTGACATGTCCAGTAACCACCACAGTGCAACAACAAGTGGCACGCCGCTGCATGCACGCAAGCACATGCCCTGATGTCATCTCACATGCACGCGTGCATGAGGAACAACCGCAGCAAACCTGTCACATGGAACTGAGATGGACTGTGCCCATGATGCCGAGCGGTCTGGTAGGCTACATGTATACCGTCTGTGTCAAAGTCCGCAGCTCCGCAGCTATACGTAAATGTACATTAGCACAGCCTTGGCCAAGCAGATGTTACCCCACACCCTATCCCATTTGTAATCATGCTCAGTATATCCTCAACATGTATTCCGCTGCCAGTAGTGTCCACTATACTGCATCACAGAGGACAGAAGACTCAATATAATGTTTGAAACCAAAACTGTCTCCGCTGACTCATTTCACAAGTACGAATGAGAGAGGATGAGAGTATGTGAAGTACACGGCAGTCGTGACATGACCATGTAGTCCACTGGTATTGGATGTCAACGCAAATGAGTAGCACTACTGTGGAAGACACACATGTGTCGTGTGAAGTCGTATGGACGCAGTGCTCAGGTGGGTGGGTGCGACGGGTAGATGCGCACATGCCAAGTTGGAGCACGCCGTGTTGGGAGGGGTCATGAACAGTACACCACCGCTTCCCTGGGCATTGTGAGAGGACACCTGTCGGGGGGGAGTGAACACGTGTGTGCACAGCAGCCGGGCACACGTACAAAGCGGTACCAGGCGCACCTCAGCCCACCCTCTGTGGACAAGCTGGATCCTGTTGTGCGCCCGCCATGCCCCTTGACAAGGCACACACAGCCCCAGTCGACCAGGTGTAACCCCAACATAGTCAATCCGCACAGGCGATACAGGGCACGGGATGGCAGTGGAGCATGGTGTGTGAGAGGTCTCCTCGCGCTCCTCCTGGTCATATCACGCAGGCAATAGAACCTCAACGTCTAGCATGGCACAAGTCAGATGGAAGTGTAGGGGACGCACCACAGCACGAGCAGCACTGACGTCACGGGAGGTGGCTCGCACCATCCCATCCATTGCCCATCATACCAACCACGCCACATGCCATTGCGACTAAGTGCAAGCGCGTGCGCCACCACCCCCGAGCCCTCCCCAGAGAGGCCAAAGAGTGAATGTGTGGGCCATCAGCCACAGACGGACGCGGCCTGGCCGCAAGGGCAGCCACAGCCACTGGGTGTCGCAGGTGGCGGATCCAGAAGGCGAAGACTGTGATGCATAGTCCATGCAGGCCGGGTCTCCATTTGGGGCACCACGCAGGTGGACGGCGTCCCGCCACACATCATACCCTGAGACAGCCCACTCGTGCAACTGGACCCACACATACACTCCTTGCCCTCTCTGGTGCGAGCTTGGGGCTGCCTGTGCAAGCGCTAGCCTCGCAGGTGAGCATGCATATTGGGGGGCGAGGGGAGGACATGAGGGCTGGGGCGAAGATGACTGTATCACTGTCAGTTAGTACAAGGGATGACCCAGATGTGGAAAGGAAGAGACGTGTCCCGTGTGTACTGCAACTAGTCGCCAATCCAACTACCCCCCATGTCCGGAATGTAAGCCCGCACCTAGGCCCGCCCATCCGCCACATCGAACATACCACCAGCACGACAACCTTCCCATTCGAAACACTGACTGGGGGTGGCGACCAGTGAACAATCATGTGTAGCCTACCCACGCGTACATGTGGGCCCTCCATGATCCATGTCACCTGCGGCAAAGACATGACATGCGCAATGAGGGAAGTGAGGAGAGCTGTCCGCCCCACGCGCAGAAGGTGCATCAGCTCCACAGACCCAGCAGCGAGTCCAGCAGGGGTCACATGTGCAGGGGCAGCTGTGCCTGGTGTGAAGGCACATGCATATAGACAGCACATCGACCAATGTGTAGTCTGCCCACATCCACAGTCCATCATCATGCGGACATAGGAATTGAACACAGGGCAACACATCTTAGTTGGTGCACCCACCGTGACCAACAATGCGCAATCATCGACGTACCCGCCCTGTGCATGGCCCCCCACCCAACGGAGGCACATCCAGTGCCACCATCCCACACACACAAGCCTTCCACGGAACATGCTGTGTCCAATGATCAGTACAGAGTCAGCGCCCATCTGGTGGATCCTGAACAGGAGACACATGCACACACATGCCAGCTCCCACTATGTACGTCTGCCACCTGGCACGTGCAATGTAACCTCTCACCTGTGACGTGTGACTGCAAGCACACAGCCGTCTTGGCATGGGGCTGTCAATGTGGACACCAGTCAATGTTTCGGGAGCTGTGATCCGTACAGTGCTGTACATAGGGTGCAGTGCTGACACCTACTACTGTCTCATATCCCCTCGTGCCACAGGTCCCACTTGTATTGGCCGCTCAGCCCGTGCCCACATCGTCGTCGTCGTGTGCCATACTCATCCAGCCTCGGAAGCAGTTCCATGCTCAGCAGACACTCATGTTGCCGTGGCGTTGCCGCTTGACGAATATGCAGTCAGTCCCCATCAGCACGCCCCGCAAGTCATTGGGGCCTAGATCCCCATGTGCATGCACATGGCAGTGGTATGTCTCACTTGCCATTGCCATTGTTGGGAGACCTGTGTAAGTGTATTGTGGCCGTGCCGTCCCAGCTTGACAGCTGGGCTGTGGCTCATGTGCTTGCTCAGTCATGTCAGTGATGTGTATGCGAAATTGCTATGTGCCGTGTTGCTTTGACATGTGTCCTCTGCCATTTAACCCAGGCGGAGACCGAACATTGACCGCCCATACCAATTGCTGGCGGACATGGACGATACAGAGGTAATCAGGAAGTTTCGGCTGGACAGGCCAACCCTGCATCGACTGTGTGCCATGTTAGAGCCCCATCTCCGTCCCCGCAGGGTGTATCCGACTGCTGTCACCCCCACGGCTAAGGTGATGGCCGCCATGCATTTCTTCGCCACTGGGTCATTCCAGCACACAGTGGGCAGTGGAGGAGGGATGTCCCAGCCCATGTTCAGCAAGGTGCTGAGGGATGTACTGGCAGCCATGATGCTGTACCAGAACAGGTACATCCGCTTCCCCAGGGCTCGTGAATTGGCGGCAGTGAAGGGTGCATTCTATGCCCTTGGCAGAATCCCACACGTCGTGGGAGCCATTGACTGCACACATGTTGGCCTTGTTCCACCACAGGCCACTGAGCACCTGTACCGCAACAGGAAGCACACGCACTCCCTGAATGTGCAAGTGGTGTGCCTTGCGGACATGGTGATCACCCACGTGTGTGCCAAGTTTCCAGGCTCGGCACATGACGCACACATAATGCGCAACAGCATCTTGCCACGACTGATGGCCAATCTGCAACAGGATCGTGGCTGTATTGTCGGTGAGTATGTGGAGTGGTGTAGCGTGCTGGTTGTGCGATGCTGTCCCCTGTCCAGTTGGAATAGCAACGGTTCTCTGTGTCCCTCACACCCAGGTGACTCTGCGTATCCGAATGGGGCATGGCTGCTCAGTCCATTGAGGAATCCTCGCACCCCAGCAGACGATCGATACAATGAGGCACATGGGAGGACCAGACGTGTGGTCGAGCGTACCTTTGGCCTCCTCAAGTCCAGGTTCAGGTGCCTGGACCGCACCGGGGGTGCACTGGCGTACTCCCCACAGAAGGTGTGCCAGATAGTGGTGGCGTGCTGCATGCTGCACAATCTGGCCATTCGGAAGCAGATCCCCCTCATTGTGGATGACGGAGATCAACCAGGGCCCCAGCCCGCAGACCAGGACAGCTCGAGTGAGGTGGACAGCGGAGAGGAGGAAGCTGGGAATGTGCGCCAGCAGCTCATCGCCCGCTACTTCACTTGACGGTGAGTGTCCATGTACGACGGATGATGTGTCTGTATCTGTGCAGGTGTGTGTGTGCTGTGTCAGGGTGGCCGTATGTTCACTGCGTGCAGTGTGTCAACGCTCCATGGCCAGGGTAGTATGCCACTGTTGGTGACTGTGGCATTGTGCCCTATTGCTCTGTGCGATGTGTGTACATTGCTTGTAGTTGTTGACATGTACTGTGTGATGGGTGTGTGACACACTCATTGAATGTGCTCCTGTTCTGTCTCCCACCCCTAGGTCCCTACAGGCCCTCCGGATTCCATTGCCATGCCACTCATCAGGTGCCTTTCCGCCCAAGGTGGCCGTTGTATTCCGTACAAATAAAACACAGGGCACAAACAGCAGTTAGTGAAAAAGGTGCATTTATTACAAACTGTGACATGTGATTGTGTGTAAGGTGATGACAAAAGTGGTGCGTGCAGTGACAATGAGCTGTCGGTCATGGCTGCGTGAAGCTCAGGGTGTACCCACTGGTTCTATGTCCATAGTCCAACACACACATGCCATCCAGCTGGCTGTGTGGAGTGGGATCGTAGAGCAAGTCAATGCAGTGGCTGGTCAAGGAAGGCTGGCGGAAGGCTGGCTGGCTGCCTCACTTGCGACTGGAGCGTGCGAAGTCCTCCCGGGAGATCTGTTTCCTCTTCGGACGGCCCCTTCCACGTTTGGGAGGGGGTGTGTGGTGGCGACCTGCTGGTGGTGGGTGAGGTGTGCTCACTGGCTGTGGACGCAGGGGAAGTGGACACTGCTGCCCGACCCTGCGCCCTAGCAGGTGGTGGCGGAGGTGGTGTTGCTGGCCTTGCCTGTGACCCCACCGCCACCACCAGCTGGCCCATGAGGTCCACGAGTTGGTCCATACGGGACACGAATTGGCCCATATGGGCGTCCATGGACCTCAGCACCCCCAGCACCTCCCGCGTGTCTGTAGCAGACCTGGCCCATTGTCCTTGGGCCTCTTCATAGGCCCCAAGGACTCTGGCCATTTGAGGCAGGGCATGGCTCCCAGGGAGGCTGGCATTTCCCTGACCCTGCTCCTCCTACCAGTCCTGCTGCCACCGGCCTGCCCACTAGCCACATTGCACACCACGGTCCTCGCTGTGGCTCCCAGGGTGGATCCAGTCGGCCGGGCCACCACCTGCGCTGGGGCTGGTGCCAGCGAAGACGTGGTGGTGGTGGTGGCGGTGGTGGTCGGTGCGGCGATGGTGGCGGTTGCGGCAGTGGTAGTGGCCGCAATGACCGTGGGTGTGGCCGCAACGACAGTGGCAGCAGGGGGCTGGGACTGTTCAGCATCCCTGGATGATGGGTTGGTGGGTAGGAGGGGTCCTGGGGAGCGGCTGGGCCCTGCCACGCCAGATGGGCCTGCTTGGTGGTCCGTGTCCGAAGAGGAGGACAGATCCTCCAGATCCGTGTGTCCTCGTTGGGGGCTTGTGGGCTGGCTGTGCTGGCTGCTGTCTCCATCCCCAGCATCCGGCAGTTCGTCA
The DNA here is from genome assembly GCA_963921515.1 of Calotriton arnoldi. NCBI lineage: Eukaryota > Metazoa > Chordata > Amphibia > Caudata > Salamandridae > Calotriton > Calotriton arnoldi. Next base: position 4,690,290 of record CAWUFW010000312.1, on the reverse strand, counting down.
CCTGTGGAGAGAATGAGATTTGTTATTGTGTTGCACCTGGCGAAGTATGTATTTGTCGTCTGACATTGGCAGTTCGTGCAATCTCGTACATGGGTTTCCCGGAGGCGAGTGTGTGGCTGTGGCATCTGTAGTTGTGTGTGCTAGGCAATGGGACTGTGTGCTGTGCACATGTGGCATGGGACGGATTGGCCATGCCGATGGGTGTGTTGCTGTGCCCCTACTCATTGTGACTCTGGTGTATGCGGGCTCCTGGCCCATCCTGGGTCTGGTTTGTACTTTGCTTTTGGGGTTCACATGGAACGCTTAGGAACGCATATGGCAACATGGGGGCCATGCCCCAGATTTGCATTTGGGAGGGGATATGCTTTTGGGGATCAAATGGAACGCTTAGGAACGCATATGGCAACATGGGGGCCATGCCCCAGATTCGCATTTGGGAGTGGATATGCTTTTGGGGTTCAAATGGAACGCTTAGGAACGCATATGGCAACATGGGGGCCACGCCCCAGATTCGCATTTGGGAGTGGATATGCTTTTGGGGTTCAAATGGAACGCTTAGGAACGCATATGGCAACATGGGGGCCATGCCCCAGATTCGCATTTGGGAGGGGATATGCTTTTGGGGTTCAAATGGAACGCTTAGGAACGCATATGGCAACATGGGGGCCATGCCCCAGATTCGCATTTGGGAGTGGATATGCTTTTGGGGTACATGCTGTGAGCCATGGGTGCCGAACGTGACATGTGTTGTGGCAGCATGACAGTGCATGGTTTGAGGTGTGTGCATGCTTGACATGGCCTGCATATTTGCTGTCTGTTGTGATTACTGGACATGGCATTGGACGCATCGTTATGAGTGAGTGATAGTTGTGTGCCAGCCAACGTATTGCAGTTGTCCCATCTCCTTGGTGTGCGTGCTGCCATGTGCATCACTGCAGTGCTCGGGGGGGTGTGTGGCCCATGTTGTGTGTTGTTGCTCACAGTGTGTCGTGCGCTTAATTGACTTCTGGCACATGGTTGGTCATGGGCATGTGTCTTAGCGTGACTGCTGTATGTGTGGCAGCTGTGCGGATGACATGCCTTTCATGAGACTGGGGCTGACGGATGGGATGGATGGTATGTTGTATGTGCATGGTGTGTCTGTGAGTTTGATGGGTTCAGTGGTGTTCGTATGCATTTCTGTTGTTCCGCTCTGTTGCGTCTAGTGTTGTTTGTCTTACATAGGCGTAGTTGTGGGGTGTGTGGTTGACAGGCAGTAGGGGCTACATGGACAGGACTTCAATGGTGTTTCGGTTGTGTGTGATGAGTTGCACAGTGGCTGCCGTGTGGGACTATATTCAGTGTGGCTTGTGCATGCAGACGTGGCTCCTTGGGTGTTGCTATGTCTGTGATGGGTCATGTGGGGTGTGAGTCTGCTGTTCATGTCCGTGTGCACATTGTTCACTTGTTCGTGACGGTGGGCGGTGCTGCGTGTTCGTCTGCTACGTGACATGTCCCATGTGTTGGTCGTGTTATGGTCCTCATGCCTCCAGTAATCCAGCCCTGTCCAGTTTCCCACCTGCAAGTTGTTCGTGCGTGCACTGTACTGGATGCCACATGGCTCTAAGCGGGGGGTGCTCCATGTTGCAGGTCTGTGGGGGTGGTGGGGTGTTGTGGGTCGTGGGGGTGGCTGGACACCCACTGACACCGATTGCTGTGGACCGTGATGTCTGCCTTTCGGCTGTCGTTGTGCACTGCGGTGGCTGACACGTGGCTGTGGGGTGTGGGGGATGCTCCTCCTTGCTGTGCTGTGGGACTGGGGCCTGGTGTGTGTTGTACTTGGGCTGTCCACCGTCCCACCCACTGCACTTTGTGTTCCTGCCACTTATCTGTTACTTGTCGGTTAGTGCAGCTGTGGCGGACACATGGGTGCTCGTTGTGGCGCTTCTGGCATATTTGGGGACCTGTTGGTGGTTACGTGGCTGGCTTAGTGTACACATGTCCCCACGCATCTTACAGTTGTTCGGTTTGGGCTGTGTGTGGTAGTGTCTGTTGCATGTGTGTGTGATGTGTTGTGTATTGTGTGCTGGACATGGGGGTGTTTGTCCCTGGGAGCTGTGGCATGGTAGTTGCGCATGTGAGTACATAGCGGTGTGCTGGTATACATTAGTTTGTACTTACCAGCCTCCACTCCCCTGCTAATCCGGCGAGGATCTCCGGATGTATTACGACTCGCACCTTCTCCTCCCACGCTTTGAAGGTCTTAAAGAGCGCGGGATTCCCTCCGCCAGTGACGGCAGCCAGCTCTCTGTTTTTGCCCTCCTTCTTCTTGACCAGGCTCTTGACGTCATTCCAACGTTTGTTAATCTCGACTCTGTTCCTGGGCAGGGTCCCGACTGCATTGACCTGGTCTACGATCCGGTTCCACATTCTGTTTCTGGTGGCTAGTGGTGTGTGCTGGACCATGTTCCCATAGATTTGTGGGTACACCTTGATGATCTCGTCGACCATGACCGTCAGCTCCATGGGCGTGAACTTGGGCATCCTTTGTGGTGCCATGGTGTTTGTGGTGCTGGTGCGGTGTGTGTTGTGTAATGTGCAGGGGGTTTGTGGTGCCGGTGTTTGGTGGTGGTGGTGGTGGTGTTTGGTGGTGGTGGTGGTGGTGGTAGTGATGTGTGCGTTTCTGTGGTGTGCTGCTGTCCTTGCTGTGTTACTGTGTCCTCTCCTCTCCTCTCTGGTTTGCAATGTAGCAAGGGGTTGTGGTCTGTGGGAGTGCTGCTTTTGTACTCACCTATGTGGGTGTGTCCTCATGGTCTGTTGTTTTCAGGTGTGTTGTGTCTGGGGTTCTGGCCTTTGTATTTTTTGTTTGTCCGGGGGGTGTTTTCGGGATGTGTACTGTGCTTGTGTATTTGTGCGTGCCTTGCTGTGTGGACTTGTTGGCCATGTTGTGTGCTATTGGTTTTGTGTGCGGATGGTTTCTGTGCAGGTACGTTGGCGCCATGGCTTCTGCCGTGTCGATTCTCATCGGCGTTGTTTGCGCTGGCGGGCGGTATATTTGTGGTTTTTCCGCGCTCATGGCGGTGCGATCGTAATTTCACGTGCGGTGTGTCGGCCGTGTGGGCGGGCGGTTTTGTGTTGTCGTGCGTGTTTCCGTCCGTGGCGGGCGGTTTGACTCCGACTCGGACGTTGGCGGGCGGTATTTTGTGTGATTTTTCGCCGATGGCGGTTTTCGGTTTGTGTAATCGTAATGGCGTGGTCGGTGTTCAGGCGGTGTGTGCGGGCGGATTTTTGCCGCTTCCATGCCTGGCGGATTTATTTACGCCGGGTATCGTAATGGGCCCCTAAATGTGTTAAAAAAGATTTATAATATTTGTTCATTGCTAAATGGCCAAAACACCATCCTGCAGTTTCCCTTAGGCAAGCACCCTTTGGAGTAGGGATAGTAATTTTAACCCCACCACAATCCAGCGCTTTCCCTGAGGCAAGCACCCTTTGGAGTAGGAATAGTAATTTTAACCCCACCAATATCCTGCACTTTCCCTAATGCAAGTACATCTTTGGTGTAGGATTAGTAATTTTAACACCACCACTATCCAGCATTTTTCCTGAGGCAAGCACCTTTTGGATTACGATTAGTAATTTTGAACAGCACCACTATCCTGCTCTTTCCCTCAGCCAAGCACCCTTTACAGCAGAAATTGTAATTTTTGGCACACCATTATATGGTATTTTTAAGGATGCAAGTCAATATCAGATTAGGAATAGTAATTTTGTCCCCACCTGTATACAGCCTATTCGTTTAGTTAAGCATTGCTTGGAGTAGAAATAGTATTTTTGTGCATAGAACTAAACCGCATTTATTGAGCATTGTTCCCTTTTTTGAGTCGGAGTAGTGAATTTGCCAACTATATCATTTTGTGCTTTACTCGCACCAAACAATTGTTTGAGTAGTTTCATTTGTTTTATATTATTAAACATTGTACTATTTTTAAATGTTAATAAATGTTTGTTTTAATTTAATATGTTAAATATTTTAATAAAACAACATTTCTTTACTTATATTATATATTTTTAATGTCACTGTGTTCGATTCTGCTTAAAAGCAACTTTAATAATATTTCCCAAAAAATCTGTAAAATATTATAAATGGTTTATGTGATTAGAATCATGATTCAATTAATTTGTTAAGATTTTTGAATTTTTTATATGGTACACTTACTTGGAACAGTAGATGGCACAGTTTGATATCTTCGATTTTCGGTCAGCAAAATGCTTGTGGTGTGTCTGATAGTCAGATAGCCACTGTTTTTAAAATGGTGGATGGCTGCTTTTATACGTTTTTTGGTCGTGTACGTTAATTGTAAACAAAATATGTTTTGGGTATATTTTTTTGTGGTCTTTTTAATGCTGATGAAAAGCGTAATTATTTTTTCCGATTTGTTAATGTTCATTATTTATTTATATAACAGTTATGTCCGCCATTTTGGCGACCTGCGGGTCAAGGTAGTTTCATAGAAAGTGTTGTAGGACTTTCGTTTTCGTGATGTTTTAAATGGTGGTTTGTTTGTTTGGTTTTCGATTACTTTAGTGCTTTTTGCGTTTAATAAAGTTTTATATTTTAAATAAAAAATGGTAAATATTTTAGAATGTTAAAGTGTGTTAATGTTCGCTGTTTTAGGCTGCTCGTTATTTCATTTTCAAATTTCATATAAAGTGTACTTTAATTAAATGTTCTTTTCAAAATTATTTCGCTATTTTTTGATGAATTTTAAAATGTAGTTTCTATGAGATTTATATGTATATTATATATAAAAAAGTTATTAGTGCTTTTTTAAAATTGTTTAAGATTTAAAAAATAATACACGAGTATTTATATTAGTACTAGAGTATTCATTTTAATATTTGGTACTATTTTTAAATACCTTGCATTAATACACTACCCCACCAAGAACCCATATTTTTCAAGCAACCCGCGCCAAAGGTAAGTATTACACTAAAATAAAAAAATACTTGAGTAATAATTTTAGTACTCAAGTATTATTTTTAAATCTAGTAAAGTTAAATAACGTGTATTAATCACTACCCCACCCAAAACCCCTATTTTCTTTGCATCCCGTTCCGGTGAATAGTATAACATTTTAAAAAATATATATATAATACACGAGTAATTATTTTAGTACTTGAGTATTTATTTTCAACATTTGTACTATTGTTAAATATCTGTATTTTAATACACTACCCCACCCAAAACCCCTATTTTCTCTGCATCCCGTCCCAGGGGTTTATTATACATTATTTAAAAAATGTGTTGTAATTTTATGCGTTGTACGTGTATGCGTTGTAAATGTTTGCGTTGTAATGGATTATTTTATGCATTAACACTATTTTGCGTTGTAATGGTATGCGTTGTAAAAACATGCGATGTAATGGTACTTGCGTTGTAAAAACTGCGTTGTAAAAGCATGCGTTGTAATGGTTTGCGTTGTAACGTCATATATTCCTCTATATGAGATTGTGGGCATTTATTTGCTTGTCACTACTGTCAGCAAGGCTCTCGTGTTTTGATAGGCCAGTTTCTTTTTTAGATGTCCCATAGACCACGTCATGTTTTTGACTGTTACCATTAGCGAATCTAGTTGTGCCCAGGCCTGGGCGTAGTTCGCGGAGTTTTGCTCCGCGGAACTCCGCGAAGTTACAAAAAATCTCAGCGAAGTTCAGCGAGTGGCGGAGTGCAGTGCGAACTGCAGTTTGTGCTGGTATTCCTGCCGCTCGGGTAGAAATTCTACCCGAGCGGCAGCTCGCGCTCGCAAACTTACCGTTCGCGATCGCGAACTTACCGTTCGCGAGCGGGGGAAAAACTCCGCTGCACATCGCGAAGCGGAGTTTTCTGCACTCCGCGAGCTCCGCGGATGCGGAGTGCAGAAAACTCTGCAAACTCCGCGAACGGAGCGAAGTTCACCGCCCAGGCCTAGTTGTGCCCCTTTGCCACCACTTTCATCCAGACAAACGCCCAAATATTTTAAGCTTTTTACTCTTTCTAGCTGAGTGTCCCCGATAAACCAAGCGCCCGGTTTGACTATCTTCCTGCCAAAGATCAGTGTTTTAGTTTAAGAGGTTGATGGAGATGGCATTGTCTGTACAGTAGCACACTAAAGCATTAAGCGACCTATGAAGGCCCATTCAATAAGATAATATCATCTACATGTTGTAGGATTTTGACCTTTATCTTGGCTAAACATGGGGGACATGTCCTGGCAATGTCCAAGTTTGTTTCCATGTCTGACATACATAAGTTGAAAAGTAGGGGGGCCAGGATACAGCCTTGTTTAAGACCTTTGGGGCTCATTACGATGGCGGAACGATCGCCACCGCTGAGCCGGCGGTGGCGATCGTTCCGCCATCAAATTGAGAATTACCCACCGCCATATTAGGATGGCGGTGGGTATCGCGGCGGACGCAAAGTCTGTCCGCCGCTTTTCCGCCGGTGGCAATCGCACCGGCGGGCGGTGTTGCTGCAGCCAGCAACACCGCCTGCAATTTTAAAGGCCCAGGATGCGCCCGCCAGTATGGCGGTCGCATCCTAATTGCAGTGGTGGGACCGCCGCATGTCTGGCGGGCGGTCCCAATCACTGCTACGGTGGCGGGCGGACAAAGTCCGCCCGCCATCGTAATCAGCCCCCTACTTCGTAATAATCTTTTCAGAACTGGACAAGTTTGCTGCTACCTTGATTTTTACCTATGTCCCACTTCATAGAACCACAATGGTTTGGAGCAGTGGCGTCGAAATTCCCCAAATGCTTAGTTTGGAGGCCTCTTGTAATGTTGTTGAAGGCATCCGTAAAATTCATAAAAGCTGCATAAAATGGCAGGGTTTTTGCCAATGAGGCTTTATTGATCCCATGGAACCCAGTTTAGAACCATGGGATCAACTGCTTGTCTTTGGCTTGTGCTTCCAACTCGTAATTCCAGAGGCGAGCATAACACTTCCCCTCTACGTCCAGTAAGGCTATCATTCAATAGTTTTTGGGGGACTGTTTACTTCCCTTCTTATGTATCGACACCAAGATGGACCCTCTCCAACTGACTGGAACAGTACCGGATATGAAACAATCTGGAAACACCGACATTAGTATCAGAGTCAAGAAGTGAAGATCAGATTTAATAGTGCCGCCCTCAGGCCATTTTGGCCAGGAGCCCCTGACACTCTCAGTTGGCTTAAATCTTTACCTACCCGTTGTTTGCTAAGCCATATGTTAACTGCAGTTGGTTCACTTAACTTCAAGCTTGCGGGGATTGTTGGTATTGCAGCCATTGAGTCGATTCTGCAGATCTTAATAGTGCCACCAGCAGGCTATTTGGTCCAGGAGCTCCTGACGCTATTAGTTGGCTGAAAGTTTTGAACACCCATTGTTTGTTAGGCCATGTGTAAGCTCTAGAGGGTTCATTTAACTTCAAGCTTTCAAGGACTGCTAGGATTGTAGCCATTTGAGTAGATTCTGCATGATATATTTGCTTTATATATTTGGTTCACTGCTTTGGGGAGATCTTGCAACCTGTAGATTTTTTGATTTGTGTGAACTTAATAACAACACTCCAGAATTTCCTTGGGTCTTTTGACTTAAGTGCAGCATGACGTTTTGGCCAGTTCGTCTGATCCTTGGTTAGTTTATCTACCCAGTTCTGGTTTCGGTGTGCTCGCCTATGTGTTTAATATTTTCTTTTAGTCTGTTTGATGTTAAATTCGTATTGCTGTAACATCGTAGTGCTTTATTTAGCTCTTTCATACATGCCAACGTTTTAGAAGAGGAAAGTGGGAGATTTTATAAAAATAATCGGGAGAATCAGTTTTTGAATGCAGGAATCAGGAGACTAGGCTTGAAATCGGTAGTCTCCCACCTGAATCGGGAGGGTTGGCATGTATGCTCTAACCTCTGTGCTTCCTTTCCCCACTAGATGGGAGTTTCTGTTCTGTTGTGTTTTTTCAGGGGATGGGAGAGCACACCAGGAAAGGCATAAGCCACTTCGAAACCTAGTTTGACTGCCTCCTCACCTCCTGGGCTCATACTTAATGGCGGCATCCTTTCGCCGCCACCACTCTACTCAAAGAGGCCGCTCCTATGGCTGAGGCCAGCAGGATTCCTTTCTTTGCGGCCCCCTTGGTAAGGGGTGGCAGGGTGGGGGCACGGGATGTGTAGCCACTGTGCCCAGTGGCACTCGGCTTCCATGAGTTGCCCAACATGGCAGCAACACTCAGATCAACACTCAATGCATAACTACAGCTCCACCTCCTCATGCCAAATAGCTAAATGAGCTAGGAATCACCAACAGTGCAATGTGGTAGAAGAAATCAGTTGTAGAACATTCTGAATGTTCAGATGCACATGGAAATATGAATACTTGAACTATCAAGGGCAGGGGCAATTAAACAGGAGGTGTGAAAAACAATGATAAAAGAAAATCCAAGATCACTTCAAATGGATGCACATGTTCAGTTAATATTGAACATGTTAATCAATGATGATACCAGCCACTACACATGTGACATAGAGATTGGTATCAGCCACTATGGGCCTCATATCGATAGCGGTAGGACCGCCACCGACAGGCCTGACCCACAGCGGGCAGAGTCCAGACTGCCATCTCCGACAGGATCTCAGATCCCGACGGGGCAGTGACCGGAGTCGCAGCCCAGAATGGTAGTGGTGCCAAGCCAGACACCGCTGTCGGGATTTGGATATCTCTTTCTGACAGCCTGTTCATTGTGGGAACACTGCCATGTACAGGCTGTCAGAAAGGAATATTGGGGGCCCCAAACTGCTCCCCTGTCCTGTGGGCCACTGCAGAGTGGTCCTGGGGCATATGTAGTGCCCCTACTCATCTCCATGCACCACATGGTGCATGGCACACTGTCCATAGTGCTCCTTATCATGGCGGCTTGTGCTATGGCCCTTTTCCTTGGCCGCAGCACATGTCGCCGTGATAAGGAGCACTTTGCGACCACCAGCCCGAAGGTCACATTCTAATGCAGTGGTTGGACCGCCGCCTGCTTGTCAGGCGGTATCCTGACCGCTGCGATAGTGGTCGGTGGTCCAACCGACCGCTATCAAAATGAGGGCCTTTGTCTTTCATTCACCCTCAGGAAGTGCAGAAACGTCAACACAAATTCACTTATGGTGTTCTGACACATGGCACAGGCTGAAAACAGGATGTAAATTGTATGTTTGTACTAAGCACAAACTGCATTTTCATGCTGGCTGTAGGGTAAGAAAAGGAAGCTTCATAAGCAAGACTGCATTTCACTGTGGATTAAGTGAATTCCTATTCTCTTAAGAGAGGATATGTTTTCACATTAAACTAACAATGAGCCAATTTTATGAACATTAAATGTAAATGCATGCCTTCATCTCCTTGACAACTCTTGACATGATCAGGATGTTTGAATGAGTAACCTTAGCAACCACAGAAGCATTTTTGAGCAAAGAGTAGAACTAAATCCTGATAAATTCAATTTCATGAATTACCTTTCAGGTTTTTCCTTCTCTCTCCAGTCCTCATGTTTACGAGATTGAAAGGAATTGTAGAAGATTGCATCTATCTAATTTCTTTAAAATAAAAGCTCTCCAAACATTCTAGTAATTGTTCCAGTTAACATAAGCAACCAGTGCAATACAAAAACGCACACCAGCCACATCATTTTTAAAACCAGTATCTCATTGAAATATTTCCCTCTATCTGACAAATATATTGCATCTTCATCTGTTACTATCAGTCGTAGTCTGTGCAGGTAAGCGCGGTGGGGTGGGAGGAAGTCGACGACAGAATAGGATTTATTTATTTATTTAGTTTTCCCTATTCTGGGTCCGATTCCGATTCAGGCCGGAAATCACTCCGACCGAGCCGGAGAGATTTCCGACCGAATCGGACTCTAGCAGCCCGACCGAACGTGTACAATGCGTACGCATGCAATCGGACTCGAGTCGGTCTGACTCCCATTGAAGTCAATGGGAGCCGGTCGTACAACGCGTACGCGGGCTCCCATTGACTCAATGGGTGCGAGGCGAACAAGGGCCCCCCCTACAGCGGGTACACGTCGATGCGACTCGCGCCGTACATGCACAGGTAGGGGGGACCCATGGGTCCCCCCTGTGTGCGACTCGTGAAGCTACGCATACAGGGGGGTCCGACACGGACCCCCAAAGTCCGGCTCCGACTGCCCTTTTGAGCCGGACGGCGCGAGTCGGTCGGACTGCTCGAGGCGCGCATCGTACTTGCCCGGCCGGGGAATGTCTCCATTGCGCGGTGCGAGTCGTGTCCGTGCGAGTCGGTCGGAGCGGTTCGGACCCGCGAACGAGTCGGTCGGCGATTTTGCATGCGCTCGCATCCTACTCGCTCGCCCGGACGCACGTTCGAATCGGTCGGGAAAGAGGGCTCCGAATCGGATCCGGTTAAGCCGAATCCGATTCAGTGCCCTACCGGCCGAGATCGGAATCGGCCCCTGTGACTCTGTCAACTTCCCCCCTCTCGCCCTGCCCCTACTCGCCCTACCGCCCCACTGTGCTTACCTGCTCCGGCCGCAAATGGTTACTATAGAACAGATAACATATTAATAAGTAAACACAGTTATCAGAATATCCTCTTAAAATCATTGGAGTTTGGTCAGAGATTAACCAATAAGGTGTAAGTGTTGAACTTCAACCCTCATTGATTCATCAGGGGCCATCTTAAAAAGATCAGGCGGGTCACTCGTTGTTTCTAGCTAGGTGTCCCCACCTCCTTGACTAGGCTCTCACAAGGACAGGTGCAGTCAAAACCTGCACCACCCATATGGGTGCACCTTTCAGACCCTATCTGGGGTGAGGGTGCAAGACCCCACTACAGACAGGCTTTTGCCACACTCTCTGTCACTGTGTCTCTGCAGGAGAACCCTCATGCTTGCTTTGAAGCAGAGTCCAGGGACCCACCGTGGTATGGTTCCAAGCACCTCCTTGCCCTCACTCAAAGGAGGCTCAGGAGAGAAACCTCCTGAGTGGCACACAGATAGCACAACCATTAAGCCCATGTGCCCCTTTCTATAATTTCACCCAGGTGCAATGACAGAGGCATTCTATCATCTGCATGTGGCCATGCAGCATGCAAATCAAAGACCACCAAGTTTACATTGATGAGGGTCTGCCTAACGTGCCTGCACAGTGGGCATTACAGAAGCTGCAACAGAAAGGTCATGCTTCCCTTACTAAGGCCTAAGAAATAGCCAAAGACACAAAATTGGTCACAAACGTTAGTTACTTTCCCAGAGCACTTTGATAATAAACCCTCTGAACTCCACAGAACAATTAGAATTCGACAGAATTTCTTTGGAGCAGTTGAAGATCATATTTCAATGACAGTCTTCTTTAGATAAGAAAACTGGTCATTCATTCATTCACATAGCTTTATTCGATCTTTATAAACAGACCATAAAAGCACATAACATCATTATAAAAACTTCATATCAGATATATATAAAAACCTATATACAGTGTTAAAAAGAATTAAACAATTTTACCATGATCCAAATTCCATTTAAATAAACTTTACAAAACCAGTAAATAGCTTAAAGTCAAAGTCAATCATTGTTATTAAAAATTCGTCCCACCAATTTCCTCTTTCTAAAACATGCCCACAAAAATGAGGCTACCGCATAGCATAGCATACATATGGGTCCGATAAAGCCTTTAAAAAATACATTGCCACCCGATACTGTTTAAAATGATGATATCTCAAGATCGGAATTATAAATGTTTTTCTTTCTTCAGAATAATTTTTACAAAACAGTAATATATGAGGGTCTGACTGCACGGCAATATTATTACACGGACAAGGAGACAGATCTGCCAGTTTGTATCTCCTAGCCGGATACCCCAAAAGTAGCGGGATCATATTCAGACGTAAACGCAGTAAAATAAATCTATGCTGAGTGTTATTTACGCGTGATAGATAATAAAATCCCTCCCCAGGTCTTGGGGGAACCAGATCATAGGCAATAGAGGAGTGGAGACAAATTTTCTTTCCCCTTCTCTCATAATTTGCTCTCCGGTTGAATAGGTCAGTTAACGTTTTCTTTGTGATCCTTTTACAAGAATCAGGGTCTTTAAATAGTTCTCCCAACCCTAGAGCATTCAGTGGGTCCTCTACATAGTTTAGCCACCCAATTCTTTTGTAGTAGTCCAACTTACAACAATCCCTAATAATAGTTTGTGTCAGATCCACCGTGGTCCTCCGCCAAATTGAAAGCCACAACAATAATGGTGCTAATCTTATACAATCACTAATGTATGGAAGACCTAATTCAAGGTGTAAAATATAATTTGGAGCTGATTGCGGTAAAAACACCCTATTTTAAAAAAAGCTATCTTCTGCTTGCTGTAGCTGCTCAACATTTTCCATCCCCCATACTCCTGCTCCATAAATTGCAGCAGACTTTGTTTTTGCAAGATAAATATTTTTTATTGTATCCAGAGGGCTCCCTCCCAACTTCTTAGCAAATCTTTTTACTGCATTAAGGTTCCTTCGCATGCCCTGCGCTCTTACCGCCACTAATCTGGACCACGTATGGTCCTTATCAAAGAGAACTCCCAGGTATGAAAATGAATTAACAACCTCAATTTTCTTTCCCGCCAGCTGGAAGTGGGGGGGTTTCTCTCCTCTGGAGGCTCCTGTCACAATAATAAACGTTTTTGATTTGTTTACTTTGAGGTCAAGTGAGGCCATAAAAGTGGAATAGGCTGTGATTAACGCTTGGAGGGCTAACCCCGATCTAGCTATCAATACTGCGTCATCAGCGTACGCTAAAATCGGGAGGGGGGCTTGATCAAACTTTGGAACATCTATAGATAAAGCAGACAGGGCGGACTCTACCCCGTTTGTATAGATGGAAAAAAGAAACGGGGCGAGAACACAACCCTGTCTTACTCCCTTTTCGATTTTAAAATGACGTGTACACTCCCCCCTCCTACCATACCGAACACAAGCGGTGGCGTTGGCGTACAGCTGACGTATAAATGCAATTATCGGCGGATCAATGCCCATCCCCTCCATCATGGACCATAACCTTGAGTGGGAAACACAGTCAAAGGCTGCGGTCAGGTCCATGAAGGCCATATAGATCTTCCCGCCTTTTGCCTTTGTGTATTTCTCTAAAGTTAAGGCATTGATCCACCGTGCCCATACCCCTACGGAATCCATATTGTGCCTTCATATAGATGTTATTAGTTTCGGCCCATGCCTCCAATCTGGCCAAAAGGACCCTTCCCATAAGTTTGGCAGTAGTGTCAAGAAGGGATATAGGACGATAATTCTTTGGTAACCCCCTATCCCCTTTTTTAAAAATGGGTACAATAATACTCTGTCCCCATGATGAAGGGGGACCTGCTATCTGAATACTATTAAAAATCTTTGTTAGCAGAGGGACCCATAAATGATAATTATCCTGAAATAAATCAATAGGGATCCCATCTGGACCTGGCGCCTTACTAGGAGTACATGCTTCAAGTGCCTTTCTAACCTCTGAATGAGAAAAATTAACCCTCCTTGCAGTGGAGGTACTGTGCTATTAGACGATTGCTTCAAAGGGATTGGAACACCAAATATATTTTCAAAATAGCTCACCCATGCTTCTTCATCCACATGTACATCTAACGTAGGATCACTAGATTCTTTGAAGTAGGGGGCATTCACTATTCTCCAGAAATCTCTACTGCTGCCCGAGGTGGCTGCTTGCTCAAGATCTTCCCAAGCCTGATCCTTGAGATCCTTCTCTCTGGCTCTCCTAGCTAATTTATAGTCGTTGCGTAATGCACGAATATTATTTGGGTCTCTAGGATTCATTTTTAGGGCATTTACAAGAGCCTTTTTAGCTTTCGAACAGGTTATATCAAACCACCCACCATTAATAATGGCGTTTGGTGACTTAAATCTGGTAAGCGCAGCTTTTATTTTGGCCAAAAGGGCACAAAAATGGATGACCAAAAACGCAGGGGGTGTGTTTTCTCCCAGGCATAGTAATATATCATCCTTAGCTTGAACTAAGATTTCAGGGACTATATTTAGCTTATGTACCTGAGACCATTTTAGTTGATACCCATTCTTCCTAGTCAAATTCACATCTGCAACTACCTCATTATGTTCTTTAACTTTGGGCAAAATACTTAAATGTATAAATAGGATCGCATGGTCACTATGGGTAGTGAATAATGTATTCATATGTGTCACTTTCCCATGTATATGTAAATGTACTGGCACTAAGATAAAATCAATATTGGACTCTTGTATGCCCCTTCTAAATCTTGGCGCTTGCTCTCCCTCTTTTATTTTATTGGCTATACATAAATTCCATTTGTATAACAAAGTGTTTAGAGTTTCACCATACTCACCATGGGTAAAGTGTAGTGAAGGATTACCATGGGAGTCTTCTACTCCACATACTCTAGACCCATTAAATTTGCACATGTGGATGTTAAAGTCCCCCACCAAAATGAGGTTTGCACTTCCCCCTTCTTTGCCATATTCAATTTCTCAATCTCCATTTCTAGGGTGTCCACCACTACCTTCATATTTCTCCCAGTTTTATTGTTATAAAAATTAACAATAGTCCAGGGATCCTGGCTCCTGTAACTCAGCTGGAAGATCTGAAAATGCGTGTGTATGGGGCCAACCGGCCTGACTTCAATAGATATAGTATTCGAAATCAAGGTTAATAAACCCCCCTTTGCCCTCCCCGAGGGTGATGGAAGTGCCGGAGAATAAAAAGTGCGAAACCCATGAGAGAAGACTGGGTCTTTAGCCCAAGTCTCCTGAAAAAACACTATCTCCATTAATTGCCACTTATTTAACCACTGACGGTTTCCCAGTTTGGAAGCTATACCTGCCACGTTCCATGTTATCATGTTAGTCTTAGGACCCTTACTGTTAGTCATAGGGTGTACGGAGGTCTGAACTTGTACCGAAATAGTGGATATAGGGCTGGCATCTACCAGGGTATTAACGGGGGTAATTTGATACATTGGATCCCCACTTGATTAGTATTATTCTCTACTACAGCCGGGGTATTTGCCTTTGATGTTAGAAAAGGGATGAAGGAATTAGTCAATCACAGTCCTCCAGAGTTGACAGGGCTTCATATCTATTTTGTAATCTAATCCCATAATTTGCAGGAGGGCCCTCTCTCCTTCTCTCACCAGAGATTAAAATGGTTTCCTACCCCTATAATGCCTTTCCATTGTAGGTCCATGGCTGGTATAAAAATACTCTAATGTTAGGGGTATTATCTGGGTGTTCCTTAGGGAAAGTGTACACAGGCTAGCTAAAAGATTAGCGGCCGTGTCTGCATTATTAAAATTTATGACCACACAATCACCGGCATAAACTTTTTTGAGACCACCCACCCACCCTACTCTTCTTGCCATGATAATTTCATTGGCCAACTGCTCCCTTCCCATCTCTGTTATTTTAACATTTTTTGATAGCCAGTGGAGACATTTGTCCATTAATTGTCCTGTTGATTCATTTTGTTCCTCACGAAGAAGTGGGACATTGGCTAACACCAATACTAATGGAACAGCAGCGGAGGGAAGATAGAGAGTTTGTTGCGGATAACCCTCACTCTGCTTCAAAGAATTCTCAGGTAGTCTTTCCAAATGAGTAGCCCCTCTTGTTTCCTTCTCGGTTAATGTAGGGTAAGATGATGACCCACTTTTATTCAACCCTTGGTAAGTCTGATTGCCTCTTGTTAAGATGGTATTAGAGTTCGCATTTAAAGATTGTACTAATACATTATCACAATCAACCAGAGGTGTTGGTGTTATTACTGTCGTTATCGCGTGAGCAGATAGTCCTCTTACTTCCCTCTCTTGCGCTGGATCTATACTTCTTAATGTTGCTGAAGGAGGTACATTTGTCTGGGACACTAGCTCAAGTAATGAACGATTTTGAGCCTCTAGATCTGCCAACCGTAGTTCAATTTGCGACAGTTTGGTTAAAATAGGAGCCGTTATATTATTTAGCCTGGACGTGAGTTCCGGCCAAATAATATTATGTTGCTGAGCTTGGAGGGATGGAATATTGACAGCCATTGAAGGAATTACCAATATTTTACGGTTCATTATGTGTAACTTTTTTTGGGATGCTTTAGATTTAGTGGCGCAACTGTTTTTAGTTTGTTTAGATTTAGCACTACTTATAAAACCCCCTGCTCTAGTACGCTTAGCCGGAGGTAACGGTGAGGTATCCAAAGATGATGTATTTTCCGGTAAATGAATTATGTGGGCCCCTGGAGAGATCTCTATGTTCATATTGGGTGGGGGAGGACTAACCCGCTCTTGAGCAGAATCTGACAAGGTTAATGATGGTAAAGACTGGGTAGCCAGGGAGTGATCAATAGCAGGGCCAGTAAATAGTCTCGGTATTGAGGAGCCTGGCTCGAGAGAAAGACGTCTCATGGGACAAGACACTCGCTGCTCTTACCAGAAATGAGTCCAGGGTAGCTCCCACTCCCCCCCCGACTTTCTCCTTTGGGCCCCTTCTTTTTGCCATAATCGCTGCTATTGAAACAATACCTTACTCGAATACAGATGAAAGAGGGTTAGCCCAGCCTCTTCCGGACTCCGACAAGCGTGGACGGGCCCGCCCTTGGCCCGGGCTTTGCCCAGGCGCGTCCCGCGCCGCGGGCTGGCGTCGCTCTTTAATAGCGCGTCCTCACGCTCTGAATACTGGTATTTGTGGTCCTCCTGGACCCAGCGTTGGGAGCGTGAAGAAGTGAAAGCCCCAAGCAGCAGGAACTGTGAGTACAAAGCGCCGCGGGCTAGCGTCGCTCTTTAATAACGCGTCCTCGCGCTCTGAATACTGGTATTTGTGGTCCTCCTGGACCCAGCGTTGGGAGCGTGAAGAAGTGAAAGCCCCAAGCAGCAGGAACTGTGAGTACAAAGCGCCGCGGGCTAGCGTCGCTCTTTAATAGCGCGTCCTCGCGCTCTGAATACTAGTATTTGTGGTCCTCCTGGACCCAGCGTTGGGAGCGTGAAGAAGTGAAAGCCCCAAGCAGCAGGAACTGTGAGTACTGGTCAAATTTAGACAAATGTAAAGAAAAAAATCTAGCAAGTTTTTTTTATTCATTCTGCACTGATTGAGAGAAATCTGAAATGTATATATGGCAATGGAAACTTCCGTGCAATAGGCCCAACATTACCAATGCTACACAGATTACTCATAGTTCATCAAGGCTATATTCACAGTAATAGTTATACTGTTGGGGTAAATAAGATGTAAAATCTGTCCTGATTCACACTCGTCCATATTCACGCTATATGGCAGGGTGTAAAAGTTATTAAAGTTTAAAAGAATAGAGTGCATAATTTTTCAGATGAATGTAAATTAATCTAAAATAATTATTTTAAATACAGAACGCAATAAAAAAAGCTTTACAATTAGTGACTTGATTTCAAAATAAATATTAAATTTATTGAATATATTAAATTAAATATATTTCTCTTATGATTTAAATTAAAAGAACTCCCACTGTATGTATAATTTTAAGCTATAGTTACCGAATGATTTTAATTTGCTTATTTTATTAAAAGAATGAAGTTGCGTTAACTTTTAAAATTAAAAACGATTTTTAACATATTTTATAAACACTAATATTCTGTTTTATTTATAAATACTTTTTTAACATTAATTTAATTTATACTTTTGAAAAATCTAAATCAGTTAACCTAATTTAACATTAGCTCCTGTGAACATTTATTTTAAGTTCCTGCCTCCATTATTTTCTATGGAAGGGTGTGAAATACCAGTGGTCAGTGATGTGTGATCAGAGCTGGAGTAAGAACAGCACCACACATGTCAAACCATTGGTACTTCAATACCATCCTGTGAAAATAATGGGGGTAGGAAAATTAAATTAAACTCTATTGGGAATAATGTTAAAATAAATTAACTAATCTATTTTTTTTTTAATTCAACACACAAACATTAAAAAAAAAAATTCAACTTTAGTAAAATTTTATTAATTTCCCTTTTCTTTATAACAGGGAGATCTCTATCCAGATTGCAGAGGTCTCTGCCAAGTGAGTAAAATGTAAAATATAATCGTAAAGTCACTACTAGTAGATCTTTATAGTCTTATTTTATGTTTTTATTGACTTCATCCCCTATTTCAGGGTGTGAGGACGTGTAAATCTACCCTTTTTGATGAACTTTACACTTTTAAATGGTGAAATAGTAAAAATGTAAGCGTAACTATACACATGTAGATTTACTCATGTGTAAAGTTATCTTTCTGACTAGCCCCCTGATTTAGGTCTTTTTAGGTCTCGCCTGGCGTGGCAGCGCATGCGCTGCTCGCCCGGCGAGATATATTGCAAATGAGTACTCTCTGTAAAGGGCTTGAACCCCCGCCCCTTATTCCCATTGGCTTGCGTCACCGTTTATGTTAAACGGTGCGCTGCCATTGGAAATAAGGTTTCCAGGGTGCCTCCTTTTCCCTTTTTTGGCCGGCCCACCCGGACTGGCTCGCCTGCTTTGCAGCTGTTGTGAAGACTTTTCTTATCTGCTTGTTTATTTTAACAACGGCAGTCTGCCCGAGTCTGCATTGGGGTAGGATGTGGCGTAACGACCACAGCTGCCGACTGAAGAACCATGTTCGAGTCTCGGCATCGGATCAACATCCTGTGATTCTGGGCAAATCACTTACTGTCCACGTGCCTAAAAAAAGTATATGCATAATGCAACTGGTGCTCATGTAAAAGTGCTCCAATACCTTTGGCTCGAGTTCGCGCACTATAAAACAACAAAAAATGGCCCTGTTCATGCCACTGTGCAGTTATCGCAGTGGAAGATGTATGACAGCATCAATTGCTATGTCGGCCGTCCCATCACAGCACTAAGAGTTAATTATGGCCGAGGCGGGTCCTTGCACAGCGGCCTTCCGTTGAATCACTCACAGCGGCAGTTGGCTGAACAGGTCAGAACTCTTGATCTGTTTGGGGTTCAGTGGAATCTTGACTGCTGAAACCACATATGAAGGGAGGTCGGTCCAGTGATTAAGTTATCAAGGAACTTTGCTTCAATTTGGGTCTTGTGCTGTGAGTGCTGTTTTCCGTGTCTACTTTAAGTATATAACACCGGCATTACCATATCACGTAAAACAATAATTTTAGAGCTATTAAAAGCTTTTTTGGGGAGTAATCTACAGTTCGTGTAATCCGCAGGCGCGTTCACAGGAAAAGCACAACTACATAAAAGTGAGTGCGTCTTGAGATCCAGCGCCTCTCGGTTCACCCGGCAGACGTCATCAAGTAACTACCGTGCACCGCGGCACGTTCATTTGAGGAAGATGGGGCGGAGGTTCGGTTTCAGCAACTATGTTTTGCCTCTTAAGTGCTCGGCGGTCAGTTCACCACCATTGGTGTGGTCTCTGCTTTCACTTTTTGGCTGCGAATGTTGTTTTTTTACATAAAGAAATAGGGTATTAGAAAAACTTTAATTGAAAAAACACAAAACATTTGCAAAAGCACTGTATTTAGAAAGGATCAGTCCTGTCACAAAATACAGCTGTCAGGCCCGTCAGACGTAGGAAGAAAATGAAGCTAAAAAAAGTGCTGGTGAAATGTATGGGAGCAATGGTGAAGCAAGTAAATGCCACTGAGCGACGAGCAATAGGGAGAAGCAGTGCTTTAAATGGGCCGGTACTGTCCAGTCATTGGAGCGGAATGGGGAGGGATTGGGGTTGCAAAAAGTCAAAAAATTGTTAAGGGGTACAGGGGAGCAACATGGAGAACATAGGGTGGGGATGTATGATATGGAAGCAGCACACGACGGAGTGAACAAGAAAACACATGCAGTCCCACGGAGGGCTGAAAAGAAAGAAACAAGCATTTGCAATGCAATAGGTCTCGCATTTATGCAAGTTTGAGCTATTGGCATTGTAAATGACAATGTCTTTTATTCATGTTTTAGTTTTTAAAATGTAAATAAAAGGCATTGTCATTTACAATGCCAATAACTTAAACTCGCATAATTGCGAGACCTATTGCTTTGCAAATGCTTGTTTGACAGTAGTGACTATGGAAGTGCGGTTTGTGAATTATGGGTGAGCGCACATTCCCTCTCTAAACCCCTCTTTAGCCTTTGCCTAGGCCCTCTTTTTTCCTCCCTAAACCCATTCTATTTCGGGCCTGATTACATTGTGAGTTGGAAAGCCTACGACCGCAGTTCGGAGGTTTACGACTCACATCGTAGGTTTTCACTTTCGACCGCTGCATTACAATGCTGGCGGTCGAAAAACTGGACGGTCATTCTGGCTGGATTCCAACGGGCTCAAGGAGCCCATCAGCCAGTCAGAACTGGCACGTAATCTCTTAATGATGGTGTTTCCGCCATTGGGATTACGATGTCAGTTTCCCACAGGCTTTCCATGACAGGCTTTCCGAAATGGAAAGCCAGTCGGAAAGTGACTTTGGGGGCCCCTAGTAGGGCCCCATTCTCCCTGCGGCCTCCGGTTAGGGGCCGAGGGGGCACCTATGGTGCCCCACTGTTAATCCCTGCACTGTGTGGATTAACAGAAACTCCCATTTCTCTGTGGGGACTTGTGCTACAGCCAGTTTACGGCAGCAGCACAAGCTCCCACAGAAAAATGGGAGTAGGCGACCGGAGGTCGGTCGGTCCGGAGATCGCGTCCGCACTACATCGTAATCAGCCCCTTAGTGTCACATATTCCAC
Source organism: Calotriton arnoldi (assembly GCA_963921515.1). Taxonomy (NCBI): domain Eukaryota; kingdom Metazoa; phylum Chordata; class Amphibia; order Caudata; family Salamandridae; genus Calotriton; species Calotriton arnoldi. Next base: position 4,669,560 of record CAWUFW010000312.1, on the reverse strand, counting down.
ATTTTTCAGCCACAGTGTGACCGTCCCTCCCACACTTACTACTAAAATGTATACCTACGTTTGCAGAGCTCTCCGCAGTTAGGCCGGTGCTCTACACACATAAAAGATAGGATTGCGAAGGTGTAGGCCTCCGAATGTAGGTTTGGGCATTGCATTATGCACTATGTTAGTAGTACTACTGTTGTATTAATAGGCATACGGCAAAATGCAGTTTGAGAATACTTCTGCATATTTAGTGGTACATCTTTTTTGTTTTTCACCATTTCCGAGGGTAGATTTACACCCAGATGAAGATGAACATGACTTCCCTTCCCTAAAATCAGGATTTACAAGTATAAAGCTACTACTAGTAACTTTGCACATATAGGTAGAAGTCGCCACCTCTGTGGCAGAGACCACCCTATGCGAAAGTATTGGGAAAAATAATGTAAGTTTCTTATTAGTAAAAACATATTTTTAAATACTGTAAGTTAATTTTAAATATTGAATATTCACCGAGAACCAACAAAATAAAATGGAACAGCACATTAACTCATCAGATTACGTTTAGTCAATAATTAATTATCCTAAATACATTAATTTAATTTATAAATAATACATGTTTTAACGTCAATTAAAAAAGCTCCCAACCTTATTAAAATGTTATTTTATTAAATATGCAGTACATTTTGTTAAAATAATATTTTTAAGTAATGTAAATCATTTTTAATTTTTGAGTAAATGTTTCAAAATCTATTTTTCAAATTAATTGATTATTACTTTTTAAAACATATAGATATATATATATATATATAATATTATAACCGAATGCCTATAATATAATATAATATAATATAATATAATATAATAGACGCCACTTTGTAGTTATAGTTAGCTCTGCATTTCCATAGGAAATGCCTTTTTTGGTCTGCCTATAACTCTGGCGCAGTTTGACAAATCTTCATGAAATTTTCAAAATAGTGCTCTTTTTTGCCTAGATTCTTCCAGAAAAGTTTCAGGGTGATCCATCAAGCGGGGGCCAAGAGAAAGGAGGGGGGTGGCCTGGGTACCAAAATGCAAAATTCCCAAGCATTTTTCACTTCCTTGTTTGGAACATAATATCACAAAAACTGCCAAACGGAATTCAAGCAGGTTTCGCCGGAAGCTAGATCTAGATTTACTGTAATCCATACAGTAGTTTAGGAGAGATTAAGGTACAAAAATATTTGTATATCTAGATGATTGGGTTCAAGGGAATCTCTCGAAAGTCCCACAAGCTCAAGTAAAAAAAAAAATAGAGGGTTCTGATTGGCTTAGGTGGGTGTTTTTCCCCTTGGGCCTTCTCGTTCCTGCATGAGGGAGCACATTGATTGGCTGGCAGCAACATAAAAGAAAATGCTGTGGCAGCCCTTACAGGACTCCAGGGACTTAGTCCCCTGTCCTGAAAATAGTATACCCTGCTCCCCTAGCTCTCTCTAGTGGGGGGTCCCATAGGAACACTCCCTGGGGCCAACACTTTTTTCAAATTAAGGTTTTTACAGCATCTACGTGGTACTCCTGCAGGATCACAGTAAAAAAAAATGGAGGGCACCATATTGTTTTACTTTTAAATAACTAACGGTGTGGGCCAGATTCCAGGGGTCAATATAAACCCTTATTTAGGGTGGGGGTGTGCATGAGGCCCCCCTCCCCAAGCTGATTTCGGCCCAAGACCCCATTCTCCAGAGCCTGTATAATAAAAAGCAGAGTGGGGCGTGCAGCCACCCTCCCTGAGGCTCTTCTAGGCCCTGGGGCCGAAATATAATAATAAGGGAGTGGGTTCTGCACCCCCCCTCCATGAACCTTTGTAGGCCCGTCTCCCAGGGCAGTATTCATTTTAAAGGGGAAGTGAGTGCAGCCCCCCTCCCAGATCCTTTACATGCTCTGGGGACCTCCACATCCCCAGGGCCAATATCATAAAAAAAAAGGCAAGGCACGCAAAGGGAAACATTGTCTGCTCCCACCTGGCAGGAGCTTTAAAAATGTTCCCCACAGATGGGAGCAGACATTTGTTTCCCTCCCCTCACCTTTGGGAGCAGGACAACTCAAAATGTTCCTGCCCGGCTGGAGCATGGAAAAGCAGCTGCTCCTGCTGGATGGGATCATTGCTAGTTCCTACGGCACCCAAGATAGGTGAATGTGGGGCACCAGTGGTGCCTTGGGACCTAGGGGCTACCTCTGAGGCCCCCAATAATGTGTGTTGTGGGTACCGCAAGCCCCTCTACCAAATAATTAAAAATAAAGACTGTCCCGGGTAAGCACGAGCACACAAAAATGAATAATAAATGAGCGGCAAGAGCTGCTCATTTATTTTTCATTGCTCCTCGATGGAGCGCCTCATAATGCCCTGTGAGGAATTTTTTGTTTGTAGTTTTTTTAGCTTGGTGGTGGCCCTAGAATAAGAGGGGCACCACCAACCCTGATTTTAATGTTTGTTTTTCCAGTGAATATCAGCTTCCTCTCTCTTGTGAATGACATCACACATGATATCAATGATGACATCATTTGACAACATTCAATACATCATTTATGACATCACCATTGACATCACTGCTTGAACCAAAACTTGCACCTTCCCCTTGCACTGCATATGACATCACATTTAACATCACTGATGACAAGTGCTTCTGACCTCCACATTGGGGTAGTAAGTGCTATATAAAGGTTACAATACAATACAATAAAATACATCATAAGAAACATCAGCCATTAAAACACTGCCATCATGCTGTTGCTACAATGTGTTTTGTTTCAATATTGTGACAATATATTATATTTTAGACCATATGGACGGTTGATTGAGGGCACCTAAATATGATTTAAAGAACGTCTCCTGGACACTATGACAACTGTGCCACAATTTCTGGTACAATCAATCAGCCAGAACATTAATTCAGTTTGTAACTGTGCTTTCTTCAATTAATTTCAATGTTTCAATGGAGTTTTGAATTTGAAATAGATATTTACAAAAATTCTGTGACTTTTCAAAAGATACCTTGTAGAATCATTCATTTTTTACCTCTTTTAGAATTATCGCACCTTTTTATTTTCAGTAAGCTTCATCCATAAATTAACTGAGTGGCAGTGTGCGTAAACTTGGATCTGTTGGCAACCCACTGCCTCACTGTACCTTTGCCTTCATCGAACCACTTATCTCTCTGAGTTTAGCCACGAGGGTGTCTTGGAGTGAGTTGCAAAGTGCATACATGTGTGCCTGCGCTGGACGCTGACTGCCTCTCTGTAACTTTGCTTCATTGGAGTTTTCATAATCTGGAGTGTAGCCCCAAGCGAGTATCATATGAGTGGGGTGCGCTTAAATGGTTGCCTGTCTTGAATGCCCACTGTACCTTTCTCTCCATCAGAGCATTCATATAGCTGAACACAACCCCAGGTTTGTATCAGAGTGAGTGGCAGTGTGCATAAATCACTGCCTGCGTTAGATGCCCACTGCCTTAGTCTACCTTTGCTTTGATTGGAGTGTTCATATCCTAGAGTGTATCTCTGAGTGTGTATCGGAGTGAGTGGTGGTGTGCAAATGTAACTGCATTGGACGCCCACCGCTGCACTGTACCTTTGCCTCTATCAGAGTGTTAATGTGACTGAGTGTTGCCCCGATAACAGGGTTCAAAGTTATAGGTAAAAAAAGCATTTTCAATGGAAACACCATCTGAACCATAACTACACAATAGCAACTGCCACTGTCTAATACAGAATTAAGTGATTAAATAATTTAATAGATTTAACACTAGTTCTTATGAGGTGTTATTTTATTTCCTTCTCTTTGTTATTTTGTATGTGAGGTGGTACAGTACCTCCGAGTGGCCATGTGTGGTGTTTGACTTACTTCAAGGCCGAGTACATTTACACCTGTTTTGACACGTTTAGGGCTGCAGTAACTTCAAAAGTATAGTTTGTGAATGTTAACGGTCTTACTCGTTTGTGGATGTGTGTTTGTATTAGTGTAGCCCCAAATCCCCTCCTTAAATATCCCGAAAACCCTCCCATTTAAGATAAGTATTCCCCATTATCCAGCCACTCTCCCTTGCCCCTCCCACATTTACTACCAAAACGTACACATACCTGTGCGAAGATCTTCACCACTATGATGGATATCATCACACAGAAAAGATAATAGAGGCAGAGTTTTCCGGCTATAGGTATGTGAATAGCATTTTGTTGTATGTGAATAGAACTAATGTAGTTCTAGTGTACACTGTGCAAAGTAGGCCCCTAGTTATAGAATTATCCCAATTATTTAATCATTTTCTTTCCACGGAGTACTGCCCAAGTAAGAATATACCACACAAATAAGAACTCATGAAAGCATCACACAAAATGTATTTTTACTTTGAAGAATTTAAAACAACATTGTATCACTTGAGCAGGACATACTTGAGGTCATACAGAACCCTGCGTACATGTGGAAGCAACTACTGAGACAACATTTGCACATGAGGTACATCAGACTATTAACAAACATTTTCCACATGGATTCAGTATTCAATGTTAAAATGGAGACAAATGGAAAGGGAACTGTGGCAGTAGGTTGCTATTCCCATCACAACATTGTTGACTGATATATAAAGCAATTGCTTCCTTAGTTTCAAACAAATGGTCATTTGTTTATTAGTTTTACAAAAAACTTCCCAAATTCTTCTCACTTGCCTTACTCTTTATATCTAGTCTTGACACCTTCCTGTGGTAGTACCTGTTATGCTCAGGCTCCTTCCACCAGCCACTCTCTTGGATTAAAAAGAGGAAAGTATTAGTGTTTTACCAATAAACTTGTCTTCACTTCCTATCACTTTTCTATTCTTCTCTCTAATGGTTCTCTTATCTCGCGCTGAGAATATTTTCTTTCTCTTTCTTTGTGCTTTCAAAGCTCCAAAAGTCCCATATAGTTTTCTGTACTCCCCACTACCCAGTACTATTAGAGTGCTACAAATAAACTGCAATGCCTTATTAATAGAATCCTTTTCTTTGAATATAATATGTCATAGTCCCTCAATTCCCAGTCCTTCCACCACCCGTGACTTGTGCCCCAATTCTAAGTACCTCCACCACATGTGGCTTGTGCCCTACTCTTAGTGCTTCTGCCACCTGTGATTCTCTCTGTCCCTCTCATGCATCCTTTTTTTAAGCCTTTGTTTGTGATCAGCTTTCCTTCTTGTGATCTAGAGCCATCGCCCAACTTTATTCTTATCCATGTTTGGGTGTAGAATAGCAGTGTTCCTCTTAATGTTCTCTCGGGAATGTTCCAAGCTCTCAGTTTTTACCATAGGAGGTGACGATAACCACTGTCAAATGCTGCCTTTAGATCCATAAAACAAAGATGCAGTTGTTGTTTCCTCCGCTTGCATTTGTCTGCTATTAGTTAGAATATTTGTGATCGTCCCAATCCCTTTTCTAAAACCTGTCTGATTGACTGGAATCAGGTTAAACGTGTCTGACCACTCGATCAGGTCTTCCAGGATCAGAGCAGTGTAATACTTTGCTTATACGTCTAATAGAGCAATTAACCTGTAATTCGATGGACATGTTCTATCTCCTCCTTTGTAGATCGGTGCGATTATTGAGCCTTGGCAGCTAGATGGAATATGATTTAGTAGCTCAGTTTCTTTAAATAGTATGGTTAGATGGTTACTCCAAAAATGCGGATCGTTTTTGAAAATTGCTTGAGGAATGCCATTGGGCCCTGGCACACCATCTCCTCTACCGTTCCGTATTATGCTTGTTATTTCTTCTGCTGAATAAGAGGACAAATCTGTTTTACCTTTAGATAACAAGTGCTGTCTTTACAGTGTTTCCTTGCTATGTCTTCTGCTGAATAAAATAACAAATCGTGCTGTCTTTTCCATATGTGGAGTTTTCTGCTCTTCCTTTCACCACCACTAGATCTTGTTGATGAAAGCCATCCCGGAGCTTCCGAGAAGGGTGTTTAGGGAATGTGGTTTCCATGAATCTTTTTGTTTAAAACTTGGCCCACTCGTGTTCTTGTACATTTGAGGTTAAGGTGTTCACTGGCCTATTCAAATGATTTATTATTTCCCAAAAGGTGCTGTAGTTAGTTTTCCTAGCACTGTACAGTAATTTTGACCAGAATTTATTGTTGCTGTTTCTTTTATCTTCCCATAACATCTTTTTGTAATGTTTCCTCGGCAGAAGTACCTTATCCCATGCTGTTTGATCCATTCTGTTGTTTTTAGTCTCCTCTCTCTCATTAGTTCCTTGTAGTTTTTGTTTCTTAGTGCCTTTTTAGTTTACCTGACATTAGTGTTGTTAATTTTGCTGTAAAGTTTACCCAAGCTTGTATTTTGTTTGGGCTCTCCTTTCTGCTTGCTGTTATTAACCCTTTTAATTTGTTTTGGAACTCCTCTATGGTTTCATTTGACCATTTAAGACATTTTAAATCAATTGAATAAATGCTTCAGTCTGCTACAGGATTAACCTGATGTTTAGTTACATTTAAATTAAAATGAATATGTTGGTAAGAGTGGTCACTCCTAGTGGTATATTCAATCGAAAATTGGGAGAGGAACGGCATCAGTGGCAATGAGATTACTGTATAATCAAGTCTGGATCGCTTCTTCGCTCCATGAAATGTGTATTTGGGCGGGGTATCATCCGTCAATCTGCCATTTATAACTCTCATTCCCAGATACTCTAATGCTTTTACCAAGTGCTGGCCTATGTAGTCAGGATGGGTTGTCTTTAGTTGATATTGAGGATTTACATTCCAGCATGTGTTATCAGCTGCCAATTTCTCGTCCTCATCCGGGTGTAAATTAGATTAGAATTAAAATCTCCTGTCAGCACTATATCCCAGGAAGGGTAAGTGCATATTACATCCGAGATTGTGGCAATTAGAAGGGCATTATAAGCTTTTGTCTTTGTTATCTTTGGATGTGCATATGTGTCAATCAACAGTACTGTTCTCGGTTTATCTGAGACGCATAAAGTGATTTTAATTAATTGCACATTTTGTCCAGAAGAGGCTATCTGGTCCTATTTGATGTTTAGTGCTGAGGGCACATAGACTGCCAGGCCCCCTTTCGGGCGGCCATATTTCTTGGTTTTCTCTGCGGGTATGATGTAATGTGTAAAACCTGCAAGGGGTATGTCCTCCAATGCCCATGTCTCCTGGAGGGCTATTATGTCACATATTACCCAGCCTTGAGGAGGACTGCCTTCTTCCAGCCATTTTTTTGCTCCAGCTATGTTCCATGAGAGGAGGTGAATGTTTCCATTGTTGGATTTGCCTATTTGTCTTTCCATGGGTCAGTTACCCTTAACTTCATTAAGGGCATCTGGAAGCCAGCTCCATTGATCTTGGCCTTATTCTGTGACCGCTTTCTGGCCTTTGTATGCCCCACACCTCTGTGGAACCGATGGCCTTCTTCCTTTTGCATTCTGCAATACTGAGTACACCTGTAGTTTTTCTTTTATTTGTTCTGATCCATGATTTACGTTGTGGGAGGGGTTTTCAATAATGGGTCTGGGGTAACGTGGTATAGTTGGTTTGGATAATTTTTTACCCCAGGCTACGATTTTTAGTTTAAAGTTCATAATGAGCTGAACTTCTTCTTCTGACTGCCATGTGGCAAGCATTTGTTCTTTACTTTTTTATTTCCCTTTCGTAAGAAATTCTATGGCCAGAAGGTTCGTTGAGTTTAGATATTTTAAGGCTGAGATTTCTGCTAGCAGTTTTAATATAGTGCCCCTATTTAGTATATTGTGCCGTCCCAGCGATTCATATTCAGGTGTTAAAACTATTTGATGCATTGATAGTCCATGCTCTAGGGTTTTTTCCTGAGTTGACTCTTCCTGTTTGTCTTCCACTATCGTTGACTTATTATGATTTTTTATATGAAATCTGAGAATTCCTTGTTGGGTCATGCTGCCCTTTCTTATATTGTGTATTGGGGTTTCTAATGTGAACGAGTTTGCCTGATTGGCCTCTTTTTGTTTGCTCATTTTATCCTGCTCTGGGTAACCTGTCTCTATCTCTCGAGTGTTTACTCATGACAATTTCACTTGTTTATCTTCTGTGGTACTTGCTTTATCATGGTTTTGAATGTAAAACCTAAGGTTTTCCTTTTGCAGTGCACCACCTTTACTAACTTTGGGTTGAGAAGTGTGGGATGTAGAAGAAGGTTCCTTTTGGATCTCATTTTTCATATTTCTTACATAATGCTCTCAATTTCCTGGCTCTTTCTCTTCTGTCGTGTTTTGGACCTTTTTGGGCTCCCTTGCTGAGTGGTATCCTTGTTGGCTAAGTCTTTTAGATCTAGGGCATTAGAAACTTGTTTCTTATGCGCTGTTCTTTCTAGCCATTCATTGGGCTTTACATTTGTCTCGTGAAGCAGGTTGCCCTGGAAAGTTATGTTTGATGGTTGTGGGGCACTTTCATCTTGTGTCTGTTCTTGTCGATTTTTTCCATTTTTCCGTGTCTTTTTTGTTAGTTCTTCTCCAAGGGCGATTGTCGTGGCTCCTTTTCTTGGTATGGTCTCTGAGCCTCCCCGGGTGCATGTGATCTTTTTTTGCCTTAATTCATGGCCTTCTGCACTGTGGGAATCAATTTCCCTTGATTTGCTTTGATTAATTTCTTCTAAGCTGTCGATCTCCGTGTCCCAATCCTTTCGATTTCCACTAGAAGTGGCGGCCGTGCTTGTTGAAATCCTAGTCAGGTCCGTCTTAGCATTGGTCACCCTGGTTGAGCTAAATATAGGAAATACTTGGGCTGTTTGACGTTTTGCCAGGTGTGTTGTTTTATTTCTTGCTTTTCTTTCTTCTGGTTTGCTTAGTTGTTTTATATTCTTCCAAGTTAACTGTTACTGAGTCAGCTTGCGTCGTCTCTGGGGGTACTGGCTTTGTTTCCCAAGGTCTTTGTAATTCAATTAATGTTTTTGTTGGCTTCTGAGCTTCTATTGGTGAAGCTTGTGGGGGAATTACAATTTGTTCTTCATGCTCAGTAGCAGTATGCTTAGTAGGAGCTAAATTTAGTTTTTTGAGCGTTATTATCTGTTCTAATAAGGTTGGTAGGAGCCTCAATTTGTCAATCATCGGGCAGCAGGCACACTGTTCTTGCTGAGCTGAGTATTTGGATTGTACTCTTATTATAAGATTGTTAAGGTTGTCCAATTTCAAGCTTATCCCTGCGATATCTAGAACTATGATATTCATTAATTTAATTTGAATGTTCAATTTATCCAATTGCCTATTAAGTGCCTTTGTAGATGTCTGTAGCTTCTGTAATAAATTTCTAAAGAGATCCAAATAGCTGCTTGGGTCACTTGGTGTTTCCCCTTGTGTTGATTTCAATTTTGATTCCAAATTTATTAGTTGATTTTGATTATGTGATTGGCTGGTTTCCTGAGGTGATTGGGTGCATTTGTTTTTATTTTGGGAATTGTTTATGCCATTTATTGCCATGTTGCTTGTATTGAGAAGTTATGAGCATCTTCGCTCACTAGCCCTATTTTTGTTTCTATAGCTTGTGGAGTTTCCTCGTTAGGTGGAAGCTTTGTTGATCTCAACCATGAATTTTCTGATCCTTCCGATCCTTCTGAGTCTTCTAGGTCTATCTAAGGAACCTGTGCTACTATTTTTAGCCCTTGGGTTGTTTCGCATTTTATTATGAAAACAAATATATGAAAACGCCCATAAGTCCTGCCTCATTTTAGGAAAGTACATGAAGCACACAAAATGTGATGGGAAGCTGCTTGCAATAAGTCTAACCACTGGCAATAGCTCAGGGTAGCACTCCAACCCATTGTTCTCTTGCTCACCATGCCACCTCAGTTTGGACCCAGCCATATTCAAATCAGTGTTGAGCGTGCTCCTTATGGGAACAGTCCAGGCAAAACTTACAAGCCAGGTCCTCCCTGAACCGGAACACAAACAACCCTTAACCACTTTCACCATAGTTATGGGCTCATCAGCCAGGTACAGCTTGGTTCTAGTGACACAGTGAACACCGACCCCATGTCTGGGCATACTCATGCCACTTAGGGTGGCACATGATACACACAAAAGCGTCCTTAGTCGGCCTGCTTAAGCAACATGAGACCACTCGGGGTGATATGTGCGCTTAATAAATGGTCATAAGATAACATAACATAACAAAAGGAGATGGGAGGCTACTTGCAATGAGTCTAACTACTGGCAATAGCTTGGGGTAGCACTCCAACCCATCATTCTTTTGTTCACCATGCCACCTCAGTTTGGACCCAGCCGTATGCAAATCAGCCTTGACCCTGCAATAACCACTGGCAATCGCTCAGGGTAGCACTCCAACCCATCGTTCTCTTGCTCCCCATGCCACCTCAGTTTGGACCCAGCCATATGCAAATCAGTGTTAACCCTGCTCCTTATGGGAACAGTCCAGCCTGTATTGCCAAGCCAGGTCCTCCCTGAAGCGGACCACAAGCAACCCAAGACCTGTTTCGCCCTAGTTATGGGTTCAGCAGACAAGTACACCTTGGTTCCTATGGCACAGTGAGCACAGGACCCACGTCTGGGCAACCCAAGCCACTTAAGACAGTACATGAAACACACAAAAGGTGATGGGAGGCTGTTTGCAATAAATCTAACTACTGGCAATCGCTCAGGGTACCACTCCAACCTGCCATTATTTTGTTCACCATGCCACCTCAGTTTGGACCCATCCATTTGCAAATCAGTCGTGACCCTGCTCCTAATGGTAGCAGTCCAGCCCGAACTGCCAAGCCAGGTCATCCCTGAACCAGAACACAAGAAACCCAGGACCTGTTTTGCCTTAGTTATGGGCTCATCAGCCAGTTGGGCTCATCAGCTAGTTTGGTTCCAATGACACAGTGAGGCAGGGTTCCACGTTCTCATGATGAACAGGGTCAAGACTGATTTGAATATGGCTGGGTCCAAATTGAGGTGGCATGGTGGGTGAAAAACAATGGATTGGGATGTGGCCCATGCGATTGCCTGTGGCTGAGATAAATTCAAGAATTCCATTAATCACCTTGTTGGTTTTGCATTTGGTGCCCTAAGTGCACTGGGTATGCCAAGACATGGGTCCCGGGCTCACTGTCCCACTGAAACCAAGCTGAAGAGCCCTAACTAGGGCTAAACCAGTCCTAGGTTGCTTGTGTCCTGGTTCAGACAGGACCTGGCCTGGATGTTCTGGCTAGACTATTCCCATGCGGAGCAGGCTCAAGACTGATTACATATGGCTGGATCGAAACAGAGGTGGCATGGTGGGTGAAAAACAATAGATTGGGATGCCGCCTGAGTGATTGCTAGTGGCTGAGATTAATTGAAGCATTCCATTCATCACCTTATTGGTTTTTCATTTTAAAGAGGGACGATATCTTTTCTTCCTGTGCTTTTATCTCTCTGTTCTCCAATAGGTATTTAGATATTTGACTTGTTTGTGAGTTATTTTGCTTTTGCTTGTATTGATATGTATTCCAGCCTGTGTTACTGTCTCAGATACTGTCCTCAAATAGGTAAGGTGCTGTTCGCAGTTCTTCCTGCAGATTACAATATCATCAAGGTATGTGGATAGATATAGATGGTGATCCATTAGTAATCTATTCATCAACCTTTGAAAGGTTGCTGGTGCCCCCTTGTAACCCAAAAGGCAATACCAAAAACAGATATAGAACAGTGGGTGTGTAAAAAAGCAGTCTTTTCCTTATCTCTAGGATTTAAGGATATCTACCCATGTCTTTTCGTGAGACCGAGCTTTGTAGTATATCTGGCTTCATCAAGTTGTTCTATACTTTCATTGATCTAGGTTAATGAGTATGAGTGAAACTTAGAAATGTGATTTAATTTATGGAAGGCTATACAGAATCCCACAGAGCTGTATGGTTTTGGGGGAATTCCAGTCACTGTAGGACAGTGCTATCATGCCAAACTGCAACATTCTTCTTGTATGGCAAAGGGCCTTGCCTATGGTATGTGGTATGGTTTTTGCTAAATAAACATTCCCGTTTCTGTGTCAATATAAATCTGACTAAATGGGTCCTTCCTGATCTTTGGACAATGTAGGGGCAAATAATTTTAACTTAGAGCTCAACTGAGCCTTTTCCTTTACTGAACGATTAGGATTATTGTCTAGCTCTAAAGGCTCAGGACAATTTGTTTCAAGTACTTGGACCAAAGAAGAAGATCTTCGCATTTTTTAAATGGTTAACATGAAAATATCTGGGTCTCAGTATTTTTTACACTTCCACCTGATAAGTTACCTTATTTATTTACTGTTAAAAACAAAAAGGGATGAGGATAAGAGTAGAAGAACCCACTCATTCGCATGAAACTCCTGAAACATGGTCCTAACATCATAACTTACTGTTGCTTCTTTTATGCTTTAGAGAGGTTTTCCTGGATGAACCCACTCAGTTTACAAAACCTGGCATGCAAATGAGTGGCATATTCCGGAATTGGTTGTCTTGAGTAGGTGCGGGCGGAACTCGTGGAGTTACAGAAATATTCCACGAGATTCCACGGAATTCCCCAAATGGGCAGAAAATATGCTGCTCGCACTTGAATTTAGCTCTGGTATCGTGAGCAGCCCTGGAGTCAAATGCAAGCAGCACCATGCATTGTGCAATAGCATGCAGCCATTCAAGTTGATTTTTCTGCTGCTCGAGTGGAAAATCTACTCTGGCAGGCAGCAAATCTACTTGAATGGTAGCCCTCTCTGACCACGACCGCTCACATCCACCGGTATTAAAAAATGGCGCCGGAAGCTCTGTGGCCACTGGAAATCGTGCCAGGGACCGGCAAATCTCTCTAACAAGCACGCATGAGAGAGCCTTGCATTTTTCAACAGAATAATTCCATCACGCACCTATTGGCAGAATTTGGCAGGAACTAAGCGTTACAAGCATAAGGCATAGTTACCCAAATTCTGCCAATTCCATGAGTGGAATTATAATTTCGCCCGGGCCTAGTCTTGATCTGGCCTGTTTCTCGCAGCCTTCTGGAGTCATTTGCAATAGTGTTGAAGATTTTATCATAAACAAAAGTTCCAAAGGGGAAAAGCCTAGACTACTTTGTGTTTGGCCCCAGATGGCAAAAAGTGCAAGTGGCAATATCCAGCCTCAATTTCTCCCTACTAATTCGTAGATTTTTTTAGGATCAACTTTAAGATGCCATTATATCATTGAACCAACATATCAGTCTGTGGTTGGTAGGCTGACGTTGTTAACTGCTTAATTCACAACTGCTCACAGATATGGGACACCAACTGGGATTCGAAGGAAGTACCCTGATCAGTAAGCAGCTCTTATGGAAAACCTATTTGTGACAAGATCTCAATCATGGTCATGGCTACTTCCCATCTGTCTTACAGGGACAACCTTGGGATACCTCGTCGCACAGTCTACTAAGACCAGGATGTATTTATACACCTTGGTAAGGGGTCCTTCCACATCCATCGAGGCATGCTTGAAAGGGGTAGCAATTATCTGCATCCTTTGGTGTGGAGCTCTGGGAGGCTAACAGAGGTTGTTTACCTGGCAGACTAGACACTCTTGATAGTACTTCTTTATTTGGGCATACGTCCCTGGCCAATAGAACTGCTCTAGACCCAAAAGGTTCATCCATTAAGTGTGTGTGTAAGAAACAATGCTTATTCCTGAAAGGGTTGCAGAACAAGATCTGTAGGGCATCATAAGGTCCAACTTTCCTGTACAGAAATCCCTTCTTGATAAAAAATAGGGACATACCTCCATCCCATGGCCTTATTCTCTGGCTTATTCCCAAATATGCTGAAACAGGGGATCTTCTCTCTGTGTGACCCTACAATCTTTGTCTCCCTGCCAAAGATCTTGAGCTAAGCTTACAAGATGGTCCTTCAAGCCTTTTTCTTTCTATCCATCTTATCCACGTCAATTTGGTGAAGCTCTAAGCTATCGCTTGCCTGATGAGAGTAGCCTCCTTCTGGGTATTTAAACTCATAAAGAGGGTTACTGTATAAAGAATGGATTTTCCCAGTTAAGTAACACGCTTTGCCTCATATTCTTTCTGTTTCTTCCTAAGCAGTTGGCAATGTGACTCCATTCCTCACACTCAAAGCATTGGTGAAAATCAAGAAGAGGAGTGCCTTGTTCAGTCCTTTGCTTCATACCGGGGAACTCCACCTTGGCTACTCTTACCTTAGGTTTCCTCAAGGAGCATGAGAACAGTTTCCCTTTATTCCCTTTTTGTGGGTCAGTTTTCCATTTTCTCCCCTTTTGTGTTAGTGAGTAAGCTGTAGCCATCTAAATGGTGAAATTAAAGGGCATGTTGTCACACCCAGCATGATATGGTGGAAGGGAGGGTGTTAAGAAATTGCTATAAATATATATTGTCAATAATTTCCTTCTTGCTCAAAGTGCTTGGATTTAACCACTTATCACTCAGATCCTTTATCTTGAAAAAAGAACTCTAGGGTTATCTCGAGAGAGCCCCATTTCTCCCCAAAATTGTAAGCTGTATGTTTTTCCAAAATGGCCTTCTTGATCTTGGTATAGGGTGTCATCCCTGAAGGGTTGGTCATGTGGTGCACAGCTTGGATTTCTCTAACGAGCAACAGTCCCAAGTTTTGGCCCCTTTCTCCGCAGATCATTTGTTAGATTTGGCTTTCAGTTCAAAGTTATTTAAAACCTGGTTGGGGTTTTCTTCTGCTGTAAAATATTGTAAAGCCACTGGAGGGATGTGACTGTGTCCCCTATTTTGGGCCAGAACTTTAGTAAGTTGTCCCAAGGTAGACGTTTGAGGCAGGTTACTTTGAGCTATTTGTTCATTGTCAGTTTGGATTGTTTCTTGCACACAGTGTCCTGGTTCTGCGGGCAACCCGAATATATCTCTTTACCGCCCATTCCAACTTCTTCTGTTCTTCAGCTAAAAGTTGGACAAGGGCCCCCATTAGCCCATAAGGTTGAAAATCACACTATTAACACCTCTTGTAGGCATTTGTCTTTAAACTCTTCCCCGCTTTGGTATTGAATAAATAAAGCAATTACTTCCCATAGTTTCAAACAAAAGAAGGTCTTTTTACAGAAAGTCTCCCAAATTCCTCTTCTCACTATTCTTCCTCTTTATTTCAGATCTTCACAACTTCCCAGGGTAGCCCCTGTTATTCTCAGGCTTCTACCACCGACCGCTCCCTTAAAGTAAGACAAAATAAGTGTTTTACCAATAACCTTACTGTCTCTTCCTATCGCTCTTCTATTCCTCTCCCCTACTGTCTTCTTTTCTCATGCTGAGACGATTGCTTCTCCTCCTCTAGAGTAGGCTTTCAAAGCTCCAAGCTTCCTATGTGGTTGTTCGGCCTCCCCACTACCATTACACTGCTACAAATAATCTGCACTACCTTATTATTAGAATTCTTTTTTGCAATATAACCTGCCACAGTCACCCAGTTTCCAGTCCTTCCTCCACCTGTGACTGTCCTCAAATTCTCACTGCTTTCAACACCTGTGGCTAGAGTCTAACTTAGTGCTTTGCTACCCATGACTCTCTGTGTCACTCTCCCACCACCTACCTGGTTAGCCTATCGTACGGGCTTATACTTTCTCTGTAAAAACTGTGTGCTTGTTGGATAACATAAACATAAGGATTGCGTGAGACTGATTCTGCGCACACCATCAGGATATGTTGGCCTTTTAATAACATAACATATACAGCATAGATCCCGCACTTCGCAGTAACTAATTGGGTAGTATTTATCGCCAGGACACCTCAGGGTAGCAGCCGCGCTTTACAAATTTTAATAACATAACATTAGTCCTGCTAGATCACAGTGCACCATTTGTACCCCTAACCTGACAAGGTAACAAATGGATTGTGCAACCTCAAAAATTGACTACCCTGATTCCCAAAGGAAATCGTGGAAACCAATCTAGAACCCTTTCGTTTGGTTACTCATGCATACCCACAGAGATACACAAGAAATACTCAGCAAGGCGTTTCAATATTTATTGAAGGATTGTGATTCTTGTATAAAAAAATGTGGTGCAATAATCAATAGAAGAAAACAACATTTTCAGCATGATCAGCATTGCGAGAACGGTGAAGAAGATAAACAATTCAACCATTTTGCTGTTACAGAGAATATATGCTTGCATATACGTACTGTAGTATAGTGTATAGCGCTACCTATGCTAGTGTAACTAGGGTGGGTGAATTTGCCAGAATCCTTGTAGGGTGATCTAAATACCCCATTACCTGTGGCTAAGTGTCATCAGGGTGCCCGTTTTGGTGGAGAGCTGGGCATCATCCCTCACAAGAGGTAAACAGGAATCAGCTGGGCTGGAATTCCGGCATGGGACAACCTCACAGTGCTAGTGGCATGCTCCTCTAACTAAACAAGGAAGTGATATGGTTTATATAATAAACATCACCCATGTTGCCATGCCGAAGTCCCAGTCAGGCTGCTATTGTTGATTCTTCTGTGATAGCTCAGTTGCCGAGCAGACAATAACAAATAACAATATTTTGCTCAGTGAACTTAGCCCTTGTACAGAATGTTCAAGGTAGTTGATAATATGCCTACAAAGTGGCAATTTAAGCAAAGCCATTTTAGAGAATATTATCCTGCACTATCACGAAAGCAAATGAGTGTCAAATGTCAGCGTGTTTCAAGAAAAGAAGACAACTTAAAAATGTGAACATGTCAAATGGTAGTTTTCCTACCTGGCCTACATGTGACCACATGACAAGCCATGGTCCTCTCCGGAACTGTGGCGGGAGCGCCAGGTGTAGGTGGAGGGCCAGTTGCCTCGTGCCTCTACCCACGTTGTTTTGAAATCCTCCAACATTGGTTGGCCACTCATTATTCTGTCTTCCGTGTCTGTTCCTTCTTTTGTCATTTCCCTTTTTGTCTTTAATCCTTTTCCCTCTGTTGTTTTCAGTCTTACAGAACTTTTCATCTCTCTGGTCGCTGTTTATGTTTTATTGGGGTAAGTATTTTTTTCCTTCGTCTCCACCGTCACAGGATGGAATAACTTTAATATCAAACAAGTGAATGATTTTCAAAAAGCTATAGACACTCCTCAATGGTTAATATTTGAACATCTGGTATTAATGTATGTGCTGATCAGTAACACTTCATTAGTTTTATTGATTATATATTGCCCCTGCCATCCTAGAAAATAATTGCAATCTTATTAAACAGTCTATCAATTCTAACCAACAGAGTAAACATAATAGGAGCCTTTAAATCATCGCTGAAAAATCCCACCAACCACGTGATTAATGAATTTCTAATTACAATAGATCGACTGTATTTCACCGAAAATACCTTGCATTCAACCTGTGAAAAAGGATTTTCATTAGATGCAATCTTACCGTATTCTATAATTTTTCACGTTGTACCTGGTCAAATAAATTGGTCCAGTTACTTTATGATGCCCTTCATTCTCCCTGAAATAAATTCCACTTGAAAAAACTAAAAGAACAATAATTCAGCAATGGCATGAAGTTAGTTTTTGAACGACAAAATCAACTCCCTGGCCATGGCACTTTTAAATAAATACAGTCAAAACATTGGCATCTGCAAACTACAAAAATACTCAAAGAATACTATACTTAGGTCTCTTCCTACATTAATAATGTATCCCTAAATGCAGATACCAACAAACAATAAGTGGTACAATGTTAAATTCAGACTACTGCAAAAGAAAGACCAAGCTTTAGAAAGAATTATACTATTGATGGGTTAAATCCATGAAAGAGGTTACATAAAGCAAATTACCTACAGAAAAAAACACAAATTCACCCAAATCCACACCAGACCTCACCGAAATCTTAATGTATTGTTTAGTGCGTTCCATGCCGGGGGCCGTCCGACGTCACGGTGGGCGTGTGCGTCGGACGGCTGGAGGCCGTCCGATTTCCGCACGCGTCAAATCCGCCCGCACAGCGGGGACATTTGCGCCGCAGCGAACGGGTTAATTTCTTCAGCAAGTTAATTTCAAACATCAGTGGAAATACTTAAAAGGGATACCCTACTGCTCCAGAAACATCCACACAATACCCATTTGTAGAAAATGTGCCCCTTTTTTCATGGTTAACCCTTAACTTTTTGCCAGATACCTGATGCCAACTTGACTGAGTGTGTGCTTGGACCCTGCTAACCAGGCCTCAGCACCTGTGTTCTTTCCCAAAACTGTACCTTTGTATCCACAATTGGCACACCTCTGGGCCACATGTAAGTCCCTTGCAAAAGGTACCCCTGGTACCAAGGGCCTTGTGATCAGAGAGGGCCTCCGAGGGCTGCAGCTTGTATTATGACACCCTCAGAATTGAATTGAATTGAATAGGGAACTTATAAAGTGCGTACTGTCACTGTGAAAGGAGCATCCTGGCACTATCCAGTTAAGGTCATACATGCTGAAGAAAAAGGTGGAACCTATATAAGAGAGTGACAGACTTCGTCTGGTATACCAAAGATCCAGGTTTTTAAAGCCTTCCTGAACTGTTTTTCTGTTTCAAGGCATCTCAGTTTATCTGGCATAAGGTTCCAAGCTTTGGTTCCTAAAACTGTACCTGATTTCCCTCCCCTGGTTTTGTATCTATAGCAGGGGGTTTTAAGAAGATGCGCTGAAGAAGATCTGAGGGTCCTAGTTGTGGTATAAGGGGTGAATCTTGCTGACAGATAAGTTGGACCCTGTTTGTGTGCTGCTCTGAAAGTAAATAAGAGGATTTTGAATAAAATTCTCTTGTGTAAGGGAAGCCAGTGGAGATCTTTCAGAGCCGCCGGTGCGGAGGCTCTACGCGTAAGTTTCAGGACCAGGCGGGCTGCCGCGTGCTGGACCACCTGTAATCTCTTCAGTGTTGATTTATTGATCCCTGCCAGAAGGCTGTTACAATAGTCTAAGCGTGAGAGAATCAACGCCACTGCCACTGTTTTCCTGGCCGTTAGGGGGATCAAATCAAAGAATTTTTTTTAGAGTTTTGATTAGGCCAAAACAAGCCCCTGCCACTTTTAATACATGAGGTTTAAAAGAAAGGGAAGCATCAAATAGTACTCCCAGATTTTTTGCTACGTCAACCGTAGCCGGGGGAGCTATGACATCATCCGGCCACCAGGCCCTGGGTTGAAAAGGATAATCTTTCCCCATCAGAAGAATCTCTGTCTTATCCGTATTGCACCGGAGATGATTGTCTTTCATCCACTGGATGACTGCTGAAAAGCAGAGCTTAAAGTTTGCTTCTGCCGACGTAGAATCTTTGTCCAGAGATAGAATCAGCTGAGTATCGTCGGCATACGATGTTACTTCAATCCCAAAGGATGAGATGAGAAAGATAAGAGGGGGACATGTATATATTGAATAGGAGCGGGCTGAGGGAAGAGCCCTGAGGTACTCCTGTTGTGATGGACCGTTCAGGGAAAGAAAGCTGCCCAGGGAGACCGCTTGCCTACGATTGGTCAGGAAGGACTCGATCCAGGTCAGGACGATGTTTGAAATGCCGCTGGATTTTATTTGAGCCAGAAGTATCTCGTGGGAAATGGTGTCAAATGCCGCAGACAAATCGAGCAGGATAAGTACTGCTTTCCTGCCTTTGTCTGCGATTAATTTTAGTGTATCTGATATTTCTAATAGGCGGACTCTGTGGAATGTTTTGGGCGAAATCCTGATTGGCAAGGGTGGAATAGCATAGAGGTTTCGAAGAATTTTGAAAGCTCTTTATTGACTATTCTTTCCGTGATCTTTCCCAGGATTGGTAACAAAGATATTGGGCGAAGATTCAATAGGTTGGAGATGTCTACATCCTGCTTTTTCTTTAGGGGTTTCACTATAGCAAGTTTCCATTCGTCAGGAACTGTACCAGTGAGTAATGAAATATTTACAATATGGTTAATCACTGGGTTGACGATGTGTACCATTTGATGTAAAATCATCGGAGGACAAGCATCAAATGGTGAGCCCGATTTACAGGCTGCAATTGCTGACCGTGTATCCTCCAACGAGACAGGTTGGAAAACTTGCAAGCTGGGCCTACTGCCCGCAGGGTCCAGTTCCTGATCGATGTCGGATTCTGGTATCATAACTGTTCCAAAATCCTTTTGAATGATCTTAATCTTGTCATCAAAGTAATTTGCGATTTCTTTGCATAGGGTCTGAGAGGGGGGAATTTCTTTACACAATACTTTAGGATGAGTAAAGGATTTTACTATTGCAAAAATCAATTTTTGATTGTTATTGGCGTCCACTATTTTATTATGGAAGTAGTCTCTTTTTGCTATTTTGATGGATGTCTGGTATAGTTTTCTACTTATTTTAAAGGCTTGCCAGTCAATCAATCCACTTTATTCGATTAATTAAAATCATAAAAGTACAAGACATAAAATACATAAACACACACATACCTATACAAAATTTTGGGGATAAAAAGTTGGGCACAATCCTATTTGTGTAATTCAGCAGCATCAAAAAATACAAAAGTTAAAAAATTATTTCATTAGAGAATCAGCATAATACAGTATATAGCATAAAAATCCATACAATAGCAGCAATAGAACTAGTAATATTAAAAATAATCCACAGAATACTCAGCTTCAGCAAATGAGGTTAATCGGTTCGTTAAAATGCGTAACAATGTGCATATTTTTTTCCAATTTCTTCCTAATCCTAATAGCAGCAACCAAAAAACAAGCAATATTAAAAATGTCCCATGTATTACTTAACATTTGCAGATAAAGCAGTGCAGGTTTAACCTGTAGAAAACCCTTTTTATTTAATAGAGGGACTAAAAACTTCCTACGTATATCCAAATAGAGGTCACAGAACATTACAAAATGTAGGGTATCTTGTGTAGAAAAATTATCACAAGAACACGGTCCTGCATCCTCTGGCTTACACCACCCCTCATAGTTGCCCAAATTAAAATGAATCAAATTAAAACGGAACCTAGTCAGGAGCCAGCGATGGAACGGTTTAGTAACAGTTATCAAATACGGCTCAATTAATAACGACGTTTTTGTCAAAAAGTGAGCCCTAACTAAAGGTTTCTGTAGCTCCTTTTCTTCCCGTTCCAACATCAACATATTTATAAAATTCGTTCTAACCCCTTTCAAATCTTCCTTCCTAATCCTATCCGGGAATTCAAATAGTTCTAGCCGCCCTATTTTGGATAACATAGATCTAACATATGCAAGCCAATTAATGTTACTTACTTTATCCAATTTGACACAATCCCGCAATATCAAATGATTCAGGGTTAAAACTGGGTTAAGCCATACTTTGAGCCAGCAGAGTAACGGCGCTGTACGCAAAGTATCTGAGACATAACCCAGCCCCAATTCCTGGTGTATGGCAAAGGTTGAAGTAGATTGAGGAACAGACAGGAGACTACGTAAAAATTTGTTTTCCACTGTCTGTAGTCCTGCCTGTTGCTTGTATCCCCAAATAGATGAGCCATGCTGCAATAGCCAAACACTTAGATCTATATAATTTTATAATGGCCTCCACAGGTCTAGCTCCCAACCGCTGCGCAAACCCTAGTATGGCAGAGGTTGATCTAATTACTGCATTTTTTTTAATTTTTTGTTGGGGAACCCAAGAGCCTCTTTCATCAAACACTACTCCTAAATATGTAAACAAGGATACAGTCGTCACAACCCCCATTACAATAAAAAGTCTTTGCTTTAGGAGCTTTATGACTCGTGGTCATAATATGTGATTTCCGATATTTACTACCAGGTCTAAAGACTGCATATAGGCTCCAAACGCATCCAGAAGCCGCTGGAGACCTACTGCAGTTCGTGCCAAAAGAACGGCATCATCCGCGTATAGGAGAACCGGGATTGGACAGTCTCCTACACGCGGTATATCCAAGCTCGCCTCCACCAGAGATCTATCCAGGGCGTTAGTATATAGTGTAAAAAGCAGGGGAGCCAATATGCACCCCTGTCTTACGCCTCTTCCTGATTTAAAAGACTTAGAACACTTGCCATCTTGTGAAAGCCTAATTGATGCAGATAGGTCACTATGAAGATCAGCTAGGAAATAAACCAGACCCGGATCCAATCCCATTTCTAATAAAATACTCCACAGCTTCGACCCGTTAACCAGGTCGAAAGCTGAGGACAAGTCCATAAAAGCCATTTTAAGCGAGCCCTCTTTAGCCTTGGTATATTTACTAATTAATAAATACAGGTTGAGACATTGGTCCATAGTACTTCGTCCTTTTCTAAAACCGTACTGTAAATTAGAAACAATCTTGTTATCATTGGCCCAGTCTAAAATCTTTTCTAAAATCACTTTGCCCAAAATTTTAACCGTCGAGTCAATTAAAGATATCGGTCTGTAGCACCTCGGGTCCCCTCTCTGACCCTTTTTAAAAACTGGTATAATAATCGACTGAGACCAGGATGCGGGAAACCCACTCGTTCTCACTGCATTAAATACATTTGCAAGTATCTTAGCCCAAAATTTGGGGTTACACTTAAAAAGGTCTGCCGGGACACGGTCTGGACCTGGAGCTTTATTACTAGATGTGTCTTTTATTGCTCTCTCAACGTCCTCCTCATTAAAAATAAAGGATGCTGCAACTTGGTGGGTTGATACCTTAAAATAAGTTTCCATCGTCTCATCAGAACCATAAATTCCCTCAAAGTGAGCCAACCACTGAGCCTCTGTGATATTACTTTCCTGAATGTCGTTTTCCTGACCTGTAAAAAATGGGGAGTTAACAATAGACCAAAATCTAGAACTATCTTTTAACACATCGACTGAAACAAGATCATTCCAAGCCTCTGCCTTAATCTCTGATTTCCGCCTATGAACTGCGACCTTGTATTGTTTCCGTAACGACACTACCAATTCCCTATCTCGAGGAGAACATTTCAAGGCTAAAATAAGGGCACGGTGTGCTCGTGAGCAGTTTTCATCAAACCATTTTTCTCCTAATTTAGTTTTCATTTTAGAGTTGATGGTCAAATCCACTGATATCTGTCTACAGATACCAACAAAAGCTCCTAGGACCATATTTTCAGGACTTAAAGGGTTAGCACATATTGCGATATGTCCACTAGTTTTTAGGCAAAGATCTTTAAAGAAGGAATCTGGTACCACCTTCGACCACTTAAGCCTCCGCCCTTGATCACAGGTTACCATACTATTAACACCCAAATTTTCCCCACCGTTTCCCAAAAACCCACAGCTATTATCCAGTTCCAATATGACGGGGTTATGATCACTGAAAGATGAAACTATAGCGTTATAAAAAACTACCTTGTCAAGTAAAGTAGAGGACAAAAATATATAATCTATGATAGTGTCTCTAGCCTTGGATTTAAATGTAGGACAACGATCAAAATGATTAAAGAATGCTGGTTCAAAAAGATCGGCCCCCGACAAAAGGTTCTCTAGAGCCTCCCCTGGGGCGAGTGCTCAAAATGAGGGCTCACCGAATGAGTATGGGCTAAGTGATCTTCGATAAGACAATGCCGCTCACACAAATGTATATTAAAATCACCCATAATTAATATATGATAAAAAGTGGATTGATTAGCCCTATAGTCTTCTAAAAAGGAGTTCAACTTAATCAAATGTTGATTTAAAAAATCATTTTCCCCAGAATTATAGAAATTAATAAGTAATAACTTAAAATTATTTGCCCGGGTAACTTCTAATATCAGGGCATTAAATGAATCTACCTCTAGTCTACATAAAGAGCCCGCTAGCTTATTGGAGAGGAGGAACATCAAACCACCCTTAGCTCTACCAGCCGTAGCCGGGCGAGCGGGTAGAACATAGGATCTAAAACCATCCACCCAAAAACTATCCCCCTATCCCAGGTTTCTTGAAGCGCAATTATGTCGTAAGATCTTAAAACCTTCAACCAGAGTGGATCATCCCTTTTAGCTTTGAGGCCCGCAATATTCCAACTAATAGTTCTACAACTTGGGAGGATAACCACGCCTACATCATCTGAACCTGGATTTGTAGGGGATGGTTGTAAACTACCAACCACTGGTTCCACCAGTCAATCATTCTGATCCATCGAAGTGAGTGGAGAAAATCTATTTGAGACAGGTAAGCCTCCCTCCATAAACCTTGGTATCAAGGCTACCACTTTTTTGTATTACTTCTCCCACTTTAGTTTTACTAGGGTAAAATCCACTGCCATGACCCTGAAGCAGCCCCAAGTCAGGGAGGGAGGAACCAGTGAAAGTAGCCCCACTGGCCCTCTCAAAAGGCCGCCGAGCATTTAGCGGAGAGTAAAAATAACCCAAAGGTAAAGCCCTAATTTCCCCCCCATATAGTTCTGTTGCATCCCAGAACAGCCTATCAGCTATATCCTGTTTATTAAAATTAATTATAATACAGTCTCCTGGTACACATTTGGGGCCATTTCCCACCCAGGCCACCCGTCTAGTCATTATAATATGGTCTGATATCCCAGGTTGACCTGATGAATAATGATCACACCAATTTTTTGGCTTGCGCATCAGTGCCTCCGTTGGTTCGTTATCATGAACACTTAAAGGGGGAACCCCTACAAGAATCGCAACCAAAGGAGTGGCAGCCATAGGAAGGTCAATTCTACATTCTTTTGGGCTTCTCTTACTTTCTTTGAAGCCGATATTCTTGTTAATTACAACATTAGATCTTAAATCTGTAGATTCAGCAGGACTTTTATCAATTTGGGTCAAATGCCCTCCTTCTTGCATTCTTTCCTGGAACACATCCTGCCTAGCACCCTTTTTCGATTTTACCCCCTCACTTGGAACTACAAATTGGTGATTACCTAAAGATTTTCCTCGAGAATCTAAATTAGATTCTAACTGGGGAGTAGCTAACAAACCTGAATTATTTTTAACATGATTAACTTTTAAGTAAGAGTCCAGAATAGAGTCCATACGCTCACATTTTTTCTTCAGGTCAGCGACACACGAGTTCATAGTGTCAATTACATCTTTAGCAATATTAGTCAGTATGGATTCGAACCGAGCACTAAAAATCTCCTCCACCAAATTCCGTAGTAATAATTGAGTATTCTCGTCCAGCACCAAGTCTAACTTTGATGGGCAGTTTTTTTGGCCCTTCTGCCTCTTATTAATTTTCCTAGAGGTACTCCGTTCCCCCTGAGGCCTCGCAATTAAGTCCCTAGATGGATTTTCCCCGTCCATAGCAGAAACTTGCGATGGTACAGTCACTTCTCCAATTTCAACACTAGTCGGGGCCTGAGATTCAGAGTTCAATCTTACGCCACTAATCTGCACAACTGGATCCAGCGAAACAGGAGCATTAGATAGTGGCTCAGAATCCTCAACACCTCCTCCTTCATTATATCTTGAGCCTAAACCTAATTCCTTTTCGGCATTAGCTATCTCGTTAGTCAATGCTCCCACGGCCGAAGTCAGGTATGAGATTATAGATGATGATTGTCTCGGGACTTTAGATTTTGCACCTCCCTGGTCATGGCTACCACAAAGTTTGCGCTTACCCATAGTTAGATGTTAGGGGAATGGCCCAGCCCAGCCTCTGACGGGCTTTGACGGGCGCGGACGGGCTGCGGGAGAGCTACACAGCTGATAAGCGCCTCCAGGTGCACCGATAACGCCCCCAGCAAGCGACTCCCACTGCCTGCTGGGGGTGGTAGTCCAGCCGTTGCCCTCACGGCAGAAATGACAGTGCCGTTCCCCTCACGGCAGGAAAAGCGATGGCGAAGTGTGGGCAGGAGCCGTTCACCTCACGGCGATGTCCAGGGATCAGGTAGGGTGAAGAAAAGACCGTTCCCCTCACGGTACTGCTGTCAGCTGTGAACGCGTCACGTACCATTTAGTCTGACAATCACAATAATGCGTCTTCTTCTGTTTGGTGTTTTCATCCATGTAAGGTTTTCTGATGGATTTTCTTCTGCAGGACACAATCACGTGCCTTCAGTCTCCTGATGCATCTTTTTTTCAGTCTTGTAACTCGTACCTTGAGTGGTCGCGCGGTTCCAGGGTCTCAGGAAAGCCCGCGTGACGCCAGCAGCTGCAGGCTCTGAGTCTGCTAACCCGGGGCTGCCTTCCCCTGCGCTCCTGCGCTCCGAGCTGCTGCTCCTTGGTTCTCCGGCTTGCCAGTCTACTGGGTCATAGGCCCTTCTCCACCTGCGTTCTGACTGCTTGCATTTGAAACGTTGTTTAGCTAGATCTGGAGTGAACCAGGGATCTTTGTGTAATTTGGTTTTGCTTATTTTCCCGGAAGGTTTAAGAGGAATTAATTCGTCACTTATTGATGTCATCCAGGTGTGGGAATGATGGGAATCCTCTATACAATCCCCAGTGAGGGCTGGGGTACGGTCTTGTGCAATTTTGGCCAACATAGGGTTGGAAGCCAATTGGGAGCACTTACGCCTGGGCTGTATCACAGCAGCCTTCTTGGCTATATAGGTGGTATTAGGTATTGTGATTTTCAAAGGAATGAAATCATGGTCCGACCATGTCTGGGGTATGGGAGGGTCTGTTGAGAGGAGGGAAAAATTAGTACAAACCCCATCAAGTGTATGTCCTGCCCGATGTGTCGACGATCCTACTAATTGGCATAATCCAAATGGTTTGATTATTTCCCTGAAGGTAGCCACCCCTGGTTCGCTACAATTTTCCAAATGGAGGTTAAAGTCTCCAAGGATGGTGAAATTAGCGTATCTGAGCAGGTAGTGGCTAAGCGTTTCCCCTAGAGCTTCTAGAAAAGTAGTACTAGAGCCGGGTGGGCGATAGACAAGTGCTCCGGAAAAAGAGAGGGAGGCATTTATTATGAAGCAGAAGCCAAGGCTTTCTGCTCCCTTGAGAGAATGAAGATCAAAGTTTTTACATTGTAGTGAATCCCTATAAATAATAGCCAACCCCCCTCCTCTATCTGCTCCTCTATCCTTCCTACAAATCGTGTAATTGGGGGGGAGTGCAACTACAATATCTAGGTTGCACCTATCATTTAGCCAGGTTTCAGTTATACACATGTAATCTAATTCATTTTCTGCGATTAACTCTCTAATATCCAATGCGTGTTTAACCATGGAGCGGGCATTAATTAATCCCACTTTTATCATGAAATTACCGGGAGTGGAATCTTCGTTCTTTTCGGTCAGTGTGTACTCTGGGTCAGTAAAAGGTAACTCAGCTCAACAGCTGATACTGGTGACAGGTCCTGTAACTTTATTTACTTTTAAATGGGTATCACAATTACCGTTAATGTCCAATTTCCTTAGCAGAGTGGAAGAAAGCGGCTTCCCTGACAGAAAGCCGGCAGCATGCCTGGCGCTGGCCGCTGTCTGGACGCGGACGGGCTTGCCTTTGGCGCGCCACCGGCGCACCCCGTGCGCGCGTCCGCTACGCGTCCGGCAAAACATTTCTTTTAAATACTCAGGCAGACTCCCGCCACCGACCCGTAAGCCTACCGGAAGTGGGGGTGGTCTCAGTGGGAGGGAGCGTGGTTAAACAGCATTTCTCCGTGCAATCGGCAACAAGAATGCCGCGACGGACCGGAAACGGTGGAATGAGTGCAAAGTGCAAATAACAATGTGCAAGCAAGCGCGACTTCAGATAAATTGTCAACTATATGCTAACAGCAGAGACCAACAAATGTCCAATTTATAGGTTAAAAGTAAGTGTCTAGGCTAAAAAAGTACGAAATTTTAAAAGACAGTTTCCTTTCTAAAACAACGTTTTCAGTTCACCCTTTCCCTTTCCCTTTTTATGCCGACCTTAATCCGCTGCGCGACCGGCGGGACAGCTCTTTTAAATACTCAGGCAGACTCCCGCCACCGACCCGATAGCCTACCGGAAGTGGGGGTGGCCTCAGTGGGAGGGAGCGTGGTTAAACAGCGTTTCTCCATGCAATCGGCAACAAGAATGCCGCGATGGACTGGAAACGCTGGAATGAGTGCAAAGTGCAAATAACAATGTGCAAGCAAGCGCGACTTCAGATAAAATGTCAACTATATGCTAACAGCAGAGACCAACAAATGTCTACTTTATAGGTTAAAAGTAAGTGTCTAGGCTAAAAAAGTCTGAAATTTTAAAAGACAGTTTCCTTTCTAAAACAACGTTTTTAGTTCACCCTTTCCCTCTCCCTTTTTATGCCGACCTTAATCCCTCACCTTAACACACACACACTGCAGGCTGCGTGTTTTGGTACAGACCCAAGTGAAGAGTCAACATGGCACACATTCCTGTGTGCCATGCCCACCAACACTGCCTGTGGTATGGGTAAGTCACCCCTCTAACCGGCTACCCAGACCTAAGGCAGGGTGCACTATACCACGAGGGGATAGCTGCATGAGCAATATGCCCCTACAGTGTCTGTGCCATTCACAGACATTGCAAGTGCAGTGAAGCCATTTTGAGTACATGGGCTGGGAGTTTGCCATCACAAACTCCACAGCTCCATGAAGGCTTTACTGAAAACTGGGAAGTTTGGTACCAAACCTCTCAGCATAATAAACCCACACTGATGCCGGTGTTGGATGTATTAAAAATTGCACTCAGAGGGCATCTTGGAGATGTCCCCTGAAAAACGACCGACCTCTAGTGTATTGGCTGACTGGTCCCCACCAGCCAGCCACCACCAGATAGCATGTTTCTGACCTCAAAGGGTGAGAGCCTTTGTGCTCTTGGAGGTCAGAAACAAAGCCCGCTCTGAGTGGAGGTTGCTTCACACCTCCCCCTAGCAGGAACTGCAACATTTACCGGCAAGGCTCTCACCTTGTGATGTAGGAGTGTCCACGTTAGCCCGGCACTACCTCATTGGGTCTCCAGGAGCTGAGGTCAAGCCCTCTCTTAGAAATTCTCCATCTTGGATTAATGAATTAGGCCCAATAAGAACAGGGATGTGCCCCTCTCCCTAAAGGGAGGAGGCACCCCAAAAGGTGCAGTCACCCTAGGGGACAGTAGCCATTGGCTACTGTCCCCTGACCTCAGTATAGTCCTTAACTTTAGTATTTAAGTACTCCCCTGAACCTTGTTGCTCAGATTCGACGGACCAAAAGAAGAAGATGGAAGAAGACTGCTGCTGGACTAGGAACTGACTTAGAGACCTTCCAGCCTTCAAACAATAGCCAAGAACCTCCCTGTGGGCTAGAGGCGCTACTCCCAGGCGTCCCCCGATACAAAAACCACAGTAGTTGATGACCGACACTTGTGTTGACGTGACTCACTACTACAAAAGGAACCACAAGACCGCAGCGGTAGAGGACCGACACGTGTGTCGACGCGACTCTGCCCTGCCAGTAGAAAGCACCACAGCCGGATGGCCTCCATGACCTAGAGGGATCCTCTCGATCCAAGTTGATACCAGCTCCGTTCCTGAGAGCCTGTCCCCTCCTCCAAGTGGCCCTGTCTGCCTCCTCCTGCCCCGCCTGCTTGACCGCGGCCTCTCTGAGATGGCCCAACATCGGCAGAACTCCTCCATCCCCTGCGCATCTCCATCCCCTGCGCATCTCCATCCCCATGACCCCAACTGCTGGGCTGGTGGTGCCTCCTTTCGATCTACGGGACTCGCTGATGATGATCACAAGGTCCTGGCGTTGGCAGCCTACTGAGCCCCATTCACTCCTATTGCTCTCCGCTGGCCAGAAGAGCAAACATCATTGCCGGTATCGACCACCACGGTGTGGATACCTAACTCTGCACCCAGCCGTCTCAGTGCCGCTGGTGGGGCAGTGCCCAGCTTAGGCTGGGCCTTGCCCAGGGTCGGACTAACCCCTGAAGACTGACAACTTAAGTCCTGTACTTACCTACTGATGCATAACCCTGTTTTTCTTTCTTAGGATTGCATTGCCTTCTATCGATTACCTGCAACTATCTATCTTGTACTAGTAATGAATGTTACTGTTTTGAATTGACAATACCAACGTACTTCCAAGTCCATAAGGTAGTCCTACTGCCTTTTTGAAAGTATTACCTGCCTGTAACTGAGTTCAACTTGGTTCCTAAAATAAAAGTAACTAAAGTAATATTTTTACAAAACATTGGACTGGAGTTAGCCATTGAGTGTGTGTTCCTGTCTTGTATGGGTGTGTACAACAAATGCATTCACACTACCCTCTGATAAGCTTAACTGCTTAGCTCAGCTACCACTAAATTGAGGTAAGGTATTATCTACTTTAACCTCTGCCATACCTTTAGGGACTCACTGGACTCTGTGCACACTATGGCTCTTTTTGGTATAGAATATACAGAGCCGGCTTCCTACACCATTGGTCTTATATAAACCAATCAGTCTTAAAACCCAACCATCAAATAACTCAAGAACAAGACTCTTTCAGTCTTTCCTTTAACTAAGTAATTAATGAAAGCCTGCATTCAGCAAGCAATACCAAACATGGCAACAATGTGAATTGCTTCCCTCTTACTCTGTAAGTTCAAGTTAGCCAAAATCACACATCTGCTAAAGAAATCCCACATTGACCTTAATAGGTAGAGATTAGTCTCAACGTATTTCTCCCTACCCAAAGTTTTAGAACGCATTGAAATAAAATAGCTGCAAGACAGTTTCTTCACAATCAATCAGAGTGCCAAACAATCAGGTTTCCAATTCTTTCACAACATGGAGATGGTGATGCTTTATATTAGAAAAGACCTTTAATTCACAACCTGGAGATGGTGATGCTTTATATTAGAAAAGACCTTTAAATGTCCTACAAAGCAAATAACCAAGCCATGAAAAATTAATTTAGACCTAAATACAGCATTTGAAACAGTCAACTATAATATTCTGCTTCAGAGTTTACTGAGACATCTGAGCACCTATACCAAGGTTCTAGAATTAATGGTTAACATAATTTCCCTCAAACCGTACTCAATGGGCCAGAAGCCCAATTCAGTGGACCAAAAATGGAAGATAATTTGCTACAATTGTCAATGTTAGTGAATCACTAGTGAAGTCAAGTCAAGAACAACATTATTCGGTTCATCTGGACCATATTGCCTTTTTTAAAAACAGGGACCACTAGAGCCTCTTTCCAGGATGCAGGCATGGGACCAATGATAGCTGCCTTAAAAACATTCGTCAACAGTGGTGCCCACAATTTAGGATTGTTTTTGAAAAGATCGAGGGGCACCCGATTTGGGTCTTGCGCTTTCAAGCAGATCCCCTGTGCTATCGCCTCCTCCACCTCGGATACTGTGATAGATAGACTAAATTGGGTGGCTGCAGATAGATCTCCAGGCAGATCCCTTGTAAAATGTTCTACCTTCTTACCTAGCAGGTTAAAGATACCAGAAAAATGAGCTACCCAAACATCCAACAAAATAAGTGAGTCTATCTGCCTCCCTTCTACAGAAACAAACGGGCAGTTAATGACTTCCCAAAATTTTCTTGTGTCTTTTAAGGCCCCTGCTCTCTCCAACTTCCCATGCAGAGCTTCTCATATCAGCTTTTCTTTCCTCAATCACGAGTTTATATTTATTCCTTGCAGCTTTAACCAAATCACTATTGTGCGGAGTAGTTTGGAGTGCCCTTTTTAATTCTTTATGAGCTCTGGTACATTCGGAATTAAACCATCGGGCCTCCTAAGGTTCCCTAGGCTGTGTTCTCCTGGTCGGTCATTTGGCTACATCATTGCACATTGTGCCAAACTCTCGGACAACATCCCCTGGGGAAGAGTCTAAGTGCAAACATTCCATTATTGAGTGTTAATTTCCTCTGATAGTGTCTTCCTCAAACGTTTGTGGGTTAATCTTGCCCCAATTTATTCTGATGCCCTTGTTAGCGTGGTGGTAAAGCAGGCATTCATAGCCCTCTCTTGCCTGGATCTGTACATTAAGGGAGGCGATGAGGGGATAATGGTCACCCGCACAATTTGGTTCCATCCTAAAATCATGAACAAAAGAAATACAATTCCTAGATATCAGCATAAAATCAATAAAACTGGCCTGCCACAGCCAGTATAAGTAGGACACTGTGGTGAAGAGTCAGTGATCATGCTATTCATAAAATCCAAATCGTTCCCTATAAGAATAGAATTTAGGGCTTCACCCTGATGCGCATGAACAAAATGGGGCTGGGGTTGATCCTCAGTATCTATCAGCCCGCACACACAATTGCAACTATGTTTACAGATTGTGCAGTTAAAATCCTCCACTCACAGGATGCATAATGGTTGCCACTTCCCAGTGACTTGTGTAATCTCTAATAAAATAGTGTTGCACCTGGCAATATGTTGCAAAATATCTTATAAATTAGCCAGTTGCTGGAATTCATTAATCCCATAATGGAATCGCAATGTAGCAAATCACTAAAAATCAAAGCACCCCTGTGGACTCACATGAAAGCAGAGCGGAAACCAAAGAGCGCAATCCACCCAAATCCATTATCACCCTTGCAAAAATGGCCACAAGAGGGACAAGTGACAGCATTGATGCAAGCTAGTAGAGCAAGAAGATGCTCAAACATTTTGGTGTTGGAGGCTAATTAGGAATGTTCCAAACTTACAGAAAGAATGCATTGAAGGTTCCAGAAAGCACTGAAAAGTCATATGGGCCAGAATACACAGCAAAGTAAAACCACTGAGAGTATCACACCATTTAGATGAAGAGCTACACAAGTGGTGGAATGCCACACAAAGAAAACAGTAACAACAAAGATTTGTAATTCTGTTGGGATAGACCATGGCCTCTCTCAGTAAGGCCCTTCAACTTCAAAAGACCTCCTGGTGGAGCACACCCTTATACCCGAGGCAGTACATAGACTGAATAATTGTTTAAATATTGGGCTATCAGCCACATGAAATCCTAGTTATCTCCGGTTCAGCACTATACTGACTGTATCAACTTAATATAAATTACCATGGCTATGCAGTATTTGGCATAACAGGTGACATGTACATGTATTGTAGTGTTTGTGGTTTCTGTGTATGTGTGTGTGTGTGTGATGTCCACAATTGGCTCCTGAGGCATGTGGATAGTTGCCTATTGTATGGACATCTTTATTGTCTTTCACTGCTTTGTCTATACATTTGTTTGATTTCCTCCTCAGGTTTGTAATGCAATGTAATGTAAGGTGTATTTGTAGAGTTCTGCCTGTCCCCAGGAGGGTATTCAGGCACTGAGTAGGTGACTGTAGGCATCTAGTGAGGCTTGGCCTGTGTAAATGCAGTCTCAATGGTACAGCAAGAAGATAATTGAAAAGCAAGGTCTTCAGCTTCTTGCAAATTTCGGAATGCGAGGAGGAGCCCCTGATGTGTTCGGGGAGGTTGTTCCAGGATTTTGCAGTTTGGTAGGAGAATGATAGACCGCCCGTTCTGCTTCTGTAGATGCGGGGGGATGCGAGTGATGCTTAGCAAAGTTGCCTGGTGGGTTGGTATAAGTGAAGCTGGTGATTGAGGTATACCGGTCCCGCGTTGTGTAGTGACTTAAATGTGTGTGAGAAGTTTGAACTGGCAGTGCTTTTGGATGGGGAACCAATGGAGCTCCCTGAAGAGTGGTGTGGTGTGGGATTGAAATGACAGTTCAAGGATGAGTCTGGCGGAAGAGTTTTGGAAAGTATTTAATATAAATCACCATGGCCTAATCCCTGCATTCTATGCTTACATGCAGCCAATGGCTTGGCACGTCATGCACAAAACAGAAGCACTTGAATTCTTGCCTCGTCAAACCCTTGTAGCGTAAGTGCTTTGGAGAATGAGGCCATGCATAAGGATATCCTGGACTTACATAACTCCATCAGCAGCAAGCCCAAACACTGCAAGCTGTAACCTGAGGTCACATGTCACACAACTAGAATCATCACACCGTAGAATGCAGTTAATGCACAAACATGCAGTTGAAGCTCTCTGAACAGTGGTGTGGTGTGAGAACGGAGTGACAGGTCAAGGACGAGTCTGGTGACAGAGTTTTGGATAGTTTGAAGTCTGTGAAGAAGATGGGTTGGGATGCCGGCATAGAGTGTGTTGCCGTAGTCCAATCTGCTTGTGATTAGGGACTGTTTGATGGTGCATCTGGTGTCCAGTGGGAGCCACTTGAAGGTTTTATGTAGCATGCGGTTTCCCTAACAATGTTGGTATAATTCATGAATAATCTATTATATCCTCTATGCTTCTGTCTGGACCTCATATTTTTACCTAAATAATGGAATGCCAATTTCTCCCTTTCCCCCTTCACTACCCATTTTGGAATGTTCTATTGTTAGTTTAGAATGATGAACAACGACCCCTCACCTCAGTTGGAGACTGAAATAAAACCTGTTTCTATTCTATTCTGTGTGGCCCATTACTACAAATGTCGCCATCATGTTACATATTTTGCTTCATACTTCTTGTGGGGTGACTGATGACCAACTTCAGAGGAACATATGTGTCTGTGTATAACTACCTCTGTTGTGGCTTTCCAGGTGCAGAAGAGGTGCATTCTGCTGGTGCTTATATTGTTGAGAAATACAGCAGTGTTAGCACCTGCTTTCATTTTGCACACTTTTTCATGCTATTTCGACTTAGGTTGCGATTATCGATGTTGTGAATGTGTGTTTGTGTTACATCTGCGCCCAAAACGTGCATTGTGCATGTATTATTGAGCCTTTTGTTCATCATGATTCTAATTCTTATTTTAAAATAATATATGTTAAATGCTATGACAGAAGTTAAGAATGGTTGCTCTTCCTCCAGCTTGTTTCTCAACCGACCTCAGATCACTCCCTCAGCATTCTATTTTCACAGCACGCTTCCAAGCGTACCTGCCGGAAACTAGAGAAGAAATGGCACAGTGATAAGACACCGGACAGCCACGCAGCCCACAAAGACACCATCCGTAACCACCACCACCTCATCAAGTCCGCCAAGAGAATCTCCTTCAAAGACCGCCTAGACAACAACGCACACAACAGCAAGGAGCTTTTCAACATCGTGAAGGAACTCTCCAACCCCAGCTCCAACACCAACGACATCCCGCCGTCGCAACCCCTGTGCGATTCCCTCGCCACCTTCTTCCACCGCAAGATCGCCGACATCCACGACAGCTTCAACACCCAGACAGCCCCAACTAAGATCGATGCACCAGACCCGCCGCACACCATCGACCACGACCCCCTGCCAGCCTGGGCCAGCGTGAACATCGAGGACACCATCAAGACCATGAGCACAATACACTCCGGCTCCCCGTCAGACCCTTTCCCGCACCACATCTTCAACAAAGCCAGCAGCTCCATCGCACCCCACCTGTGCAACGTCATCAATCTCTCCTTCGAGACCGCGACCTTCCCAGAGAGCTGGAAACACGCAGAGATCAACGCCCTACTCAAAAAACCCAAGGCAGACCCGAGAGACCTCAAGAACTTCCGGCCCATCTCCCTGCTTCCGTTCCCAGCCAAGGTCATCGAGAAGATCATCAACAAACAGCTAACCCGATACCTCGAAGAAAACAGCATCCTGGACCCATCCCAATCGGGGTTCCGCAGCAACCACAGCACTGAGAATGCCCTCAACGCCGCCACCGACGACATCAGGATCCTGCTGGACAACGGTGAGACCACAGCCCTCATCCTGCTGGACCTCTCCGCCGCCTTCGACACTGTCTGCCACCGCACTCTACGCGCACGCCTCCACGACGCAGGGATCCGAGACAAGGCCCTGGAATGGGCCACCTCCTTCCTCGCCGGCAGAACCCAGAGAGTCCGCCTCCCACCATTCCGATCCGAAGCCTCCGAGATCATCTGCGGCGTACCCCAGGGATCGTCCCTCAGCCCAACACTGTTCAACATCTACATGGCCCCGCTCGCACGCATCGCCAGACAGCACGACCTCAACATAATCTCCTACGCCGACGACACTCAACTGATCCTCTCCCTCACCAAGGACCCCCTCGCCGCCAAATCCAACCTCCATGAAGGAATGAAGGCCGTCGCCGATTGGATGAAGATCAGCCGACTAAAACTGAACACGGAGAAGACAGAGGTCCTCATCCTCGGCTCCAACCCCTCAGCCTGGGATGACTCCTGGTGGTCAACGACGCTGGGAGCAGCCCCGACACCCACCGACCACGCACACAACCTGGGAGTCATCCTCGACTCAACGCTCTCCATGGCCAAGCAAGTCAACGCAGTCTCATCCTCCTGCTTCAACACCCTCTGCATGCTTCGCAAGATCTACAGGTGGATCCCGACAGACACAAGAAGAACAGTCACCCAGGCCCTCGTCAGTAGCAGACTTGACTATGGGAACGCCCTCTACGCGGGAGCCCCGGCCAAGCTCATCAAGCGACTGCAACGCATACAAAACGCCTCCGCACGCCTGATCCTCGATGTACCACGCCACAGCCACATCACCCCCCACCTGAGGAACCTGCACTGGCTCCCCGTCGACAGGAGAATCTCCTTCAAACTCCTCATCCACGCACACAAGGCACTCCACAAGACTGGCCCAGCCTACCTCAACAGACGACTCCTCTTCTACGTCCCCAACCGCCAACTCCGCTCCGCCGACCTCTCCCTCGCCACCGTCCCTCGCATTCGAAGAACTACCACCGGCGGCAGATCCTTCTCCCACCTCGCCGCCAAGACCTGGAACACCCTTCCACTAAGCCTACGACAGACCCAAGACCTGCTGACCTTCAGGAGGCTACTCAAGACCTGGTTGTTCGACCAGTAGCAGCACCCCCCCCCCTTTTTTCCCTAGCGCCTTGAGACCCTCGCGTGTAAGTAGTGCACTTTACAAATTCTGTGATTGATTGATTGATTGATTGATTATGACTCAGGAGCTCTTAATGATCATATTTTAAGTGACCACTCTTAATAATAAGTTGATCATTCCAGTGGTGCATAGCAGTTTTGATGCAGCGTTAGTGTCAACTAGCTTCAGAAGGTTGATATACTCAATCATTGGCACCACTTTCCGTCATGAAGGGCCAGTTTGCATCAAGCATGCACTTACTTGCACTTATGGTGACTAATCCTGGGCCTGGATTTCTGCACATCCATTAGCGAGTTGTGCTCATAGCCTCAACATCACACAACCTACCTGTGTAGCAGCAGAATTCTGCTTCCCACCACTCCGGTAAATATTGATTGATGTTTGTTTTCAATTAATTGTCCAATTGACCAGTGCTTGTTATAATAACTATATCACAAAACGTATTACAAAAGTGAATGCAAGGATATGCTGGCCAAGATGAAAAGAGAAATTCCTCAGTTAACAGAATTAATTAAGTCAAATACAACTCAGTGGCCAATTCTACCTGTGAGTGTCCTAAACTAGAACACGTAGTGGCTTCTTCGTTCTTTTGTGTGGTAATACTGCACCCCATAAATGCCTGTAGCAGGGGCGTCTCCTCCGTTTGAGCGGAGGTGTGTCACCCCACTTAAAAATCCCCCCAATGCCCTGAGATGAAAAATAAAAAGGTAATTCAATACCATTTTATTTTTCATCCTCCTATCCTGAACCGAGCATCAGGACGGGGGCAGGCCGCTGCTGAATGACAGCAGCAGGGAGGAGGGTGGGCTGTATGGACAGCCATCTTGCGACGGCCAGCCACACATGCACACTTTAAAACCTCTAACTCAGCTGTTTTAAGACAGCTGGGTTAGAACAAGTGCAGGCTTCCAGAGCGCTGTGGGGCGCCGAATGAGGCAGCTCCCTCCAATCAGGGCGCTGCTCTCATAGCATGAGAGCAGCACTGGGATTGGTCTAGGGAGTTTCCTGGTGGCTTAGCTGCAGCCGCAAGAGGTCGGGAGCAGGAAGTCCCGTCCTAAGGTAAGTTTACTTTTCCTATAATTAAGTTTATTTGCGCTCCTATCCTAAGGTAAGTTCACTTGTATTATATTTTAAGTTTACTTGCGCACATGCCCGTTTATTTTTATATTTTAAAATTTTATTTGAGCGCACACGCCTTCCCCCCTCCCATTTATGCCAGCCACCACCGACCATAGCACATGATTTTGAGTATTACACTTCGAAATGCATGATAGCTCGATTATACTGCATGTTTGCACCTGTTCCAAGTTGTGGAACTCGTAATGCTGTTGTCTTTCACTGCAAACATTTCATCAAGTTTTACCTGGAGGCAGTAATTCTCTGATGCATTGAAATCCTGATTCTGGTGTAAATTTCTGATTGCTTCCTCATCAGGATGGACATAAGACTCAGAAAGAGGTAATGAGGGGCATGCAGCAGAAACTCATTCTGCAGATCTCTACCACTTATATCTTACATCACTATATCATTTTATATTTTTGTGTCAATTATTTACCTGACTGATGCATTGTGACTGGTTTCTGACTTAAGTAAAAACATACGAATGAATTATAATAGTCTGCAGCTTATTTATGCTCCTGAGCATATATATACATATATATATATATATATAGAGACAGACAGACAGACAGACAGACAGACAGACAGACAGATAGATAGATAGATAGATAGATAGATAGATAGATAGATAGATAGATAGATAGATAGATAGATAGATAGATAGATAGATAGATAGATAGATAGATAGATAGATAGATAGATAGATAGACTCACATGTCCTTTCCAGCGCTGGGATAGAGGATAGCAAGTGTGTATTATATGATTCTCATTTAATGATACAACATTTAAGGAGGAGAAAATGCACCTAACTTAGTTACAGTTCGCTGTTTGGCAAGAATAAACAGTTGTAAGGAGATTACATCTCCAAAGGTGAAAGAGAGGTCAACTTGTATAATTATATAACCTGCTGAAACGAGGTCACCTGGCCCACGCTTCAGCCTGCTGCTAATCCAATTTGAGATAGACATGGCCCTGTCTTTATTGAATTTCGCTACGCACCAAACATTGTCTCCAAATGTAATCACACAGGTCACAAATGCAGTCTCAATTATCACAGAAAAACTCTTGTGATGTAAGTAAAAGCCGCAATCAATTGAAAGGAAGTATAAACTGAAGACTACCATGATCTGACGTGCAACATGGGCACAGCTGTGCTAATTTAGTGCACCCTATAGACGTGGTTCCACCAAAATGCTAGAGGAAGCAGAAATGACGGCTTGCACCTTTTGAACCCCTGATCACAGGCTTGACTTCTTGCCTGTCATTTAGACACTCAACTGCTCTTATTTGCTGCTGAGGGACTTAGGGAAGGGCAGGAATGGAGCAGAGGTCTTCGAGCCCTCTTGCTGACAATCTTCATGATCCCTGAAACCAGGGGTTACAACAATAGCGCAAGAGCAACCAAGGGGCAAACAAGGGGAAGTAATACCTGCCCTTGGCTACCCATAATTAACCACCCATGGGCACTGTTCAGTGCATTGCATTTATTAAGTTTTCAATGCACATGGAATCCAGTGGTGCGGGAACAATTTTCATAGTGGGGCTGTAGTCATCAATATTACATCGCTGATGTCATGGGGACTGTGAAAAATCTAAGGGGCTCATTACGATGGCGGACGGAAAAGCATTCCGACCGCCGTGCTAGCGGGAAAGTTCCGCCCGCAGGTACCGCGGCATAACCGCCGGCCAGATTAGGATGCACCGCCAGAAACACCCTACCGCGGCAGTCGGATTCCAGAATTCAGCGGCGGAAAAGCTGAAAATCCGTCCGTGGTGGTCGGATTTGCTGCGGAAAGGCCAAAGACCGCCATTTCCCCAGCGGACAGGAACACATGGAGCTATCCGCAGTATTGCCACCACCATCCTCGATTGGCCGGATTCTCCGCAGCGGTGTGGTGGGCTGTTTGTGGCATCGTAATACAACCGGCGGTCGTAACCGCATTCCGCACGGCAGTCCCTCCCTTTTGGCTCCGTCCGCCACCGCTGCGGAAGGGGATTCCTGGTGGTTCCCGAAACACCGCAGTGGATTGGAAATGGGCTATCTTTGCCCATCATAATACGGCGGATGCAAGGACCGCCGATGGAGTGCGGAAAAGGCCATTTTCCGCCAGCACCGCGGATGTGCTACCGCCCGCCATCGTAATCAGCCCCATAGTGTCACACAAAGAATAAGGCCCTAATTACAAGTTGGTTGATACATTCCAACCCGTGTGTTAACCTCTTGTTTAGGTTCGGGTTGGAATAACGAGCTGGCAAGTATTTAACACGTCTGATAATTATTGGTTGCATTAAATACCTCAAACTTTGTTACATTTTAGCAAATCAAACCTGCTGAAATTTTATGGTGAAAAAGTATACCGTATTTACCATATTATGTGGATTTTTGTGTGCTAAACACCAAAATCTGCATGCTATTCCCCACCACCTCGTAAAAAGTGTTATTTATCCCTCCCGATAAATAGCATACCCTGTGGTATCGTAATTTTATCAGGATCGATAAATAGCATCTAAACTCTTAATCTGGGTCAAAGTGTAGCAAATAAGCCACCCCTATTCAGCAAGAGATAGGTAAGGCTATAGTATGTAGCTGATGGTGAATTTTGGAGCACACTGTCGCAAATATGTTACAAAAGCATGGTGCGGTAGCACATTTTCATTTAAAGAAAGCATATTTTACATTGAGGTGGCCGCTAACTTTGAGAAGACATAGTTTTACTGATAACACTTTTAGCGCACAAATGATGTGTGGAGTTCAGGTTTTAGTAAGTATATGTCATTTTCACATCACCATGTAAAGTGCCTTGGTTTGTTTTGATCCTATTAAAATCTTTGTTTGCATCACACTTCAGAATTACATAAAAGGTTCATTTGTGCTTTCCTAACTGCTGATATATTTTGAAATATTTGAACAATTCATTTACAGGAAAAATCAACACCCTGCAGCCTTTCCATTTACACCAGCAAGACTGCACTACTGTTCACTTTACAAACTCCTCTCCAATCAGAGCAAGAAAAGTAAACACCAATCTCTGTGTAAAAAGAATAAGCAGCAATTTGTCAGAAGACATAGCCTGGCATTTGAACTCTGTCTTTAAACACACAGCAAATGTAACAAGATAAACACAAAATGTAAAGGCATCTTTATTGCTCATTTACCTTTGGAACTCCAGTATCGTTATTTTTCTGATGCTGCAGCCCCCCAGCACAGATTTACGACAGAACCACGCATGCCTTTACCACGCATGCCTTTACCGGGCAGTCTTTACAACGCATATATCGTAACCATGCATGTCTTTATTACACATGCCTTTAACACAAACATACATAGGCTTACATTAAAGTAACCATTACCCATATAGCTTTACTAGGCAAGCATTTACCATGCTTTATTTGAATGGAAAACATTACAATTAAATATAGAAAAACTTATAATATTCATTTAGCCAAATATATTTAAATATACAGAAATATATTTTTACAATCATTAAAAGTACTGTTGGGCAGCGCATATGTGTTCAACAGAAAGCAACACAACGCAAAACAAAACAACACTTCGCAACAGTACGCAAATGTTTTTAACCTAAACAAAACAACACTGAAATAAAAGTAGTATGTTTTCCATTTCTACACAATGTGTAACTCTGTCCCCAACCAAGATGGAAGATGAAGACTCGGAGCAAGGTCAAATACATGTCAAAGAATTATAATTTTAGTTCTGTATTTGTTCTAAAAAAAACACAGATTACAGCTGTTATTTTACCGAAAATTGGAGTTAAACCTTACTATAAAAACAGGCATTCACCATTTTGTGATAAGTGGTACACTGCCTTCAGAAGTGACCAGACGCACAGGAGAGAGCAGGACGACTACAGAGACATTATTCAAAACAGTGCCATCTGTCTGTCACAGTAAGTATAAATAAAAGCATTAGTATGTGTTCAAGGAGAATAACGTGACAGCTTGACAGCTGATAAATTTAAATAACATTTTTTTTAACATTTTCAGAATTTATTTTCTATGGAGTACACCAATTTTAAGAAATTTCTATTTGTCTACAAGTAGACATTTGTGTAAGCTGTAAGTGAAAATAAATGTAAACATTTTATTTCAAATAGAAAAATGAAAACTTGCAATATATTAAATACAGAGCAATTTTCTATAATTTGTTCACAAACAATATATATTCTAAGAAGATACCATACAATAACTGTGAGAACAATATTACTATTTCAAATCCAACAATTGTTACCTCAGGGAAAGTACTGGACAGTGGCTGGGGGGAACATTTACTATTCCTACTCCCTGTCAAGTGTTACCTCAGAGAAGTTGCTGGACAGTGGCTGGGGGGGCAAATGTACTACTCCTGCTCTGGCAAGTTTTATCTCAGGGAAGGTGCTAGACAGTGACTAGGGGGCTGATTTATGTGTTTTACGACAAGCATATAACATAAAAAAACTTGGAAAATCAAAACTGAAACATACATTTTTTATCTCATTTGAACATATCATACATATATCTTTTCCCCACATTTAGTTTAAAATGATCTTCAAGCTAAAGAAAAACCAGAGACAAGCCAGTTCACAACAACTCTAATGAAATACTCTCTCAGGTAAAATCACTTCCAAAATTAAACAATCATTTCTTTAACTTAAAGTCACAAATGATCATGAACAGATTAAGTATATAAATTTCTTGCAGCACAATAGGAAAACAACTTTTTTACCTAATGCATTCTTAAAACTCAAACATTACTTTTCCATCTTTAACTCATAACAGAATCTCAGGAAACCATCTGGTCAAGAAAAACTGAAACCACAAGCCAAAGTAAAAAAAAATATCTCTAACAGACCAGATAAAACCTACATAACAGAAAAGGTAACTATTATTCTGAAAAAACAGAACTTAAAAACACTTAAAAACACAGAACTTAAAAAAACTTAAACACTTTCTTTAAATTTCAGGAAACTGACTTTTTCCAGCAAATAATCAATGACATATTAATCCAAACAGATTTCTGAAACTAAAAAAATCATTTTTTTTTTAAACCATAGGTGCAGCAACTGTTCTAGAAAACTATAGAAAATCCTTAAGAAAACATTTTACTAAGACATTTTTTTTCTCCAGAAAATAGAAAATCGACATGCTGCATATGTGCTGTCATGACGAGGGAACTGACTTCTGAAATACAATGGTTACCTTTATTGTAAAGAGGGATTAACTGAACCCAGTAGTCATTGGAGGTGTGTTGAGTATTTCTTATCCCGTTGCACAGGCAAAGCGATTACCCTTGGTAATATGGTTGAAAGAACAACTGAACATAACCACTCTGCCTC
Source organism: Calotriton arnoldi (assembly GCA_963921515.1). Classification (NCBI taxonomy): domain Eukaryota; kingdom Metazoa; phylum Chordata; class Amphibia; order Caudata; family Salamandridae; genus Calotriton; species Calotriton arnoldi. The sequence continues at coordinate 4,626,508 of CAWUFW010000312.1, read as the reverse complement.
TGCAATGGAGACTGAGGTTAGAGGAAATGTATAGCATATTAAAACTTTGGCTATCAAACTTCAATGAATCCAGTGACTCAGTTTTGAGGGCGGTATCCTTGAACATCCCAATGCACATTACGAGTAGTATGCCCAAAATACCTAATATGAGAAAAATGATACAATGAAAAAAACAGGTGAGTAATCCCATCAAAGTAACCCCCAAAACCTACTTAGACATTAGCATTCCTCCAGAACCTACTAAAACCTACAACCATGAACCTTTTCTACTATAAGATAGTAAACTAATACTAATTTTCAGTACTGAATAAACTGAACCGTACCATTCATAATACAGTTACACTTGAGTATAGTGAAATTTGGATGATGAATGGAACTTTTAAATCAACACCACCATTCATTTGCCCAAATTTATACTGTTCATGCAAATATAAATAACATTACCAATCCTTCAATATATATACAAACATATACATATATATACAAATACAGCATTTGTAACAGTTATAAAAACCAAAACAATTAACAAAAGTCCTGGGAAATAATAATTGGTTTAGAATTACAAATTATAAATATTATTAATCAAATTCAAGGATTTTCTTTTCACTTTTCCCAGGCGTATTCCTCTTAGGCACCTCATAGCTCCATAAAGTGCCGTCAGAGAACTATCTCTTCCTTCTTTCCGTCCCCAGAATCAAGACAGCAAGAGGTGGGGGTCATTCATTCTCCTACTTAGTTCCCAAGCTTTGGCACTCTCTGCCTATTCATCTGAGATGAAACAAAAACTTACAAAGTTTTAGAAAACAGTTGAAAATGCACCTCTTCACTTAAAGCAGTAGATTTCCTCACCCTTCCTGTTATTGCTGGGAAGCCCGTTTCTGGGTAGCTGTGCTCTCTTTAAGAACTGTTTGATGATGATGATATTTTATATTTTTGTATATATTTAAAAAAGAAATTAAGTACCTTGGTACTTCGTAGGGAGTCCTGTGGTACTCCTTAAACTTTTTTAAATTTTTATAGAATAACATACATAATTTTCCATACTATAACCACTTTAATTGAGTGATAATAGGTAGGGAAAAATTGAATTTCTGCTACTTACCTATAAATAAGACCCTAACACAGAACACAGCCTAAGTGTGGTAAAAACAACATAACTGCCTTTCACTTTTGTAAAGGCACCAATTAGCCAACCATATCCTGTCTTGTCATCGGCAGGTATAGTGGTATACCAGGAAACTACAGCGGTGTGCTGCATCCTGTGATATAACTACTTTTTTGTGCCTTATAAGTCCAAAACTATTGAATGGACTTTCATGAAATAGCAAAAGGCATCCTTCCAGACCATAATCTATATTCCTGCCAAATTTTCGGCCATTTTGTGGCTAAGTCTCTCTGTAACAAGTCTATACAAAATGCATTGGTGGAAAAATGTGTTTTGGGACACCCCTTTTTTCTTTTCCCCCTGAACTAATCAGCATAAAATGTTGTATCATCCGCCGATGTAGAAAAAGGAATAGGTCTGCAAACGTTTGTGGGCATTCGTCAAATGGGGTCAAAGTTCTTACCTATCAAAAACTGCAGGGATTCCTATCTCTAAGAATCCTAACTATAACTGCAGCGTGGCTGCCCCTACTCTAATATATATATATATATATATATATATATATATATATACTGGCCGTCGCCAGTAGGTAGTTATAGGATTTTTCTTTTGCCAATATCTTTGGTGCCATTTGACGAATCTTCGTGAAATTTTCAAGACAGACGCTCAGGTCAGCGCCTGTCTTGAAAGTTTCAGGGTTATTGGTCAAGCAGGGGCTGAGAAAAAAGGGGGGTCCCAAAACGTGTTTTCTCCATGTTAATTTCCATAGGAAACTTTAGACAAGGCTACAGCCTGAACTGCTGAACGAAAGTACACCAACTTTAGCAAAAAGGTAGCTCTTGGTGCAGAAAGCATTCTTCTTTTTAAATGGTGTAAATCCGTTCAGTAGTTCCTGAGAAATTTTAATATTTACAGATTACCATATATGGACACGAAGGATCCGCGAACCCACCCGATCTCGAGCCTGAGATCTGAGTGGCTGCCAATACTTCAAACCAGGAAGTGTTGGCAGCCATCTTGTGATTCGGTTGAACTGAGTCGCAAGAAAAATGATAAAAAAACAAGAAAGGGGGCAACGTAGAAACACCCTGACCCCAAGGCCTGTTCAGGAGGTCCCACAGGGACCCAGAGGGCCCAAAACATTTTCGGCAAGATTCGCGTAGGGTGCGCGAATCCTACTGAAAATGTTTAAAAAAAAACGTGGTCTCCCGCGCTTCGTTTCTATTAAGCCCCCGGGTAGGCCAGGTCCCGGGGGCAAAGCCTAATTGTGGTGTGGAGACCCACGGGGGCCCCCGTTGCCCCGGGGCGATACTGATTAAATGCGAGGGGCACGTGGCCCCCCCAGCCCCGGGGACCGCCACCTCCCTGGGGCATTGATTTTTTAAATTAAGTGTGGGGGCCTCCTTCCCTCCCCACACTGTCCCGGGGACCACCACCTCCCGGGGCTTATTTTATTAAATGCGGGGGACCACGCAGTCCCCCCGCAGCCCCAGGGACCACCACCTCCCTGGGGCTAAATTTAAAAAAGAAGTGTGGGGGCTCGAGCTCCCCCACACTGCCCCGTGGACCACCACCTCCCCGGGGCACAGATCAATAAAATGTCGGGGTCTGTTGCGGTCCCCCGGGGACCACCACCTCTCTGGGGCTATTACAAAGATGGGAGGGGGGCATTCCAGGACCCCTTCATGGCCCTGGGGACCACCACCCACCAGGACGGGCTCAAGCAATATCCAGGGGTGCCCACCCCCGGGACTTTGCAGTTTGATATGGCATGGCAGAGCACTGCTCCCACCATGCCATAGCAAACTTCTGCTTAGCTTCATGGAAGGGAGAGCAGGAAAATTGCTCTCGGTTCGATGAAGTGAAGCAGAATTGCATTTGGGCAAAGGGAGCTGCATGTTTTGCAGCTCCCTTTGCCCAAAAGCAATGCCGGCTCTTGCAGGAGGTGGGTAGCTGGCAGGGACTGCAGGGGTATTGAGGCTCCCGCCACGGTACCCAGCAAAGAGACAAAGCCCCGGGGTATGGGGTCCTTTTTTAAAATGTTTTAAGAAAATGGCTGGGCCCTGGGGGATGGGGTCCCAGGGGTCGATATCGGCCTCGGGAGGGGGCCCTCCTCCTTTACAAAATAAAAATTAAATTAAAAAAATGGCCAAGCCCCGGGGGATGGGGTTCCGGGCTGAAAATGGCCCCCCTCCCTTCAAGAAAAACTAATATTTTTTTTAAATGGGCTCGTCCCGGGGAATGGGGTCCCCGGGGCCAAAATGGGCCAATGGAACTGGGGGGGGCAATATATATATATTTTTTCTCGTGATAGGAGTCGCGACACTACCGCGGCTCTCAGCATGTCCCCCAGTGTAACATCGCTGTGGATTCACGGATCCATCTTAAATAAATATTTAAATAGTATACAATTCAGAAGGTAGTGTTGCAGTTGTGAAGTTTTATGTAGAGCTAGTGAGATTGATGTTCATAATAACATTAAAATTGAGAGAGTTAGAAATAATAGTAAAAAATATAAATGAAAAGTTAAAATTGAAAAGTGAAATGTGTTGTAGTACATTGAGTTTGTGCCTTTGTTTTGTGGATTCGCGACGGGTTCGCGAATCTGGTAAAATATTTAGAAAGAGTATACATGCTTAAAAATATATAGATTTCACTGTTGGGTTATAGGTCCTCTCTAAGAGCCGTTGTGTTCATTATGACTCTGTTTCAGCTACATGTAAGTCCAGATGCACAGCTTAAGGTTGTTGAGAAATCACTTCGATAGATGTTATGCATGTCAAAACGTAGATTGTTGTTATAGACAGAGCCCATGTAATGGTCTCTGAGGTAAGCAGAAACAGCTTTATTGACATTCTTCCTAGCCTTCTCAATCTGTGGACAGAATTGATTTGACCACTTCCATTTCTGTCTTTCGCATATATTAGAGTATACAAAGACAGTGTAAGGGAAAAGTGACATCAGTTGTGCAAAGGTGCAAAGGTATCCTTCATTATGATTTCCAATCCTACCCCAGTCAATGTGCCTAGGTCATTGCCACCACAGTGCACAATCATGAGGTCAGGGGGTTGGAGATGCAAAAATGTTTTAACCAAATGCAGCAATTTTTATCCTCTCTGTGCAAACCATTTAATATACACATTTTGCAAACCTAGGTCTTTGTCAATACCTCTGTGTTCAGCATACCTTTTGCTCCAGAAAACATAGCTGTGCCCTACAATCCATAGTGTAAGAATTTTAAAAGGGATGTGTGGAAGGAATCAAAAGATGTCTGTCGCTGAGTAAGTCAGTTGGTAGAATGAGAGGTATCTAAAATGGTGGAGATGCTGGGGCATATTATCAAGAACGGGCGATACATTATCGCCACTTTAGCGGCAGGAAACTGCCGCTAAAGCGGCGATAATGGGCTTGATAATATTCGTTATAGAATTCCAATAGAAGCCCAGGTTTGATGTCCTTCACACCAGAACCTGGGCTTCTATTGGAATTCTATAGGGCATATTATCAAGCCCCTTATCGCCGCTTTAGCGGCAGTTTCCTGCCGCTAAAGCGGCGATAATGTTATCGCCCGTTCTTGATAATATGGCCCGCTGTTTTTAAAAAAGCCAATAACTGATTGGCTGTTCATCAACATTGTGCACTCAAAAATAGGATGCATGTTACTTTGCTGAACAAGTATCTTTCTGATTGGTTATGGAAAAACGTTTGACAGGTACTGTAGACTGGATAAGATAATATTTTGCAAAAGTCAACCATACCTGCTTTTTGCATTTGTAAGCTAGTGTGCTGAATTTCAAAATATGGTGAACTTGTGACCTGCTGGTACCGTTGAATGTTGCAGAAAGTGTTACTATGGAAACTAGGATTAAACAGAATGGGGGAAGGGTTGAAACTTAACTGTGGTTTTGAAATATGAAATGCTAAGTTATATATAAGCGATATGCTACTAAAGTAAGATTTCCCAAATCAGTACTACATTTAGAAGTGGTGTGTTCTTAAAAAATAATACTAGTATCATTGGAAACAGGTTTTTGAACTGCGGCACCGCGGTGGAGTCACGACTCCAATAAATTACAGAAGCATATTGGGTACTTTTAGAAGAGAGTAATAAAGGGTTAATATGTGTAACCAATAGAAATAGGTTTTAGAATTTGAAAAACTGAAGGGAGCATTTTGATTTGTTACTTATATTCATTTGTGTGCAAAAAGAGAGGGAAAGTTTGCCATTACTGGTTTTACCTTGTTGAGAGTAGTGCACCACATTTATATTGTTGGAAAGAAAATCTTTTAGAAGTTTATGACACTTTCATATTCTGCAATAGTATTTCAGAGGTGAGTTACATATGTGTAAGGTGTGTTATGTATTGCGTAGGAGTGCTTTACTGTTTGTAATGATATTTTTAACTTCGTAATGCATTATTTATAAAGCTTGCTAACCATTAGAGAAATGTGATGTTTGAAATATGTTATCAAATGTACAAATGTGTATTGTAGTTTGTTTTATTGTACTAAAATGAAGATTGAAATAGGTTGTGCATACTAATACGTGTGCTTCTTGAGTCTAGAATGAAAGTACTAGAGAAAAATGAGGTTTAGAATATGTTGGCAGATATATTAAACTGTATCCCTGTCTATATAACACTGTACCCTTATGCCCTGTATTATGAGCAGAAAGGAATATATACACTTTGATGCAGACACTACTCTTGCAGTCATCCAATCCCCCCAGCACTGCCCATGAATTCATCCAATCATTCAAGCACTATCCTTGCACTCAACCATTCACTCAGGCACTATGTATGGTCTCATTCTATCACCAAGGTACTACCTATGCACTTTTCATTCTCTCTGGCAATACCCATGCACTGATGCAGTCACCCAAGCACTACCCATGCACTCATACAATCACTAAAACACTATCCATGCACTGATTTAATTACTCAAACACCATTCTTCCTCTTTCTGCTCCTCTCTTTCTCTTTCTGGAGTTCTCTTGCTTCTTTTTGTATTTCTCTTGCCTCTTTCTGCATCTCTGTTGCTTCTTTCTGCACTTCTCTTGCTTCTTTCTGCACCTCTCTTACAAATTACATGCTGAGGAGTTGTTGAATAGTGAAGCTGCTGGATAAAAGTGATGTTTAAGGCATGTTGCCAGAGGGATTACTGATTAGGCTACTTTGTATGAGTCTGTGGAAATGTATAGTCAAAGAAGGCCATATAAATGTAGGTGTCTGCTTGAAATGGGAAGTGCAGTCTGTTAAATTCAAAGGTCTGCGTGGTCTCATGACTGAGGTATGTGTCTACTTGTACATGTATTCTCATATATGTTATGCATCTGAAGATGCCAGCTTAAAAAGCTGGTAGCTTCTTTTACAGGTTGAGAAATCTTCTCAGTGCACCTTTCTTTCTCTTTCTGCATCTCTCTTCCTCTTTCTGGAGATGTCTTGCTTCTTTCTGTACTTCTCTTGCCTCTTTCTCCACCTCTCTTGCCTGTTTCTGCACTTCTCTTGCTTCTATCTGCATTTATCCTGCTTCTTTCTGCACCCCTCTTGTTTCTTTCTGCACCCCTCTTCCCTCTTTATGTATTTCTCTTGCCGCTTTCTGCACCTCTCTTGCCTCTTTTGCACTTCTCCTCCCCCTTTCTGCACTTCTGTTGCTTCTTTCTGCACTTGTGTTGTTTCTTTCTGAACGTCTCTTGTCTCTTTCGGCACCGCTGTTGCTTCTTTCTGTACTTCTCTTGCTTCTTTCTACACCCCTCTTACTTCTTTCTGCACCACTCTTGCTTCTTTCTGCACCCCTCTTCCCTCTTTATGTACCTCTCTTGCCTCTTTCTGCACCTCTCTAGCCTCTTTCTGCACTTCTCCTGCCTCCTTCTGCACCTCTGTTGCTTCTTTCAGCACTTGTCTTGTTTCTTTCTGTACCCCTCTTTCCTGTTTGTGCACCCATCTTCCCTTTTTCTGCATCTCTTTTGCCTCTTTCTGCATCTCTCTTGCCTCTTTCTGCTCTTCTCTTGCCTCTTTCTGCACATCTGTTGCTTCTTTCTGCACTTGTCTTCCTTTGTTCTGTATTTGTCTTGCTTCTGTCTGCACTTCTCTTGCTTCTTTCTACATCCCTCTTGCCTCTTTTTGTACTCCTCTTCCCTCTTTCTGCACCTCTCTTGCCTCTTTTTATACCTCTCTTGCCTCTTTCTGCACTTCTCTTGGCTCTTTCTGCACCTCTGTTGCTTCTTTCTGCATTTCTCTTGCCTCTTTCTGCACCCCTCTTGCCTCTTTCAGCAGCTCCCTTTCTTCTTTGTGCACCTCTGTTGCTTCTTTTTGCACTTGTCTTGCTTCTTTCTGTAACTCTCTTGCTTCTTTCTGCACCGCTCTTGCCTCTTTCTACACGTCTCTTGCCTTTTTATGCACCTCTCTTGCCTCTTTCTGCACTTGTCTTGCCTCTTTCTGCACCTCTGTTGCTTCTTTCTACAATTCTTTTGCTTCTTTCTGTACCTCTCTTACAAATTACATTCTGAGCAGTTGGCGAATAGTGAAGCTGCAAGATAAAAGTGATGTTTAAGACATGTTGGCAGAGGGATTACTGATTTGGCTACTTCGTATGAGTCTGTTGAAAGGTACACTTGAAGAAGGCCATATAAATTTAGGTGTGTGCTTGAAATGGGAAGTGTAGTCTGTGCAGTTTAAAGTTCTGCATGCTCTCGTGACTGAGGTATGTGTCTTCTTGTAGATGTATTCTCACATGAGTTATGCATCCGAAGATGCTAGCTGAAAAAGCTGGTAGCTTCTCCTACAGGTGGAAAAATCTTCTTAGTTCTGTTCTGTCATTTGGTCTGTAGGTGTTATAGAGCTTCTCAAATAGACTATTCACTACCCATGTGCACTGTTTTATGAGTAGAAACGAATACATACAATTTCTTGTACACAAATTTAGAAAGCATGCGGTCTGAAACTCAAGTATTCAACTATTTGTATGTTTTTTTTTATGTATCATGCCACTAGCAAAAGCTACCTACACACTCATGCATGCCTTCAGGAATATGGTGAAACTTACAACAGTGATATGGGAAGGATTGCTGTTTTAAATTTCGCTAGGCCCAACATTGAGAGTAGTTGGTGAATAGTGAAGCTGCACAACAAAAGTAAGGTTTAAGACATGTTGCCAGAGGGATTAGTGATTAGGCTACTTCGTATGAGTATGTGGAAATGTACTCTCGAAGTAGGCTGTATAAATTTATGTGTCTGCTTGAAATGGGAAGTGCAGTCTGTTGAATTTAAAGGTCTGCGTGCTCACCTCACTTTTCTCTTGCAGCTTCACTGTTCACTGACTTCTCTGAATGATGTTGGACGTAACCAAATTTAAAACAGCAATCCTTCCCAAGTCACTGTTGTAAGTCTTACCATATTCCTGAAGGCATGCATGCGTGTCTGTAGCTTTTGCTAGTGGCATGATACATAAAAAGAAACATACAATAGTTGAATATCTGAGTTTTACATCGCATGCCCTCTAAATTTGTGCACAAGAAGGTGTATGTATTCCTTTCTGCTGATGAAATAGGGCACGTGGGTATTGAAACGTCTATTTGAGGGGCTCTATCACATGTACATATGCAAGACATGTCTGCTTGTGTAAGCGAATGACAGAGCACAACTGAGAAGATTTGTGCACCTGTATGAGAAGCTACCAGCTTTTTAAGCTAGCATCTTCAGATGCATAACACATGTGAGAAAACATGTACAAGGGGACACATGCCTCAGTTTCGAGAGCATGCAGACATTTAAACTTGACAGACTGCCCTTCCCATTTCAAGCAGATACCTAAATTTATACAATCTACTTGAAAGTACATTTCCAGAGACTCATATGAAGTAGCCTAATTACTAATCCACCAGCCAATATGTCTTAGAACTCACTTTTCTCTTGCCCCTTACTATTCATCGACTACTCTGAATTTTGGGCCTCGCCAAATTTAAAACAGCAATCCTTCTCATGTGACTGTTTAAAGGTCTGTGTGCTCTTGTGACAGGGTTACTAATGTGCAAAGTATGATATCCTAAATATTTAGCTGTTATGGAGAGATTGCCAATGTAATTGTAAGCAACTGGTTATTTATTATTGTGAATATTAATATATAATTATTTGTAAAGTTTAAAATTATGTAATAAAGTATTAAAACTATTGTTTGTTTTTTAGATATTTACTTTTTGGGGGGGAAAAATTGAAGATGGCAAGAAAAGATCAAAAGAGAAGAGAAGAAAAAAAGCAGTACTACTTAAAGAAAAGTGACAACAGGACATTAGATGAAGCCCAAAACGATAGATAGGAAAAAAGTCTTCTGGTAAGAGAACTAATCAGTTTGTTAAAAGAGTTTTACAGAGTTTAAAACGATTTGAAAATGTTGAAAAGAAAAAGAAAAGTTCTACAACAAATGAAAAGGAAAGGAAAAAAGGACATGATAAAATAAAATCTTTCTATGGGAAAACAATGCATATTACAAGAAGGCTAAAAGAATATAAAGATATAAGGAGGAGAATGTTTAGGAGTACTACAAAATTTATTGACTTGATAGACTTAAAAAAATTTAAATTTCAAAATGGTGGGACTGAGCAACCTTAAAACAATACCAGAAATTAAATAGGATCCCACGGGGTCTACGGGCCCAGATTTTTCTAACATATGATGATCTGGATGAAGACTTATTATTACTCTGGGAAAAGGAACTTAATGGTAATTCTATGAGGTTGGGCTGCATTCTGTTCAGACTGGCTGTGATATTACCTATTTGGAATTCTGACGTTTGGAATAAAACAAAGAAATTACCATAACTACGGACTGCTGGATTTACTTTGGAATGGACATTTGCTCAGGATAAGATTTTGTTTGTATTGTAATTTGGGGATTCCATCTCCAAACCTTGGAACGTTGGGTGGCCGCTCCACTTATCCTTGGAGCAAACTTTGGAATTTTGATTGTACTACATTGCACTGACAGAGTTGGCCCTGCCACTTTTAGACTATTGTATTATTTCATTTGGGTTTGCTGCTAGTCGTTTTTTCTATCGATAATATATTATTACAATGAGCTCACGAGAGAATCAAAATAGAGTAGCTGAGGATTTATTTAATAGTTTACATGCAGGTGTGCCAATCAGTAAAGCAGTAACTCAAGGGAATCCTAGACAGAATGAAGGTCTAAAAGCTAAATTTATTAGACTTGAGAGACTTAAAAAATTTGAAATTTTAAAATGGTGGGACGGAGCAACCTTAAAACAATACCAGAAATTAAATAGGATCCCACGGACTCTACAGGTCCAGATTTTTCCAACATATGATGATCTGGATGAAGACTTATTATTACTCTGGGAAAAGGAACTTAATGGTAATTCTATGAGATTGGGCTGCATTCTGTTCAGATTGGCTGTTATATTACCTATTTGGAATTCTGACATTTGGAATAAAACAAAGCAATTAACATAACTACGGACTGCTGGATTTACTTTGGAATGGACATTTGCTCAGGATAAGATTTTGTTTGTATTAAAATTTATTGAAAGATTGTAAAAAATATTTTTTTTAAATCAGCAGCTTATAAGAAAATGCAACAGATTGAAAGTGAAGTAGATAAAGCTTTTGAAATAAAACGAAAATTATTTATATTAATATTGAAGAGAATGACAACATTGGATAAAGCAATGGTGTTTATGAAGGAGAAATGCAAAAGAAAAAAAAAAGACTTGTTAATAAAAGTAACTTTTTATAATCTTTTACTAGTGAATGGAAGCACACTTCCAGTACTGAGTCTTTGTTTAATGAAGAAAGCTATTTTCAAGAGAACGCATTAATACATGCAGTTGATACTAGTGGTCGATACTATGAGATGAAAGATGGTTCCCCATTCCAAAAGAAAAAATGGTTGTTAGGAATGTGGAAGAAGTAATAGCTGAAGAAGTTCAAGGGAGGCATACACAAGCTCCTATATATAAGTGGGATTGTAGCACTATTTCCAGTATTCAACAGGGATCTATTGACATATTACGAATTTTATTTATGAGAATATACCAAAAAAGTGTTAAACAGAAGATTAAGATGTTACAAGGACTAGTTCCATGTAAAAGTCATGCAGGGTCATTCTCTGGCTTGTCATTTAAGAATGTTAGCTGTCCACCACTCTGAAATGCAGAAGTTAGTAAGGAGACTCTATTATGTAAATACTTCTGCATTATGTTTAAGTGAAATGAATACTGCTCTTTTGCATGGTTCTCTATCAGATATAGTGAAAGTTTGTGATGATATACAGTTTTGTTTCTTTGGTTCGGAAGACGAGTGTAGAGAAACTGAGAGTTTGATAAGTGTAGGTGTTGAAGAACATGAGAAAGAGTTTAGTATTGATGAGTTTCCAGAAGAAATTACAAAGTTTAACACAATTTCGTCTGAAAAACCAAACTATATTTGTATTTGTTGTCGACGTACTCACTATAAAACTCAAACTAGAAATGTTGATTTATATTTAATAAGTGAAAGGAAACCAATGATAAGTGGCAGCAATTTGGTGTTTTTTGTTGGTAGAAGGTCAGTTTGACTTGGCTACTGATCAAGTTATTTGTAAGCACTGTTACAACAAATTAGAAGAAAACAATATGCCGGCTAGAGCAGAACATAACAACTTAGAGTTAATGCCTATTCCTCAGGAACTGGCAGATTTAAATCCATATGAACCTATTCTTATTCAATCTGTACACCCATATCAGGCCATAGTTCATCTGGAGCCTAAAACAGTTAAGCGCCCACCAACAGATTTACAAAAAGGTTTAAAAGGAAGTGTTGTGTACTTACCTTTAGATTTTAAGAAATACATTGAAACTGTTGGTGTAGATAGAGAGGAAAATGAGCCAGTAGTTATTCTAGTAAATGGTGTACAAACAAAGAGTCGGAAAATCTGGCAAGAGTTTGTAGATGTTAATAAACTTCAAAAGGCTACACTATACCTACTACAGAATAATATTTATTATAAGAATGTAAAGAGCAGGACTTAAGAGATTTATGAACATAATAGAATACATCCTCTGCATTCAAAAGAAATAAATAGGAAACAGTATTGAATTATTTCAAATGAAAGAAGCAAAGGGAGCCCCCAAGAGTGTGAGAGAAAAAAGTTTAGAAGCTCATTGTTTTCCACAGCTATTCTCCACTGGAGAAGGTGGATGATTTGATGAGTGAGCTGGACAGATTCCAGCTTCAGAATATCGATCAACAAGAATGTACTCTGAAGATCCAAGATTTCAACAGTGTATTCCATATATATTTCATCTTCTGTTTTAAGCAATTTGTCTGCACTTTCATATGCAGTGAACCACATATTAAAAACAGGAGTTCATTTTCAACATGTTTCTGCAAAACAGTTTGTGGACAAAGTTCAACAAAGAGATGAAAATTTAGAATGTCAGTTAATTAATTTGATGGCGTGCCAACGTGGTACCAATGAATATTGGTATCGTTGTCATGGTAAACTTAAATGCATGTTATTGTAACACACTGTGCTGAATATGCGTGGGAAGATTTACTTGAATTTCTACGAGAAGCAAATTCAAATGTTAAAAACACTTGATTGAAGACAGCTGGAGAACTCTTTTCCTTGGATCCTGTAAATGTGTGCAGGTATTTTAACCATAGGTTTCAAAGTATGATGTCATTTATCTGCAATAAAAGTGTTCCACCACTTGGAGAGGTAACTGATTTCTTTTGGCGAAAAGAGTACCAAGCCACAGGTGCTCCTCATATACACATGCTATTATGGATAAAGAATGCACCAAAATTTGGAACAGAAAGTGATTAAACTGTTTTGTCTTCCATCGATCAGTATATTACATGTGCCATTCCAAGAGAAGGAGGAGAAAAGACATTGCGACAACAAGTTTTACGCTTTCAAAGTCATCGATGTGGAAAATACTGCAGACGGACATATAAATGTAAAGGAAAATTTTATACAAAATGACGTTTTGGAGTCCAACATCCTATAATTTCTAAAGGAAGAGTAAATAGTTTTTTTTCATCAGCGAGACATACAATAACTCGGAGATCTCCCAAGAATACATACAACTTAAAAAGAATGGAAGCTTCAAAGTACATTAATGACTACAATCCAGTTATTTTGAAAATGTGGAATGCAAACATGGATATTCAGTATGTTGCAGATAATTCACTTGCTGTTGCTTCGCTAGGCTACATCATATATTACAAAATCTGAAAAGACAGAGATGAAAGAAATGTGAGAAAAAATTTCAGCAGAGAAGATATTGTACAGCTTCAGCTTGAAAATGCTTTCCCATAGAGAGATTGGATCCTATGAATGTTCGGATCGCTTGAGCTCAGCCAGTTTACATTCAAAGTCAAGAAGAATCATTTGGGTAAGTCTAGGTCTCGCCTCCAAATGAAATAGAGTATTGAAATCTTTACAAGAAATTGAATACTTAGCACAGTATGAGCCAGAAAGTACTGAAATTGTTAAAACTTATATGTTGGATACATACTATCCCAAAAGGAGTCCACATCTTGAAAATCTGTCTTTATGAAATACTTCAGCATTACAGCTTTAAAACGAAAGTTACAGAACATGTAAAAGACGAAAAAGGATGTGATGGATGTTTAGTGAAACATGCCAAAGGAAATCTTATTAACAACAGAAAACTCAGTTGAGAAAGTCCAGATAAGAGAGAATTTTTCTATTTAGCACTTTTGCAACTGTTCAAGCCTTCGCATAGTGAAACAGAATTACTTGGAGATTTTGACTTCTATGAAGATTCTTTTAATGCAACTAAAGACAGCATTCAGTGCGCAATTTTCCCAACTTGTCTACAAATGTTAAATGATGAGATTAAACAAGAAAGTACTATTGCAGCTTAAATAGCTAGAGAAAGTTCACAAAGCAGTCAAACTTCTAGTCCACTGAGTCAAGATCCACTGGGACAACCAATTATTGAAAATGAAGCAGCAATAGCTATGAATGAGGTAGAAACTGCAATGCAACAAGCACAACAGGGTATTACTCAGTTGGAAAAGTTAGAAGAACAACTAAATATTGAACAAAAAGAAATATATCTACAAGTCAAACAGCAGGTACAACATGGTTTGCTGAATGAAAAAAAGAATGTCAATGTTCATCATTTAAACCTATTCTATTGTACATTAGTGGTCAAGCTGACACAGGAAAAAGTTTCTTAATTAAAGTTTTGACCAGTTATCTACACAAAACTACAGAATCAGTCGTAAAAGCTCCAACTGGATTAGCAGCACACAACATTAAAGGTATTACTTTACATCGATTACTTATGCTACCTGTTGAACATGATAATAAATTGGAATATCAGAAGCTATCTGGAGAAGCTTGTTATGAAGTCTCAAGAGTACTGAAGAAAATGAAACTTTTAATCATTGATGAGGTGAGCATAGTTTCAAACTTAATGCTTGCCTTTGTACACACGAGAATGCAACAGATTTTAAAAACAGATTACGATGTTCTGTTTGGAGGAAAACATTAAATTGTATTTGGAGACTTACTACAACTTACTACCGTAAAAGGACAACCTGTTTTTAAAACTCTTCTCCATGATGACACAAGGAAATCTTTGGGAAGTAATGGGAATGTAAATATTAGCTTACACTTTGAATATAAAGAACTTGTTAAGAACATGCGACAAGCAAGTGATGAAGATTATGGAAATATTCTTGAAGACATAAGAATTGGACGGAACATGGAAAACAAGCTTTAGAAAGTCGACTACTAAGGAACTTGTTTACAACTGGAGAAACAGCAGATGAAGTAATGTACAATATTCTTGTAGAAAACAAGTCTGTAGTTTATCTAATGCCTACACTGCAAGAGTGTTCTACATCTAATCAACAACTTCTCAAACTGGAAAAACAAGAAATTGTGGAAATTAAAGCTATTGACAAAATCGAACACCAGGGAGTGACAATTCATTTTACTGAGAAACTACAGGCTAAATTGGATTCTTTGGAAAAAGTCTGTATCTAAAACTGCAGGATTAGAAAAGATTTTACATGTATGTAAAAACTGTCAAGTAATTTTGCGGCGTAATTTGAATGTAGAAGAAGGATTAGTTAATGGAGCAATGGGAAAAGTTGTTGATTTTGTAAATTTTCAAAATAGACATAGAATAGAATTTTTGATTATAAATATTGATCAGATAAATGAGGTAAGACAGATTGGGCGTTGTGTTGTAAGTGTTTTGCTTGTAAAAGACT
The DNA here is from genome assembly GCA_963921515.1 of Calotriton arnoldi. Taxonomy (NCBI): domain Eukaryota; kingdom Metazoa; phylum Chordata; class Amphibia; order Caudata; family Salamandridae; genus Calotriton; species Calotriton arnoldi. Next base: position 4,611,152 of record CAWUFW010000312.1, on the reverse strand, counting down.
TGTATGTTCGCAGACAACAGTTTCCTCTCTCTCTAGCATATGCAGTAACTATTCATAAATCTCAAGGTTTGAGTATAGACAGAGCTTTTGTAAATATTGTAAATAAGGTGTTCAAAGAGGGAATGGCATATGTTGCATTGTCTCGAGTAAGAACATTGTCTGGTTTGTATTTGATAGATTTTGATGAGGAAAAAGTTAGTGCTGATGCAAATTGTGTAAGAGAGTACAATTGTTTAAGAAGACTTTATGCTCCTGATTTAGGTGAATATCCCATATTGAGAAACATGTAGTGTGTCCAAAACGGAAATATGTCAATCATTCAACTGAGGTTCAAAAAACAGAAACTTAAAGGCGTAAAGAAACAAAAAATGGAAAGTGTTGATGATATTGTAGGATACCAGTTGGAAAATAGTTCAGGTATCAACTGTTATGCTAATGTGATTCCGAATATTGTGTTTCATCTACCACTTCTTCATCATGAAATCATGGGAAATCGTGAAAAAAGATTCTGTTCTGCACTACATCATGTATTTCAACAGTTGGTAAGTGACAGAAGTAAAATGCATACTGCTTCTGGCATTCCGCATCTTTTTGATATATGTACTGTCTCATTGACTACTCTCAACATACAACAAGATGCACAAGAATTTCTAATGCTAATGCTTATGCTTGGAGTATTAGAACATGAAGGAATACACATTGAAAACGTATTTGGACTAAGTTACAGATGGGATCATAAGTGTGAAGAGTGTTCATTTACTTCTAACACTCAAATACAAACAGAACGATTCCTATACTCATCAATACCAGACTGCAAATCAGTACCTTTTAACAAACTGATAAAAACAGCAAATCGGGATATGAGATGTTCACATTGTAGATCAGAGATGTTGTCTACATTACATATAGAAAGATATGGAAAATATCTCATTTTAATGCTACAACGTTGTAGAGCAAATGGAAGAAAATTGCAAACAAAAATTACTAATTTTAAAGGAAGTCAAATATTTCAGGAAAAATTTTAACAACAGTGGCTATTATTTTTCATGATGGACCTACTACAACATCTGGACACTATACTGTTTATTGAAAGTGTAATAAAGGATTGACGCATTGCAATAATGCCCACTTGGAATTCAAAGCTTGATTGCCTTATGAATTGCCAAATTATTATATGTTATTTCTGCAGCCAAAGTTTTGAGCACATCGTTCGGCCTATTGGGGAAGATGCGAACAGAAAGTAGACAGCACTGCAAACTATTAGTGTTTATAATTAGTGTTTGGATTATTTTTTGCCCTAATTGATATTACATTTGGAAAATTGTGCCTAAAAGGAAATAGTTTACATATTTGTTGTCTATTTTGTACCAGATGTAAATGAGATTATACGTTTTGTGAAATGTATTTGTGATAAATAGTAGATGAAAGAACTGATTAAGAAAGTATAGAAGGAGAACGCATAGCTACACATATTGATAAAAATGCTCTATGCTGATTTTTTTTCTTCGACAATCAATTTGATTGTTTTTCCCCCGCTGTTCAATGATGATGGTACATTGAAATCACTGTGTATGGTGAAGTTATGTACAGGGGGGCGTGGCTAGGCGCTGATGTGAGGGGAAGCGGACTCCGGAGCTCCGTCCGTGGCTTCCCCCTAATAACAAAGATCCTGATACCATAGAGGGGCCCCTTACCGCGATTCTAGTGGCAGAAGTATTGGTGCCCAGTCCGTTCTCCTAACGGGGGTCATTGGCGCCTCTGCAGTGGCGAATTTGCCATTAATCTCCTGAAGGTGTCCCGGGGGAGGAGCACCCAAGATGGCAGCTGGGCTTTGATGCGGTGACCTCCGCCGAGATCCAAGACGGGGAACCTGGGCTGCGTGCACCTGTGGCCTGGAAGAGGAGAAGGTCACAGATCTCAGACTGAGAACAGAAAGGACGGCGGCCCTGCAACTGAAGCCTGACGAACGCGATCTCCTGAGCTACGATACACCGCATTTCGATCACAAAATGGCGGCTGGGAATTGCGGTGCTGAGCCCTGACGACTGCGGAGGTGAGAGACGTCCTGAGGAGGTGCGGCGAGGGGGCGTCGGTTACTGATGAGACCGATATACGCTGTCTGAATGAGGAGCACTGGCGGGCACACTTCACGCCCTGTGATGCGGAGCTGGGAAGAAGGAAGAAAGCAATGATTCGGACCTGCTATGCGGGGGAAACTGAGTGGGGGCGCTGCAGGGCAGAGAGTGGCTGATAGTGTGAAGGTGAGAGCCCACTGCATTATACCTGGAGCTGGTTGATAAGTGGACGGAAGGCACAAGCTAGCTGGAACACACAATTGTGCATTTGGACCTCATTGCTGCAGGAGAGCACCTGTGGGAAAACAGGAGCATTTACCAACACCAGTGGCCTGGATCAGAGCGTGTGGAAGAGGGGGGGTAGCCACGCTGAATATAACGAGGCCCTAAAGTTTCCCACGGGTGAGCATGGCAGGGATGAGGGACTGAGGAAATAACACACGAGTCACCACTGAGAGATATTAGTTGCCCTGCATACATAAGGAGAGCCCTGACGACTTGGGTGTACTGCGGATGACCCGGAGGACAGAAAAGTCACTTCCCTGCAGTCAAATCCTAGAACCTGGTCCGCTTTGCCGTCGAGCCCGATGCCGGGGTTCTGAGCACATTGATGACGCCGCCCGAACCACCCCAGAGAGCATACGCAGGCCCTTAACAATGGGAAGAGTGTCCAAAAAGAAGGGGTTCGCGGTCCTACACGTGGAAGAAGCTGGGCAACACACTGATGATGACAACGAGACGTCAGAGAGGCGAAAAGATGGCGCCCCTGAGGGACCTACTCTGGCGGACATTATGCAGGCCATCACTTCCACAAGAGAAGTTCTGGAAACAAAGATAGATTCTATAGGGGCAGATCTCAACTTGCTGAAAGACGACCACCGCAAGCTCAAAGAAAGAGTGAAACTCAACGAGAAAAACCTGGAGGAGGTCCCGGAAGCAGTTTCCACATTACAACGTACTCTGAAAACTGTAGAAACCAGGATCAAGGTGCTGGAAATGAGAGCGGAGGACAGTGAAGGGCGCTCTCGCAGAAACAACTTACGCATAGTTGGGGTCCCGGAACGAGAGGAAGGGGCTGATGCGGTACACTTCTTGGAGAACTGGCTTAAAGCTGAGGTAGCCCCGGAAGGTCTCTCCTCCTTCTATGCGCTTGAACGAGCCCACAGGGTCCCAGCTAGACCACCTAAACCTGGAGCTCCTCCCCGACCGCTGGTGGTGCGGCTCCTTCCTTATCGAGACCGAGACCACATACTGCAGCAAGCCTGAGAGAAACAGAATTTACTGATTGGGAATAGTAGAGTGATGATCTTTCCGGACTTCACCAGGGAAGTGCAACGCCAACGGGCATCCTTCCTGACTATCATGCCGAAACTGCGCCAGTTGCAAATTCCCTATGCCATGTTATTTCTGGCACGCCTCCGGGTGATCGATAAGTCGGAGACACATTCCTTTACTGCCCCGCAGGATGCATGGCAGTGGCTGGAGACCAGGCAGAGGACCGAAACAGGCGCTCCGTCGCCGGCCTTAACCCAGCGGACATCGACCACCCCTCCGCGATCTCCAAGGGTTCCCTCCCCTAAAGGGCACCAACTGGAGCGGCACAGAGCCTTGCAGGCAGTTGCAGAGATTAGTCACGGAGGCGCTAGCCCGAACTCGGCCACCAATGAGCATGGCATGGACAGATCTGAAAGCTCTCCACCGGGTAGCACGAACGGAGACTCTGAGACCGAACTCCCGGACGTTACTCCTCAAACAGCAGACGTCATAGTCTGAAGCTCGCACATCAGGTCGTATGAAAGTGGGAATCGGGACACTGGGAGTTGACTTTTAAGGTAGCTCACATCAGGTGGCAGAAACCTGCTGGCACCGAAGCAGAAACTGGGGCTACCACCTACATTACCGGGTTGGGGGAGTGACCTGGAGGGGTTCTGGGTCCGGCAGGGTCAGTCTACGCCCCACCACTTTCCGTGAATAGTTGTTCACACGTTCTATTTTGGATGGGAACTTGTTTGTTTGTACCTGTCCTGGGGAGGGGGAGTTGGGGGGGTTTTATCGTTGTGGGGATTCTGTTTGGGGCCAGGCATGTCGCTGTGAGGGGGATCGATAAAGGAATGGCACGGTTAGCGCAATGGGACCTGCCATAGGTCTTAAATGTATATCCTGGAACGTTAGTGGGATGCACAGTATGATACGTCGTCATAAGATACACGCATACCTAGTTAGGAGAGGAATACAGATCGCCCTTTTACAGGAGACTCACTTGTCGCAGAAGGAAGGAATTGCATTACAGCGAAGGTGGAGGGGGCAGGTGTTTTATACTACATACTCGGCTTTTGCCAGGGGAACTCTGGTCTGGGTGCGAGCGGGAGTCCCTTTTCAGTGTACTAGGCAAATAATAGACCCGGAGGGTAGGTTTGTGGTGCTCTCGGGGCGCTTAGACGGAAGGGACATAGTGATAGGGAGTCTCTATGCCCCTAACGTAGATCAACCTGCATTTTTAGCGCAACTCTCATGAACGTTAGCATCAGTATTAACAGGATCAGTACTGCTAGGGGGGGATTTTAACTGTATTACTGATGTTCACCTGGACCGCTCCCACCCACCACTCCCAGACGCTCCCACACACCGACTGGCAGAGATCAGACGCGACTGGCAACAACACTGGGGGCTGACTGATTCTTGGAGAGCCCAACACCCGGTGGAAAGGGACTATTCCTATTATTCTGCATTGCACGAATTACACGTCCGTCTAGACTCGATTCTATGCTCCCAGGATGTGCACGGAGGATCACACTTAGTGAATACTTGACTAGAACAATCTCTGATCATAACCCGCTGCTGGTGTCATTAGATTGGATCCGGGTTAGACCTAAAATACCTAGCTGGTGTCTGCGGCCGGAAGCCTTAGAAGATCAAGTGTTTCGGACCACAATAGGCACCGCTATTGAGGATTACTTTTTAGATAATGCCGCTACAGCGACAAGCCCACTCATCGAATGGGATGCCTTTAAAACTGTTATAAGGGGCCGCTGCGTTGGGGAAGTGGTAGGAGTACGGAAGGTTCTTATGCGGGACGTCCAAAGCGCGGAGCATCAGCTCTGGGCGATAGAGAGGGAGAGGCCAGAACAGGTAAATAGGCAAGGCGACCTTCTTGCAGCTCGAGAGGTATTGGCGACGCGAGTAGAACAGCTGCGCTGTTTTGATTATAAGGCCTACATTGCTCGAGCCCACGCTGAGAGAGATAAATCAGGGGCACTGTTGGCCTGGCTGGCCACCCCAACGCGCAGAGGAGCGACGATACTTGAACTGAGGGGGGGGGGTGAGGTATATTACAGTCAGCAAGATATCAATGCCCAATTTTTTTAGTATTACACCGCCCTATACCAGAGTAGACTTGACCCTGGAGCCGAGGAAGAGATGTTTTTTTTTTGGGGCAAACGTGGAACTTCCTACGATTGATGCTGAGGCAGTGGAAGATCTAGGTAGAGAAGTTGAGATTGGGGAGGTACGTGGTGCCATCAAGCATATGGCCAGGAATAAGACCCCGGGGACGGATGGGCTCCCGATAGAGTTTTACTCAACGTATATAGATATCTTGGCTCCGCAACTAGTGGCGCTGTATAACAGGGCAAAGCGGGAAGGCGGTCTGCCTGCTTCAACGAGGGAGGCGGTAATCATTCCACTTTTAAAACCTGGCAAACCGGCCTGGGACCGCACTGCGTATCGTCCCCTTGCCATGCTTAATTTGGACTATAAAATATTGAGCCGCATATTGGCCAGTAGGCTGCTAGTCCACATGTCAACGTTAATACACATAGATCAGGCAGGATTTATCCCAACCAGGAACACAGCGATGAATATACGTAGGCTGCTACGAATCTTGGAAGCGGACACTTACCGGAAGGAGGAGGCATGCATTTTGGCAGTCAATATCGAGAAAGCTTTTGATAGCCTCGAGTGGCCGTATCCTTTTAGAGTCCTGAGAGCGTTTGGATTGGGGGAACGCTTTGTGGAATGGACGGCGATCTTATATAAAAATTCTACTGCCAGAGTTCGGACGGGGGGGGGGGGTTGATTTCGGATGCCTGCATGGTGGGCAGAGGAACGAGACAAGGCTGCCCGTTGTTGCCCCTGTTATTTGCGCTGGCAATGGAACCTATGGCCGCGCATGCTAGAGCAAGCCGCTATTACCAGGGGTTGGAGGTGACGGGCAACTCCAATATATAGCGCTATATGCGGACGACCTCCTAATGTTCCTGGCCAATTCAGGAGCAGCCCTACGGGGAGCCAGGGGTCTACTGGATGTGCTGGGGAGAGTCACAGGGCTTAGAGTAAATTGGGCCAAGTCGTGCCTTTTTCCTGCACACTCGGAGAGGGTTGGACCACCAGAAACCGAGGGCGAGTTTTGGGAAAACAGATGTTTGCCCTATTTGGGTATTCAGATATATCATGACCCTGTGGATCTGCTGGAGGGTAATATAGGGCATGCAATACGCTGCCCAAAAGCAATTTCGAGTTCTGGGGGACCCTCCCATTATCTGTAGCGGGCAGGGTGGCATTATTAAAGATGATTACACTGCCCAGACTTCTCTATTACTTCGGGAGACTTCCACTCTGGATACCGCACAGAATATTTGCTCAACTCACTACACTGATCACGGGGTTTCTGTGGGGCACCGGAAGGCGGAGAGTGGCACTTACCACTATGATGAGACCCAGGGCGGAGGGGGGGTTTGCAGTGCCAGATTTCGAGGCATATTATCATGCAGCACAGTTACAGTGGTTCACGAAATGGATGGCATGGCGTCTCAGAAATACAGAGGACCTTGGAGGTCCAGATCCAAGTCTGCGGCTCCTGTCCCGGGTGCTGTTACGTCTTCCCCTGAGAGATCGGACGATCCCTTTGGATTTACAAACGGTGCACAAATGCTGGAACCGGTTATGTAGGCGGGCGCAGTTACGATCCCCTTATGCACCAGATATCCCGTTAGTCATATGTGAGGCACTGCCCCACGGGGGGACTGGCATAGATTGCAGCTATGGAGGGAGGCAGGGATCTCCACTATAGGGGATTTATATGAGGAAAATACCTTGATCCCTTTTAATGATCTTTTAGAGCGCTACGACCTCCCAAGAGGGGATTTCCTTCTACATGCCGCCCTGACAGCAGTTATTCGAAAGCATTGGCAAGAGGGGTTGGTGGAACCCCAGACCTCCATGGTTTGCCAATATATAGTGATAGCTGCTGGAACTTTTAAGGCGGTCACTTGCCTCTATAGACGCCTCACGCAGGAGATACGCTGACCCCTAACAACCCTACGTCTCAAATGGGAAGAGGACTTAGGTGAGGCCATTGATGAGAAACCAAGGGGAGAACTTCTGGAAAGGGCCTGGAAGAGCACTAGAAATGCGCGCTTCCAGTTGATTCATTTGTATGTCTTACATAGGGCGTACCTTACCCCGAGTAAGATTAACAAATATTTTGGAGCCCTGACCGCCTGCCCGAGGTGTAATTGGGAGGGTGCGGGGTTTTTACACATGTTCTGTGATTGCCCGCATTTGGGAGAGTTCTGGAGAGGGGTGACAACTGGACTGGCGACCACGACGGAGAGAGAAATAGCACTGACACCAGGCTATTGCCTACTACACTGGTTCCCTCACACTGCCAGGAATAAGGTCACTAGCAAGTTCATAGACTTGGGGTTGGTGCTGGCTAAAGGGGAACTCACTAGCCATTGGAAGGCGAAAAATGGCCCTAGCGTGTCTAGATGGGCGAGAGAGCTTGTGAAGTGGGCAGAATGTGAAGGGGCCTTCTGACTGCAGATGGCCCAATGGACTGGGAACCAAAAGACGTTGGACACAGCAAGGGCATGGGTGGCATTAGTAGACCTACTGAAACAACCGAATGGCGTCGATGATGACAACCCTGAGGGGGTAGACCCTACTGCAGGAAATTGATCTCATGATACTCCTGTTGTCCCCAGGAGATGACCACATACTAGGACCGACCAGTATGGTAAGCATCCCACACAACTTCATCAATAGGGCGAGTTCAATGGAATAGAATATACTGCGCACTGTTGGACTGATCACCACCCATATATGAAGGTTTTGACAATTCAGCGGCATGCCTGGGGGGAGGGGAGGGAGGGAGGCCGTTTAGAAGAGGTTAGGGAGGGGGCTTTTGTTGGGTACTTATTGAGGAGTAGAAATCTGAGGAGATTTATGACTAATAGAGTGCACCGCGACGCACCACAGGACAAGGGCTGAAGGCCGTCTTAGGGCTAGGGTGAACATTCATTCGCCTGTACATGGGTGGGACTGCCGACAGATAGCGAATAAATATCCTGAGATTACTGTTTTTAACTATATCAAGATGTAAGATGGAACTCATGTAACTGCAATAAGTACTGTGAGATGTTTTTATGTCTTCTAAAATTAATAAAATTTGTTTTAAAAAAAAAATGGTGAAGTTATGTGCAATCTGAAAACAGCCAAAAAGGGAAACTGAGAATGTTATGTAATTCAAAATTAATTTTGTGTTCTCAAAAATATAATATTATAATTTCTCTAATATATTGTCATTAAATAACATTTCTTCTTTTACTTATTTATAGTAGCTACTGGTGAAGTTTGAAAACAGTTTTAATACTGTTTAGGATATTGCTAGTCTAAAATAGATTTACTGAATGATATATCTAAATTGAAAGGTTAGAATACAATACAATTTGCATGATAATCTGGAAAAATGTTTAAATTAATTATATGTTATTTGTTTCTAAGATAAATATTGTTAATCTTTTAGACTATTTGAAAATTATCATCATATTTCTGAGGAGCAGTATCACACCTACTTTTTACAAAAGTGCATAACCAATAAAAGTGCTTTTATTGCAAGTTATTTACTCCTCATTATACAGGGCAGGTGTGTATTGAAATCTCTATCCACTGACTTTTCAGACACATACTTAGATAACAGATGTCTGCTTTTGTGACTCAATACTCTAGTACAACTGATAAGATTTGTGCACCTGTATGATAAACTACATAGTTTTGAAGTTAGAGTCAACAGATGCACAACACGTGTCAGAATACAAATAGAAGCCTAAACATACTAGAATACGTCTGTTTCACACCACGTTTTCGAAATTTGCGTACAAGAAGATGTATGTATTACTTTCTCCTCCTTATACAGGAGAGGTGGGTATTGAAAGTGCTTTTTAATATATTTGAAAATTTGACACTTTTGATGTATGATGGATCTTCTCATTTGAAGAAGTATTTTAAGATATATTATAGAGCTAATAGGACTAAGTTTTAATGGATAGAATCTACTGTATGCGGCACAACCCATGCACTCATCCAATCATTCAAACACTATCCTTGCACTAATTCATTCATTCAGGCACTATGCATGCAGCCATCCAATCATCCAGATACTACTAATGCACTCCTTCAATCACCCAGACACTCCTCTTGAATTATTCCAATCACCCAGGCAAGACCCATACACTCAACCATTCACACAGGCACTACCCATACACTCCTCTATTCACCCAGGCACTACCTATGCACTCATGGAATTACTCAGGGACTACACATGCACTTATGCAACCAAACAGGCACAATGCATGCACTCATCCAATTACCCAGGGACTACCCATACACATTCATTCACCCAGGTACTATCCATGCACTCATGCAATTACCCAGGCAGTGCCCCTGTACTCAATTATTCACTAAGGCACTACCCATGCACTCATACATTTACTCACACACTGAGCATGGACTCATACAGTCATCAAGACAGTAGCCATGGATTCATCCAATCACCCAGGCACTACCCATGTACTCATCCAATCACCCAGGCACTACCCATACTCTCATTCATTCATCCAGGTACTATCCATGCACTCATGGAATCACCCAGGCACTGCTATTGCACTCACTCATTCATCCAGCAACTACCCATGCACTCACCCATTCACTCAGGCACTGTCCATGCAGTCATGCAATCAATGAGGCAGTACCCATTTATTCATCCAATCACACAGACACTACCCATGCACTCACCGAATGAGCCAGGAACTACCCTTTCACTTATCCATTCACCCAGGCACTACCCATGCACTCATCCAATCACCCAGGCACTACCCATACTCTCATTCATTCACCCAGGTACTATCCATGCACTCATGGAATCACGCAGGCACTGGTCTTGCACTCATCCAATCTCCCAGGCACTATGCATGTACTCATCCAATCACCCAGGCACAACCCATATACTAATTCATTCACCCAGGTACTATCCATGCACTCATGGAATCACCCAGGAGCTGCTATTGCACTCACTCATTCATCCAGAACTACCCATGCACTCATCCATTCCCTTAGGCACTGTCCATGCAGTCATGCAATCAATGTGGCAGTACCCATTTATTCATCCAATCACGCAGACACTACCCATGCACTCACCCAATGAGACAGGCACTACCCTTCCACTTATCCATTCACTCAGGCACTACCCATGCACTCATCCAATCACCCAGGCACTACCCATGCACTCATCAAATTTCTCAGACACTATCCTTCAACTCAACCGTTCACTCACGCAGTACCCATGCACTCATGCATTTACTCAGACAGTACTCATGCACTCATCCAGTCATCCAGGCACTACCCATGCACTCATCCAATTGCCCAGAGACTATCCATACACTCATACATTTGCCCAGGTGCTATCCATGCACTCATGCAATCACCCAGGCAGTACCCCTGTACTCAACTATTTACTCAGGCAGTATCCTTACACTCATGCATTCACTGACGTACTACCTATGCACTCATTCAATCATCCAGGGACTATTCTTACATTCATCCCACACACATTTATGCAAGCAATCACTACATACAATTTTTCAATTTTTAACCAGTATAGGTGGTCCGTAAAAAACTTTTTTTTAAACTATTTTGAGGTTTTTTGTCTTTTCTAACCATTTTTTCTTTTTTTTGGTATTTTTTCCTTTTTTAAAGTAAAAAAAACTTATGAAGTCCAACTTTAGTGTTTCTAAAGAACAAAGAAAGACAAGGTTGCAAAACCCCCAAAAAATTAACACTTATGTGTTTTGGGCCGCTTGATGATGGCATCAATTGAAAGTTCACCAACGCAGAGAGTTGTTAAACACTTCATGCAGTGTATTTCTGCATCAGCAAGTTCAGAGAAGATCCTTGATATTAAAAGCAATCATACAAAACTTAATTTAGCAAAAAACTGCAAAAAAATTACTCTGAAATATTATACACACATTTTCTTTTTCTATTCATAATTCTGTCATTTAATATCGCACTGTACAAAATTAGGAACAATAGAACAATATTACAATTTAGTAAAATTGAAATTATTCAAATAAATAACACTATAAATCTTTAATCAGCTATGTTATATATATTTTAAAGAAGTGGTATAATTATTTTTAAAGTTTTAAAAAATACATACAAAATCATACAAAAAAAAGAAAAAAATAGTTACAAACATCTTTTATTAAATAAAAATGTTTAAAAAACCTTAGAAAATCACTGAAAAAAACAACAGGTTTCAGGGACATTATAGTTGGGAAATTTCATTTAAAAAACCTTAGAAATTCATAGAAAAAAGCAAAGGTTACAGAGACGTTATAGTTAGGCTGACATTTCCCTCGCACAAAACCAGAGAAATTCAGGTTGTTATAGTTAGCAGAGCTAACTATAACTCGCGCCCCCACAATGCACTGCTGATGACGTCACATATTACATCACTCATGACATGGTCAGTGACATCACTGATGATATCACTGATGACATCTCAAATGATATCACTGATGACATCACTGATGACATCATCCTGTGAGTGAGTGTTTCTTAAAAGTTTAAGAATGTTATATATATACGTCAAGGTGTATTGAAGAATGAGTGAGTGTATGAGTGTCTGTATGGATGATTTAGTGCGTGACTGATTGACTGTATAATGGGGTGATTAAACGTGCCTTAGTGAATGTATGGGTGAGTGACTAATCTGTGTGAATGTATGTATCAGTCTGTCAGTTGGTGTGTAAGTGGCTGCATGGGTTGGTGAGTAGGTACATGAGTGTCTATATGGGTTATTAATTAGTTGTCTGAGTACCTGTATGGGTGCCTGAGTGTCTGTGTTGGTAGGTGAGGTGCTGTGTGACTCCCTGCATGAATGTATGGGTGGGTGAATCCCTGGGTGTATGGGTTCATGAGTGTGTCTGTGAGGGACTGTATGGGCAAGTGAGTGTGCGTATGGCTGTGTCGGTGAGTGAATGGATATCTCAGTGGTATATGAGTGATTAACTGAATATGTGAAAGGCAGTATATGTGATGTTGGAGTATATAAGTGACTGTATGTGTGAGTGAGTGATTGTGAGAGTGGCTGTATGGGTGAGTGTGTGCTTGTCTCAGCAACTGTAGGAGAGTAAGTATGTTTTAGTATCTGTATCAGTAGTGAGTGTGTGTGTTTCCGTATGGGTGAGTAAGTTGCTGTGTGATTGAATGTTTGGGTGAGTGAGTAGGTGTGTGAGTAGCTCTATGGGTGACTGACAGTGTATGAGTGGCTGTATGGGTGTATGAGTGGATATCTCAGCAGCTGTATTGGTGAGTGACTGGCTGTATGAGTGCCTGTATGGGTGAGTGAGTAGATGTGTATGTAGACCTATGAATCAGTGAGTGAGTATGTGCGTACTGGTAGTGGTGTGTCAATAACGTCCCTGTAACCCTTGTTTTTTTCTATGTATATATATAGATATAGATATGTATTTAGATATACATATATAGATATATATAGATAGTTAGCTAAATAGACATATGTGTGTGTGTGTGTATAGACATATATATGTGTGTGTGTGTGTATAGACATATATATGTGTGTGTGTGTGTGTATAGACATATATATGTGTGTGTATTTATATATATATATATTTATTACCTACTGGTGGTTGCCAGTGGGTAGTTATAGTTAGGACCTCGTTTCTATTCAAAAAGCGTTTTTTGTTTTCCCAATAACTTTGGTGTCGTTTGACGAATCTTCGCGAAATTTTCAAAACTAGTGGGGCGCTCCAGTCAGCTCCTGTCTTGAAAGTTTCGGGGTGATTCGTCAAGCGGGGGATGAGAAAAAAGGGGGTCCCAAAACACGTTTTCCCCATGTACATTTCCATAGGAAACTTTAGACAAAGCTACAGCCCAAACTGCTGAACGGAATTACACCAAATTTCATCACACCTTGTAATACATGTTACGAGACTTTTACTATGGTATAGCGGCATCACAATGAAGCAGCAATTTATTTTAATTTTAATAGCTCGAGCACTTTGCCTGAACTGGTACTTACCGAAGAGATGCATTATGTGACTATGAGAACTATTGGCAAGCTGCATCAATGTTCTATGATTAAGGCTATTCCAGCTGAAAGGCATCAGATCAATCAACCAGTGTTGGCGCCCAAAGGTACAATAAATGCCTGTCACATGCAACCAGTGCCTCTGCTTTTCTTTGTTATATTGCTGGCTGAAACCGAGCGGGATGCTTCGTTCCCGTGGTCATCAGAGGCTGCCCTGCAGGGTCATGAGCTCCCGTGCATGAAGACTCTGGTGTGGATATATATATATATATATATATATATATATATATATATATATATATATATATATATATATAAACGCTCATAATTCTTTCCTCTTCGGATTGAAAATAAGCACTCACGGGGGTATCAATCTCGCATCATTCGATTTTAATTCATATAGCCAACATGACGCGTTTCGGCTTAAGCCTTAGTCTGATGTTTTTTAAAATCTCGCGCCATAATGCGGTCATTTTTTTATATACGTAAAAAAAAAACACACATTGTCAATCAAGTCACATGATACGTTGCATCATCACTGTCCACAACGAAGGACTACCAATTTAATTGCATACAAAGGCGCCATCTTTAAACATGTCCTTTGTTAGTATATATCTATGCATGAGCGAAACTCATTCATTGTAATGCATCATTGTATAATGAAAAACGGATATTTAGACATATTATCAAGCCGTATATCGGCAAAAACCTCCACTTCATCAAGCCGTAAATCGGCCAAAAGTGTACATTAATGTTCTCTCCCTTTACCATTTTGCAATTATGCCATGAATCGGCTAAAAGGTAAACAGAACATTCCTCATAAAGCCGTGTATCGGCTATCTGCATATCCGTAAATTTAAACAAAACAAAAGAAAATATCTTATTTGCAACCGTGACTTCCCTAATTTCTTACAAGTACACAGCTATAACATTTACTTCATATCATTTCTTCCCACAAAAGCAGTTTCATAGAAATACATTTCCTCCATTATCGTTTAGTCACCGAGATGTACAGCTAATTCCACCCCTAAATTCATTCCTTTTGGGGCCTTTGTTTCTAAATCAATTATGTATCTCGATTCTAATCTACGTAACCTCTTAATCCTATCTCCTCCCCGTACAGTGTTAGAAGCCTGATCTAATCCAAAGTACCGTAACAGCTCCCTGTTACTCTGATGTTTTTCAAGAAAATGCCTTGCGACAGGGTACGTTGGGTCATTCTTTGCAATTGCCCTCATATTTTCCAGGACTCTCACTTTTATAGGATGAATCGTACTCCCTACGTACCTCAATCCGCAAGGACATTCCAGACAGTACACCACATATGTGGTATTGCATGTTATGAACTTACTAATGAATCTTAACTTTTTAAGGCCTGGTACTTTATACGTAAGTGTTCTTCTGCTGCCTACACAAGCCTTGCATTTCCCGCAAGGAAAAAAGCCCTTCAGCTCCCTAAGGGTCCTTGCTGTGGTAGGTTTCGTATCAAGATGACTATGTACTAAGTTGTCCTTTAGTGATCTGGCTTTCTTAAAAGTAATAAGGGGGGAAACTGGAATGTCCGAACCAATAATACTGTCTGTCTTCAGAATGTGCCAACTCTTTCTCAAGATGTTCCTTATGAGATTTGCATCATCCGAAAAGGTTATCATTCTGAACTTAATATTGCTTTCTAATGTATGATCCTTCCTCTTCTCTTTCAGGAGTGTTTCCCTAGGAATATTTTTCACCCTATTCAGGGTGGCATCTAGGAGACCTTCATTATAACCCCTATTGATAAACTTTTTACAACTCGTTTCTACTGCTAGATTAAAATCTTCCTCTTGTGTGCTGTTCCGTTTTAATCTTAAAAATTCCCCAACGGGAATACTCTTTATTAATCTTGAGGGATGATTACTTGCAGCATGTAAAATTGAATTACCAGCTGTAGGTCTACGATACAACGATACACTGGGCTTGTTTTCAACAATGGTCACTTTAAGGTCTAAAAAATTCACAGTTTCAGAACTAATTTCCCCACTGAACTCTAAATTGATCTTGTTGCTATTCAGGAAATTAATAAATTCCATAGCTGATTCAGTGGTTCCGTTCCACACAATACACAGGTCATCTATGTACCTATACCATGATATTACCTTGGACATCCAAATCACATTTTCCGGCGATTTCGACACCTGCTCCTCCCACCAGCCCACAAATAAATTCGCGTAGCTGGGGGCGAAGCAGGTGCCCATCGCCGTACCGGAGACTTGTTGGTAAAAGTCTTCACCAAATACAAAGATATTATTCAATAGACAGAATTCTGTGAATTGTATGATCATTTTGTTATGCTCTGTAAATTTTAAAGATTTTTTACGTAAAAACGCGATACCGCTTGGAGTCCATGTTCGTGTTGAATACACGTATACAAGCTAGTGATGTCTAAAACCACGAGTTTGTATTCTGAACTCCATGGAGTGTCTCCATGCGGCAAAGAAAATCCTGTGAATCCTTAATATAGGTGGGTAGTTTTTTCACAAAAGGAAAAAGAAAGGAATCAACAAATATAGACAAATGTTCAGTAAGTCCTCCCTGTGACGAGACTATTGGTCTCCCAGGCGGACTCTCAATGTTTTTGTGAATTTTAGGAACGTGGTAGAATGTCGGCACCATTGGATTCAAACAACGAAGAAAAAGATACTCCTCCATATCAAGCATCGATCTATCCAGCCACAACTTTATCAGTTCATGATAACTCTGTACACTTTTTAAATAGACGTCCTTAGTAATCCTCTTATAGTTCTTAGCATCTGATAATTGTCTCAACGCCTCCTTGCAATATTGTTCCTGGGTTTGAAGAACAATGTTCCCCCCTTTATCCGAGGGTTTGCAAATTATCGTGGTGTCTTGCTGTAAATTAACCATTGCTTCTTGTTGTTCTATGGTTAAATTGTAATTTCCTTTCCTATAGCCTTTCCTTCTCAATGTTAGGAGATCTTTATTTACTGCTTCAGCAAATGTATCAATGGCGTCTAATGGAAGTTGAGGTAAAAACTGGGAAGTTGGTTTGAACGAGCTCTCATCCCTTTCCTGCTCGAATCCCAGTTGTACTGTTCTTTGTATTACATCATTATCCATGTTATTATCTTCTTCATTATCAGTTCTTAATGATTCTAGAGTCTCTAAAGCAGCTAGATCTTCTCCTGTAAGGACATCCATAATTTTAGAAGTGTCCGATTTCTTTCGAGTTTTCTTGAAATTTGGCTTGTTTTTGAAATATTTGTGTAATTTCAATTTTTGTGTCAGTTTGAAAAGGTCGATGCGTGTCTGTGCATATTCCATTTTGCCTGATGGACAGAAGGTGAGTCCTAATTTTAGGACCTCTTGTTCCGCTGATGTTAAAATTTTCGGCGTCAAATTGATAATAGTCAAATTATCTAATTCCATTTCTTGCCCCTCTTGTTGCGAGTTACTCTTGACGGCACAGTTGGCCCTTCTACTCCAGCCGCCCCTCCTGGTTTTCCTTTTTCTACCTCCGGAGGTCGGCTTTTTCCACCTCTGAGCCACGTTTGCCTCATAATACGAAATTCCTCTTGAAAAGGGGTTTTCAATGATGCTGATGTACTTGCACCATCGTCACCAGATGATTCATCTCCTGTAACCTCCGATTCTGAGGTCTCAATTCTCACCGTTTCCGGCATATTGGCTTGTGCCTTGAGTTCCTTGCGTAATCCATCAAACTTTTTTGCAAATGTTAAAACTCTGCCTTGAGCATAATCACGCTCGTCCCTTTCAAATTTTTCTTGCTTTTGTTGTTTAATTTTCATTTCATACTTGATAAGTCTTTTTTTCATCTGTTCCCTTAGTTCTTCAATTCTAGTTTTATCTTCCTCATTGGATATATCAGCTTCCATTTTTTCTATCTCCAGTAATGCCTTATCTCTGTCGCTCCATGCGAACTTCACAAGTATGGCAAGCATTCCTTTGCTAGATTGCGCTGTGTGTGCTGCCCATTCCTCGAGTAATAGAGGATCCGGATTCTCATAAGCCGGAATAGTATATATACGTAAACCTCTTGGCACACGATCAACTTCAATGTAGCTTTGAAGTGAAGTTGCCTCCCACCACTTTCTTAATTCGCGCTCGTACATTCTTTCCAGGGCATTGATTTTAGAGGTTAAGTTGGTAGTTGCATTTGAATTTCTACTATTCCGTTGTTGGGAGTCATCCTGTGTACTCTTTTTGAACATATCTTGTGCCGCCTCACGGCGCGCCGAGACATTGAACATGTTCGCTGGCTTTTCGTTTTGCAATTATGAAATAGACCCCCTCGTCCTGCCGTATATTTTGATTCGCCACAGACAGCAGGTTATTAAATACAGTCCTGCTTACCCGCCTCGCTCCTCTCCGGGCGTCATCCGACACTCTGAATGCAGCTTCTGGTAGAACCGAGTCACAAGAAAACAGTGAAAAAGAGGTTAAAAAAGAAGAAGAAAAGGGGGCAGAGTAGAAACACCCTGACCCCCTAGGCCTGCTCAGGGGGTCCCACAAGGACCCCCAGGGCCAAAAAAAGCATTTTTTTTTAACTGCAGAATTCGCGTTGGGGTCGCGAATCCCGCTGAAAAGTTTTTAAAAAATGAATCGCTGGCTACCGAGCTTCATTTTAATGAGGCCCCCGGGTGGGCCAGGTCCCGAGGGCAATGCCAAAAAGAAATAGCGGGGGCCCGCGGGGGCCCTCTCAGCCCCAGGGACCGCCACCTCCCTGGGGCTTTTTACAAAATGAATGCATGGGGGGGTCCCACCCCCCGCCACGCTGCCCCGGGGACCGCCACCTCCCCGGGGCTCTGGGGTTTTTTTTACAAAAAAGAAGTGTGGGGAGGCAAGAGCACCCCCATATGCCCCGAGGACCACCACCTCCCCAGGGCACTCTTTATTCAAATTCGGGGGTCCGTTACAGACCCCCAGCCCCGGGGACCACCACCTCCCCGGGGCTTTCAAAATGAAGGAAGGGGGGCCGTGCGGCCCCCCTACAGGAGCCCTTGATGGCCCTGGGGACCGCCACCCCCGAGGGCCAGCTCCTGCAATGTCCCGGGGTGCCTACCCCCGGGACATTGCTGTTTACTATGACAGGGCGGGAGCACGGCTCCCGCCCTGTCATAGCAAACTCTGCTTTGGTTTTTGGAAGCGAGAGCCGAAAACCTGCTCTCGCTTCGAAAAACCAAAGCAGGATTGCTTTTGAGCAAGGGGAGCTAGCTGCATGTCAGCAGCTCCCCTTGCTCAAAAGCAATGCCGGCTCTCGCAGGAGGTGGGGAGCCAGCGGGACCATGGGGGCATTGGGGCTCCCCCATGGTCCACAACGCAAAGGGCTGGCCCCGGGGGATGGGGTCCCCGGGGCCAGGAGTGGCCCGGGAGGGGGCCACATGGCCCCCCACATACATTTTTTTTTAAAAGGGCAGGCCCCGGTGGATGGGGTCCCGGGGCCCCCTTCCCGTTTCTTTTTTTTTTAAAGAAAAAGAAAATGCTCAGACCTCGGGGGATGGGGTCCCCGGGGCCAAAAGTAGCCCAGGGAAGGAGGGCCACGCAGCCCCCCTCCCAGAAAAAAAAAAAGAAACCGGCAACTCGCCGGAGGCCCTCCCCCTCCCTGCAGCACTCTGCAAACGCGCCCCCTGGCGCGTTCTAAGTTGGGAGATTAAGTCCCCTTGAATACTGAGGGTCCCTGGGGGCCACCTAGCCCACCAGGTACCTTCAGTTAGCACCACAGAGCTGCGTTGCAGAGAGGTGGTCTGTGGCCACGCCCCTTTTAACACCTCTCTGCAACGCAGCTCTGTGGCGCTTACTGGAGGTACCTGGTGGGCTAGTTGGCCCCCAGGGACCCTCAGGATTCAAGGGGACTTAATACCCCAACTTACAAAGTGCCAGGGGGCGCGTTTACACAGTGGTGCAGGGAGGGGGCGGGGCCTAACATAACAAGTGTGCAGATGTGCCCCCTGGCGCGTTGCAAATTGGGGGATTAAGTCCCCTTCAGTCCTGAGGGTCCCTGGGGGCCAACTAGCCCACCAGGTACCGCCAGTAAGCGCCACAGAGCTGCGTTGCAGAGAGGTGGTTCAACGCCACGCCCCTTTTTACACCTCTCTGCAACACAGCTCTGTGGCGCTTACTGGAGGTATCTGGTGGGCTAGTTGGCCCCCAGGGACCCTCAGGATTCAAGGGGACTTAATCCCCCAACTTACAACGCGCCAGGGGGCGCGTTTGCACAGTGATGCAGGGAGGGGGCGGGGCCTGATATAACAAGTTAGCAATCCTGCTGTGTGGGACTTACTGGAGGTAATAAAAGGGGTAGTTGGCCCCCAAGGTTGACGTTGGTGGCTAACTATCCCTCCTGTTACCTCTGCTAAATCCCACACAGTGGGATTGCTAAAAGGTGTTTGAAGGCCACGCTCACCTTTCTCCACCACTCTGCAAACGCGACTGCTATGTTATAGTTAGAAATTAGCATTTAAAAAACCTTTGAAATTCACTAAAAAAAACATAGGTTTCAGGGACGTTATAGTTAGAAATTAACATTTAAAAAACCTTTGAAATTCACTGAAAAAACCATAGGTTTCAGGCACGTTATAGTTAGAAATTAGCATTTAAAAAACCTTAGAAATTCACTGAAAAAACCATAGGTTTCAGGGACGGTATAGTTAGTTGGACATTTCACTCGTACAAAAACAGAGAAATTCGGCCATTATAGTTAGTAGAGCTAACTATAACTCGCGCCCCCGCAATGCACTGCTGATGACGTCACATATTACATCACTCATGACATGGTCAGTGACATCACTGATGACATCTCAAAGGACATCAGTGATGACATCACTGATGACATCATCCATGTGATAATCTGATGCACCTCCTCACACCCTAATATAACCTTTGATACACCCACTCTAAAATACAGACTACCATTTTCGAAACCATAGACACACCAATACCAGTTACTACATACGCACTCACTGATTCTTAGGTCTACACACACATCCACTCATTCACCCATACAGTAACTCATGCATGCAGTCACTCATCAATACAGCACTATCATATGCACTCATACACCTATACATACACTCACACACCGCCACTCATCCATAGACTTACTCACACACCTCCTCAGTCATGCAAAGAATCAATCACACCCATTTACTCACCTATACAGTTATACACAGACCACCTCACTTATTTATACAAATACTAACACATACGTACTCTCTTATACAATCACTCATACAAGCAGACACTCATCCATACAGCTACACTCACAATCACTCTCTCTCACGTATAGTCATTTATATACCCCAACACTCACATATACTGCCTTTCACATATGTAGTAACTCACACATATACCACTGGGACATCCATTCACTCACCAACACACCCATACACACACTCACCCACCCATACAGCCCTTCACGGATGCACTCTTGAACCCATACACCCAGTGAATCACCCACTCACACATCTATGCACAGAGTCATCCACCCCCCACCCACTCACAAAGACACTCAGGCACCCAAACAGATACTCAGACAACCAATCAATAACCCATATAGACAGTCATGTAGCTACTCACCAAGCCATGCAGCCGCTTATACACCAACTGACAGACTGATACAGACATTTACACAGTTTACTCACTAACCCATGCATTCAGTAAGATACGCTTAATCAGTCACTTATACAATCAGTCACGCACCTACTAAATCATCCATTCAGACACTTATACACCCACTCATTCTTCAATACACCTTGGCATATATATATATAAAACATATTTTAACTTTAAAGAAACACACATTCACTGGATGATGTCATCAGTGATGTCATTTGAGATGTCATCAGTGATGTCATCAGTGATGTCACTGACCATGTCATGAGTGATGTAATATGTGACGTCATCAGCAGTGCATTGCGGGGCGCGAGTTATAGTTAGCTCTACTAACTATAACGGCCGAACTTCTCTGGTTTTGTACGAGTGAAATGTCCAACTAACTATAACGTCCCTGAAACCTATGGTTTTTTCAGTGAATATATATATATATATATATATATATATATATATATATATATATATAACCTACTGGCAGTCACCAGTAGGTAGTTATAGTTAGGACCTAGTTTCCATAGGAAAAGCATTTTTTGACTTGGCTATAACTTTGGCGTCCTTTGACCAATCTGAATGAAATTTTGCCCAAAAATTGTCACAGTGGGTACTATTGATTGAGAAAGTTTGGGGGTGGTCTGTGCAGTGGGGACCAAGAATTTGGGGCGCAAAATAAGGTTGCGTTTGTAATGTTAGTTCCCATAGAAAACCTTAGCCACACCTACAGCCCGAACCGCTGAACGGACTTACACCATATTTGGCAGGGAGGTAGATGTCGGTTGAAGGAAGTGTCTTTTGCTTATTTGGTGTAAATATGTTCAGTAGTTTTTGAGAAATGTAAGTTTAGAATTATAGTGATATCTCTGGCCCTGGATATTTCGCTGTGTTTTCGCAATGAATCGCGGATGCGCGTGCCAACGGGAATGCTCTGATTATCTGGACGCAACCTGAATAGAAAGTTGAGGCTGCCATTTTATCTATCAGGAATGGTTCCTGGAGCTGAAAATCTGTGTGAAAGCCCACATAAGGGCTCAGGGTGGAGATACTCTGACCCCATGGTTGAGAAATTGAAGTGTTAATGACACAAGTTATGTGTCCAAAATATATGTTTTTTAACTGCGCGCAATATTCAAGATGATGTCATGACCACCAGTGCGGCCACCCCATGTACCGTCGCGGAGACGTCATGACTATCAACGTTGTCGCGAATATTGGTGAAAATATAAAAAAATATATCAGTGAATCATTAATACACATTGTATTATATTGAGATTCTGATAAATGTTTTTATAGAGTTATTTAGATAGTGAGTTAACTACTGTAATGGTTAGAATTAATTATATAGTTATAATTTTTAAATGTGGTGTTGGCTATTGAATTCCTGCTTTTGCTTTCTGCATTCGTGACATAACCACGGGGTTCACGATGACCAACGTCATCCCGATCTCCGGCCTCACCGCAAAAACGTAAAATAGGTTTCAGAGATGGTTGTTCTAGAAATACACTAGAAAAATATGAATTTGAAGTGTACAATAATAAACCCCTAGTGTGTAGAGTACTGTAATGTGTGTGCATATATGTGTTTTTACTTTATGGGAAAGGCTCGATCGTCGTAGTTAACGGCGTCATCGCGACATCCTGAAAACGGAAAATAGGTCTGAAAGATGGTTTTTAAAGAAACTTAGTACAAAAATATGAGTTTAAACATGCTTTGAAAGAAGTATGTATATAGTAATGTGTGTATGGCAATGTTCAGAATGGATTTTTTGGTATATTATTTTTGGATGTGTTGGTGGCCATTGAATGTCTGCTTTTGTTTTCCGTTTTCACGACGTGTCCGCGGGGATCGGGATGTTGTCGCAAAGATCCCCAAAAAGTAAAGAGGAAAAAAACTCTTTAGAAGAACAAGTCACAATATTTTGGGTACTAGGGTGGCTCTGACAAGAGCCGTTGTGTTAGTTGTATGTATATGGCTGCTACACATAAGACCGGATGCAGACTTTCAGGTTACTTAGAAACACCCTGTTGACTTCATCTGTAAAGTAAACTCCATCATTTCTATACACTCCATGCATGTCAAAACGCAGGTTGTTTTTATCGATGCAGCCCATGCGATGGTCTCTGAGGAATGCAGAAACAGTTTTATTAACATGTTTCCTGGCTTTGTCAATCTGGGGACAGAATTGATTTGACCACTTCCATTTCTGTCTTTGGCATATATTAGAGTACACCATGACAGTGTGAGGGAAAAGCGACATCAGTTCTGCAAAGGTTTCTTTTATTAGGATTTCCAGCCCTACCCCATTCAATGTACCTAAATCATTGCCACCACAGTGCACAATCACGAGGTGAGGATCTTAAATCCACAATGGATTTAACCAAAGCCAGCAACTGATAAAACTTTAACCATCTCTGGTCAAACCAAGTAATCTGCATATTTGACAAACCCACGTCTCTGTCAATACCTCTCTTTTTTGCAGCCTCTTTAGCCCAATAGATGTAGCTGTGGCCAACAATCCATGCTGTAAGCATTTTGAAGTGATGGAGCAATAGTAGTCAGGAGAAGGCTGGAACTGAATGAGGTAGGTTTCCAAAGGAAAAGCAGTTAAAATGGAGGTGTATTTTTTACAAAACAAAATATTAATTTTTTATTGGATGCTGTCAGCATGAAAGTGAATAAAGTTAGGTAGTGTGTTGGATGGCTCAGAAAGAAGCTTTATTATTGGCTATTGTTTAAAAAAAGAAATACATACATGGGATGCTTTTGAATCTGTGGAGCAAACCACATCAGCTGTATCTTATTTTAAAGCAGAATGTTCCTTCTAGAATACACTGTGAACTTTTGACCTACTGGTTCCACTGGCTTGCTAGCTACACTGAGCTAAGACTGTATTGGAGGGAAGGGTGTTAAAGAGACAGAACATTTTTTTTGAAAAGTTGAGGAGTGATGACATAAAGTGAGTAATGACAAGTTTTAATTTCCAACTCAAGACTATGTAATAAACTGTTGTGCAGTATTTACATTTTCGTAACAATTAAGCTAGATATTGGTTTGAACTCCATTTTTTTCGCGATTATTCTGTGATGATTACGAAAATGAGGCAACAGGAACCTTGTTTCGAATGAGAGGGTTAACAGATGCTAACCATTCACAAGAGGAGATGCAATAGTCTAAAATGAAAGACATGATTTCAATTTGCTGCCTTTCTCATGATGGTAGAGAGGAAAGTTGAAGAGGTTGCCATTTTAGACTTGCTTTGTATGAGAGTGGTGGACCATTCTGGTGCTTAACAGTGTCCAAACTATGCAGAAAGAGCTAAAACAAAAATATAATCTACAAACTGAATTCAGTTGTATGTATATGGCTTTGTAATTATTTTAAAAATGTACATTAGAAATGAAGATGTATATGGGAGTTTGATTAAAAGGAGTATCACAGTGATGAGATAAAATATATGAGATGAACTGTATCTATTAGAGAGTATTTATTTAGAAAGTTTTATAAAGCGCGAACATGACCCGTACGGGCATTAGAGCACTGAACAAAAGAACGGGAGCGAAGGGAGGTACAAGCATGAGTACAAACCCAAAGGAACTTAAAACAAGAACAAGCAACAACCCATCTCGTGGGACATGTGAGGTACGAGGAGAAGCAACAAGTCTTATGGGGCACGTGGAAGACACAAATTACAACATTGAACAAAGGTAACAACCCATCTTGTGGGACTTGTAAAGTACCAGAAGAGCAGCACATCTTAAAGGGCACATGGAGGGACAAAAATGTAAACTTATGAACAGAGGTATAAAAGAGTGTCAACAGGAAATAAAAGTTAGTGAAAGATGGCTTCAGGCCTATTGCTGTAGTTAGTCATTCATGAGTAACCATTTGACTTGTTTTTTGTATGAACAGGTAGAGGGGTTTGATCTGATCTCGGGAGGAAGAGCGTTCCTTATTCTTGGTGAAAGACCAGAGAATGCACGATTGCAGGTACTTTTCATTTTGAATTTGGGGGGTTTCAACAGTAGGGAGTTAAAGCTTCTTAGGGTCCGATTCGAGCCTGATACTTCAGTTTTTTTTGCAAGTAGACGGTGTGTTGAAGTGAATAGCTTTGTGCGTCAGGCAGGCAATCTTGAAACGGATCCTTGCTTCGATAGACAGCCAGTTTAATTGAATTTGGTCAGTTGTCGTGATAATGTTTCATGGAACCTGGTGATGAGTCTGGCCGCAGAGTTAAGAGTAGCTCTTAGATGTGGCAAACTAGCTTTAAGTAACCCAGCCAGGGTCACCATTCCATACTCCAAGCGTGAGATAACTAGGGATTGAACTGCAGATTGAATGTCCTCAGAAGGCAAGAATGGCTTGATTTTCCTTAATATGCTGAGCTGATTGGCTCCCCTTGTAGTTGCACTGATGTGATCTTGCATATTCAGGTATGCCTCAAGATCTTGCAGAGTCAACATGAGGGATGCAGTTGAAAGCTGTAAGTTGTTTGAGCCAGTCTTGAGTGGGCGCAGAGTGATTGTGGGGGGCAATCGGGAGGAATTCTGTCTTGAGAGTATTTAGCAAAAGATGATTATGAGTTAACCATCTCTGAATTTTTTGCAGTACACAGATTAGAGTTTTTATGTCATCTGGAAATTTCAAATACAATTGAGTGTCATCAGCATAAATATGGTATTGAATGTTAGAGCGGTACAGAATTTCAGAGAGTGGTTCAATGAATAGGTTGAAAAGCGTGGGGGAGAGTGTGGAGCCTTGAGGCACTCCAATTGAGGCTGGGGTACTGGTTGCAAGGGAGTGTTTAACTTTGATTATTTGCGTTCTGTTTCGTAGGAATGAGGCAAACCAATTTAAGACAGGGCCTGATAGCCCCATTATTTTGAAGCAGATCAATCAGGTTTTCATGTTTGATTGTGTCAAACGCTGATGACAGATCGAGAAGGATCAGTAGACAGGGAACAGGGTATGTGTTTAAGAGGTTAGTAGTGAATGTTTTCGGAAGTAAGAGAAAAATGAAGTAGTGCCTGTTTATTACATTGTGCATTTTATTGAAAAATAACAGTATAGTTTTGTATAAAGTTGCAATGAGGAACTAAGAATGTTTTAAATGTCTAAACATCATGTGCAGAATAGATACATCTGTCATTTGCATTCTGGGAGTTGTCGTACATTATTAAACAGGAATAGTGTAGTGAGAAATAAAAGGTGAGAATATGTTGCCTGTTTGTATATGAATTAGAAAGAAGTAATACTTGTTAGGTATATATTGGGAAATGTTTGTCAATGTGGTTTTTAATTTAAATGACCACTTTGCATATGCTTAGCTGGTGAGGTATAGTTTTTGTGCTTGCACATAGCTATATATACGGTGGGACTTTTAAGTTTGCTTACAGGTGCAGAGAGGTATATATTTTGGGAAAGATGGCTTGAAGGTGTACATCTATTAGGAAATCGCATATATGTTTACATGGTGGTCTATGTTCGGTAAGGCTGTTGAAAATTTCATGTATATGGTGAGGGTAGTGTTTTTCTTTAAACATGGTTTGTTTAAAATTGAGAAGGATTAATAGTGCAGAATGCCTCGAGAGTTCTTGTGCTAGCTTCATTTCGAGTGTAACTTTTGTTTGAGATATGCTGAATATATGTTTTAGAAGCAGAAGACGTATTTGAGAAATGATATAGGTATGCAATTTACAAAAGGTTTTGTGCTTTGAAAAATTTCAAAATGTTTTGATTTTAGAAACTTATTAATGGATGTGCACGCTCAGTAGCAAAGAGATGTATGTTTCTAGAGGGCCATGTATGCAATTATATATCAAGTGTGATACCTAGATTTCACTCACACATAGCTCAGAAGAAAAGCATGTATACAGTAAAACAGGTAGTTTGATATTGACAGAAGGAGATAACCAATGATTCAGAGATACAGTGACAATTGTTATGTATCTAACAGGAATGAAGGTACTTTCTCAGTCAGTCAGGAAGTATTCAGGCACTCATGGAATCACCCAGCCACTACTCAGGCAGTCATCAAATCAGTGATGGAGTTAGTCAATTATCCAGAAACTATACATCTACTATAGCAATAAGGCAGGCAGAAATTATGTAGTTATTGAAGTATGCAGGCACTACGTATACATTCATCTAATCACCTAGGTACTATCTATTGACTTATGCAATTAACAAGGCTGTAATTATGCAATCATTATAACATTTGTGCCAAACCTATGTAGCCATCTAAACACCCACTTACAACCCATGCAGTCATTGAAATACTGAGACACACGTGTGTACTGATGAAACACTCAGGCTCTACTCATGCACTCATGTAATTATGTAGAGAGTATCATTGTAGTAAACCTATCACCCATCCAGTACCTATGCAGTCATTTAATTACTGAGCCAATAGTCTTGCACTAATACAATCACCCCAGCAGTATACCTACTTACATCCAATCTCTCAATCTTTAACAATGGAATCATGCAGTCACTCAGACACTAGTCATGCACTCATCTAAATAGGGAGGCACTACTTATGCACTTATTCAATTCTCCAGGCACTACCTATGTAGTTATGTAAGCATCCAGGCACTACCTGTTAGTCAACCAAGAAGACATGGGCTGCATCCAATCGCTGAAACACTATTCATCCACTCATCCAATAGGCTAGGTGCTATGCATGGGCTTAAAAAATCATGTATGTACTATCCTTGCACTGCATAAATCACCTATATACTATGTATGCACTCTTGCAATCCTCCAGACACTAGAGTTGCACTCATTTAATCATCTTACCAGTATCTATGCATGTATTGAATTATTGTCGCATTAGTCATGCACTTATCGAATCATTCAGGCTCTGCTCATGCATTCATCCAAACACCAAGATACTAGTGGTATACTCATGCAAACACACGCAGGCAGTAAGTATGCAGATATGGAATGACCCATATGTTATGACATAGTCAGTGAATCATCTAGGCACTAGTTGCATCCTCAGGGAATCCCATAGGCACTACCTATGCACTCATTCAATCATCCAGGGTGTATTGATGTATTCAATCACAAATACATCTATTTACAAGTTTTACTGAGGAATATGTAGTCTTTAGACAATATGGGTGATAGGTTTACTACAATGGTGCTCTCTACCTAATTACATGAGTGCATGAGTAGAGCCTGAGTGTTTCATTAGTGCTCGCGTGTGCTTCAGTATTTCAATGACTGCATGGGTAGTAAGTGGGTGTTTAGATGGCTGCATAGGTTCTGCGCATATGTTATAATGATTGCATAGTTACAGCCTTGGAAATGTAGTGTTAAATTTAAAAAAGTGTAGAAGAAGGAGAGATGCAGTGAAACAGAAAGAACGAGTTGAGAGAGTGGTTGATAAGGCCTTTGCTTTGAAGAGGAAGCTTTTCATTTTGATTCTAAATAGAATGACGACTCTTGACAAAATAGTGTTTTGCATGAGGAGACAAAACCAGAAGAAAAGATCAGTGAATAGAAGTAAATGTTGTACAGTTTTTAGTGGACAATGGATACATTCTTCTTGTACAGAGACTTTCTTTAATGAAGAAAGCTATCTCCAGGATAATAAATTAGTTCATGCTATTGATTAAAGAGGACAATGTTATGAAATGAAGAATGGTAGTCCTATAGCATAAGAGGTAATGGCACCTAGAAATGTATAGGAAGTTATTGCAGAAGAGGTACAAGGAAGGTGTAGTCAGGGTACTGTATACAAATGGAATTGTAGTAGTGTTTCTAGTATTAGACAGCAATCCTTTGATAAGTTAAAAAAAATCCTACATATCTTTTCAAGGCGAAGTTTAAAACACAAAATAAGTTATACAACACAACAATGCGAACTTTAGGTAGGAGACTGTATTATATGAAAACTCCTGCTTTATGTTTAGGAGAAACACTTTTGCATGGTAGTGTGGCACACGTAGAAAAGGTTTGTGGTGATGTGCAGTTTCATTTATTTGGTCCTGAGCAGGATTCTAGGGAAAATGAAGAGTTGTTAAGAGGAGAAGTTGCAAAACAAGACACATATATTACAGTTGCTAGTTTTAAAAAGAGATTACAAAATGTAACACAGTGTTCTGTAAAAAAACAGAGATAATATGTATATGTTGTTGATGCACTTACCAGAAGATTTAAACACAGACTGTTGACTTATATTTAAAAGGTGAAAAAGTAAATCATGATAACTGGCAAACGTTACCTGTGTATTTATTTGTAGAGGGATGGTTTGACTTGTCTACACGGCAAGTTATATGTAAGCTGTGTTACAAAAAATTGAAAGATAATAAAATGAACAACACATAGATATTAGATACCCATTTAGAAAGAAAAGAAAATGCCTGCTAATGTATAAAAACTATGATGGGCAAAAATAAAAAAATAAAAAGCATTTCTTATTCTTTCCAGCATTGTGAATGGCCGCTATGGACTGCTCTCCAGCACTAACTACAACTCCACAATCCATGCAGTTTGATGCCTTCGGGGAAAACTGTGGAACCAAATCTTGAAGTTGAGATTGTACTTTTGAATGGACTCTCTGCTTTGGTGTTGTTGTGCTGCAATTTAAGTTGAGGGTCCTTCAGCTTTGCACTGCCTTCTTGCTGCTCACTATGAACTCTTATGAAATGTGCAAAAAATATAACAGGGGGAAAAATATACCATGCATGATTTTTGGCAGCATTGTGAATAGTTGTAACACACTGCTCACCAGCTGTTATAACAACACTACATTCCATGCAATATGTGGCCATTCTTGAAAACTGTGGAGCCATATCTGTTGTAGTAGTCTGTACCTCTAAAGGGCCTTTCTGGCTGTGTATTGTTGCTGCTGCCACTGATGTAGATGGTCCTCCAGCTTCCCTCTTGTAGTTCACCAGTTGGAGACATTTTCTATGATAGGTTTTAAGATAATATGAGATGGACGTCGTCCCACATGAATATTTTTTGTTCGTCCCTATAGAGAGGGTCCTGTCACTAGCACTAGTTTTGCAGCAGTTTTTGATTATACATAAGTTTGGGTAACAATGGTTATTTAGATGTTTGTTTGAAAGTTATGTTGTGTTCGTGAGTTCAGATGTTGAAAGCTATTTTTTTAAACTGTTGTTTTGTTACAAATATGTTATTAAAATAAAGTTAAACCAATGTTACTAAACAGCTAGACTGAACATTTCTGTAAAATATGTTTATATATCTGTTTTACACTTTTTCATTTGTATTCGTGTCTACTGATGTCATTGCGACCTCCGGTGTTGCTGTGAAGAAGGAAAATGCATTTTTGATGTAGTTATTTCGACAAATGAATACAAATGGGAAAGTTACGTTAGTATCTTACTAAATAGCTACACTGAAACCTTATGTCAAATATGTCCATA
Organism: Calotriton arnoldi; assembly: GCA_963921515.1. NCBI lineage: Eukaryota > Metazoa > Chordata > Amphibia > Caudata > Salamandridae > Calotriton > Calotriton arnoldi. The sequence goes on along the minus strand of CAWUFW010000312.1, from coordinate 4,580,663 downwards.
TATGCGTTTTACACTTTGTCAAAAACACCCAGAATTCGCAGTCTGTCCTTGGCAATGGCACTCATAGAATCATACAGACACTACCTGTGCAATCATCAAGGACTTCCTTTCTGCATCACTCTGCAAATGTGCCTCCTGGCATAGTACTAGTTGGGGGAAGAAGTCCCCTTGGCTATTGAGGGTATTTGGGGGCCACGTATCTCTCTTATTACCCCCAGCAAGTTCCACACAGTCAGCTTGCTAAGAGCTGTTCTGAGGCCACATCCCCTTTCTGCATCACTCTGCAAACACATCTCCTGGCAAACTGGTGGTTGGGGATGCTAAAGGACCATGGGGACCAAGAAGCCCTCCTGGTTCTTTCTATAAGTCCTACTCAGCAAGATTTCTGAGAGCTGGTCAGAGGCCCCACCCCCTTTACAGACCATTCTGCAAAGGCCATTGCTACTTAAAAAACCATGGAATTTCATGGAAAAATCCAAAGTTATAGGTAAGTTATAGTTAGGAATTAGCAATACAAAAACCTTAGAAATTCACTGAATAAACCAAAGGTTACAGGGACATTATAGTTAGGCTGACATTTCCCTCGTATAAAACCAGAGAAATTCAGCAGTTATAGTTAGCTGAGCTAACTATAACTCGCGCCCCCGTAATGCACTGCTTATGACCTCACATATTTCATCACTCATGACATGGTCAGTGACATCACTGATGAAATCACTGATGAACTGCTGAATTTCACTGGTTTTGTATGAGTGAAAACTGAGCCTAACTATAATATCCCCGTAGCCCTTGTTTTTTCAGTGAATATATATTTATATATTTGAGACCCGTCGTCCAAATTCTACGAGGGGGACCCAAGAAAACAAGCCGCACACCTCTGATCAGGTAACACAATTTTATTTATTATTTAATGATCACAGGATAAGAATAGACTTATACATTTCAGCTGGAGCCTTAGAGAAAATGTGTATAGATCATCACTTTTAAAGAGAACTACCACCATTAGCAAATATGTTATTTTTAAAATTAATCTAAAGATCCCCAACAATGTTATAGTATTTTCCAACGCCCCAAATGAGACATTTTTTTACATTATCTCAGCCTAATTACAACCGATGGAACAAAATTCTCATTCAGTTCATTACAAGATTTCTGAGCATTTTATATTATAGATCTTTTTTGCCCTTCAAATAGTTATAAATGTAATGACCATCAAAGTTTTTCAAACATATTCAACAAATCTTGTTCAGAGAAGTCTTAACAGGTATATTCTATCACTTCCTATTATTCAAGTATACTGCAGGTTTGAAAATATGATGTGCAGAGTGTTTCTGAGAACTGGTCACTGGTGTTAGCATACGGTGATCAGCCAATTTTCTTACAAAAATCCTCTATACATTCCAGTAGAGTACATAATTTTTCTTAAGTATGGAAGAACAAAGAACATCTTTAAGATTACAAGGTCACACTCCCAAAGATAACACATGACCAACCAATACTCTTATTTCTTATTTTTTGGGGAGAGTATCCAATATCAATGTGCAAAGGTGTCTACCTCCAAATGTGCAAAAACTGGCAATGTGCAAATTTGCCAAATAGTGCAAATCCATATGTATTCAAAATGGCTATGTGCAAATTGGTAAAATAGTGCAAATCCAAAAGTAATATATAAATCATGGTAGAACGTACCTTGAATTTTGTGCACAATTACAAATGGATATTCAAATTAGCAATAATCTATCCACATCTGATGTCATATGTTTCTTACACCTCTCCCAATTATTGGCTTCCTGATGTACAGTAGCAATATTATACCAGTGGCAGGGCATGTCAACATAATTATTCACTTGGGTGCAGTATGGCCCCCTAAGCTTTGACTTGGGGACTCTCTTACACTACCCTGATCAATAACTAAATGGGTGTGCCCTCTCTCTTGGATAATGTTGCTTAAATCCGTGACTCACAGCATTTCATTTGTTAGCTCAGATGATTTTCAGGGACCGTAACTCCCTATCTGCTAGATCAATGTAGGACAAGTATATGGGGTAGGGGAGAGCACAGATCCAGCCCAGAGTGGCTATCTTGTCAACTACGACTGCTGTGAAGTGTAATATTTAATTTGTTTTACATTCAGAAGTGAAGTTAGTTCTCTAATTTAAAACATAACTAAAAAGTCTTATTCGTTAACCATTGCATTTGCAATACCTTTTCCTAAAAAGATCTATTTGTAGACAATCACGAATTTCCCCATGAAAACTTGTTGACCTGGAAAGAGCAAGAAATCTTTTGGAAAAGACAATAGCTGAGGTTAGTTAAAGCACAATGTCACTATAATGTTTGGTCACATCTTCACATCTGGGAGCAGCATGCCTTAATATTATCGATGAATGGTCATGCCTTGATGAGGCTAGAACCTGGAGCCAATATTCTATGTCTCATCCACTCTCGTGTTTGATTGTTGAGTCCAAGCAAAATCTGTTTAGACAAGCATTATAAAATGGCCTAGGGACCGATTCACAAAGGTAAACGTATACGTTTGTGGAAGTTTACGATTGTTTGCTATTCCCAAAGGAATAGGACAAGAGATAGGACAGTCCTGTCTTTTTATGTGAGGAGACTCCACAGTTGTAAAAATATCTTTGTGAATAGTAAACAATCATAAATTACACAAAAGCGTACGTTTTCCTTAGTATTTTCTGAAACTTAATTTCATGAGCACTATTTTGAAAACTATGCTTGCTCAATTGTATGTAACCGTCAATACTTTATAAAGAATAAGAGGCATATATATCATTGTTGTTGCGTTGCTTTTGCGCTAAAGTCAGATTAATCAAGCCACACAAGGCCACCTTGCATGGCTTGATAAATCTAGAGTTACGCAACGCAGTACAATTCGTTAAGTTGCGTTACTCTACCCCAGAGAGGCATTCCATGCATGGAGTGGGGGTGTTCCCATGCATCCACCAATGGATTTTGGCACATACTCAGATTTACCACTACTGGTAGACCTGGGAATGCATCAAAATGCTATAAATATCTTTTTTTCTGCTCGTTATTTTCTCTTTCTATGTGTGCAGCATTCTGAAGCAAAGAAAGAGGAAAATGCCTCTGAGGATTGTTTTTGTGCTGGAAGATGTCCATTCCTGCACAAAAACAATCCTGCTTGCACTCTTGCACCACAGTTTAAGGATGCCTGCATTGGCGCTATGCAGCACGTTGTGTGCCTGTGCAAGGAAAGGACAGGAATGAGCTGTATAATGTTGAATATGTCTTATTCCTGCCCTTTCACGCAGCACAGCAAAGTGGCTTGCTGCATTGCACTGCGTGAAAGCTTATTAAATGTGCCTCTAACTACATGTGGACAATTAATAATGACGTAATACAAACAATGACTTATTCGGCAAATCATATCTTTGATTTGGGAGCCTATGTATCGCAGCAGCATCTGCCATTGTAAAAGATCATCTCTACAAAGAACAGCAGAGATCAAGAGTTAAAGATTTTAGTGTAGTCTGCTGTTGAAATAATGATCTTATTCCAAATAAAATACATTTTTCATTGTTCTACTCGATTTCGCCACAAGTAGGCCCTAGGTAAAGCAAGGGCAGTAACCCAGATTCAGGTTCAAAATCCTGTTTGTGCCCTAATGGGGCCTGGCGCTATTTGCGCACCCAACATGTGTTTGCTGGCATGCTTTTTTCCCAGGTAAAACCTGGTGCAAATTGATTAGACAAATAAGGTAATTACCGGTTTGTGCACCTCAGAATAGGGGAAAACATATGCACTTAGCACTTTATCCTGCATGCTACAGTCGGAAACCTGAAATTGTGCTGTATTTTCTCATCTGCTGAATATAGCACCCTGCAGTATCGCAAATTGTGGGTGTGCAAATGCTAAACCAAATTCAGACAGTGGCGGCTCCTCCGCTTAGGCGGAGGAGCTTCGCCTCACTACTTGAACTGCAAGCTGAATACAAAAAATAAAATGATAATAACGTTCGTTATTATTATTTTGTTTTCTGTATTCAGCTTGCAGCTGAAGCCAGGGGGGTGGGTCTTGGCTCCCTGAGTCACAGGGGGAGGAGTGGGGGCAGCACTTAAAGTGCGTGTGATGGTTTGGCCGGTCATCTCCCATCGGCCAAATCCTGATGCGCATGCATGTTCTCCAAGCAGGCTGTATAACAGCCTGCATGGAGAACATGCACAGCCTGCCAGCTCCTGTCTGAGCGCCGAACCGCTAAGGCAGCATTGTGATTGGTCAGGGGATTCTGGGAGGCTGTGTGCTTCCTGCGGGAAGGAGGACAGAGAAAGAAGAGGCCGCAGTCAGCGGTATAGGTAAGTGCTTTTTTTTAATGTATTTTTATTTCCCGCCCGCTCCCTCCGTCCTCCCCGCCCCACCCCACCGCCCCTGCTCTGTGCCAGCGGCTACTCAATTCAGACAACAGGTATCATAGGAAAAAGAAAGAGGCATGCAAACACCAAACACATTACAACATGAATGAAACATTAACGCGCTAATTACTCGTGTCTAGGTGTCGGGTGCAGCAATTATTGCACCCAATGAAATCTGACACCAAGATATTTGGACTTTATCGTGTGATACTTATCACCAATAGCTTTTTACCTGAAATGAGGCATAACATGCATATTTGGATGTTTACTGCACCAAAGCCCGTACTTACTGGTATTTAGTGGGCATTTCGCCCCCCCCCCCCACTAACATTGCAGCGTTTTTGATCTGTTGAAAGTGACTTGGAGAAAATTGCAGGGGTGCGGTGCTTGCTGCAAGACTCTTGCCTAAGCAGGATGCACACAGCAAAAAACTCTTTACCAAAGGTCTAGGGGCATTGGGATGAGGGCAAGAGAAAGAGACACTTAATACATGGCTCTTCTCTCTGAAAAAATGATCCTTGTGTGCAAAGCAAGGTGAAAGTGACTCCTTGTCGTTCTTTGGTAAATGACTAATCTGTGTGAAGCTAAATAGGTAACAGAAATATGGTAAAAAGGTATTATAGAAATTCTCTGTTATACTGTCAGAACCCCTCCCCGGCCCTCCTTCTTGACAGGTCTGTTTGTTTTGCAAGGTCTTACCTGAGTTGTGAATAAACACCTGAAGACCACCCCAAGCTTGGGAGCACCAGATCACCAAACAGGTGTGAAACTTGAGCAGCAGGAAGATCAGAAGCCCTCATCAGGCAAACTAGCTTGAATCCAGTGGCAAAGTGAGCAACCCTGCCAACTTAGGGCGAACAAAGCAAACACAAGGAAATGATGGACGGAGCGCTGAAACTTTTCAGACAGTCACCCCCAGTCACAGATCTGGGTTGAAGCCATCATCGTTCTTTAGCTCACTTTGCCACCCCAGTTCAGACACAGCTATATGTAAATCAGTCTTCACCCTGTGCCTCATGGGAACAGACCAGCCCGAACTGGAGTCAAGCTATTCTGGCTGATGAGGGGTGAAACCCCGAAACCGGTCCTAGGATGCTTGGTTCCAGCCCAGGGAAGACATGGCTTGGCAGTTCGGGCTGGACTGTTCCCATGAGGCACAGGGTCAAGACTGATTTGTATATGGCCTGGTCTAAACTGGGGTGGCATGGTGAGCAAAAGAATGATGGATTTAACCCAGATCTCTTGACTGGGGGTGAATGTTTTGATTTGTTCTGCATTCCGTCCATCAATTGTGTGTCTTTTGTTTTTCAGCAAAAAACAGTGGGATCTTACAGAAAGATCAAAATATGTTGACAAGTAAAGAAAGATGAAAACTAGCAGATGAATGAGATAAACAACAAAGGTGCAGGAACCAGCAAAGTTTGTGGACTATACAACAGCATGAACCACACTACCAAGTAAGTAGTGAAGCAATGCAATTCTACTGCCAACGCTTCCTGTGCTGTAATCCTGACAGCTAGATTGACCTGGCTCTTAGTCTACCCCAGAAGGCTTTCCAACTATTCCTCAGCCCTGTTATCCACAGACCAGTATTTCATACCTTCCAGCCTTTTCTACTGAATTGATGTATCTAAACTCTTCAAAATCTTACCACACAGCGTAATCTAGAATCTTTCACTTGCTTCAATCTTAATAACCCTTCTGCTGAATACTGACATCATGTAGGTTAAGGTGCAGAAAAAAAGTACTTGCAGTAAAATATCTGTGTCTCTGCAAATATCATGATGCCCACATACAGCACTGGGCACACTCTGACACATACAACAACACACAGTCATCTCCTGTTTTATGGTTTCTACGAATTCAGTAGGACAGTGTATCTGGACAATATAGACTTTAAAATACTCAGTTCACTAGTATTTTTGAGAGAATGTCGGCCTGATTCCTAACGAACCCACAGTGCCCCACCTGGAACCCTGACTTTAACAGGGTGACAGATGGTATCGGTAACCTCGAACATAAACCTCCAATAATTCCCCAAGCAATTGTGGAAATAGATCAACCCTTTCGTTTGTTTACTCCTGCTTGCCTAGGGTGACACAAAAAAAGATACAAAGTGAAGTTTTAAAACATTTATTAAAAAATCGCATTCTTGCATAAAAAGAGTGTGCTGCAGTTATAGGTAAAAGAAACAAAGCATTGTAATCAGCGTTAGAAGAATGGTGAAAAAGATTAACAGTTCTACCATTACAGTGTTACTATGATTATAGCATGTTATACTCCTACCTAGCACTACCTACACTAATGAGAGCATAGTGGGAGTACCCTTCTGCCAGATCCCTTCGGATAGTCTATCTCCCCATACCTGAGTGTGATGAATCAGAAAGCCAGCCTGTAGAACAGGCTATTATCAGTAGCAGGGTATAGGTCAGAATCAACAGGACTGCATCTTAGCCCCAGCACGTTCCGTCCATGACAACCTAAGCCGAAGTGCACCTTTGCCAATTTTCTCACAGAGCCAGTTTATGTAATCAAAGCACTGTTCAAATCACACTGTGTCAAGGGTGCAGTGCTGATGCTATGGTTAGTCTAGAGCTGAAGAGCTGTCTCCAGCTGGGCAAGGGTATCTCACTCCATGTACTTCTAGCCTTGAACAGAATGTACGAATAAACATGATAATGTTGCTTACTACAAAATGAACAACATATATAATGATTTCTCAATGTAAGCACGTATCATATTAAAAGTCAAAAACAAAAAATCAATGTGAATCCAAAAATGTGAAGCTAAAATGGAGACTGGACAAGGGCCCTGGTATGCTTCACAACACTCCTTTCTTCTTCAAAGACCATGTACGTGTGCCATTGCAAGGACCTACAATAGTAACCATAATTCAGGGCTGATTTAGAGTTATGCAGTTGGGTTAGTCTGTCACAAATGTGGAGGATATCCCGTCTGCTGTATTACAAGTCCCATATATCTTATGGTACTTGTAATATGGTGGACGGGATATCTGCTACATTTGTGATTGATTAACCTATCTGCCAAATACTAAATCAAGCCCGTGGTGTGGCAACGGCACAACTAGGACTGGCTCCATTGCCCATCCCCTTTATCCAGCCAATAAAGTGCCACAGTAGCAAGACTGTGTGCAGCACAGTACCATCTGTACATGTCTAGTTTTACTCCTAGTTCTCAGTGTAAAGCCCTAAGGGCCCCCATAGAAATGAGGAAATACTGGGGAATCAGTTATTGCAAGTCTGATTCTCTGGTAATTCTTCAGTTTGCCCCGGAGTTTCACCTGGAGATTTCAACTGTTTTCAGCAGCCACGATCTCCAAGTGACACAAAATAGATCTGTGGTGTTCCCACAGTTCACATAATTTCAACAAGGCAAAGGAATTACAGAAGCACACATAATCACGCCCAAGTGCCAAAACCACCCATGTCTGTCTGTGCACATTTTACATTGTCACACTGTGGTAAATCCTACAAAAAAAGCATCCGAATATCATATCACACGTGAATTGTCTATATCAAATTTGCAGGACCAGTTGCCAGCATCTCTTCTACCTGCTACCATGTCAACCCCTGTTGCTCTTCTTGTAGTGCCATTGTGGACTGGCTGTTCAGAGTGACTGGATAACAGAGCCTGGTAAGGGTCCCGGTACATATATAATAACATGGCAATTCATGTCTACTGTGGTATAGAAACCTTCACCTGTACAACTGTGTTTGTCCCTTGCACACATGCAAACGCAATGCATGTTCAACCACGTATGTTGATGTACTCTTAAGGGCCATGTCATCATTGACCTCACAAAACACTCACCCGTCATGACCTACAACCCTTAGGCGAGTGGCGGCCGGTGAACTTTGAAAATGGTAAGGCATAAGTCACTGCCTCAAACTGCACTTTGCGAGTGAGCCTAAGGAACGAGCCCACATTCCCTAAGAGAGGTGAAGGAGTTCTGTATACGAGAAAATGTAAAAATAAATGTGCCCCAATGGTGCATTTTGCAGCATAATTTTCAAACTGTGAAAAATTCTATAGCTTTTACATGCAAGTCTGAAAGGGCACTCATAGAATATTCAAAAGCTCCATGTGGCAACGAAGACTGTCTCATCCCTGTGGTGTACGTGCACACTTTTTTCCCCAGAAGACTTTTGAAAAACAGAGCCAAACAATAATTTCATAGCATAATTCCCCCAAAACAATGGGTTCAAACCCACAGGTAGTGGTAATAATCTATGAATGCCACTTGATATGGCCTGCAATCGTTTTCCAAAATTTATAGAGCATCCCCTTTTCCTTTTTCCTTTCCTGTTTTTCCCCATTTGTTATCAGTCATACGAGGACAGACAATTTCATTGGCAGGCGCAAGATGGAACACTAAAAAGATATCACACTCTCAGGCCTTAGACAGCAGATCTATCTCCCAGATTAGAAATATGTTACACAGTATGACAAATGCGGATCCCCAGTTACAGTAGTTAAAAATAAAAAAGCTTTAATAGCAGTTATAACTAATGACAGCAAGGTCACAAAAAGCTTCGGTACATGTTTTAAAGTATTTATCATGAAATAACCGACATAGCAGCAATTTCAAATAAGTTAGAAATGCACTCACGACTTCCAGAAAAAAAGCTAGTGGGTTCTCAAACAGTCACTAATTTACATACCAGTATGAAACATTTTATGTGCGTCAGAAGTGCAAGCTTAGCAAAGTATACTTTTTTCAAAATAATAAACAGGTTTGCATTCCATGCTGCATTTATTTACTTAAACAGGTGACTGAAATTCTTAAGAAGCAATGCGACTCTTTGGTAGTAAATCATGGATTTTCAATTTTGCTCATCTGTGTGTGCTTGGTCCGAGATTCAAAAGTGCATGTTACACCACAAAAAACAATCGTCAGCTTTAACAACAAAAAAAGAAAAATGCATGATACTCTTTCTATTGCAGCCAATCAAAGCTGTCACCACTTGCCTTTAAATCGCATAATTTTTCGCATGCTGCTCTTTTGGGGCCCGATTACGTCTCGCGGGGGTGCAGTGGCCTTCCGCCTGCCCTAATAGTAGTCAGGGGATCGGACCGCCAATGTCCCTTGTCCTCTATTCCCAGTTACGTCCTCCATCCCCCTTACAAAGCCGCAGTGGCAGCTGCTGCTGACACGAAGAGGGGGGAAAACACGGGTTCAGCGAGGGGGAAAACAAGAAAAAAAAAGTACAGTTACCTTTCTGCTGCCGGCCACCGCCTCTACTATCCTCTTCTCCCACGCCTCGCCTCGGTGCTCTTCTGGCCCAGGAACTGCAAACTACAGTTCCCATGAGCACAGGCTCCCAGACTCCCCTATGGCCAATCCCAGTGCTTCTCGAGGATCACCGGGATTGGCTGAGCGGGTTTTTTTACCTCTCCAAAGGGGACTGGAAGCCTGCGCCAGCTGTTCTCACCACCCAGCAATGCAGTTCGGGTTGGGGAGAGGTCAGAGCGCATGTTGGTTTGGCCGTACTGAGACGGCCGGCCAAACCCACATGCGCACTGACAGCAGTTCCCAGTGCCCACCACTCCTGCTGCTGATGGCCCCGCCTCCAGGTCCCAGGACTCAGATGATGGCTGCAGTGTTCTAACTGGCTCCTACAGGTAAAACAAAATGATAATAAAGCAGTTTTAATAATTGCTTTATTATCATTTTATTTTATGTTTTCACCTGCTCCTTCCAGCAGTGGGGCTACGCTCCTCAGCAATACCCGACCCCGACCCCTGTAGATATGCTGTACCTACACACAACAGATTTTACGTCTTAGATGGGGTGGACTGACTCCCTGACTCTGCAGAGTCCATGGCCCCTGCGATCTCTAATCAAGACCCTCACCAGATTAGGCTGTTGGGAGTGCCCGGTGCCCAAGGCAGGGTGTGTCATCAAAGTGGGGCTGATTCGACAGTAACTAAGAATACAGACCGGCTGGGATGCACAGAAGGCAGAGCTGGACTTGATGGAAGTTTCACCATATCCTCTGAGCTACTTTGTCCTGAGAATGAGGGTCCCTTAATACGGAAGAGGGAGATAGGGGTAGGAGGGTGATTCCGAGGGCTGGAGTAAAACAGGGGCCTGCAGATATGAGCTATGCTACTAGTATTAATAACACGGGATGTCTGCCCAGTGTGTGTAGCCTAGAGTTGAAAGTAGGTAGAGCTCTGGTAGATATTCAAACTTTGACAAACACAATTAAAGTTGCATCTTGGAATATGGCCAGTTTTAGGAATAAGCTAGATTGCAGCGAATGGGGGGCATTCATAGACAAATATGATATGGTACTATTCCAGGAAACTTGGGCTAAAGAAGAGCTAAGGTATTCTGGTTATGTGGCAGTTTCCAAACCTGCTCTGTCTGGAGGGAGAGGTAGACCCTCGGGGGGCTGACAATCTGGACTGCCACCTATTTAGGTTGTTCGGCAAAGGAGATTGAGACGGGGATCCTCTGACCTTCTGTGTGTATTGCTGGAATTTACCTCTGCTAGAATTCTAGTGTTGGTCAACGTATACTCAAGAACAGTCAGTAGGGGCCAAGAATCTTCAGTAGTGGAGCAATTATCAATACTCCTGTCTTTCCTTCCAAGGCATGACTTTCAGATTATAGGGGGTAACTTCAATTGCCAATTTGAGCCACTGGGCATTAGACCGAGTGATGTCCTGGACGAAAAAGACAGGTAGTGAGCTATACCTGCCACAACGATAAACCCCCTAAAAAGTGATCCTCTATAGCTCAACAGATCTACGCTCTTACACTGAACCAGTCAATTAGGGCCTGCAACGGGCAGAAAACGTCATATAAATATGGCTACCCTACGTTGAATCGAGCCGGGTCCAAGTACATAATTGATTATGTCTTTGTGGATACGAAAATGTGGACCTCGGTTCCAGATTTTGTTATTTTATCTAAACATGATAGTGACCAAAATGTCCTGGAATTAGACCTGCTATTGCAAGATGGGTACATACAGGGGAAGCGCAGGGACCCACTCGATTCTAGACTGTGCCTGTCGACATCAAGGAGCCGCATCCATTGGGCTAAAATACAGGATTCCCCCAATTCCATCTCCAGCATTTATAGTATAATGGGGACTGCTATGGAAGATTTGAGTGCTTGTATGGAGGTATCAAACATAGAAAATAGGTTTAAGAAAGTGGCCGTGATTCATTCCATTCGTGTAGCTGCACTGAAGGATCTTTTCTATGTGAGAGCAAGGTCCAGAGAGATTAAACAAATTATTCCAACCTGGTATAATGGGCACTGTAGAAAAGCTGAATCTATTTTAATAGTAGCAATAAAATCCAAGGATAAAGCCCGGATCTCAAGTGCTAGAACCATGTATAAAGATGCCATCAAACAGGTCAAAACTGAATGGGACACAGCCAAATGGGAGTCTCTCCTACAGGCCCTCAAATCTAAAGATCCAAGAGCATTTTGGAATATAGTTACTTCGAGAATGAGAAATAATCTAGAGCCACACATTGCGGCTGAAGTCTGGAATTATCATTTTCACTCACTTTATGAGGTTCTGGATTCCCCTGAGGTGGTGGTGGCTAAGAATGTAGACCATCAAACACATGACTTGAACCAGGCTGGTAAAAAGGCTAATGAGGATTTCCCAATAGTTTCCCTGTAGGAAGTATGTAGAGCTATCTCAAACATAGCCATTCACAAGGCCCCCAGAATTGATCAGATTCCTGGGGACTTGTATCTTTCAGAACCTGATGTTTGGGGCCCCTATTTGCTAGTCATCTTTAATGCTGTATTGGTGGTATACCTATCCCTGAGACTAGGGCCGGTGCTGAAATAATCCCTGTGTATGAGAAAGCCCCATCCCCCTTCTACCGGGGAACTACAGGCTCATTATCCTAATAGATGTGATGCAGAAGGTTTTTTCAAGGGTCATTCTAGAACGGTTCCAAGAGTGGATAGAGGATCATGATGCTCTTAGCACTCTACAAACAGGTTTTAGAAATTGAATTTCCACCATTGATCAGGTATTCCGCTCCAACCCTTCTACTGGAATACAGTGGTGTTGGAGAATGGAAGCTTGTACATCATCTTTGTAGACCTAAAATCTGCCTTTGACCTAGTTCCTAGGCCCAAACTCTGGTCTGTTCTGTCTAACATGGGGGTCCCCACTTAACTCTGCAATATCATCAGGATGCTGCATGAGAAGAACTTTGCTCAGGTTTGATATGGAAACTTGGGGGAGCTTTCTGAACCTTTCCCAGTAACCAGGGGCCTACGACAGGGCTGTGTGTTGGCTCCAACCCTATTTTGCTTGTACATCAGTGGGTTGGTGGATACCTTAAATGGAGTCAGTGACAACGATGCTCCCAAGATCTGTTCCTTCCAAATCCCAGCCCTGATGTTCGCTGACGATACCCTCCTCTTATCACAATCTCCCATGGGGATCCAAACGATACCCAATGGGTTCAACCCTTTTTGCATTGATCGGGGCCTTGAGGCTAATGTTGCTAAGACAAAATTCATGGTTTTTAATTCTGTGCATTCCAGCAGAACCAACCCCGTGTTGAATGGAACCCCGCTGGAGAAGTTCGCCTTTTTTGAGTATTTGCGGATCACCCTCAATGAGCACATGGATTGGGCCTTTCACATAGGGAAACAGAAGTTGAAATTAGAACAGAGCACAGGTGGCCTGGCCAAGGTTTATAGGTCTTTATTTTCTAAGCCTCTTAGCCCTTTGATGGAAATATACAAGGCCCAATCTCTAGGAGCCATTACCTATGGGGCAGAGTTATGGGGACATAAGTCTGTTAAATATATTGTATTGGTAGAAAACAAATTTATTAGGGGCCTAGTGGCTCTTCCCCCTAGTACACCCCTGATTCCGCTCCGATTAGATCTAGGGCTGAGCCCCATTTTGGAGGTTATTGTTTAAGACCTCTCCTATTTTGGAGGAGAATTTGGTCAGCCCCAGAGCTGACCCCCATGTAGACAAGCATTAGAAGAACTTCTGGGGATGCGAGAGGCTAAAAGCCTACCTTGGTTTTCTTATCTCAGGGACACTCAGACAAGTATTGGACTGACTTCTCTATGGGAAGACCCTCTACCAATCTCTCTGGCAATTTCCAAGAAGAAACTTGTTGATTGCTACAGGGCCTCTAGACTTTCCTCTCTTATGAAGGGTTCAACTGTGGGCAACTTAACTAGGAATTTTATACAGATTAAAGACGTTTGTAAATATGAGCTAGTATTAGCCAGGAAGTTGTATCTGCAGTTCAGGCATGGTTCACTCCCCCTGCGCACTTTTACTTGTGCCTGGTCGAGGGAAATAGATCAGAAATGTCCCTCCTGTGGAACAGCAGAAGAAACCGAGGCACACGTACTTTTCTTTTGTTCAGCATATAAAAGAGAAAGACAAATGTGGATAGTACAGATCTGTAGGAACCTAGGAATCACTAACCACCTCAAGGCCCTTAGAATACTGAAATACGAACTCCATCACGCGATAGTATTTGTAATTTCTAGATTTCTCTTTTCTATATTGTGTGTTAGGAAAGGTTCCTAGGACAAGGGATGGACAATCCTCTTTGATTAGTAAAGAGGGTTTCACAGGCGATGAAAACTAGGGATTATGCTGTCATGGCACTTGATTTCGATATTATGTGCAGGGGGCCAAGAAAGCAACTAATCTTATTTCAAGAAATTATTTTTAATCATAATTTGATATGGAGCTTAATGTATACTTATTTGACTTATGTGCTTTTGATGCATTGATGAATATTTATGGTTTTTAAAAGAAGAATTAAAGACTTAGGGGCCGATTCCGATCTCGGCCGGTAGGGCTCCGAATCGGAGTCGGCATTACCGGATCCGATTCGGAGCCCTGTTTCCCGACCGAGTCGGACGTGCGTCCGGGCGAGCGAGTACGATGCGAGCGTACGTGAAATCGCCGACCGACTCGTTTGCGGGACCCAACCGCTCCGACCGACTCGCACAGACACGACTCGCACCGCGCAATGGAGACGTTCCCCGGCCGGGTAAGTACGATGCGCGCCTCGAGCAGTCCGACTGACTCGCGCCGTCCGGCTCGAAAGAGCAGTCTGAGCCACACTTTGGGGGTCCGTGTCGGACCCCCCTGTACGCCTAGCCGCACGAGTCGCACACAGGGGGAACCCATGGGTCCCCCCTACCTGTGCATGTACGGCGTGACCCGCGTCGACGCGTACCCGCTGTAGGGGGCGCCCTTGTTCGCCTCGCACCCATTGAGTCAATGGGAGCCCGCGTACGCGTTGTACGACCGGCTCCCATTGCTTCAATGGGAGTCCGACCGAATCGAGTGTGATAGCATGCGAACGCATCGTACTCGTTCGGTCGGACTGCTAGGGTCCGATTCGGTCGGAAATCTCTCCGGGTCCGGCTCGGTCGGAGTGATTTCCGGCCTGAATCGGAATTGGCCCCTAAATGTATGAATGAATGTAAATAATACATACAAACCGGGTGACATAGCAAATCCTTTAGGAGTACTTTTAAAGGTTTCTCTTTTTGAGGTTTTTGTCTCTTGGATTTGGTCTTAGTTGGGAGGCAGCATCTGCCAATTGCTGTCTTATGACTGGCTTTTTCTAATATATGTACACTGGTATTTGGATACGATCTGCTTTTATGATCTTTTTATGCATGTATAATGTCTCTGGCATTGTGTACTTTTATGTTTTTCCAACCAAAATAAAGTTAATATGACGATGAAAATTAAAACTGTCACTTCCCAAGCCTTTACATGGCACTGTGCTGACAGTGCTGGGTTGGGGAAAAAGATGAGAGTGGTAGAATAGGTAGAGCTAAATGTAAGATAACAGGTGGTGGTAAGGGGTCTATGAAAGGACACAGTGGCAGTCCAGGTGGAGAGGAGGCAAGTCAGGCTGCTATGTTGCCTGCTTGCCTCCCAAAGAGTGACAATCCTAAAGGGAAAGACGATTCCTCCTCTGTGGCAGTGGAAATGTTGGGTGTTACCCCTTCTACCAAAACCTGTTATATTTCCCCTGCTGGCATGCTGCCCCTGTGGAGAATGAAAGAGAGAGAAAGACAGATAGAGAGAGAGAAAAACACAGAGAGGGTAAGAGAGAGAGTGAAAGAGAGAGAAAGAAGCCCACAATCCATTTATGTATGTAATCATTTAGTACAGATGATTGATTGATATTGGATGTGCAGTACTCTTATGTTAAACATTATACTACAATATGTTAATTTCCAACAACACTGCTCAAGGTGAATGTTACACATGCCTTCTTGTTACAAGTGTTGTGAAGGCTCCTGGACGACATGGTCTAGTTCATGCATATGATTGCCTGACAGTAAGCTATCCGCATCAGCATACATGAGTGTGTCATCATTATCTGACATTATGACATAAAGCCATGATAAATAGCATTCCAGTTGTTCCTTGTTTGACAGCTATACCATTCCAGATAATGAGTAAACATGTGCAAATTAGTATTTGTCCTGAATAATCCTAACATCTAGGCTATGTCCATTATGAAAGTGAGCACAAGCAACCTCAGACTGATGATTTTAGCCTTGTTGGGCCTCATAAGTGAAGTGATACTATAGCACAACAAGCAAAGGAACCACATCTGCACATACCACTTGTATTGAGGGAATCACACTGAAGCACAGAATTTGTGGCTAGAATGCCTACAAAACTCTTAGCTTCTGGCAATCACTCAGAGAGGCATTGCAGTCCATTGTATGTTTGCCCACGGTGCTGGTCTAAACTATGAGAAATCACATGCAAATCAGCCTTGGTCCTGCTACAATAGAACAATGCAGTCTGAATCTCCAGCCCTCACCCCCCATTGAATGAGAACCCAGGCAAACCATAGACCAGGTTCCACCTTTTTTGGCTTCATCTACGAGACTGCATCTCAGATCCTATGACACGTGGCCGGAGGCTCCATTTTTGGGCTTATCCGTCATACCTATGTGAAACACAAAAGTGGTGGAATGCCCCCAAAAGCTTAAGCTATGTATAATCCCTTGGGCACATTCCAGTCTAGCTTTTTTTTGCCCATTATGCCATTGCAGACAAGGAGCAACCATATGCACATCAGACAGGTTTTGCTTCAGGATGAAGAGTCTAGCCTGAATTGTTAGGTAATAACTCCACTGAACGCAACTTCAGACTGGTTTCCACCTTCCTGAGCCTCATCAGTAAGGTGCAGCATGGATCCTGTCTCACAGCAATCACAGGGCCCATGCATGGGCACACCCATTGCACTTATGGCATCACACTGGAAATACAAAATTTGATGGAAGGAATGCTTGAAAAAGTCTAATCCACTAGTAGTGCTTGGGACACATTCTAGTCCATACATATTTGCCCAAAGTGTCACTCTAGTGACTCTGTGGGCACTCTAGTGTGACGCGCAAGGACCGCCCGCCTGATTACGAGTTCAACTCGTGCAGGCGGACATTCATTATGCCTTTCCCACAAAGGAGTCCTGAAAAATGGCACAACAATGGGAAGAGCAAAAATGTTCCAGCACGGCATGGACTCTGAAGTCCATGCCGTGCTGGAACTGGGGGTGCAAGCAGACACAGGGGCCCCCCGAATGCATTCCCATGAGCCCCCTTTCTTCCCTCACCGCTCACCGCCATGAAAAGGCTGGCGGTGAAGGAACTTGTAATATGCTCAGCGGAACTGCACCAGTCCTGCTCAGCATATTGGATTGCTCCTCCGCCGCGCCACCACCGGAATGCCTCAGAGAGTCGTAATCCAGTGGACGGACAACTGCCACCGCGAGTCTGGTGGTACGTGAACTACCAGACTCGAAATCAGGCCCTAAGGCACTGGCAGTACCTTGTGGTAAAAAAGCTGTGATATTGTGGTATTGTGGACTGCTAGATGTGCATCCGAAAAGTCTTTAAAACATCAGGCTCAGGGACTTTAAACTCAACCTTTTGATAGGCTAGCTATGACTTCTATGCTGAAGAAATATGGAAAGAAAATTGCATGAATCTCCTTTTATATTTCTTTCTTTTGTATCGCTTTATCAGTTGTGATGAAACCAGACACACTTACCGTGGGTCTGTTAAAATGGCACAATTAACTTTGATGACTTGATAGAGCTTCATTCTTGTTTTTTAAAGTGGTCCTTTAAAATCAGTAATTTATTAATAATTTCTCACAGGTCTGATTTATGCACTACATTTACATGTGCCTCATTTTGCCACTTCACTTATAATAATCTCATATTCAAGCAATTTAAACCGGATTTTAATTTAACTGGAACAGCAGCATCCTTACTTTTAGGGGTCCTCACTGTCAAATGCATCTCTAAAATAGGTTACTCTAAAGAGGCAATCTACATTCATTATCCGTTGGTATGTTCTAATGCTGTGCCAGTTAAAATCCCTGTCCTTCTCATGTCCTTCTCATGCAAATACAATGACCCTTAAAAGGTTATTCAGAAAAGGTGCAGCTTTCCATCAGCCCCTTTTAACATTATATTCTACCTGATCAGTATGTTTTATGATTTATTCTAATGGTTTCTCTTAACCTTCAAACGAGAAGGTAGTGGCTGGAAGCCTACTTAAGCCAGAATCAAGAACCCAGAATCAATTCTGCATGGATATTGCATGCTACAGGTGACCCTAGGCTGGAAGAAAGTAGACGAGCTGAAGTAGAGGATTCATCTGAATTATACCTAAGATCTTTAGGACTACTGACCTTCATTTCATTTTATTATTATCTAGGATATCGCCCCCCCCCGCCCCTTCAAACAATCTTTGGGGGCTTTGGCTAATCTTAACAACCCTTGTGTTAGTACCATGAAGCATCCAGTTATGTGTATGCTTTATAAATATAGTAAATATATAAATGAACACCGGTCACCAGTGTGACAATATTGCTGAAATACTAGGAATGACCTGGAATGTACATTGATGCCACCAACTCTTGATAAGGCAATAACGCTAAGAATCTTTCAGTAAAATAGAAAGTTTTTGAGGCATTTCCCCGCCCACAAGTAAATTGATGTACTGCACAGCTGAAATGCTGTCATTCTAGAAAAACACAAATAGCACTCTCCCCAGCAAAGTATCTTGGCAATTGATATTCATAGATTCCTGCTGTTCCATTCACTTTCCTCTATACTTACCTATTTGGTATCCCAGACCTGATTAATAGCGGTTTCAAATATGACTTTGGTATCAATGTAGCTCCTCTATTGTCTACTCAACATGACGAGGCATACTCCAATGCCCACTTCTTTTCCATTTCCCAAACCTCTGCTTTCAGTAGATTGTTCCTGTTGAGAGAAAGCATATGCACTTGAATAAAAAGAAATCTATCACTTGCTTTTTCTATCAGAACTCAAGAATTTGATGCAAGTTTCTACTATTCTTCATCAACTAAACCAAAATATACACCTACATTTTGAGGGATAGAATTTAAATGTGGGCAATGATGTGATTAGTGTTATTTTGGTATTTCCTGGCCAATCATCCTCATCAACCTTTCTGTAGAAAATGGCCCTTTCTGCAGGGTCACCCCCAAACCTTTTGCCTTCCTCCTACCTTTTATGCTAAATTCTTTTTTGCTGCTTTTACGACTTGCCACTTTACCATTGCTAATCAGTGCTAAACTGCGTGTGCTTTCTTCTTAAAACATGGTAACATTAGCTTATCCGCAATTGGCCTATTTAATTTACTTATAAGTCCCTAGTAAAGTGCGCTATATGTGCCTAGGGCCTGTAAATGAAATGCTGCTAGTGGACCTGCAGCACTGATTGTGTCACCCACTTCAGTAGCCCTTTAAACATGTCTCAGACCTGCCATTGCAGAGCCTGTGCGGGCAGTTTTAAACTGCCACGTCGACATGGCAAGTTAACCCTCTTGCCAGGCCCAAACCTTCCATTTTGTTACACATAAGTCACACCTAAGGTACGCCCTGGACAGGCCAAGGGCTATTTTAAAAGTAGGACATGTACTTTTAAGTTTTACATGTCCTAGTACTGAAATACTCTTAAATCCGTTTTTCACTACTGCAAGGCCTGTCTCTCCCATAGTATACAATTGGGGTTGCCTTATTACATTTTATAAGTGTAATTTCCAAACGGGAAGAGATGGGACCCCCAATTTGGTGTCTTTGGAACTACAACTTAAAAACACAATTTATGGTGAAGTTGGATTCTAAATTGCAATTTTGAAAATGCTACTTTTAGAAAAGTGGCATTTTCTTACTGTAACCATGTGGTGCCTTATGCCTGTCTCTGAATGCAAGTTTGGGGTGAGTGACAGCTACCTTTGTGCATTCCTTTTAGACAGTCACACACAAAGGGAGTTTAGGTGTATCTAATGGGCAATCCACATCTTGATGGGCCATCCTGGGCAGGATGGTGGGGAGGAGCTGACACGTACACCTGAAAGGGCTGTGCCCTGTCCCTACATAAAGGGTTGCATACCACTCTGTAGTGAGTCTGGAGCCAGGGCAGGAAAGAAAGGTACTTGTGCGCTTCAAAGGCATCTCTTTGAAGTCTCCCCACTTCAAAGGCCCAACTGGGTATAAGTACTGTACCTCTGACACCACCAACTCAGAACACTTCTGGAACTGAGGACATTCTACCAGGAAGAATGACTGCGTTGCTGCTGGAGTGACTGCCACTTTGCTGAACTGCTTTGCTATGTTGGCATGCAGCCTGCTTCTTCTTTGCCTGGGAATGAAAAGGACTGGACTTGCATCGCTTTATACCAGAACCAAAGTATGTCCAAGGGCTTGTTGCCTTGCCTCCTGTTCCTGAAGTCTCAGGGATATCCAAGACTTCTCTTTTCAACCTTCGAACAGCACCTGGACTCTGTATGCTGTGAGTCCTGCTCTACCAAGTGGTGCCAATCCGGTCCTGGGCCTTTGGAAATGAGTATCAAGTGATTCATCTGCCAGAACCCATGCACTGACCTTGTTGTGCTGATCAAAACTGACGCATCCCGGCCATTGCAGGAAACAGATCGACGCATTGCCCTTGGGACAGCCGCATCGCCTCCGGAACCACAGCATCTGAACCAACAAATCACCACCATTGCATGGAGGAGATCAACGCATCGCCTCTACAACGTAGAAAAACCCGGTGCATCGCATTCAGAATCGCCACATCTCTGAACCAGCGCATCACTCATGGAACTGACTCATCACTGCCAATTCGTGGAGAAACCCAGCGCATAACTCCAACTGTGTGGAGGTCACCGACGCATCTTGTTTCTTGCATCCCGGATCAGGGTACTTTTGCTCAGGGGGCCCTGCTTGGGTCTTGTATATGACCCGCGCTAAATTGCAGTCGGCCTGAACCCATGACTTTGTCCCAGTCCAGCGCAACCAATTAACTCTTTCAGCGTTTACTGCTTCTAAGCGCTACTATTGCATTTAATATTTAGAGATTCATATCTCAACTTCTACTGATGGGATATTTGTTACTATGGTCTTGTTTTAGTTATAAAACTATTGTCTATTATTCTAAACAGATGTGGAGTTTTTCGCGGTGTTTTCACTGTGTTACTGTTTGATGTGTTTCACAAATAATTTACACATTGGCTCTTAGGTTAAACCTGACTGCTCTGTGTCAAGGTACCACAGGGTGAGAACCGGTTGTTTTAAAAGTGTCTTACTGACTAACCCTGACTAGGATTGTGGTTCCTGCTTGGACAGGGTGCATACCTCTGCCAACCAGAAGCCCAACTTCTAACACTCTCTATCACTGCTGGTAAAGGTTTCTTATGGCCTGAAGGACTGGGAAGGCATATGACCCCATCCAGGCAAGGGCTCTCATTGGAAATGCGGTTGTTGTTGAAAGAAACTAGGAAATCACTGTCTTTTTTTTCTGACACTCCCTCAACATAGTTTCCAAAAACTGTTTCACAGAAGCACAGTGATTGATCAAGCTTTGTAAAAGTATTGTTATACTTGACAGTTCCTTGCCAACAATGAGGCCCTAAGCCCCACTCATTGGTGGCCTGTCTTCCTGTTTTCTTCCCCTATTGATATTGATTTAAACATTCTATATTTGGAGGCACCCCCTGGATGAGAGCTTACTCATATACAAAAATTTGCTAGAGATCATACATTAGTATTTTATTATTATTATTGACTTACACTGTAGCATTTTGGGAATAAGAAGCATTAGCTCCAAAAACCAGATTAACAGAATAGGTAAATCTTCAGTTCTTCAATAGCAGCTTAAAAGAGCAAAATTGGTATTCCCCTAAGCTAAAAAGGAAAAATCATTATGCAATTTTGAGCCGAGGACTCAAAAGGCTCCTTCTTCCATTCAACGCAGGCAAAGTGAGAAACCCAGGCTTGCAGAGAGAAACAGGACCATAGATGGAACAGAGGTCTTAGACATGGCTGAGAACCTAGTAATTAATCTATCTGATCATATACTGAATGAATATGAAGTGTCTGCCCTGAACAAAGGTTTAGGGTTTTGTCCTGTAAATCATGGAAACTTTCCTGATGTACATGTGGATCTGTTTAAATTTACAAGACAGGCTAAATTAAAATGTCACTTCTTTATGAATGATTACAATAAACCAGCAAGTAAAAGCATGTCTGTCTCATCTGAAATGTCTGTATCCCATTTCAAAAATGTATCATTGTTACTCTCACTTGATGCTGAAAATGCTCGCACTGTGGAAGAGGTAATGGTTGATCTGTGCATTGAACGAGATTACACAACTGATAGTGGCTTGCACCTGCATAGTAAATTCACCCCACAGGGTGCCCATCTAAATAGTATTGATGTTTTTTATCAACAGGTAACCACTGCCCTTTATGAGTTAGAAAATAAGACACTGACAACATAGAAGAGGGTAGCCAAAGACAATCTTAGTAAGGAGGAAAGACTCGCCCTGTCGAATTTGAGTAACAATAATGAGATAATTGTACGAGAGGCGGATAAAGGGGGCAACATTGTCCTGATGAACAGGAAAGATTAGGATTTGGAGGTATACAGGCAATTGGACAATATAGCTTGTTATAGAAAAATTAACTCTAATCCATACCCCATCGCGTCACGTACTATCCACGACAAACTTGCACACTGGAAGGAAGTATGTCTCCTTTCAGAAACGGAACACAGATTTCTACGGGTGAAGCATCCCAGGTATCCTTGCCTATACCTTTTACCAAAAATTCATAAAAAAGAAAAATTTCCACCTAGCCGGCCTATCATTTCCGGTATAGGTTCCCTTACTGAAACATTGGCGCAGTTTGTAGACTCCTTCCTTCAACCTATGGTGTGTAATCTCCCGTCTTTTATCAGAGATACTACCGACTTGCTTAACAAGCTGGATGCTCTAGTATGGGAGGAGTCATTATGGCTCATTACATTGGATGAGGAATCCCTTTATACTTGTATTAAGGAAGAGTATGGATGTAGAGCAGTTGAGTTCTTCTTATCATCATGCAGGGCTAGCCAATATGATCACAAGAGGATGATATTAGATATGATTTCCTTGATCTTAAATAACAACTTTTTCCTCTATAACAATTCCTGGTTCCAACAACTTCAGGGGACCGCTATGGGGTCCAAATTTTCCCCTTCCTACGCTAAGCTATTCATGGGGTGGGTAGAACATGTGTATGCCTGGGCCCCTTCTGCTGCCTTGTGGACGAAGAACATCAATTTTTGGGGGCGTTATATAGACGATATTTTTATCATCTGGTCGGGAACAGAGGCTGCTTTTAAATCTTATTTTGCACACCTCAATGACAATCCATTCAACGTTAGATTTACAATGATGATGTCACAAACTAAGATCCGATTTTTCGATCTGTGTCACGTTCAGGCGTAGGTAGAGTGGGAAAACACCATAGTACGCACCCTTGAATGTAGAGGAGGAATGAAGTGTGCATGACATAAAACTACATCTCCCATAATGCTAAGGGAGTACTTCGTAGTCCTACCTCTTTCACACTACTTAATCACCACCCACGTACGACCCGGTGCTTGTCACCTGAGTTCCGTCGTCTTACCCAGAAGGTTGCTGCGCTTGCTGCTACAGCTTCTGCCTGGAGATATAGAGCCCACGTCTCCTCTCTGCCACAGCCGTTATTTCCTGGATTATAGTGGGAGACTGCCTCGAGCCTGTTTCTGTTCGCTCGCGCTGGAGCGCATATAACATTTCCCCTGTCTTCTGGCCCCATTTTGGGAACTCGCACTGGAGCGCAGTTACGAGCCGTGATTAGGCTCAGTACATTTTCGAAGTGTCTTTTTTGATTCATCGCGCTGGAGCGCATACGACGCGTTCTCCTGGGGCCAAGCCACATTTTGTGAACTCGCCCTGGAGCGCGATTACGAGCCGAGGTAGGCTCAGAAAATCCTTCAAGAGCCGTTGAATGGCTCGGAGTGTTCTTTTCACATTTTCCTTTCTTTTGGGTATTGCTTGCCACACACGCGCTGAACCGCATGTAAACCACTGGAAGCCTTCTCGTTGACCCTTGTGAAACTCCTCACAGATGCCAGAGGATTGCCTGGTTTAAGCTAAGTACCTAAACAGTTGCACCTTGCAGGATATTAAGCATTGTCTTTTGCTACGCATGGTACATTACACTTGGAACCTGTCTTGACATTATGCCTTAGTTCCTTTTCTTTATTTTTACATTTTTGTATCAGGATAAGTGCGGCAGTATCAACTGGAACACGGGGCTATCATAGGAGTGAAGTCTACAACTCCAGAACATTTCCCCATTGAGTGTTTTCGCAGCTGCACCTTTATTGTTTTGTTTATCCCTTTTTTCCCTTTCCCCTACTGTGGTGTTGCCTATGGAGTGGTTCTATAATACTCGCAGGTGATTCCATACAAGGGGAAAATGTTATCTGGCATCTTCCATCGCTCCCGCTATATCCGGCTTCCAAGGTTAGTGGTCACCCATCCTATGTTGTGACAGAGAGGAGACGTGGGCTCTATATCTCCAGGCAGAAGCTGTAGCAGCAAACGCAGTAACCTTCTGGGTAAGACGACGGATCTCAGGTGACAAGCACCGGGTTGTACGTGGGTGGTGATTAAGTAGTGTGAAAGAGGTAGGACTACGAAGTACTCCTTTAGCATTATGGGAGATGTAGTTTTATGTCATGCACACTTCATTCCTCCTCTACATTCAACGGTGCGTACTATGGTGTTTTCCCACTCTACGGGCCTGATTTAGGATTTTTCTCAGTTTAGGAGTAGTAAAGTTAGGACTCCTAACTTTAGGACTCCTAAATGCCTTCTGTGAATACCGAAAGTCTTAAAGTTAGGATTTTCTCAGTTTAGGAGTAGTAAAGTTAGGAGTCCTAACTTTACTACTCCTAAACTGAGAAAAATCCTAACTTTAAGACTTTCGGTATTCACAGAAGGCATTTAGGAGTCCTAAAGTTAGGAGTCCTAACTTTACTACTCCTAAACTGAGAAAAATCCTAACTTTAAGACTTTTGGTATTCACAGAAGGCATTTAGGAGTCCTAAAGTTAGGAGTCCTAACTTTACTACTCCTAAACTGAGAAAAATCCTAACTTTAAGACTTTCGGTATTCACAGAAGGCATTTAGGAGTCCTAAAGTTAGGACTACTAACTTCTGTGAATACCGAAATGAGTAAGTTCATTCTGTGAATACCAAAATGAGTAAGTGTATTCTGTGAATACCAAAAAGTACTAACTTTACGTTTTTGACGTAAGTTAGTTCTGTGAATCAGGCCCTACCTACGCCTGAACGTGACAAACTGCTTCTGTATGTACGGAACAACACCATACACAGTACTATGTATAGAAAGGAAACAGCCGTCAATAGCATGCTACATTTTCAGAGCGCACATCCGCCTTGCACTAAGAAGGCGATCCCCTACGGGGAACTTGTCCGTATAAGGAGGAACTGTAGTGATGAGGTACAATACAAGGATCAGCAGACAGTTGGTACAACGTCTTAGATGCCGTGGATACAAAGAGCCTGTACTCCAACAGGCTGTGGCTAGAGCTAGCAAGGTGAAACGTACTGAAACACTCCTGCCCAGAACTAAGTCGAATAGAGAACGCTTGTCATTCATAACAACCAACTCTACCCTCAATCAGGAGGTGTTTAAAATCCTGAAAAAACACTGGTATCTGTTGAAGGGAGTACCAGGTGTGGGTCTTCTTCTCCAACAAAATCCTAGCATCGTTTACAGAAGATGCAAGACCATTAGAGAATTGCAGTGCCCTAGCTACACACGTCCTAATAGGAAGGTACAGGACACTTGGCTTGCCTGTCCTCTTGGCTTTTTCCCATGTGGCGGCTGTAACATTTGTCATTTGGGAGTAAAAACCAAGACTTTCGAGTACAATGTGAAAAGAACATATACCATTAGACATTACATGAATTGCCTAACACGCTATGTAATCTATGTGATGATATGCGTGTGTGGCAAAATGTATGTGGGCAGTACAGTTCGTCCTCTCAAAACACGCATTCAGGAACATAGGAGAGCCTGCATTACTGGGGATGTATCATATGCATTGGTTTCTCATACTTGCAATTCTACTGTCAGTAGGTCCAATTTCAAATTCCATGCAATTGATCTATTGCCACATAGACAAAGAGGTGGTGATAGAGAACTTCTGCGTCAACTGGAAGCAAAATGGATATGTAGATTGAGATCAGTAAACGAAGGACTCAATCTTGATACAGAATTACAATACTTTCTATGAGTCTTTCGGTATTTTATATTGCAACAGAATATCTCTTGGATAGTCGGGATATAACACCCACAGTTTTTTCTTGGTTTGTGTAATGGTACACTTTTCACTTAAGTCTGCACCAGTGTTGGACACGTAGACATATATAGCAGGAGTTATTTCGCATGTTGGCATGATTGCGTGAATGTTATCCCTCTTTGTGATGGAATTCTGTGCGTCGCGCTATTGGATCATAAAAAAGAAGAACTGTCTACTCTATTCTATGATTGTTTTTATCATGTGAGTCATATATACAATTGAGCATTAATATAATGATTATGATGCTTTGTATCAGAAACAGATATACAACTGTTATTTCTCTGATGGTAGGAGAAAAAGGTCTCTTTTCTCTGTTTTGGAATGCTACGCGTTGCGCTTTTAGTTTGTAAGAAATAAGAACTGTTACACTCTACTCTACTATTGTTTATATCATTTGAGCCTTATATGCAATTGAGTATAATATAATGATTATGATGCTCCGTATTAGAAACGGATATACAGTTGCTGGTTCTCTGGTGGTGGGAGCAAAAGGTCTCTTTTATACAAGAATTGACTGTTAATAAAGAATCGTTCTGATTCACATGGGCGCTTCAAACCTTTAAATCGTTACATGCAGAAGCATTGGCTGTATTTATTTGTAAGTAAGTTGCGTTACCTATTGAGGTCGTTGCAATGGTTTCGAAGATGCATAATCAGTATCTGCAATATGACGGCATCCACAGGGAGAAGGTCGGTCTGACGTTGCGGGGGGACGCACGTAGGTCACGCTATTACTTGGACGCGTTCTAGTCTTCCTCGAATTACATTGAATGGATCTCAGTATTTTAGACCGCCGTAACGTGCATGACGGTTTGACGCAACAGAACCACAACTGATTCCCTGATGGCCGTACACGGGTGAGTAACTTAGCCGGCATTTTCCGTAAGAACGAGCAACGTAGTGGCCATATGCCCAGGTTGCTATGCTTACTCTGTGTATCACAAAGCATAAACTTTGACGTGTTTACTTATATTTCAGCTCTCAAAAACATTGTGCAACACAGACGCGTGTTTGATTTGGTCCCGCACGGTATTGAAACATTAAATAAGCGACTGACATTACATTTTTGAGGTATGATACTGTTGTGAGTTTCTTGGTGATGGTACACACTTTTCACGGGTGTAGGGTATTAGTCTATTGCTATCTGGTATTTATCCACATAGATGTGTTCGTGCACTAGGGTTGTGAATATCATATTTGTCTGGATAGCTGATGGCTGCACGAGGCACATTTGGTCTTTGTAGACGTCCTCTGTTTGAGATGGGCGTATTGCCGGTGCGATTTTAAATGCGTTTTGGCCTTTTGTAAAGTAGGAATATTGCATGGCGCATAAATCAGGATGTTTCTCATACACTATTAAATGTGTCAAAGACAACTATGCAATGCAAGTCCTCATTCTTAACAAAGGCATTTGTGTTATCTGTAGATTTGGACCGAATTTGGATGATATTTGTGACGAGGACTTTTTTCGACACTAGGACACCCCCAGCGGGGGATTACCCAGCCAGATCACGGTGGGTACTGAGCTAATTATGGTACTATGTGTATCGATAATGCTAAAAATAATTTTCTAATGCATACATTATTATTTTAGCGCAAGTGACCAAACCATATGGTTGTCATTCTTTTAATGCCTACCCTATTACCCGTGTTTACGGGTTTTGGTGTTGTGCGTTACACGAGGCACATTTAGTCTTGGTAGACGTCCTCTTTTTGAGATGGACGTATTACCGGTGTGATATTAAATGCGTT
This sequence comes from Calotriton arnoldi, assembly GCA_963921515.1. Lineage (NCBI taxonomy): Eukaryota > Metazoa > Chordata > Amphibia > Caudata > Salamandridae > Calotriton > Calotriton arnoldi. The sequence continues at coordinate 4,552,746 of CAWUFW010000312.1, read as the reverse complement.
TTGGCCTCTTGTAAAGTAGGAATATTGCATGGCGCATAATTCAGGATGTTTCCCATACACTACTAAATGTGTCAAAGACACTTATGCGATGCAAATCCTTATTCTTAATAAAGGCATCTGTGTTATCCGTAGATTTGGACCGAATGTTGATGAAATTTGTGACGAGGACTTTTTTTCGACACTAGGACACCCCCAGCGGGGGATTACCCAGCCAGATCACGGTGGGTATTAAGCCAATTATGATACTATGTGTATCGACAACGCTAAAAATATTTTTCCAACACATGCATTATTATTCTAGCACAAGTTATCAAACCATATGATTGTCATTCTTTTAATGCCTACCCTATTACCCGTGTTTACGGACTTTGGTGTTGATATCCAACAGAGGTAGAAAGTTAGCCTCACGCGCTTTTGAAACTTATAGTTGGCTTCTAGTTCTTGTGGAACAATGTCTCTATCACGTACCCTTGATTGGTAACTAGGATTTCCTCTCTGGTTTTTCCAACTATAACTGGCACACATTTGAGGAATATACAATGTTTACCATCCTTTAACATGAGTGTCAGACTCCTACAAAATGTAAGGACTTTATTGTTCTTAGAGATTGGAGATGTGTTATTACCTACTGCGTCAACAACATGAAGAGACATATTTGTCTTTTATATTAAGTTGGTGAAAGGAACAAATGTATTTTAATATAGTAATGATTTAAGATTTGAGACCATGCTGTAAGTGAAATAAATATAAATGTTTTCACGTGTTTTGTATATATGTGTCCAATGTGTATGTGAATTTGTTGTTCTCTTGTTAATGTTTTATGTCAAATATGGTGACAGTGTTGTCTTTTATGTCTACAGCCCTGAAGAAGCCCGAATTGTGGGCGAAACGCGTTGGCTGTTTTGGAAAAAGTGCATGTGTAGTGCCAAGAAACGAATAAAAGAAATTAAGAATATACAAAGAACGAATGCCTCTGTCATCGTGATTTCGTTGTCTTGTGGATTATCCTAAGGACTTTGTACAGATATCCACATTTATGTGCCTCTCTTATTTTGTTTTTCAGAAACAGGACCATAATATCATCATGGGTCTGTAAGGGCTGCATTGACACGAAAGATAACAAGGTCCTGTGTTCTAGAAGGCCGGATTGGCCAGGAATAGCCTTCTGTAGTGAATTCTGTGTTTCACTATCAACCGATGAAGGTTCTGCAAGGCCTGGGAAACTGTTTTGAACTACTCAAGTATGCAGATTACAATTATTGACATATTCTGAAGCTGTTGAAGTTTGAAAATTGAATAATCCAGGAGCCTCAGGTAGACTATATTACAACAGTGTAAGTGAGCCAAGACCGGGGAACTTTAAGTGCAGAAAATCCTTATCCCAGACATTTTCAATTCGAGGGTGAAATGTTAAATTATGTCCCTTAGGTGGTTTCTTTAAGAGATTTAGGAGGTTGATTTGAATTTTGGCGAAAGGAGGGTACTCTGGTGGGGCAGTGTCCCCACCATCCTGAGTGGCCTCCGCCCACCAAATCTTGAGTTGTCTGCCAGCCCCATGAACACCTTTTAACATTCACAGAAAAAGCTGGCAAAAGTTTGACAGGCAGCTTCTTCAAACAGGACAGCATCCCGTCAAACGTTTATACACTTTTTCATTTTTCAAAAATAATCTACCAAACGCGGGAGTTTGTTTTTGAAAATTGGAAAACTACTGTCACCAACACCATAGGAGTTTTCTTTTATTGTCCCTTTACATGGTGGTGATGAACACCTAAAAATCTACCTAATCACCCACTCTTAAATAGGCAGAGTGGTCAGATGGCTAACCTCTGATGGCCTGTATTCCATCAGGCTGTCGGAGGAGTGTGTCAAGCATTGGAGCTAGAGTAGGCTCCATCGTCAACATACTTTCAGTCTGCCCACCTCTAAATCAGGTGGGTGGCCCGTAAGCTTGGAGGAGAGGGTACTCTTTTGCCATTGCAACAGAGTACCCACTCTGCCAAACTCTTAATCTGCACCTTACTCTTCACTTGGAATCAGGGCTTACTGGCCTGTGAGTTGGAAAGGAAGATGGCGGGCTGATCCCGTCGTGGTGAGCAATACCTGGGACTGCTCCCACCACACCGCCTCGCTCACCTCTTAGGGAACTGGCGCAGTCCCATCAATAATCTCATTTGGAGTGTAGTTGGACTAAGTACATACAGGAAGAGTTTGCAATCCGGCATCAATAGCAGAGTTTGTATCCTGATGCAGTGGCAGCTCTGCAGGATCCTGCATAGTTACTTGCAGCAGACACGTGCTTCTCTAAGTGGCAAAACCAAAATCCAGAGATGGATCCACCACGAGTGAACGCACAACAAGGAGGACGGGGACCCGCTCTGCCGCAGCAGCTGCAATTACAAGCAGGGAACTGGCCGCAGCGGTACTTACACCTACCATGGAGAAAGAATCTAATTCTCGGGTCGGACGACCCATACTCAATCTCCTCCAGTCAGGTAGCGCGACCGGACTGATACATGCCTGCAGTGAGGACATAACTCAATCAACAATGCTGGAGGTCCTCCTGACTGTGGTTCAAAGTGCTAATTGAGTTATAGATGCAGAGTTTCTTGTGGAACCGGCAACTGTAGCTGGCCCGGACCAAGCACAAGGTAACTCTTACAATCAGAGTGGTTTTTCAAAAATGACTACTGATGACAGTGTTATAGCGTCCTCCCAGGGGCAATCATTATTTTTGGTAAAGCCATGTACTACTTCCATTCTCTGGCCCGCTGGTGTTGGTTCAGCGCTTGGCCCTGTGGAACAAGGCGAACAAGGTGACAGTGTCGGACAGAAAGGTTCAATGGGAGCAGAAACAGTTGAGCAGGTTAAAGCAAGCACTGATGGCCTGGGAAACACTCTCCTATGTACTGCGTTGTATATTGGCAGTAATAGAAAAGTAGCTGATTTAACGCAGAGGCATTCCGGGAGCTGGAGGTCTTGCCTGACCATACAGCTGAATCAGATAAGGATGCCCACACAAAACTCCAAAAAGGGTTACTTAATGAATTACCCCGGCTATTGTACGTCTAGAGGATAGTACTACCAGAACAGGGGAATTCTCAGAAAAGAAGCAAGTCAAAGTCAAAACCACAAGGGGTGCTAAAAAAGGTTATGGTCAACTCGCTAACACTCAACCGAACTGTACGGTCTCAACTCGCTCAAAAGGGGGGTCTAAGGATACTACTTTGCGTAAGTGGATCATTTCCAAAGGAGAAGTCAAGAGTCTGATTTCATTGCTGTCAAATATAGGCCCTGCTTTACAATTGCATTCAGTAGTACCGGGGAGGATGATCAGATGTCAAATGGTAGTATTCCTAGCTCTAAAGCAAACATCTCTCTGAGGTCAGGCAATGACACAGATTCCCCTGGCAGCTCATCTATCTGTGCGATCGCATCTGATGCTAATGCTCTGGACCAGACTAACCATGCTGACATATCAGATGCCAAAGAACCCTCTCTGTCAACAATTCTCCAAAGTCTTCATATTCAATGGACAGAGAAACTGGACCACTACGCGCAGGTTAAGGCAGACAATGTAGCTATGCATCAGGCTCTTTCGGAAGTCACCAGCAGGGTAGCCTCACTTACATCTGAGGTAGCGGAGCTTCAACAGCGGGTGGCGGGGGCGGAAGAAGTCGTATCAATAACTGTCAAAACAATCAAGGAACAGGAGAGTCGATTGGTGTCTGTTCAGAGCAAAATTGAAGATCTGGAAAATAGACAGCGGCGAAATAACTTAAGGCTTTTTGGCATACCTGAGGGGAAAGAAGGCAGCGATTCCAGAGCTTTTGTGGTCAACATACTTCAGAAGGCATTTCCGGAGTTATCAGACTGGGATATGGATTCTCAGATTCAGCAGGCTCATAGATTACCTTTAGTTACGAAGCAAGCGGCCCAGTCACAATCCTTGCACCCCCGTCCTATTCTTATTTCCGTTGGTAACTTTCTGCTGAGGCAAACTATTTGTTTTAAAGCCCGCCCTGCAGCACCTCTAACAGTTGATTCTCTGTCCATTTTCGTTTGATCAGACTTATGCAAAGCTACAATGGATTGACACTGGAAGATGCATCAGTTAATAGATCCGCTGATGACAGTGTGGGCACAGGTGTTTCTACAAGAACCATCACAACCTAAGGTCATTAAAGATGGACGGCTACAATTATACCATTCGGAGTCGGAGTGCTCTAAAGCTCTGAGTCAGTGGCATTAGTGTCATTGCTCTTTTGGTAGGGCTCGAAATTATGAACCTTTTATGCTTGTCATTTAATGAGAAAATAGTTTGGACATCAACTCTTAAGGGCCTATATGGTAGAACTAATGAGACTGTTTAGTATTTCCACTGAGGCGGGTGTAGGGGTAGGGGTGTGTGCTCCCAGATGGCTGTCAATCCAGGTGACAGCAAAGGGGGTGGGTGATTCCTTTTCTAGGCAGGGGAGGGGGGATCGTCCTTGAGGGGAGTTCTGAGAGGGTCACGGGAGGTATGGAGGTCTTTTGTGTTAACACTATTACATACTATGGGGGTAGGTCTGGGGTGGTTTTAAGAGTCAGAACGAGTTGAAACAGCATGCAGAATATAATATAAATTTGGCGCTAGGGAGACAATTTGAAACCAAAGATAGGGAAGGATCTGCTAACTTTAGAATAACACAATGTTTAACTTGAAATTTAATTGTTGGAATGTCGCTGGGTTAAACCAAGCTAGCAAGCGGCAGTTAGTACGGGAGGAACTTGCAGTTTATAACCACACATATTGGGTATAACTGAAACCCACTTGGCATACAAAGACCGGCAAGTCTTAAACCAATTGGGGTATGACAGTATAATTTGTTCATCTCAAACAGTGTCCATACGCGGTGTGGCTATAATGAAGTCTAAGAGCTTGGCAGTCAGAATTATCAGGATCTCCACATACAGCAGGGGAAGGTGGGTTATAGTTCAGCTAGCAATTAATGACCAGAAATATATTATTTGTGTTGTCCATGGCCCCAATCTGGATGACGCGGTTTTTGATTTTTTAAGTATGGAATTGCTGGATTGGTCTGGAGATTTGATTGTAATGGGTAATTTTAACTGTGTTATGGATTACAATATTGACTCTGGGAATCACTGTGGATGACCATGGGTGCACTCGGGCTAGGTGATAGATTTATAGCACTAGTGCAGACATTATATAAGAATGCAGCAGCTAAAGTCTTGACGGGTTGTAAGTCCTCAACCTTATTTTCAATATATAGGGGTACGCACCAGGAGTGTCCACCTTCCCCCCTGTTGTTCACTCTCTATATAGAACCTTATATAAGACATTTAACATTGAACAGGAGCATACAGCCGGTAAGATTAAATGGCATTGAACTGAAAATAACTGCGTATGCAGAGGATATTGCAGTCTTCGTTATTAACCCGAGTGTAGCTATTGATCTTATATCTAAGGAGGCAGAACAATTTGGTGCATTCTCTGGTTACAAACTTAATTTATCTAAAACACAGATAATCCTTAATTTTAAAACACCTACCCCGCTAATAGGAGTTATTGATACAGCCACATATCTTGGCACACAGCTGAGCAGCCATGTAGAAAATAATATTGCAATTAATTATGAGCCCCTCCTAAAAACTGTTATTTCTAAATTGCAGCAATGGCATCGGCTCCTCTTAAGTATCTTGGGGCGCTGTAATATCATTAAAATGAATATCTTACCAAAGTTTCTTTACTTATTTCACTCTATACCATTGTGGGTTCCTGATTTCTTTTTTAAACGTCTTGAAGGAGCAGTCAGCAGTTTTATATGGGGTCATAGGAAGACCAGACAAGCTATTTGTTTTATGAAATACAGGGAGGATTCAAGCTACCGGATTTTAAGCTATACTTTTGGGCTTCATTTATTGGTCGGGTTTATTGATTGGGAATAAACCTGGGCTGGTTGCAATTTAGTACCAATTGGCACTGGGATTCGACATTATGTACACGATGCATAAATTAGTGGACCCTAACTATCTTAAGAGGGTCAGATTTAAGGTGATAAGAGATGTGGTTTGGATCTGGCGTGAAATCTGTACTAAATTTTCCACACCAGCAGTCCACTCTTTTACTCCATTGTGGGGCAATTCATCATTCATGGACCTATTTAATGACAGCATAGGACAAGCTTGGGGAAATCTGGGTGTACATATTTTGGGACAGCTATATGACACACAGGGTTTTCAGACTTTTGCTTCACTTCAGGAAACATATGGGCTCCCGCAGCGTTATTTTTCAAGTATCTGCAGGTGAGGGATTATCTCTTACACAGGTGTGAGTATAGTAATGATCAAGAAACGTCTAAAATTCTTGCATATCTGTAGCAACCTCTAAGGGAGTCAGGCCACACCAATATAAGCATAATGTATCAGGAGTTTATGTCTAATGTCCAGGATGATAGCGTGCAATTGGCGTCAAGGTGGAGCCGGCACCTTGCGACTGTATTAACGGTTACCAAAATACAGGATACCCTTGCAACACTAGATCAGTCATCAATTTCTTAATTTCTTAATAAGTTAACCTTAAGCTGCAGCACTTTAGGACAGTTTGTATGCTCTATCATACACCTGAGCGCATTTCTAAGTGGACATCATCTGCAACCCCTGCGCGGTTAAAATTCCCCAAGTGTCGACTCCACGCAGCTGACGTAGTTCATATGTTTTCTGAATGTCCTGGGCTCAAAGAATTCTGGGATAGCCTATTTTAACTGATATCAGCTCAACTGGGGCTTGAAATCCGCTTGAATAGCAAGGGAATACTTTTTAATGTCCATTGGGGGTGCGCGACTCACAAAGTCCATTAGTCAATCAAATATAAAAGTATAATTTCTTTATTTTGAATTATGTTAAGGAATATCACACATAAAAACTCCAGCCAACGCGTTTCATTCCCAAATCGGGAACTTCATCAGGGCTTATATGTAGATTCCCTTGAGTGGTAAGTTTATATGAATAGGTAAAAGCAGTCCCGTGTATTGGACTGGGGCTCTGCAGCGTAATGGTTTAGCGTATTGACTCCTTGTAAGTTGATTTTCTTCAATAGTAAGCTTCCACAAGTAAATGGCAGGTCCCGTGTACTGCACTGGACCCCAACGATGTAGAAATGAGTATAATAGCTCCTATAAGAAACTTCCAAGCGCACGAGTATTACTCCTTCTTCCGGTGTTCTTCAAGGGAATACTGATTGGCTATAGGGGTAGATCCCAGTCTCAATTCTTTAAACTCAATTACAATAGTTAGTGCATGCTTATGTATTGCCAGGGTATGGCTTGATTCCACACCGCCCAGACTAACTGAATTTTGGGCTATGCTTCATCAAACGTATGAATGTGAAATTGCAGTTGCCAAACCCAGGAGACCCCGATAAATCAAAAAGTTGGAAAGGATTTGGTCTCATTTGCACTGGATATAGACAGCCTTATCAAGCCTATATGTCATAATCTGAATGTAACTGATTTAAACTAGCTTTTGAATCTGTCCCTCTCCTTTTTTTTCTATAATACTTCTCCCTGCCTCCTTTCTCAATCTTTGATTTTCTTATACCTTTTTCTTCTTTTATTGTGTACCTATATGATGATGTTCTATAAATATATGGCAACAATGAAGAATCAATGTATTGTTCGCTCTGACTTTCGGTGGAAAATTTAATAAAAATTAATTTAAAAAAAAGGAATCATAACTTACCTATAGAAAACTTTCCTACTCCTCCTCCTCCCTACTTGGCAGATATGCTAAGCCTGTTTACCAATTTGTGTATCACACAGCCTTCGTGCAAAATTTATCAGATTGAGCTTAGTATTTAGAGCTATATTACATGTTAAAATTCCTCCTCTAATTTAGTGTCTGACAATTAAATCCTGCACTCAAATTGTCATTTAACCATCAGAAGGGTGTGAATTTAGTTAGGTGGTACATTGGAATCTTTTCTAATATCCAGTCAATTTCTTTTACCTAACTTACTGATAAAACTATCTATTCCATAACAACATCTGGAACTTGGTAAAAGTCATGAATTGAAAGCTAGATAATCACTATATCACTCTTTTTGGCCACACTCCATTAATTGCTCATATTTAAATAGATTCTCTATTTCATACACGAATCACCTTTCACATACTGTAAAAGTGTAAAGAGAGAATCATGAGTAACCCTGCATGCCACTGAGTTCTCCATATTCCATCCACTGACAATATTACTTGTCTTCACTTATTGCCCAAAACAAAACAATGAACCTTACTGAAGATGCCTAGGTCTCCTGTGGTGACTGTGTACGTGGGAGCAAGAGCTTGTGCATGAAACCTGCTAGTGACACTGAAGTTGTATAAAATAATATTGAGAACAAAAATATTGCAATACACAAACATTGTGAAGAAATACAAGAAACCAAAATATTGTGCTTACATGCATTGGGCCCGATTCACAAATGGTAAACGTACACTTTTGTGTAAATTTGTGATTATTTGCTTTTTGCAAAGGAAGTTACTAGTAGTATCGTTACCAGTGCAGATTCTCTGCCCATAAAAAGAGGACTATCCTATATTTTTATGTGCGGAGACTACGCACTCATAATGATACTACTAGTAAATCCCTTTGTGAATACCAAACAATCGTAAACTTATGTTTACCTTTGTGAATCAAGCCCTTTGTATGTAAGCTACAAAAATATTGAGAAACAAAATTTGAGGACCAGAATATCATCAAAACCAGGTAAGTTCATCGAATTTACTTTATATAGCATTATATTTAATTTAGAAATGAAAGTTTAAAATATTAATATCATTCAATAATAAAAATAAATAAATAATTAAATAACATTAAAAAAATTATTATATAGTAGAAATATATACTTTAAAAAAGATTAAAAAAATAGTTACAGGAATAGTAAATATAAATCACATTAAAATAATAATAATAAAAACAATACAAAATATATATATATATATATCCACAACAAAGACTCCATGAAGGGGGCCCCCAACCCTGCAGGGCGGCTTCTGCTTACGGGAATGGAGAGACCCGTTAAAGCACGGCATGCACACAAAGAAGGAAATACAGAAGCCCGATGCTGGATACCATCAAAGCATTTATTTCTCAGGGAGAAGGCAGGAGTTTGAAGTCCTTACGCGTTTCAGCAGAATGCCTTGATCATAGGTGAGTAGGATTGCTTGTATTTAAACTGTTATGTCACATTGCTCAACATTTTCCTGCAAATACCAGCATGCACCATTGTTGTTGTTTCAGCTCTGTATTGTGGTGCACATTTTAATAAAGCTGAGTAGCGTCATAACACCACAATTCCAAGTTCATATTTAAAAGTGCATTTCTTCATGTTCTTGTTTTCAGTGCAGATAGCCACGTACTTTGCATGTTAAAAGTATATACAAAATCACAATCCATATTGCTGCTCCTCATTAGCCTATCTTGCAAAGACAGTCCAGAATCTCCAAAGGGAGGCAGTTGCTTCCCTCATCTCCCTTTCTCACCTTTCAGTACCATTAATATCACGGAAAATCAATTTCTTTGGAATGAAGGCGAGCGGGTCATGCCCCCTGTAAAATGCCCCCTTCATGGAGTCTTTGTTGTGGACATTTTACAGGGGGCAGTGTTGAACTTTGGAGGCGTCAGATTTACTATTCTCACTCCAACACCACCAAAAAGAAAGTGTTGAACTTTGCAGTGGTTGGATTTACTAATCCCACTCCAGCATAAGCAACAGTAGGGAAAGTGTTGGACTTTGGAGGGGTCTGATTTACTGTTCCCACTCTAACTTCAAAAACTGTTGGGAATACTTTGGAGGGCTTAGATTTACTTTTCCCTCCCAGATGAAAGCATGAGTAGGGAATGTTGCACTTTGGAGAGGTCAGATTTGCTATTCCAACAACAACATGAACAACTTTAGGTAAAGTGTTGGACTTTGCAGGGGTTATATTTACTATTCCCACTCCAGTTGGAGCAACACTATTAAAAGTGCTGGACCTTGTAACAGTCAGATTTACTATTCCTACTCTAATGTAAGCAAAAGTATGGAAAGTGTTGAACTTTGCAGGTAGGGTTATATTTACTCAGATTTACAATTCCCACTCCAAAATGAGCAACAGTATGGAAAATGTTGGACTTTGGAAAAGTCAGATTTACTATTCCCTCTGCGATGTCAGCACAAGTAGGGAAAGTGATGGAGTTTGGAGGGGTCATATTAACTTTTACCACTCCAATGTCAGCAAAAGTTGGGAGGGTGTTGGTTTTTGAAAGGGTTCAGATTCACTATTCCCACTCCAGTTATAACAAGAATACGGAAAGTATTGAACTGTGAAGGGGTTATGTTTACTATTCCGTCTCCAATGTAAGTAAAAGTAGGGAAAGTGTTGGACTTTGTAGGGGTCAGATTTAGTATTCCCACTCCATTATGAGAAACAGTAGACAAAGTGTTGGATTATGGAGAGGTTAAATTTACTATTCCCACTACAATCTAAGCAATAGTGGGGACCGCCCGATTACGAGATTGGTAGTCAAACCACCACAAGCCAGATGCTATATGTTGCCACCACCTGGATCCTGGATCCCGACAGGGCAGCGGTGGGGAAAGCGGCGGTCTATGGCAGCTGTGCCACTGCTGGCACGGCCATGCAGATTACGATCTGCCTAACCGCTGACATTTTCATGGCAGGGACTCCGCAATGAAAAGATTGTTGGAAAGGCAGGGAAGAGGCCCCAAACAGGACCCCATGGCATTGGAGCATGGGCACCTTCATGCACAAAAACAATCCTGAGAGGCAAATTCCTCTTTCTATGTGTATTGCAGAATGCAGCACACATAAAAAGAGGAAGTAAAGAGGAGAAATAAAGATGCATTTCTCCTTGTTATGCCTCCCCTGGGAAGGCATATCTTTGTGGCGCATTCCCAGGTTTACCAGTTCTGGTAAATCTGGAAATGCATCAAAAACCATGGTTGTTGTGTGGAAACACCCAGACTCCCTGGCACAGAGTATGGCAACACAGCGATTTGCGCTGCGTTGATTTACTTGAGATTTATGAATCTACTCAGGGTCATTCAAGGTGGCCTTGCGTGGGTTCATAAATCTAATTTTTGAGTAACGTCAAAAATGTGGTGCAAGACAAACGCAACATGGCACATAAATATGCCGCTTAGTGGCTGATAAGCTGGTCTCCCCAGATTTTGTGCACTGAAGGTAGGGGTTGATCATTTGTGATGAGAAAGAGACTTCACCACACAGTCTTTACTACAAAATGCCTCTACAATGTAGTCTTTACCATGCATATCTATACCATGCATAATGGTAAGTATGGATAAATGTAGGTAAGCATATGCTATTTTTATTATTGAGTAATAATTAGAAGTAGATTTATTTATAACTTGATTTCATTTAGAAGTTTATATTTATATTATAATTGTTACAATTACAATGTACATTTGTTTAAAATATGCAAAACTATTTTTAGGACTGGGATGTAAGAAATGTTGGGGTAATGGGTGGGGAAATATATTAATACTCCAGTATTAATTACAATACTGTATTAATTAATTACATTAATTTCAAATTAATAAAATTACAATGCTTTTTTGTTGAAAATATGCAAAATATTTTTGGGGAGCAGAACATAAGGGATCTAGGGGTAGTGGGTGTGAAGTGTATTAATATTCAGGTATTAGTTAAAACACGCTTATTACTATGTCACGGATACGGGTCAGACCGATCTCCGTTTGGCGATCCCGACCGCAGATTTACGATGCAACCTCACATGGTGCGGTGGCATACTCCCATGTCCCTATGGGAGCTTGTTCTACGGCTGTAAAACGGCCGTAGCACAAGCTCCCATAGGGAAATGGGTAGTTGTGTCGATCCCTGCACCACGTGGAAGGCACCTCAGGGTTCCTGCCATACGGTGCAGGGATGAACAGGGGGGCGCGGCCCCCAACCTCAGGCCGCAAACAGAAGGTGGCCCTGCTATGGGCCCCCATACTCGCTTTCCGACAGGCTTTCCATGTCAGAAAGCCCGACATGGAAAGTCTGCCTGAAACCCAGCATCATATGTATTGCGGGCCGGTCTCCGACTGGCTGATGGGCTCCTTGAACCTGCCGGAATCCAGCCGGAATGACCGGCCGGTTTCACTTCTGACCGCCTAAATTGTAATTAGGCGGTCGTAAGTGAAACAAACGATCTTGAGCGGAAAGCCTCCGACCTAAGGTCAGGGGCTTTCCGACCGAGATTGTAATCGGCCCTTTGTGTATTAATACATGTAACTAATTTAAAGCTATTAAAATTACAATGCATATTTATTAAAATATGCAAAATATTTCTTTAGGGGTTGGATGTAAGGAATATTGGAGTAATAGGTGCAGAAGTTTATTAATGCTCAGGTATCAATTAAAATAAATCTGTATTAATTAATTAAAATAAAATAAAATATTAAAATTACAAAGCATAATTGCTTAAAATATGCAAAACAATTCTTATGAGTGTAATATTATGGGGAAGTGTATTATTACTCAGATAATTAACAAACTTAAGCATTATTTAATTTAATTATTTTATAATTATAAATATGCAAAACATTTTATTAGGAGTGAGGTGTAAGGAATATAGGGATAATGGGTGGGGAAGTGTATTAATATTCAGGCATTGACAAAAATATTAAACAAATATAATTGCATTTAAAAAATACACATTTTATATTGAAAATATGAAACCTTTAAAGAATAAAACTATTTTAAATGAAAACATTTACTTCCTTACTAGCCTGAAAAGCAAACACCAACAGATAAATACAAAAATGAAAATATTACCTGGCTTAAGTTTTGTTGGCCTTAGGACTATGTGTACTTTACCACTGGTAACCAGTGCGAAAGTGCTTGTGCTCACTCCCTACAACATGGTAAGATTGGCTTTCACCTGATTGGCATATTTAATTTACTTATAAGTACCTAGTAAAGGGGTACACCATCTACCCAGGGCTGTTAAATTAAATGCTAGTGAGTGCAGCACTTATTTTTTTCCCACTTAAGAAGCCCCCTAAACATGTAACAGGTCTGCCAGAGCAGCATGATTGCTGTTTTAAGCTACCAAATTGACTTGGCAAAATAATCCCTTTGCAAAGTCTAAAACTCCCATATGTCACCACTTAAATAGGACATAAACACTTCGTAGAGCAGGGTGCATTGTAATTAATAAGTTGGACAGGTACATTTAGGTTTTCCTGTCCTGGTAGTGAAAAACTCTCAAATATGTTTTTCACTACTCTGAGGCCTACTTCTCCCATAGGATAACATTGGGTTACCTTATTACATTTAAAAAGTGATAAGTTTTGATTGGGAGTAGGTAGGAAAGTTGTGGTTGGTATCTGAGGAATTGTGATGTAAAGCACTTTTTAATGGAAAAGTCTAACTTATTTAAGTCACAATTCTGAAAATGCCACTTTTAGAAAGTTGCCATTTTCCGAACCATTTGGTGCCTGCTCCTGGGTCACATGACTAGGTATAGTTGGCAGTTGGCCTTTATGTATTTCTCCCTAACAGTATCACAAAAGAGGGTCCGGATGTTGGAAGGGTGGGCCATCCCTCGCAGGATGCAGGGGCAAAGCTGTCACCTACCACACTTGCACTTCAAAAGCACTGGCCATCTCACACAAAGGACTTCTCACTAGCCTCTTGTGCCCCCACACAGACTGGGACCAGGGCAGGAAAGCAGGAAATTCCAGACACCTCTGTAGGTGTAAAGTACAGAAGCTTCTCTCACTTCAAGGATGGCACCAGGTATAAGAAAGGGAACCTCAGACCCACTCGTTCGACCAATTCTGGACCTGTGTAAGACTTAGAAGAAGGAATAATCTGCTGCCCTGCTGCTTTGCTACAAGAAGGACAGCCCAGCTGGTCTGCTGCCTGCTACCTGAAGAAGAAGGACTAGATCTGTACCTTGAACCCAGGACCACCAGAGTGACTCCAAGGGCTAGTTGTCTCCTCCTGTTCTGGGCTACAGGGATACAACAAGCTCCAAAACTTTTGAAGCCTGCTCTTGGACTCTGCCTGCTGGAAGTCCTAACCCTCCCCCCAAGTGGTGCCTCCCCAGCCCTGGACTGGTGGAAGTGGGGATTAAGGGACTCTGCCAGCCCAGCTGTGGTCCTCGTCAGAACTGGCGTAGAGCAAAACAACCCAACTCAGCCTGCGCAGCTCCTCATCAGAACCAACACAGCGTAACACAACTCGACTCGGACCTTGCCTTACAGCCCTTGCAGCACCTCCTCGGAACTGTTGCTGCACAATGCATCTTGACACAAGACCCCACATTGTTCCTCACAGCCGCTGCTGCATTGGGCAATCCCCATAGCAAGGTCATAAGGTACAATTCTCAGTGGGCCTAATCTGGTCCTGTATCCGGCCTGTCCTCCATCGCAGTCCGCCTGAACATGTGACTTTGTCCCCAACCGGCATGATCAGATAACCACAACTGGAGTTTTGTGCTTTTAAGCACGATTTTTACCTAAACCTTTAAAATTGCATATCTCCGGTTCTACTAATTGGATTGTTTTTGTTTAGTTGTTAAATAATTTATTAACATGTACTCTATTGTTCTGAATTGGCAAAGGATTTTTCTTGTGTTGTGTTTTCAGTTTATTACTGTTTAAATGCTGCATAAATACTTTACACATTGCATCTAAGTTAAGCCGGACTGCTTTTGTGCCAAACTTCCAGATGGTAAAGCACAGGTTAATTTAGTGTTTTCTTGTGTATGGTTGCAACCCCCTCCAACCAACAGCCCAATTTCTCACACTTCCTCTTTGTTGTGATAACTGAGCAAAGTAAAATGTTAATATTTTTAAAGAAATTTCTTACTTAATTTTTATGGATTGTTATTCAGAATTCCTGCAGGCTTAACATGTGATGGATCACATAGGGTCCCAGGAACTCTTCCACAGACATGAGAGGGGCAGTAATGGACCATAAATTCCTCCCAAGGTGAGGTCAGTTGTGTCCCTGCCCAGATTCTGGCAGTTTAATAGATGTCACTCCAGTATCATTAGCTAACCATTAACACATGCACATTGGACCTTGAGAGGGGCCTGGGAGGCCTCATGAGGGTGTTCGCAGCCTGTGACTGTACCCATTAATGTACTGTGAAAACATAATTTTGTGTTCCTAGTGTTTCTAAATCAGTGTCTCACTGCATTCTGAATACCATAATGTGCAATGATATATTTTCTAATCAAATATGAATCTTATTGTCTTATTAATCTGAAATGCCCTTTACCTTCAATATGCCTGCTACGTTTCATGACTGCAGTCGGCCTAGTACCCATTTTTTTGGGTTAAGTACATTTGCCGCATCTCACAGTAAAGTGTAGCCTTACTTTCAATATTGGTATCCAGAAATTAATTAAGTTAGCAGTGTGCTTTTTTATTGTATCTCTCCCTCGAGGACATCTTGCATTTTCTCCATCAGAAGATCCTGCCAAATGTTCATTAGATACGTTTTACTGACAGTAATATTGCATTGGAATGGAGCTTGGAATTGTTCTTTCATATGATTAGCAACATGCATCTTGAACAGAAAAGACTAATTACTGTTCGTTTTGCTTAAAGACATTGCTCAATGTAATATTGTTGGAAAACAATTAATATCCTAATTTAATTGAAATTCGAATTTTGTGATGGGAGACATACTAAGGGGCCGATTCCGATTCGGGCCGGAAATCTCTCCGACCGAGCCGGACCCGGAGAGATTTCCGACCGAATCGGACCCGTGCAGCCCGACCGAACGAGTACGATGCGCACGTATGCCATCGGACTCGAGTCGGTCGGACTCCGATTGAAGTCAATGGAAGCTGGTCGTACAACGCGTACGCGGGCTCCCATTGACTCAATGGGTGCGAGGCGGACAAGGGCGCCCCCTACAGCGTGTACGCGGCGAAGCGACTCGCGCCGTACACGCACAGGTAGGGGGACCCATGGGTCCCCCCTGTGTGCGACTCGCGCAGCTACGCATACAGGGGGGTCCGACACGGACCCCCAAAGTACGGCTCCGACTGCTCTTTCGAGCCGGAGTGCGCTGCTCGGTCGGACTGCTCGCGGCGCGCATCGTACTTACCCCGCCGGGAAACGTCTCCATTGCGCGGTGTGAGTCGAGTCCGAGCGAGTCGGTCGGTGCGGTTAGACCCGGGAACGAGTCGGTCGGAGCGGTCGAGACGCCCGGACGAGTCGGTCGGCGATTTCGCATCGTACTCGCTCGCCCGGACGCGCATACGAATCGGTCGGGCAATAGGGCTCCGAATCGGATCCGGTTAAGCCGAATCCGATTCGGAGCCCTACCGGCCGAGATCGGAATCGGCCCCTAAGTCGAGTGCGCAGCAAGTCTGTATTTCAGTCTGATGCACAGTATCTTTTACAATAACACGTTTTTGTCATATGTTTGTGCTCCATAGACTTGTATAGAGAGAAAAACGTATATGTATTTTAGCATTATAGCTTTCAACTGGCCGTTTTGGGTAAGAGATCTAGTTCAGTTTAAATGACAATTATCTCTTTATTATTTACTGTGGTGCTTGCTATTTTTTTAATTAAAAGCATGTTAGACCTTCAGCTTCCCGGAGTGTTGTGTATTTTATTAACAGTGCAATATTCAAATTCTCTATGACTGATGTGTTGCTGAGGCCACCTCTAGAAATACACAGAGTGGTCGGTGAATTAAGACCGCAAATGTGCTCTCTACAGCTCATAAGCTAACTGCTTAAATTAGTGCATACATTGGATACAGTGAGACAAATTCTATGTCAGGACCGGTGGCGAGGATTATGCCTTTCTTTCTTCGCTTTATTTCCAAAATTCATCAACAGCAGCGAAAACACAAACTACATTTCCCATGAACCAGGGAAATAAATCGACACAGCCATTATATTAGTCCATTTTCAGTGTCCACATTTGCAGGCTGCATAACAATCCATGTCACTTCCTGCAACCCCTCTTTCTTCGCTGCTCGGCAGCTAGTTAAGTACACCTTTTATCTGTTATGCTGATAATTGTTTGCTATGTGCGGAGCCGCGCTGTGAAGCGGATGCGCGTTGTGACATTGTTTTTTTTTATCAGATTCCCTTTAGTCGCGGGACCGCTCTGCGCTCCTTACGCGACAGTGATTGTAAGCCCGAGACCGCGGTGCGGTCCTCCGCCCACTAGAGGGCGCTGCGGGGGTCCGCGACTCACTGGCTGCGGAGCGCGCTTCCCGTGAGGGAAATTCCATTCGCGCTCCGTCAGCCTGTGTCTGCTCGCGTCCCCCGGCTGCCTGGTATGCCCAGTGTGTCTGGGTCGGTATTGTTTCCCCAGAGCTTTCCCTGAACGCCCGTCTGGGCCGGTAGTGGTGCGGTGCACCAGAACTGTGGTTCAATTACGCCCTGAAGTGAGAGTGCTCAGGGTCAGTGAAGTGCTGGGCATTGTCAGCCTGAGCAGGGACACCTCATTTCCCAGGCAGTGTGTACCCGGTGAAGTTTGTGGGTGCTGGGTGTTCTGAGGCTCGCGCCTCACCGAAATTGTGCGCCTAGGGCCACGCAAAATCTTCTGGGGTAACCCCTCAGCCTACATATACACGCGCTGCTCCCCTTGGGATGCCTCATTCCACGTGGGCATAGTGTATACCCCTGGTGCTCTAGGGATGTAGTAAGACTATTATGAGGAGGAGGACTCCTTATCTTACCTGCAGTGGGATGATAATTTCTATGAGGCCATTGACAATTCAATTTATAGGGCCGTCAGTGAACTAATGATGCCCATGGAACAAAGGTTGGCCAATAAGATAACGCAGGAGTGCGGCAAAATGACGCAGGTGGGAGTAAGTGTTTCTCCAGCCCTTCCCCAGGTTAAAAGCCCTGACCAAGACCCTAGTGCCCCCTCTCCCCCCAAGAAGTGTGAGCAGGGGGTTGATAAGGATGCTTTCGCGCGCCTTAAGAGAGCCTTCCTGGCTAAAACATCACAGGTAGAGCCCCCGCAAAAGGCCCCAGCTCTTGATGCCCCCCCCTCCCCTAGATTCACCCGAGTCCCAGCAGGATCATGGCGGCTGGCAGGGACTCCAGAACCTCCCAAGGAAGGCATGTCAGACATGCTGGACCCAGACGATATTGTCCACCCGAGGTCAGCGGAGTGGGCTCCCACGGACAAGGTGGCGAAATATGTAGCAGCTCGCCTCAGGAAACCTCTGGAGAATGAGGCCCACAGCAGACTCAGAGCCAAGTGCCCTCGCCCCACGTTAGAGGGGAAGGTGGCGCTTACACCAGATATAGATACCAAGATGGCCATGTTCTTGGCTAAGTTTGTTAAAGACCCCAAAAAGAGGATTGATTGGTCCTGGCGAGCTTGTCAGAACAAGCTCCTGGATGCTATTGGTCCCATGACCAAAATTTTGGACATGGCCGAAGAGGCCCGTCTGTCAGGTTCCCTGATTACCCCGGACGTCCTTTCGGCGTGGGCGCAACAAGCTATCTTTTTTATGGGAAATTCTAACTGCGCCCTGTCGACGGAACGCCGGCGCTCCCTATTGATTAAGGTTGACCCGAAGTTGGGGGACTTAGCCTCCTCAGAAGCGGGAGCGGTTGCACAGGGGGGTTTGTTTGGCGAGCCTTTCTTCAAGGAATTGGGCAAGTTTGTTGCAACGTTTACGTCCCTGGACAAAGCCCAGACGAGTATTAAGAAGGTTTTCCACCCTCGGGTTTTCCAAGGGGCCGATCATATACTTGATCATAACGATTTGCAACGTAACCTCTTTGGCCACTGGCATGTTAATGTGTCATTCACATTTTTGTTAGGCCCACCAAAGCATGCTGCATGGGGTACAGATTCAGCCCACTTCAGATCTAGGTTCCCATCTGTGTGAGTGACAGCATTCTACTGAAGCACAATGTCACCCACGCAGAAGAAAAATAGACCTTTAGAGTGCCTTTGTTTCCATTCTTTCAATCTGTCCTTTTTTCCTACTTTCTGCAGTTTCTATAGTTTTTCTATGTTTCTCCCTTTCTTTTTCTCACTCAATTTACACTTTTTCTCCCGGCTATTTAAAACAAATCCCTGTTACCCTTTGATGTTGTAACTCTTTTCTAGAATGCATGGAAGCTGGCTTTGCACATGATGTAGCATGTATCTGCCAATAGCAAGGTGAGGGCCTTAGTCAAGTGAAGTCAAGTCAAGAATAACTTTATTCGGTTCCAAAGACCATAAAAGTTTGACAAACAAACGTCGCAATTTTAAATATTTCATTGCATATTTATAAAACAGTGTAGTTAAGATTAATAAAAGATCAAATTCACAGGAATCTGGCAGTTAACAACATATGGTCCATAATACAAATGACCTAGCACAGCAAGATATATCATTGATCATAAACTTCCAAAGTTATAAAAAATTTACATTAAAAATTACAACATTCCTGGTCAGGTATTATAGCTCATAACGCTTTCTAATGGCCATTGCAACTTTTATATAGTTTGAGACCTCAATGCAAATAGCAGAAGTGGCTAATGAATACAGCAAATTAAAACCATCAATGTATGTGCAAGGCTGGATTTCCCTTAAAAGCGGAGCTAGAAATGTTTCCCTTGGATCTTTGTAGAGAGGGCAAAATAGAATCAGGAGGGCCTTAGTCACATGAAGGCTCTGCGCACACTGGCCCAGATTGTTCCTTGCACCCAGGAGGAGGAGACTGGCTGCAAGGCTTCTCCTGCAGGATCCAGTTGTCCCTTCCCTGAACTCCTTTGCCTTGGATAAGCTGAACCTAGCTCGTCCACGGCAAAGGGTCTCTCCTAAAGAAGGTCGCAACTACATGGAAACAGCAACGGGGATGGTCTTTGGTGGAAATGGACAGAAGGTTCATAAACGAAGTCGACCCCCATTGTGCACTCTTTATCCCACTTTTTCGCACTCAATGTACTTCCTTTAATATTTCCAGGCAGGCTGTTTAAGTGTTACTCTTGCTGTGCCAATGACCTTCAATGTCTTTTCTAGAATGCTGCGAATATGACTTTGCACATAATTTAGCCTTTATACCTGATTAGCGAGGTGAGAGCCTCAGTCGTGATGGAGCAGGGTTTCGCAAAATTGAAACCTGCTCGAATTGAAACCCCCATAATACGTACTAACAGTAAATAGTTGTTGAAAAACTAATGTACACCCAACACGAACACAAGGGAAATTGCTTTGCGCATGTCTGAACTAACATGTAAACAAAATAATATTGTAATAACATTGTGTTTTGAGGAAAACGAGAAGAGTTGAATGAATAGGCCGCATATGCTTCAGTAATTTGCATGTTGCACTCTGTTTTGAATTAATAAATAATGCCGCTTTTGCACAAAGCTTATGCTAGGTAACATTAATGGGGAATAGTGCAAGGTGGGTGGTAAACAGTGAAGGTTTCATTATCATATAATTAATATATGTTCATTTTCATTTACTTTAGTGTGCTAGATGAAGCAGCCATCTTTCTATACTTGGCTGAAGTGGGAGGGGGAAAGCACGAGGAGTGAGTTTGCTCTGTCGGAAGCAAGACAGACGTGCAGTGCACCGCAGATGACATGAGAAGGGTGAAGGCCAGAGTGTCGAATGACTGCCAAAAAGAAGTGCCCAGGCGTGAGACCGGAGACACAAACTGCGGATGATGTTAAAAAATGAATGAAAAATGTTAAAATTTGTATCACATGAAATAAAGTGAGAACAAGCTGAGAACCATACCCTGGGAACGAATGGTGAACAATGAAGTAGTTGGAATAAAGATGAAGTCACAGTGGTGTGACAACGCCACCTCCCTAGCCCACCAATCCTTTTGCGAGAGTTAATAATGTTTGCAACAATTGTGGGACGGACATGTTAGTTTTAGGGTATAATTGGGGTGCCTTTAGGGGTGTGGTTTAAGCTTAGGCTGGCAGGAGAGAAAGAGGAGAGATGCGTCGCTGTCCGTCGGTTTGCAGAGAGGCCTAGCTGTTCCTGACCTGTCCCGATCCTGTTTCTTCTTATCCTTTGTTCCCTGATCCTTTTTTGGGGAACCCCCACCATCTCCTAGGCCATGGGGTTGGTTTTTCTTACAGACCAATAGGTTTGTATTTATTCTAACTTGTTCTCAGAATTTAACTTATTGATGTATTTTTTTTGTCTCTGAAACTTTTGTCTCTCCACCTATCCACTCCGTCAATGATTTGTATTATTTAGATGAAAACTATTGTCTCTTCATCTATCCCCTCCGTTAGGTATATGATGTTTCGCACACATTTTGCTGAAACTTTTGTCTCTTACTCTATCCACTCCATCATTGCATTAAGTCATTGCTACGTTTAGATGAGTTTGTATTTCATTTGGGCTACATATGTAAAATTTCTCCTCACGTGAGATTCAGTGTTTGTATTTTGTGACCAAATGCAGTTGAGCATAATCCTTAATTATTTGAGATAAAATTCATTATTAACTTCACCGAGAGTCTGTGATCATTTAATTGGTTAATGGTTGGTAAGTTAGAAACTATCATTGCCATCAAGTATTCAACTAATTGGTCTATCGACCAAGTGGAAGGAAAGTTGATGTAAAAAGTTAGTTGTAATGTCATAATTTAATCTAAGAAAAGAAAGGAATTGATCGTACATATAAATTGACCCCAGCGCATCAGGGATTCTGGGTGAATGTGTATGGGCCATTGTATTATGATGTTATTGAGTATTGATCCCTGATAAAATATTGGAGTCGCGCTGGATCAGTCGCATCACAAGTCTGAATACTAGCCCATAAATTTCCTTGCACCTAGGAGGAGACTGACTGTGAAGCTTCCGGTGCAGGGTCCAATTGCTCCTCCCCTGGGACTCCTGTCTCTGGTTGACTCTAGATTGCTTTGTGGTAAAGCAACTCTTGTCATGTAAGTTCAAGCCATAGGAAGGTTAGATCATGTTTAGGCACACAGTAGTATACTGTATGTAGTTTGGAGTTTTTATATCAGCAGTCAATGCTGTGAACTAGAAAGTCAGGAGAAGGCCAGCCTGGCTCTTACCTTTCGCAAGATTGCAAGAGGCAGGTCCCACAGAAAAATATCTAAGCAGCATTTCACACACTTTGCACTATTTCTATGTGGTCAAAATTTGATCTTGAGAGTGGGCAGACTTATTTATCAGTCAATTTGTTTTGCTAACATGCAACAATAGCATCATGTGGAGCCAGATTTTAAAAAGGGGCAGGTGGTTATACTTTCCTCTTGGGGTCATAAGCAAGCAGGCAGGCTTACTGGCCATGAATTTCCAGGAGGTGCATCTGTTTTTTCTTTCCCCGGCTCCAAATCTTTTTGTTTAATAACCCGGGCTCATACTGGAGCATATTCAACCACAATCATAGGTCTGGGAAGGCCAGTGCTTATATTGGCTCACTAGTGGCTAATGGGACTAGAGCTTCTCAGCAGTCAGCACATAGGACTCATAACATAGCACCCCATGGTTTATTATGGCCATTGGCCCACAGCATGCTAGTCTCTGGTGTAGTGGAGGGAGACTGGAGAGTGTTCTCACTCTGGGTAGTCAGGGGGATAGTGATCTTTTTACTCTCCATATGGAGGAGGGCAGTGTTCCATATAACCTAGGGTGCCATATGCAGCACTGATTAATTTCACTGGTTATCCGTAGGAGGCGCATTCTTATGATCTTGCTTGGCGGATGTTTGTCCATTGTGTGATCTGGCGCTGCTCAGTGCTGCTGCTTGGGTAGTCAGTAGGTCCAAGGTTACTCTGTTTGATTGGGCACGATCCATCTACCAATGAGTTCCATTATGTATATCAAGAGGTTGGTTTAATGTGCTGTATGCACACTGATGGCTTTTCCTGGATATCAAGAGGCTGGGCACCTTTCTGGCTTTTGCCACAAGAGTGTCTATTAGGCACCTGTTTGGTACAAAATTCACACATGGGTGTTCCCCTCTGGGACTGAGGCCAGTTGTCCGGCTTCAGCTCTGAGTGTTTTGTTTTATTACAACTCAGGGCCTCATTTAGAATGGGGGAGTGTGTGCACGCCAGTAACCTACCCACACTGTAGCCAAAAATGCAGTAAAAAAAATAATCTTGGACAACCTTATGCACCTGCTGTTGAATGAAAATTGGTTTATACTGATGTTGTTGAGGGTGATGGATTGGCTTGAGATGAAGGGGTCCGTAAAGACCCGTGGAGAGCAGTAATGTAGAAAGGATGCCATGGGCACTGGTGCAAGCAAGCAAATAGCCCCTTTATGGGCTGTTGTGGTAGTAAAATACAGCAGTTATCATGGTTCAGAGGACTCCTCAGGGCTCTGTGCCACAGTGCACTGCACTTGCTGTACCAATTGTACCTATGCCCCTGATTGAGAGTTAGAGGTATACCCTAGCATGACCTCTGACAAAACACATATAGCACCAATAGTGTTAGGGGTTAAAAGGAGAATCTATTGATCGACCCTTTCGATTTGGATAGGTCACCTCACCCACTTGTACTGTGGTATGCTTCATTGTCGGTGGCCTATCCACACTGTGTTAGATATAACACCGCCATGGTGGATTGAACTGTTCCTGATAAAATGGTACTTGGAATAGATAAGGGCCTAGATCAAAAAAATACCTTCGTATACACCCCTGAAGTACGGTTGAGTTTCGCAGGGGTCGTAGCTGTAAAATTGGGCCCGATTACACCTTGGCGACACTGCTTTAATAGATTTTAAGATTGTATAGCAGACGTAATGAACGTCATTGTTTATTTTTTTTCATGCCTGAGTTGTTTTTCTTCTCTGCATTAAAGGCCGTTAAGCCTTGAAAGTTGACCAGCACTCACAATGTCATTTATTTTATCTGTGAATTATTTTAAAGCTGCTTGCAGAGCGACCATGTCACCTTTCCTCTTCTTCAGAGCATTTTGGTGTTCCAGGAACAAGACTGGCGGCGATGTGCCTTCTCATTAACACCATACCTCTTCCAACACTTCAAAAAAACACAAAGGGCCACATTTTCTCAAGGTTTTGGTTGTCACAAATGGAGAATCGGGGCACTTGCGACCGCTGAAGAGCCTTTTGACATGTATTAACCCTATTTTGCAAGTCGGCAATCTATTACTGACTCGCAATATAGGGTTTGCAAGACAGTATTAGAAAGGGCATGTTAAGGGCGTCCCTTCCTAATAGCGAGTCGCAGGAGGATGTATGAATGTTTTGCTACCAAAGTCCGGTCGCATAACATTCCCATTTTACTGCCTACTTCAAGTAGGTGGTTAGCCAGTCGCAAATGGGAAGGGGTCCCCAGGGGACCCCTTCCCCTTCGTGAATGGTTGAGTAACGTTTCATGTTTCTTTTTTAAACGCATCCTGTTTTCCTTTAAGGAAAACGGGCAACATCTAAAAAACAAAAAACCTGCTTAATTTAAAAGCAAACGGAGACATGGTGGTCTGCTGTCCAAAGCAGGCCACCATCCCTGTGTTTTAGTGATCCTCAATGGGTCGCAAAGTGCGACCTACCTCATGAATATTGATGAGGCAGCTCCATTTACGACCCACTTGGAATCGCAAATAGTGTCAAACACATTGTTGCACATCGCATTTTGCGATTTCCTAATTGCGAGTCACAAAAAGTCACAATTAGAAACTCGCAAAATGTAGCAATCGTGCATGTGGCCCAAAGTTCGTTCTGTCGAGTGATTTATGCAGGGTACATTCTTTAAAAAAATTAGATTTACAAAACTCCAGCAGAGTACATGAGCGTGTCTCAGATGCACTCAACGCACACGCAGTGCTTCTCAGCACTAATTAATTACATTCTTCTTGAATTAAACTTCAGCCCTTATGATGTCCATGGGGGCAGAGAACGTGAGAGGGCACTGCCTGTTTATCTGTTCGTATTGGTAAGAGAGCAGTAACATTACAACTTCCCGCCAAGATTCATTGTTTCCTTTTCTACATTTTGTGGTAAAAGACCATGCTTTTTCCATGTTTGTGGGATTAGGGGGTGACGTTCTGAAAGGGGAGAGCATTGGGGACAATAACATCCACTGCTGCATATTCTCTCTCAGTGCCAAAACTCAAAAATGAAATTCAGAAAGGGAAGCTCAAGAAACACTACAAATCACAATGAAGTCCGCTGCAGTGCTGCAAACAAAACCAGACTGTGAAGTCTCAGGCGGTTGCAGTGCATACTGTACGAACATACTAGAAATATTTGGCAAGTTGGACCTGTGAGTTGTTTTGCAAAATCTGGTGTGTGCTACAGATGTCGTGTTCAAGCCCAGACAAGACGAAATCTCTCCTAAATACTTCGAAGGTTGATAGGTTGACGATCATTAAACTGGATAATAGTACCCACTGTTATTTGCAGCACATAGAAATGAAAGCACTGCAATAGGAAGCACTATATGTAAGACAAACGGATTATTAAAATAAACAACCTCCTAGTGAGACTGAGGGGCCGGTTAACATTGATTTGTTTTTAAAGTTGTTTTTAAAGCCTACTAGTCTATTTAGAAATAAATTGCTTACAAACCCTGGTGTTGTTTCCGAAGCTATCTCTATGACACCATTCTTCTCCAACTTTTGAACCTCCTGTTCTACTAACTTTTATTCCTCTCTTGGAAACCTTAGGGGGGAGGACGTCTTACCTGAACTGGTCTCTCCACAAAATCTATTCGATAGCCGCTTACAGTTTGTAACACCCAAGGATCGGAAGTAATCCCCCTCCACCTGTCTAAAAAATGGTCGAGTCTGCCACCCAATTTTACTGGAATAGACAAAAGGTCGTTTTGCAAACATACCTTGGCTCCTTGGCCTTCTTTCTCCTCTAAATCAACCTCTTCCCCTCTGCCTTTGACGGTAGAAACCGGGACTATAGTTTCTGGCTTGGAAGGTTCCGGGTCTGTACCCATGGGAGAAGGAGCTCCGTGAGATTCCGATGCCTCGGCCAGGGAATCAACCCTGCATTCTCCCGGCCGAACCAAAAACCTTTCTTATGTCCATCTGGACCTTCTGTATTGAGTTAAAGGCCCCGGCATAACGAGCCATTTCTCTTACAAATTCCTCTCCAAAAAGCAACCTGTTTGCCTCCAGGCCTGACTCTTTCCCAGCTAGTTCAGCCAATTTTGGATCAATTTTCATAAGTAGGCTCTTCCTACGTTCAGTACACAGGGATGCATTAGCGTTCCCCAACAAACAGACCGCTCTCTGTATCCACTGTCTTAACTCCAAACTGTCAATAGCAGACTCCTGAAGATAAGCCTCCTCACAGAGGTCAAATATCTTGGTCAACGGTCCAAACACATCAAGAAGGCAGTCCTGACACCCCTTCAATCCCTTATACAGACCCCTACTCGGGTCCCTTCCAAATGTATTTAGGAAGGTAAGCATCTTTGCATCTAATTCGGGTGTATAGGCCACCTTATTTGAAAGGGAGGGTCTTGGACACTCCGAACGGAGTCTAGTCCTAACATCTTTAGGCATTTCTCTCCTTATCCAAAATTCCACATATTGAGCTACGTGTTTAGACGGGACCCACTGAGGTGAGAGAGGGTGTTGTATAGTACTGGGGTCAAACATAAGGTCACTCAAGGGGTCCAAGACTTGATCCAAACCTTGATTCTCACTCCTCTCCTTTTTAACCTTCTTACTCTTAATTTCATCCTCTGATGAGTCAAAGTCTGAGAAACAAGAAATTATAATATCTCTACTACTGGAGGATTCATCGCAGGCAATAGCTCTGCGCTCCCTTTTTGTGGCCTTTATAGCCTTTTCATTCAACTTTTAATGAGATGTCCTTCCAAAGCCTTTATGATTAAAGGCCCCTTTTCCTTTAGAAATCCTCTTTCTCGAGATGTTTTCTCTTCTGGGTGACCTTTCTAGCACCTCCACCAGATGAGGTGTTACCAACCATCTCTTCAACTGACCAGAATTGTTCCTCATTATGCTTTTCAGCAAACCTTCCCTCCAACTTTTCCATACAATCCTCCAGTTTTTTACCCAACTGGGATGCTAAGGCAGAAACTGCTTTTTCCACACACTCCTGAACTTTAACTTCCATATTTGATTCACTTATTTTATTCTCCTCCATAGAAAAACTCCCCAGTCAAAATTCACGTCAAAATTCACCAAGAACCCTAATAATCCAGCACACCACATATCACTAGATCCTTAATAAACCTGTTCACCCAATATCACTTAATAATCTCAAAACCCAAATTCACTACAAACCTTATCAATGCCAAAATACAAGTAATTCTAATTAATGAGGCAGCAACTGACAGGTGAGCAGCCGATCAACTCTTGACCCTGACAGGAGTAACTGTGTAGAAAAAACGGTAACTCTAGCTCTCTCGAGTCCCAAAAGATGGCCGCTTTAGGACAATGGATGTGAATTCAACTTGACCAATCTAAGATGGCCACCGCGTCATGTGACGCCGGTACGGTGGCCTGCAAAGATCAGCGTGTGTCGGAAGGCAGGTAAGAATTACCCATGCCTAATATTTCCCTGATAAAATAAAATACACTTAAAATACACTTAAATGCCTTGAGCGCGAGTACTTTGCTCCACGCTCACATTTAATTTGGAAAGTCAAATCAACCTTATCCGTTTCGAGGGCGAGGGGAAAAAACCCTCTCTCGCTCGCATTGCCTTTTTTTGAAGTGTTGGAGCTTGAGTACTCCGCTCGCGCTCCCAACCGAAGGAGGAAATTCAAATCGCCTATTTAGTTTCGAGCGCGAGGGGAAACATCCTCTCGCGCTCGCATTGTCTATTTGAAGGGCTTGAGCACATGCGAGTGAAACGTATGTGCGCTCGCGCCTTCAACGACTGTAAGGCTGGGGCAGGAAAGTATGCCCAAAAGCGGTTAACGAGTTAGGAGATCAATGACTCTCCGCCCACGTATTTCACAAACCGAAGGGGCACGCTTTTAAAAGAAAGAATCGAATGATTCAAACATCGAGCCAGCAATGATAAAAACAATAGATCGACAAAAAAACAAAGAAATAAGTACTCAATAGGCAAAATGTATAAGACTAAAGGATACCAAAGATCACAGACAAGCGAGGCACTCATTCCATAGTCCTCCATCATGTATAAAACACACACCAGCAACAAAGACAGCAAAATGCAACCACACAAATTAAAATGAACTTATCTTGGCTGTGAGCAGCAACAAAGAAGGAAGATGGCTGCCTCACACAGGATGAAATAGACTTTAGAATGTTAAGTTTACTATTGGAAGTTCTTTTCAATTGTTTTGTAGTTGCTGCTGTGAGTTAGCAATTAAAGAGATATGCATAATATCAGCCTCCATGTCTTTAATAAAATCATGATTTTCTATCCATCCTAGCTGTGGAAAATCTGAATTTGTTTTTAAAGTTGTTTTTAAAGTCCATTCATCTGAGTGTGTCACTGGGAGAATGAGTTACGGGGTCCTCTCTGGTTAGTTGCCCTATTTTTGGGTTTGGACTAGGAGGCGGCTTTAGCTGTCTCGCCAGCCACTTATCATAAGAATAATTAAATAAAAAATACATACATGCATATACATATATAAAGGGGCTTTGGATCAACCCTTTAGATACATTGGCATGTTGTTGACATTCAGCTTCCTCCCACAACAGCATGCATGATTGGCTGATCGGTCAGCCTTCTTCAGCCATTAGCCACATTGCACTGTGAGTGATGCCATTTTTACTGATTATATGGGCACTTTCACCTAAATAATAATATGATTTAGTGCCAGAGCTAATAAGTCAGATGCTGTGATGGTTCATTTTTAAAAATTGTTTATTTGAAGTATTTGCCCACCACCTTTAGCTAGAAGTTTTTATACTTTTTTTTTTACCTTTTCGTTTTTTATCTCTATTGCATTTGCTTGCAATAAAATTAAAAAATTGCACGCTTGCCAAGACCAGACCTATTGGCTTTGCCAATGCCTGTTTGTTAATAAGGTGAACCGTCCCAGTCTATATTATATAAAGAGCCCACCATGTAGTGCACTGATACAAAGTAGGGACATGTTTAGATGGCAACATGGAGCACTACAGTAACTAGTATCGCTCAATGCCACTTAAAAGAGTATTGAATTGCCTGTCTGCGCTTATCTTGGTTTCTCTGACCAAATGCTTGCATGGCTAATTAGGCATTTCAGTTTTCCAGATTAGATATAAAGAAAGGGTAAATGGCTCTCCTGCACCATAGTAAAGCCAACAAAGAAACAGGAGATGGCAGGTAGTGAATCACCACCTGGTACGCTCCTGCTGACTAGAACCTCTCTCACAGATGCACAGCTTCTGGTTAGTTGCCCAAGGTTCCAATAGAGATTGTAGCATTTCCAACAAGTTATTGTGGACTTATTAAACCACTGCACACAAAATCTGGTCCTGTGTGCGTCAGTTCTCAAATGACTGTAAGGTCGTTGTATTACAACTGCTCAAACTGTTCTAATTGTGTTTATAATAACATTTTATGCGCGTATGACATGTACTCTACATTTGCGGCATTTGTGAATGAGAGTTTAATGCTATTATTAAAGATTTCAAAAGATTAATGGTGAATTAAGCCTGACGAAGCATGCAGTAAATCCACCATGTTGGTTATATCATGTACATGATTTATTCTGATAATATAAATTGTGATTCTGTGAACCTTGGTGCACTTATTATATTGTTGTGTTTATTTACTCATATTTACTCGTATTCTAACAACAGTTTTATTTCTAGAGTCTTGCTAATGTCTGAACTTTGTTGAAGTAGCAATGACTTTGCAGATTTTCCTTGATATAGCTCGTCTTTGAATATAAAGAAATCATTTTAGGTTGGGAAAAGAAATCTGCGAATTTGATCAGTCTCAATGTATCCAGTTAAAGGCAGCTGAAATAAATGATAGGCATGTTGGTATTTAAGGCTAATATTTCCCACAATCCCACATTTACATTATTGGTACCTTACTGAACTTGCCGACAGACCAAAATTTCACGGAAAAGTTTCTCTCACTTTCTGTAGATTGAGGGGCCGATTCCGATCTCGGTCGGAGGCGCACCTAACACCATTCGGTCGGGAAAAAAGCCATGCGAATGCCTGTTTCCCGACCGATCCGCACATTAATCCGAACGAACAAGTACGATGCGCACAACAGCACAGATTCCGACCCAGTCGTACTCACCCAATCCAGGTCCTGTTCCCCGACCGAGCCGGATCCGGAAACGCAGAATCGAGTCACACGGAAGCCAAAATGCAACCCCGTCCGGCCGGCCTAGTACGATGCGCTTCCCGTACGCGCCGAACCCGTCGCTACGCACGGCACGTCAAAGCATCCGGGAGAGGCGCACATAAGCTCCGATTCGCGCCACAACACGATCCACGGCAACGAGACGAACACGCCAGCGACGAGGACGAGGCGAAGCAACGAGAAAGACGAACGAGACGAACCAACCATGAATCCCATCGTTCCGATCCTACCAATATTCTACATCTACTACCGGAACAGGCACGTACGCGTACGGTGCAGAAGGTAAGCCAGACACCAACCACAAAAACAAACTACACGTACCCGACATATCACACACACACAGAGGGATGCAGAAATTACTTACACCAGCAACAGCAGCACCATAGGGGCGGGATGCCCATCACCAATGCCACATATACACATAGGGGCCCGGATGCCTGTCACTACTACCACCCTTACCCAGGGGGTGCCAGATGCCTACCACTACTACCACCTCTACCCATGGGGGCTGGATGCCTGTCACTACTACCACCCTTACCCAGGGGTGCCAGATGCCTACCACTACTACCATCTCTACCCAGGGGTGCCAGATGCCTACCACTACTACCACCTCTACCCATGGGGGCTGGATGCCTGTCACTACTACCACCCTTACCCAGGGGTGCCAGATGCCTACCACTACTACCATCTCTACCCAGGGGTGCCAGATGCCTACCACTACTACCATCTCTACCCAGGGGGTGCCAGATGCCTACCACTACTACCACCCTTACCCAGGGGTGCCAGATGCCTACCACTACTACCACCTCTACCCATGGGGGCTGGATGCCTGTCACTACTACCACCCTTACCCAGTGGGTGCCAGATGCCTACCACTACTACCATCTCTACCCAAGGGGTGCCAGATGCCTACCACTACTACCACCCTTACCCAGGGGGTGCCAGATGCCTACCACTACTACCACCTCTACCCATGGGGGGCTGGATGCCTGTCACTACTACCACCCTTACCCAGGGGGTGCCAGATGCCTACCACTACTACCATCTCTACCCAGGGGTGCCAGATGCCTACCACTACTACCACCCTTACCCAGGGGTGCCAGATGCCTACCACTACTACCATCTCTACCCATGGGGGCTGGATGCCTGTCACTACTACCACCCTTACCCAGGGGGTGCCAGATGCCTACCACTACTACCATCTCTACCCAGGGGGTGCCAGATGCCTACCACTACTACCACCCTTACCCAGGGGGTGCCAGATGCCTACCACTACTACCACCTCTACCCATGGGGGCTGGATGCCTGTCACTACTACCACCCTTACCTAGGGGGTGCCAGATGCCTACCACTACTACCATCTCTACCCAGGGGTGCCAGATGCCTACCACTACTACCACCTCTACCCATGGGGGCTGGATGCCTGTCACTACTACCACCCTTTCCCAGGGGGTGCCAGATGCCTACCACTACTATCATCTCTACCCAGGGGGTGCCAGATGCCTACCACTAATACCATCTCTACCCAGGGGGTGCCAGATGCCTACCACTACTACCATCTCTACCCAGGGGGTGCCAGATGCCTACCACTACTACCACCCTTACCCAGGGGGTGGCAGATGCCTACCACTACTACCACCTCTACCCATGGGGGGCTGGATGCCTGTCACTACTACCACCCTTACCCAGGGGTGCCAGATGCCTACCACTACTACCATCTCTACCCAGGGGTGCCAGATGCCTACCACTACTACCATCTCTACCCAGGGGTGCCAGATGCCTACCACTACTACCACCCTTACCCAGGGGGTGCCAGATGCCTACCACTACTACCACCTCTACCCATGGGGGCCTGGATGCCTGTCACTACTACCACCCTTACCCAGGGGGTGCCTGATGCCTACCACTACTACCATCTCTACCCAGGGGGTGCCAGATGCCTACCACTACTACCATCTCTACCCAGGGGGTGCCAGATGCCTACCACTACTACCACCTCTACCCATGGGGGGCTGGATGCCTGTCACTACTTCCACCTTTACCCAGGTGGTGCCAGATGCCTACCACTACTACCACCTCTACCCATGGGGGGCTGGATGCCTGTCAGTACTACCACCCTTACCCAGGGGGTGCCAGATGCCTACCACTACTACCATCTCTAACCAGGGGGTGCCAGATGCCTACCACTACTACCATCTCTACCCAGCGGGTGCCAGATGCCTACCACTACTACCATCTCTACCCAGGGGGTGCCAGATGCCTACCACTACTACCACCCTTACCCAGGGGGTGCCAGATGCCTACCACTACTACCACCTCTACCCATGGGGGGCTGGATGCCTGTCACTACTACCACCCTTACCCAGGGGGTGCCAGATGCCTACCACTACTACCATCTCTACCCAGGGGGTGCCAGATGCCTACCACTACTACCACCTTTACCCAGGGGGTACCAGCTGCCTACCACTACTACCATCTCTACCCATGGGGGGCTGGATGCCTGTCACTACTACCACCCTTACCCAGGGGGTGCCAGATGCCTACCACTACTACCATCTCCACCCAGGGGTGCCAAATGCCTACCACTACTACCACCCTTACCCAGGGGTGCCAGATGCCTACCACTACTACCACCTCTACCCATGGGGGCTGGATGCCTGTCACTACTACCACCCTTACCCAGGGGTGCCAGATGCCTACCACTACTACCATCTCTACCCAGGGGTGCCAGATGCCTACCACTACTACCACCTCTACCCATGGGGGCTGGATGCCTGTCACTACTACCACCCTTACCCAGGGGGTGCCAGATGCCTACCACTACTACCATCTCTACCCAGGGGTGCCAGATGCCTACCACTACTACCATCTCTACCCAGGGGGTGCCAGATGCCTACCACTACTACCACCCTTACCCAGGGGGTGCCAGATGCCTACCACTACTACCACCTCTACCCATGGGGGCTGGATGCCTGTCACTACTACCACCCTTACCCAGGGGTGCCAGATGCCTACCACTACTACCATCTCTACCCAGGGGTGCCAGATGCCTACCACTACTACCATCTCTACCCAGGGGGTGCCAGATGCCTACCACTACTACCACCTCTACCCATGGGGGGCTGGATGCCTGTCACTACTACCACCCTTACCCAGGGGGTGCCAGATGCCTACCACTACTACCATCTCTACCCAGGGGGTGCCAGATGCCTACCACTACTACCATCTCTACCCAGGGGGTGCCAGATGCCTACCACTACTACCACCCTTACCCAGGGGGTGCCAGATGCCTACCACTACTACCACCTCTACCCATGGGGGGCTGGATGCCTGTCACTACTACCACCCTTACCCAGGGGGTGCCAGATGCCTACCACTACTACCACCCTTACCCAGGGGGTGCCAGATGCCTACCACTACTACCACCTCTACCCATGGGGGCTGGATGCCTGTCACTACTACCACCTCTACCCAGGGGGTGCTGGATGCCTGTCACTACTACCACCTCTACCCATGGGGGGCTGGATGCCTGTCACTACTACCACCTCTACCCAGGGGGTGCCAGATGCCTGTCACTACTACCACCTCTACCCAGGGGGTGCTGGATGCCTGTCACTACTACCACCTCTACCCATGTGGTGCCAAATGCCTACCACTACTACCACCCCTACCCATGGGGGGCTGGATGCCTACCCACTCACAGGATGGCTAATACATAACACCACAAGTACACACCAACATAAAGAATGCAACATAAAGACATCCCCCCCAACACCATGACAAGCATGTGTAGACTGTGTCAAATGCCTACAACACTGAACATGACTTTGAACCTACAATGTGACCCCCTATCACATGTGCCACACATAAATGTGTGTGGCCCCCACAATGCAAGCAGGCCATGACCATTGTGGCAATGGGGTCCAAACCCCCATCATCACAGTGACCAAAATGTAAGTGTGGGGCCCATAGCTGAAGCACATCTTGAACATTGTGGCAATGGGGTCCAAACCCCCATCATCACAGTGACCAAAATGTAAGTGTGGGGCCCATAGCTGAAGCACATCTTGAACATTGTGGCTATGGGGTCCAAACTCCCATCATCACAGTGACCAAAATGTAAGTGTGGGGTCCATAGCTGAAGCACATCTTGAACATTGTGGCAATGGGGTCCAAACCCCCACATCACAGTGACCAAAATGTAAGTGTGGGGCCCATAGCTGAAGCACATCTTGAACATTGTGGCAATGGGGTCCAAACCCCCATCATCACAGTGACCAAAATGTAAGTGTTGACAAAGAAAAAGCTGCAAGGGCCAAACTGCATGGATGATTCCTGGTCACAGAACAACAAACACATCAGTGGCAAAGTAGTGCTTGTGTCCCATAGCAACATAGATTGGGGGAGGCAAACAGTGCAGTGCAAATAAGACATACCTTTGGCCATGTGCAGACAAACATCACCCATGGGGGCTGACACTGTCAACATTCATCAATGACACAATGACAGAAGTGACCATCAGAATGCAGACCCACATATTTGCACCAATGGGCACACAAATGCAGATACCCTGTGGAGACTGTAGATGTGAGGTGAACAGATACCATACCATGGCAGCAATGGGACACACAAACAATGATCATTGTGCTGACTGATGACCTAGGAGTCCCAGGGACAGCAGGGGAAACACACCAAACAACATACAGCCAATGGCACACTAAAGATATGCCAATGCAGTGGTGCAGATGCACAAACACAAACAGGCAGACCCACACTGCACATCAAACACAACAGGTGAGGGGGGGTACCAGTGTCCCCAGGCAACCACACAACACATGAGGAGGCCTGAATACCAATTACACAGATGTGCATACAGTGCCACACAAAGGCAACTCATGGATCCAAATCCCCTATGTGGGCAATCAGGCATTGTCAGATGAGAGGGAGCACAAATCACACATGTCACACAAGCATGTAGGAACAGCAACTGACACAGCAAGACACAGACACACCACAGCACTACTCCCAGGGCCCCCACAATGTGGTGAGCCTGGGCTGCATTACAATCCCACTCTGATGACAAAGCTAGATGTCGTTCACATTGTGAACCACAGACATGTGTCCTGAGCAACAAACTACCATCACACCTACACAAGCACAAATCAATCAGCACGGCCAGTAAGCCAAGGGCAACATGGAGGCAGGGGACTAGCCGGGCAACAACTCTCATCTGCACACACTCAACACCACACACCTCGAACTCCAACAATGTGCAGCAGTGAAGCTCACATGCACTGGTGACATTGCACATGCACCCATGACTATTCCAGGGTGGTGGGTGGGAACCAAGGTGCAGAAACACATCACACATGGCCACTCAACAAGACTCCTGAATGTCTGACACACTGCACACTACGCTGTACATGGACATGACGGCAATACCACACAAACCAATGGGATCCCTGCCACAGTCACACACCAATGAAGAAGCCAAGGTCACCCACAAAGAACACACATAGACAACTACCAACATTGCAGCCCTGACCCTGAGGAGTGCCAGCAGTCACACACACAACGTGTCACAACCAATGACAGCTAACACAAACCGGAAATCACATGACAGGTGTAAACAACAAGTGCCAAGGGGAATCCTGACTGTGACCCATCAGCGTCTGCCCACAAACTCAGCCCTGACAGCAAACACACCTATGGGTGACACCCTGATGACCAGTAATGTGCCATGCACCCACATCACAGAGAACCCAGGGAGAAGACTTTGGGGGAACATAGGTCAACTCAGCAAGCATCACAAACAGGAACATCACTAGGGATCCCAGCATGCACAGCAACATGGAAGTGAACACACAGACATGCTCATACAACACACACCTTGGGCGCAGGTGATCTCACAGGAGTACACACTGCCATGAGGGGACTCCACTCCTGTGTGAGGAAAGCTGTGCCATATGTCGCATCAGTAGGGCGCCATCATGTCAGCAGAACACTTGGTCACACAGTCAACAATTAGCACCAAATGAAGGCTCCCGTCACATCAGCCTGGTCATGGGAATGTCAACGAAATCATCAGCACAGATCCAACACACATGTATAGCAAGTTGCACTGACAACACAGATGAGTCCTTCCCCATTGATGCCCAAACCTGCATGTCCAGTGGAGATGGCCACACGGTCATGGAACTAGACTAATTGAACAATGGCAAGCACAACAGATGTGCAGGGGTGGAAGCCACAGATGTGACATTGCAAATGTAAGTAGGAAATCCCATTGCCAAATATTGAAAAAATGACACCCTCAGATGCTGCTAAGGATGACATGGATACACCACAGGATAGGACACAGTCCCCCTGGACCACATGGGTTCCGGCACAGTAACACTTCATTTTCATGAGACCAAATATCACCATCACTGCAGCAAGGGCATGGTTAGCATCATCAACATCATGTACATCAGAAGCAAAAGCACTAGAGAACAGAAAGTTGCTTTATTCAGCATATGTGGGTTCGAAACTTGAAGTCATTTAAAAAATAAACAAAGGCCAATGGCCAGTCCATCATGAAAGTCAAAACAGGGTGACAGTGGCAGATGTCACCCTACGCATGCCTGCACTGATAAAAACCAGGGACAAGCCCCTAGGAGGGGCATACGGGGGCAGGCCAGGCACCGCAGGGACAGGATCAGGGCTCACCAGGAGGAGGCAGGGAAGGGGTGGTGGTTGCTGGAGAGCCACTGACAACTGCAGTGGAGGTGTCTGACATGGTGTGTGCCGGCACAACTGGGGGCATGACTCAGATGGTGTGGGTGCCGGCACGACTGCAGTGGACCGTGCAGATGGAGTGGACAGGTTCGCCACTGCAGTGCCCAAGTCAGACAGGGTGGTAGTGGACTCCACTGCAGTGCCTACCTCCAGGGGAGGAGAATGGGGATCAGGTAAGGTGGGCAGGACAGAGGGGAGGACACCCTCACCACACCAGTGGCACAGACAAGCGCAGCGAGGGTTGTGGGGCCGGAAGAGCAAGTGGCAGGGGGAGAAGGCCTGATCCTTTTGGGGATGGTGTATCTGTGGGTGGGGGAACCTGGGGCAGGGTGTGGTGGGGGCACCTGTGGAGTGGGGGCCTGAGGGATGGAGGAAGGAGACTTGGTGCCTGAGCTGCAGGGCGGCGGCGGGGTCTTGCTCTTCCGGGGGGACTCGCGGTTGGGGGCGTCAGTCGGTCTGCGCCTGGGGGAGGGTGTCCGTGGGCGAGGGGCACTCCGCTCCGTGTGGGTGGGCTTCCTCTTCCCCCTGAATGCTGTATCAGCTGGATCGGAGGGGAAGAGGCCGAGGTCACTGAAGAAGAGCCGCTGTGTCTTTGGGGTTGCAGGTGAGGCAAGGGAGGGGGCTTTGGAGGGAGAGGCAACTGAGGACTGCGCAGTGCTCGTGGATGCGTGTGTGTGTGCCTGGGCCCCATCCCCTGTGAGTGTGGTTTCAGTCCCCTGACTGTGCGTGCGTGTGCGTCTTGTTTGTGGCGTGTGTGTCTGTGTGCTGCACGTGTCTGTGCTGGTGTGTGTCTGTGCCGGTGTGTGTGTGCTTGGGACAGGTAAGGTGCTGGGGAGTGTGGATGGGGCAGAGGCAGGAGGGGTGAGGGACTGTCGGAGGAGGGACACTGCTGCCGTCAGGGAGGAGTCCATGGACCTATTGCCCCTCTGTAGGGCAGACATGCCCGATGAGATGCCCTCCATGAACGACACCAGCTGAGTCAACAGAGTGGTGTGTGCATGGAGGACAGTCAGCATCGCTGTCTGCCCTACATGGAGCTGGCGAAGGAGGTACACAGACTCCTCACTCAGGGCAGCAGGGGACACAGGGGCAGGGGGTGCAGTGCCTGGCCCGAAGGAGACACGCTCCCGAACATGGGAGCCTCCACGGACCTCGGGAATGGGAGCCGATGGGAGGGCGGTGGTGGTGGTGGTGGTGGCGGCGGGGACAGCAACACTAGCTGGGGTGTGGTGGCTGCTGACACCCGCCTCCATAAGGGAGTCATCCTCCGAGCTGCTGTGGTCCTCAGCTGAGGTGGATGGTGCTGAGGACTCCTCGGTGTGGCTCCCCTCGCCCTCCGTGCCACTGGGTCCCTCCAACCACTCCTCGGCTGCTGACCCAGTCTGGCTCTGCGTCTCCTCCTGGTCCGTGGAGCTGTCCCCTCCTGTGGCCATGGATGTATCTGCAATCAATAGGGAAACAGGCATCAGTCACCTGCACCGAACGCACACACCACAGTAAGTACAGCACATTACAGAGCAAGCCCTGGCATCCTTAGTTGAACATTGCTAAAAGTGCCCAAACAGAACAGGAGAAGCCAATTGTCAGTCTGATGGTCAACCATGGCACTCACATCCCACCTGGCCTTGCACCCATCTGTCTGGTGTCTGTTGGATGGCAATACCCCAGTGTGGACACATGCACCACCTACACAGTAGTTGGACAGTGCAGAGAACACGGTGAAGCATGTGAACATGCACACATCACAACTCTTGCCACTGAGTCAGTACAGGTGTCCGGATGAAAGGGATGCCCAGAGTCAATTAGGAAATGCATGTGATGCATACCAGCGACAGACACCATGATGCACCCATGTCCTGATAGCCATTGCCACAATGGAGCGCATGTCACTCCCCTGCAGGATCACTAGTAGGAAGTCACATGCCATGGCACAGGCATGCCTGCTAAGTCATACATCACTGTCTCCAGTCACATGGGCAGGGCAGCCAGACAACAACACTCTGCACTGTGTCACAATAGTAGGTCATGGGGAATGCAAGTCCTGGAGCTGAACAAGTGCACATGTACATCCCCCACACACCACATCATCTGAACACTTATCTGTCCAGGTCATACCGATTGGACATATGGGAGACCTGTAACACTACCCTCTGAACCTGAGCACCTCACATTCTGCTGTGAATGGGAAACAGCTGCCTGAACTTCACATTCGCATACCCCAGTCTGCACGGTCAGGTGATCAAACACCTATGTGTCACACAAGTATCGTCTCCCATGGTCACATCTCCGGTGGCATGCTGAGCCCCAACCGAGAAACACCCCAGCAGACCTGACAACGAAGCCACAGCACACTGACACAGAGGCAGACACCTGAGGGGACAAATCACTGAGCACAACGTGTCAGCTGATACACGGGAGTGGGAGTACAGAGTGTATTGTATGGCCTGGAGTAGGCATGACTGTCCTGCCCCACATGAATGAGGGATGAGCCCTGGACAGTAGGCAGCTGGCTAAGTATGTGTGACACACGTACTATACACACTCCTGGGGCCCAAACATTGTTCCCACCCGCAGCATGGGTGTGTGCCAGATACCCCAGGCACATGTGGTGGATCAGCTCTGCAATTGGACCACATATCAAAGTAACACGCAGATTACATGTCAGAACACAGCCATTGTGTAAGCAATGGACCCACCCATGATGCCCACCACAGAGTTAGGGAAACAGATGCTGTCCCCCACCTTGAGTCAAGCAAACTGCAAGGACACAGTACCCAAGTGACACAATTCCCTGACTGTAAGGGCCACACCAGGGTATCAGATGAGGAGTGGGCAGTGCACAATAGAGGGACATGGGTCCTGGACCACATGACTGATGTACTGTGGATGTTTAACCAGGCCAGAGGAGGGCACATAGCATGGCAGACATAGTTCACAATGCAGTCATGGACTCACCCACTCCTTGCTGCTCTCTGGCCTTCAGCTGCCCATCCAGATCAGGGAAGACCACCGCCAGGATCCTGAGCATGTGGGGGTCAGGGTCCGGTGTCCGCCCCTCCTGCGAGGAGGCGACAGCTTCAGCTGGACCCGTGCGATCCTCCGGGTCCAGCCCCGAAGGTCCTGCCACCTCTTCTGGCAGTTGCGGATCCGGCGCTTGTAGACCCCCACGGATCTCACTGCCCGGATGATGGTCAGCCATATCTGCTGCATCTGGTGGGCATCAACCTGTGAGGATGACAAAGTGAGAATGCCATTACTACACATGCAACATATCCGTGCATTACACAGCTGTATATACATGTCTCAATCACAGGGGCACATGATGTACACAAGCAGTGCAACGATGGCCATGGACAGTATGCCAACAGTTACTACATGGTATCATTGCCTGGGAAGTAAAACCTTGTTTAAATGCACTGTCACTGCACTATACCTGTCCAGTGCATGTAACTACACACTATGGGTGGTGACAACTACTCAGTGAGCCTGCTAGCCAGTGGCGTGCAGACTGTTAGCCTTGCTAGTCAGACAACATGCACATTTAGAAAGGCAGTGGACAGAACACTCACCTGCTCACCTGCTTTCCCATACAGCTTGCGGTACTGTGGAAGGAGGTTGTCCAGCAGGGCCTGGTTCTCCTCAGTGCTGAAGGCTGGGGCTCTCTCCACAGTACGTGCCATTGCAGGGCCAGAGGGTGCAGATACAGCAGCAGTGTAGTGGCAGATGTCGTCCTGGAGCATGTAGTGCAGGCAAGTGGCTCTCAGGGGAACAGCCAGCATTATATGTGTGCTGCAGAGGAAGATACTGTCCCATGTGTCCAAAGTGATAGGTCCAAGTCGTTTGCATCTTCTGAATCTGGCCAATCCATGGAATTGCACCACTTACACACGCCCCCAGCATCCTTCAAATGTTCAACTTCATGACACCCATGAATTTGCAACATTGTTGTGGGTGACCAACTGAATTTACAGCATCAGACTCGTTCAAATTTTGAAAACGCGTCCGTTGCCAGGCCAGGCCAAAGCCAATGGGTGCGCACCAATCGGTCCATTGCTGTTCAACGCGTACCTAGGATACAACGCGTACCCGCACACATTGAATGCAATGGGCCGGCCGGGCACACCGATCGGTCCATTGCTGTTCAACGCGTACCTAGGGTACAACGCGTACCCGCACACATTGGATGCAATGGGCCGGCCGGGCACACCGATCGGTCCATTGCTGTTCAACGCGTACCTAGGATACAACGCGTACCCGCACACATTGACTGCAATGGGCCGGCCGGGCACACCGATCGGTCCATTGCTGTTCAACGCGTACCTAGGATACAACGCGTACTCGCACACATTGAATGCAATGGGCCGGCCGGGCACACCGATCGGTCCATTGCTGTTCAACGCGTACCTAGGATACAACGCATACCCGCACACATTGAATGCAATGGGCCGGCCGGGCACACCGTTCGGTCCATTGCTGTTCAACGCGTACCTAGGATACAACGCGTACCCGCACACATTGAATGCAATGGCCAATGTGTGCGCACTGATCGGTCCATTGCTGTCCAACGCGTATTGCGAATACAACGCGTACCAGCACACATTGAATGCAATGGCCAATGTGTGCGCACTGATCGGTCCATTGCTGTCCAACGCGTATTGCGAATACAACGCGTACCAGCACACATTGAATGCAATGGCCAATGTGTGCGCACCGATCGGTCCATTGCTGTCCAACGCGTCCCTGTACAAGTCACTGGCATATGTCACCATGCCTGTCACAGGTGAACATATGCCAGCCACATATACTTCCCAGGGAGTGAGGGACACACCTACAACACCACAGCCTGTCCAAACTGTATCCTACGGCATGTAAGGCTGCATTACCTATTCCGTGTATGGGGGTGAACATGTTGTTCTGTGGGTGTCACTTGGGGGCAGCCACCCCCAGGCTGTGCACGTGTTCATGGGGACAGAATCCTTGGTGTTTCGTGTACATGACCACTGTGATGTGCAACTGTTCATATCTGAGCATGTGGCATGGTCACATTTCACGGTGGTGTATGTGTATGTCATGTCACATACCCCCTGAGTCCCATGTGGGACGGTATGTTTAACCCAGGGTGACCCATTGGCACAATAGTGATGGTCCTCCACAGTCTGTGTGCATGTTGTGTTTACAATGTCTCTGATTTCATGTGCACAATGGGAGGCAGTCTCCACATCCACGTTGTTTGTGCATGGACTTTGATGTTGTGCGTGTGTGTGTCACAGACGTCCATGTCTGTCCTGCCGAGGCAACAGGGACCACTACCTGTGGGGTCATGGTTGTTTTGCTGTGGTGTATACATGATACACCATGTCATGCCAGTGTCCATGTGGCAATACAGGGTCCCTGGGAATCTACCTGTCGTTAAGCTGTGATGCCTGGGGCACATCTGTCCTCACATGTCACTGTGGGGTGTGTTTGTAACGTGGCAGCAGGAGATGGGAACTGGGACATGGCCTCATGATATCCAATGGCACGACCTGGGACTTATTGATGCCACTTGTTGAACTGTGATGTTAGATGTTGGCCATGTATGTGCCATACATATCCTTACGGAACTGCACACATCATGTACTTGTGCCTCATAATGATGTATCATGTGATATTGAGTGTGTTCAATGCCACATATGTGGGGTGACTGACAATCTTTCTTTCTTCACCTATGCACTGCAGGGCACCAGCTGTCCTTAGACCATTCCCTGACCTGGCAACGATGGTGGAACGTGACAGCATCCGACGGTACCGCTTCACCAGGCAGCTGATTGAGGATTTGGCAGTGCGCTTGGCACCACATTTGCAACCTGGCCGGCCGTACCCTACAGCGCTGACCCCCAAGGTGAAGGTGATGGCAGCCCTACACTTCTTTGCCACCGGTACCTTTCAACACACTGTGGCGACTGCTGGTGGGATGTCACAGACCATGTTCAGCCGTGTGCTCCGGGATGTTTTGGAGGCTATGTTGATATACCTGAACCAGTACATCTATTTCCCTAGACTCCAACAACTCACTGGCGTGAAGAGTGACTTCTATGCCCTGGGGAGGATGCCGCATGTCATGTGGGTGAGGGATGTTGAGCTGTGACTACCACTCCCATCATGCTATAGCCTCTACCCCCCTTCCCAGCATGCCCATGCTTCCTTTCCTTTGACTCTGCTTCCCTGTGGGGTTGTGTGCCTGTGCTGACAAGATGGCTGACAGTGTTATCCTGGGGTTAGTTCTGCTACAGGTCCCATGTGTGTCCCTGTGCTTCACACAGCATGACCAAGGGTTGTGGTTCTTTGTGGGATATTTGATTGGAGTGTGAGGCAATGCATTCTCCCAGGTGAGTTGTGTGGAGTTTGTGTTAGGGGGGGTGTGGGTGGAGCTGCTGGTGACTATG
This sequence comes from Calotriton arnoldi, assembly GCA_963921515.1. Classification (NCBI taxonomy): domain Eukaryota; kingdom Metazoa; phylum Chordata; class Amphibia; order Caudata; family Salamandridae; genus Calotriton; species Calotriton arnoldi. The sequence goes on along the minus strand of CAWUFW010000312.1, from coordinate 4,509,284 downwards.
GTCTGTGCTGTGAGTCCTCCTCCCCACCCAGCCAGATATCCCACCATGGAACGTGCTTCCATTGCAGGGAGTGCAAGTTGTCTTTCAGGATGTCAGTCAGTGGTGTCCTGCTGTTGGTTGGTGCACAGTTGCCAGCAGGGCCTTGTGCTCCCCACAGCAGTAGCTAGTGTCAGCCATCTTGTCAGTTGTTTTCCACTCCCTGTGATGTGCGCATGGTTCAGGGTGGTGTTGATGGGACAGTTGTGGGGGTGACCAATATCTGTGACTACCACTCCCATCATGCTATTGCCTCCACCCCACTTCCCAGCATGCCCATACTTACTTGCTTTTGGGTGGACTTCACTGTGTGTGAGTGTGAGTGCAATGGCAAGATGGCTGGCAGTGGTGTCCTGCTGTTAGTTGGTGGACAGTTCCCAGCATGGCCTTGTGCTCCCCACAACAGTGCACCAGTGTCAGACATCTTTGATGGGGCTTTCCACTCTCTGTGGGGTGTGCATGCTTGAGTGTGAGCTTGCTGGGCCATGTGGGTGGGGGATGTTGAGCTGTGACTACCACTCCCATCATGCTATTGCCTCCACCCCACTTCCCAGCATGCCCATACTTACTTGCTTTTGGGTGGACTTCACTGTGTGTGAGTGTGAGAGCAATGGCAAGATGGCTGACAGTGGTGTCCTGCTGTTGGTTGGTGGCCAGTTCCCAGCATGGCCTTGTGCTCCCCACAACAGAGCACCAGTGTCAGACATCTTTGATGGGGCGTTCCACTCTCTGTGGTGTGTGCATGCTTGGGTGTGAGCTTGCTGGGCCATGTGGGTGAGGGATGTTGAGCTGTGACTACCACTCCCATCATGCTATAGCCTCCACCCCCCTTCCCAGCATGCTCATGCTTCCTTCCCTTTGACTCTGCTTCCCTGTGGGGTTGTGTGCCTGTGCTGACAAGATGGCTGACAGTGTTATCCTGGGGTTAGTTCTGCTACAGGTCCCATGTGTGTCCCTGTGCTTCACACAGCATGACCCAGGGTTGTGGTTCTTAGTGGGTTATTTGATTGGAGTGTGAGGCAATGCATTCTCCCAGGTGAGTTGTGTGGAGTTTGTGTTAGGGGGGGGTGTGGGTGGAGCTGCTGGTGACTATGGTCTGTGCTGTGAGTCCTCCTTCCCACCCAGCCAGATACCCCACCATGGAACGTGCTTCCATTTCAGGGAGTGCAAGTTGTCTTTCAGGATGTCAGTCAGTGGTGTCCTGCTGTTGGTTGGTGCACAGTTGCCAGCAGGGCCTTGTGCTCCCCACAGCAGTAGCCAGTGTCAGCCATCTTGTCAGTTGTTTTCCACTCCCTGTGATGTGAGCATGGTTCATCGTGGTGTTGATGTGCGCATTGTGAGGGTGGGCAATATCTTTGACTACGACTCCCATGATGCTTTTGGCTACACTGACTTGCCCAGCATACACAGAATACCTTTCTTTCAGTGGGCTTCACTGTGTAGTGGTGTTGTAGTGGTGGCTACATGTCTGGATGTGTTTGTTAGTTGTATTTGTGCCACTGCCTAGCTGTAGTTGTAGTTGTGTTTGTACATGTGATGAGACAGTTACATGTCACTATGAGATGGCATGTGTTGTGTTTATCTGACTGACATACACATTTTGGGATGATTCTGTTCTGGTTGCTGTGTATTTGCTAAGGGTGCATGGTTTGACTCTCCCCTTGACAGTGATGTGTGTGTATTGTGGCACAATATTGTGTACATTTGTTGTGTACTCACCAGGCTCTGGGATGTTTTCTAGTCCATATACGCTCACTGGTGGTAGGATGGCCCGCACCTTCTCCTCCCAGGGCCTGAGGTATACTGGCTTGGCAGGAGGGCCACTGCCGGTGTGTTGGCTCACGAGGTAGTCCTTCTTCAACAGCTCCCTGACCCTCCTGCGCACGTCATACCACCTGTTCTGGATGTCTATCTTTGTGCGCAAACATGGTGATTGTGCGTTCACCCTGTCGACGATCCTCTCCCACATCTTGGTTTTCTGCGCCATGGGTGTCTGTTGGACCAGTGTACCAAACAGCTGTGGCTCTACCCTGAGGATCTCATCTACCAGGACTTCCAATTCACTATCTAGGAACTTATGATTCTTCTTTGGGGGCATGGTGATGGGTGGTGATGGTGAGTGGTGTGTGTGTTGGTGTGCAGGTGAAGGTGTGTGAGTGTGTGTTTTGCTGGGTGTATGTGAGGTTGCTATTTGTTGAGATGCTGATGGTGTGTGGCTTGTGTGATGGATGAGCTGTGGGTGTATGGTTGCTGTCTGTTGAGTGCTGGCAGGTAATTTGAATTTGCAAAGGATCATGGTAGGGATTTGTGTCCTTTATATGGGTGGAGTTGTGGGTGTGTCTTTGTTCCCTGCCCCCCCCCAGTATTTATTGGCTTTGTAATTGCTTGTTTGGCCTTTTTTTGTGTATTTTCCCTTTGTACTTTTCGTGCATGTAGGAGACGTTCTTGTGACCGAGTCTGACCCTGCAGTTGTCTCGTACGAGCTTCTCCGATTCGTTCACGCTGTGTTTGTGCTGTTTTCTATGCTGCGGACGCGTTGGTCGCGGTGTTTTGGGTTGCTTCGGCTCGCAGTTTTGTATGCGTGTCGGTCGTACGGCTTGTCGTCCGTGCGACTCGCTCGTGTTTTCCACGCGTTGCATTGTACTTGGCGGGTGGGAGTTCGCGGGTACGTTTCGTTCGGTATTGTTCCGGGTGCGTGTCGGTCGGTTAGATTCGCGTGTTTTTCCGGCCAGATTGGTGTTTTCCGCGCGGCTCGGTCGTTCGTATTGTGTTCCGTACGGGTCGGTCGGGTTTTGCACGCTTCTCATCGTACTTTGCGGGTCGGGCTGCACCGGTACGTGTCGGTCGGAATTAATTCCGGCTCCGAGTCGGTCGGTACGTTTTCCGGCCGGAATCGGAATCGACCCCTATGTCTGTATGAAATGTGCATTACGCCAGCACCTTCCCTGAGTTAATATAGTTTGGAGTGGGAATAGTAAATTATATATGTAGAGTGTCCAGCACCTTTCACTGATTTATTTTTGATTGGAGTGGGAATAGTAAATTATATATGTTTAGTGTCCAGCACCTTCCCTGAGTTAATATGGTTTGGAGTGGGAATAGTAAATTATATATGTTTAGTGTCCAGCACCTTCCCTGATTTATTTTTAATTGGAGTGGGAATAGTAAATTATATATGTTTAGTGTCCAGCACCTTCCCTGATTTATTTTTAATTAGAGTGGGAATAGTAAATGTTATATGTTTAGTGTCCTGCACCTTCCCTGAGTTAATATAGTGTATAGTTGGAATAGTTAAAAATTAATTCTTTATTTTGGAGTAAGGTTATTGATATAATTATACATGTGTATTAAAAAAAACTTTATTAAAGTAAATTAATGTTACATAATTATTTTATTAGACATACAGGAATTAAAAATTCTAAATTAAATACAGAAGCATGTTAATATTTTATTTTGATTCAGACTCAAGAAAAGAAATAATATGCATTTTAATTTATTTACAATCTTTGATATATATATTGTTATACAGAGAAAATAAAATAATTTTTTTATTTTTGGATACATTGCATATTTTGTAGATATTTATACATTAACATATAATTTTTAAGTATAGTCAGCATTCAACATTTTTCTGTTTTATATAATAGTGATGTACATTTTTACAAATGAAAGATGTAGTTATCCATTGGTTTTTTAACAATTTTTTCATTGTATAACTTTTTACAATTAATTTTATGTTTCAACACATAGGGGCCGATTCCGATCTCGCTCGGAAGGGCTCCGAACGCGATACGGACGGAAAAAGTACGAGCCGTACGCGTGTTTTCCGACCGACTCATACAGCTGTACGAGTGAGCAAGTACGATGCGAGAAACGTGAAATCGCCGACCGAATCGTTTCCGGATCCGAACAACTCCGTACGTCTCGTCCGTAAGCAAACCGTACCGTGCAATGGAGGCGATTTCTGACCGAGCCAGTACGATGCACGATTCGGACAGCCGGATCGAGTCGGAGCCTCCCACACGTAAACGCTCTGGGAAGCGGACTTAGGGGGTCCGCGCCGGACCCCCCTTCACCCGTAGCCTTACGAGTCAATCACAGGGGGGGGACCCAAGGGTCCCCCCTACACATGCATGTACGGTGCGGGTGGCACAGACGCGTCCCCACTACAGGGGGCGCCCTTGTGCGCAACGTACCTTTTTCGTCAATGGGAGCCTATGTACGCGTCGTACAACAGGCTCCCATTGACTTCAATGGGGCTCCGAGTGACCCGTGTCCGTCAGCGCTTGTTCGCATCGTACTTGGGCGGTCGGGGCCCCGGAGCACGAGTCAGTTGGAAAGCCCTCTGGATCCGAGTCGGACGTAGCCTTCTCCCAGCGAGATCGGAATCGGCTCCTTAATGTTCTATTTTGTGCAATATTATTTATATTGTAAATATAAATAATATTATTAAGTAAATAAAGCATTTTGCAAAAAAATATATATTTTTAACATTTATACATTTTTTTACTTTATTTGCAAACAGTACATTTTTTTAATATACATTGGTAATTTTATATATATTTTTTAATTATAATAAATATTATTTGTTTTATAATATTTATTATTATAATTTAACATTTGAAAAAATATATTAAACAATTTTTTATACATCACTATTATTAATTACTATTTTTACAACATTTTTTGGTAACATATTTGTAATGTACATTGAGTTTAATAAAGAAAACTATAATTCTTTTTTAATTAAGGCAGCCATTTTTTAAACTAAGTTCTATTTTGTAGGCTGTCTGTGTTGTTTATGTTATTTCTGAGGGGAGAAGCTCGCGGTTGGGAGCTGCATCGCATCTGTTAAGGTAAGTTTAATTTTATTCATTTAATCTTTTATTTAGGAGTAGTTTGAAGGTAGTTAAGTGGTATATAGTGTATGTAGTGTTTGGATTTTGTGTTTTTTGTGAGGTTTAGGTTTTAGTTTTGTGTTTGTGAAAGGCGGTTAATTTGTTCATCGGTCGGTGTTAGAGTTTGATATATATGTGTAATTTTGTTTAGAGTATGGTGTTAGTGGTATGTTTATGTGTATTTTGAAATGATGTTACGGTATATTTTTGCGGGAGGGATTGTTTTGTTTTTTCAATAGGTTTTTGTTGATTAGAAGTTGCCGTTGGGAGAAGTATGCTTTCTTTTTTAAAAGGAACTGTGTATTAATTTCTAGTAAACTAATCATTATTTTACAGTTCCTTTATTTTTCGGGTATTCCTGGAGCATTTCTCTTTTTAAATACATTTTTACTGGATTTTTATAGTTCCAAGTCTATGGAGTTATTGCGGGTGGATTATTTTTGATACAGTTGTATTTTTTCATTTTTTGGGGGGATTTTTAACCAAGTTCTGGGAATTTTCTGCATTTGGATTTATTTATGGCAGTTTGGACTACATTTCTTCAGCTACAAAAAAAGTAAGTGATTTTAAATTATTTATAATGGGAGGGAAATGTAATTTTTCTAATTGTTATTGCTATTTTTATTATATAAAATATAATTATTATGTCAATTAATTTTTGAAAGATATTTTAAATTAATTGACAAAATCATTATATTTTTGATGTTTGATAAAAAATGTTTATTTGCCTAATTATTTTGGAATTACGATTTTTCTGTGTTTCTGATTTATTTTTTTAAAGTAGGGTTTTAGCTATTGTTTCTAGATATTCTAGCCCTTTAGTGTTTTGGTAGGGTATTACTTTGTATAGGACGTACTCGAACATTTGCTTCGTTTGTTTGGTTAGTTTTGGGCCTAGCTGGGTTACAGACTGTTCCATTCTTAGGGGGCGATTCCGATTCGGGTCGGAAATCTCTCCGACCGAGCCGGACCCGGAGAGAATTCCGACCGAATCGGACTCTGGCAGTCCGACCGGACGAGTACGATGCGTTCGTAGGCTATCGGACTCGATTCGGTCGGACTCCCATTGAAGTCAATGGGAGCCGGTCGTACAACGCGTACGCGGGCTCCCATTGACTCAAAGGGTGCGAGACGGACAAGGGCGCCCCCTACAGCGTGTACGCGGCGAAGCGCATTGTGCCGTACATGCACAGGTAGGGGGGACCCATGGGTCCCCCCTGTGTGCGACTCGCGCGGCCACGCGTACAGGGGGGTCCGACGCGGACCCCCAAAGTCCGGCTCCGACAGCTCTTTCGAGCCGGACGGCGCGAGTCGGTCGGACTGCTCGCGGTGCGCATCGTACTTACCCGGCCCGGGGAACGTCTCCATTGCGCGGTGCGAGTCGGGTCCGTGTGAGTCGGTCGGAGCGTGTTGAAGCCGCGTACGAGTTGGTCGGCGAATTCGCGGGCGCTTGCATCGTACTCGCTCGGCCGGACCCGCGTACGAATCGGTCGGGAAACAGGGCTCCGAATCGGATCCGGTAAAGCCGAATCCGATTTGGAGCCCTACCGGCCGAGATCGGAATCGGCCCCTAAGTTGTTGGTAGCTTTGTTCTTTTTGTGTTGATTGTAATAATTTATGTAAGGTTGGTTGGGTTCTGTCTGTTGTGGCTTGGAAAGCGTTATGCCATCCTTCCACAGCATTATTAGTTTTTGCTTCTTTGTTTAGGGTACTGTTATATACATTCCACCATGGAATGTGGTATATGGGCTGTCTTCTGTGTGCAGATCTGCGTAGCCTTCCCACCCAGGTATCCTCGAAATAGTCGAGTAGGGGACTTCGTTTTTGTTCATTTGTTTGGTAGTAGGGGCTTTCTATGAATAAATTTTAGTGTTCTGCTACATCAGTGATTGGGACGTATGCTAGTGCTATTAGCTTTTTAATTTCATATGCAAAATTGCTATTTGTTGCATATTCTAAAATTAGGGCCCGATTACGATGGCGGAAAGAAAAGCACTCCGACCACCGTGGTTGCGGAAAAAAAACATCCGCATGTACCGCGGCAAAACAGCCGGTCACATTACGATGCAATGATTTGAAAATCCGACCGCGGCGGTCGGATTCTACAAAACTCCGCAGGCAACGTCCGGAAAACCAGAAAATCCGACCGTGGCGGACGGTAATGCTGCGGAAAGAATTAAAAACGCCGATCCACCAGCGGAATGACCGCAAGTGAAATTAAGATAAAATGGCGGAGCAAGCGGAACGATCAGTCGTTTCTGACCGCCGCGGTCGCGCGAAAAGATGAATGGCAGAGCTGGTGGAACGATCATTGCGTTCAGACAGCTGCGGTCACGCGGAAAGAGAAATGGCAGTCGAATGCAACCACACAACAAGGCTACCAAGTGTGGCTTATTGTTTTCCGCTGCTTTAAAAAATATGTGACACACCTCAATGGCACATCTCCATGGCAAAAAAAAATACAAATGCCCGGTCAACCCAGAAAACACGCCTGACATGAATACTCCATTTGGACATGCCCACATAGCTGAGTATAAAACCAACCCCTTCGCTGGCCAGCATCCTTTGCACAACTCCAGAAGTGAAGGGCCAAACACCACAGCAGAAAGGAGAGGCAAATCATCACACATCACACCATCACAACCACCCACACCAACAACACCAACACAAACCTCACACATCTCCACCACCACCTTCCCACCTGCACTTGTCACCCATTTGCACATCACACACCATGGCACAGAAAAAAATGCCAAAATTCACAGACAATGAGTTGTCAGTCATGGTAGATGAGATAATCAGAGTAGAACCACATTTGTTTGGAAGCATGGTCCATCAGACACCACTTCTCAGAAAAAATCAAATGTGGGAAAGGATAGTCAACAAATTCAATGCAGTAGAGACCACCCTGCGCACACTGCATGACATCAAGAGGAGGTGGCATGACCTCAAGACCAGGGTGAAAGAGCATGCCAACAAGAACCATGAGCTGGCTCAGAGGACTGGCGGTGGCCCTCCCATTCCACCACTAACATTCACTGAATGGGAGGAGAAGGTGCTTGCCATACTGCATCCAGAGAGTCTCACAGGAATACCCGGGGAAGTGGAGGCTGGTAAGTACCAACATATGTATCCCATTACACTGCCATGTACTGTCTTGCACAACTAGAAAGCTACACTTCCTAGACCAAAATGCACTTACGTACAACACACGCTTCCCAACACATTTCTCACATATCTAACATTTCCGTCCTCTGAATCACCTCAAAGGTAGTCAGCAATATTTCCATGGGTGTATGTGTACAGGTAGCCAGCACTACAACTCCCACAAGGCACCCTTGTCCCACAGCTGAGCAAGATGGAGCACTCCCCCCACCCAGAACCATGTGGCAGCCATTTCATTGTTCTCCTCAACCTTACAGGTAGGTAGTCTTCTCATGCTCTCTTGTCTCACCCCTGAGTAGGATGGAACACTCCCCCCACCTAGAACCATGTGGCAGCCATTTCATTTCTCTCCTCAAACTTACAGGTAGGTAGCCATCTTAACAGGGAGGGGGGGTGTCCAGGCAGCCAGCACTACAACTCCCACAAGACACCCTTGTCCCACAGCTGAGCAAGATGGAGCACTCTCCCCACCCAGAATCATGTGGCAGCCATTTGATTGCTCTCCTCAACCTTACAGGTAGGTAGCCATCTTAACAGGGAGGCGGGTGTGTGTCCAGGCAGCCAGCACTACAACACCCACCAGGCACCCTTGTCCCACAGTTGAGCAAGATGGAACACTCCCCCCACCCAGAACCATGTGGCAGCCATATCATTGCTCTTCTCAACCTTACAGGTAGGTAGCATTCTCATGCTCTCTTGTCTCACCCCTGAGCAGGATGGAACACTCCCCCCACCCAGAACCACGTGGCAGCCATATTATTGCTTTCCTGAAAATTACAGGTAGGTAGCCTTCTCATGCTCCCTTGTCTCACCCCTGAGCAGGATGGAACACTCCCCCCCACAGAACCATGTGGCAGCCATTTCATTGCTCTCCTCAAACTTACAGGTAGGTAGCCATCTTAACAGGGAGGGGGGTTTATGGATAGGCAGCCAGCACTACAACTCCCACCAGGCACCCTTGTCCCACAGCTGAGCAGGATGGAACACTCCCCCCACCCAGAACCATGTGGCAGCCATTTCCCTCCACTGTGTTACCTAACAGGTAGGTAGTCAGTGCATGCACCCTGTCATCCTTCTCAAAATGCATGGAGCCATATGACCACAACATCCCTCACATGTCAGCCAACTCTGTATAGATCCAAATGTTACATCCAGTGTGCAGATAGCTAAGCGCCTGTAACTGTCACAGAATTTACACTTTGACTCACCAAGTCACACGTGAAGCAAATTCAGGGCCCAATCATGCACAGCACAGAATGCAATATGTAAGTGCCATGGTGTCAGAGCATGAAGGCCCATATGAAAACAAAACATGCACGGTCAATCTGTCAAAAAAAAACAGTACATGATATGAAAGAAACTTTAAAATAATCAAATGTCTAGTTTTTGCATAGCTGAAACAGATTCTATGAAGAGTAAACAAAAACCACGCATTAACAAAAGTTGATGTGCACCAAGTTGGTAGATGATGACATGTCCTTGTAAACACACTATCTGTACGTGTCCCATGGTTGCAATTTACATGTCACACTAATGACAAGTAATGTATGTACCGCATCATCATGTCATGATGCTGATAATCTTTTACCAATAACAAGTGATTGCTATGTAAACTGTTTGGCATATCAAATGTAACATCCAAAAGTCTGACACCAAGCCTGTGGAGTGCACTTATCTGACAATATAACCTATGTTCAACAGGAGATCCACAAGCAACTGCTGCTGAAAACACCAACAACCAGCAGAGCCAGTCTCCCCCCCCCCCCGGAACGTGAACTGATGCTGATTCTCTACGTTTCTCGGATGAGGAGCAACAACCTGGCCCCTCAGGACTGCCAGTGCACACTCTGTCTCAGGGCCTCATTGTCCCCAACACCACCACCACCCCAGCGACAACCACAGTGCTGACCCCTGCTACAACGACCTGTGTGGCAGCCACCTCCACCATCACCACTGCTGCCTGCAACACTGTCCCTGCCTCAGTGGTTAGCAACACCACCACACAATCCGAGGATGCCAGAGAGAGTGTGCGGGTGCGTTGACTCCCAATGCCACAGGTCTGTGTCAGCAGGGCAGGTGGGAGGGCAACTGGGGGACAATCACAGGAGGACACTGAGACAGAAGCCCTGGCCACCGTTGCAAGAGTCCTTGGTGCATACCAACAGAACCAGGGACAGATGGGCCAGGTTGTTGAAGAAGTGCGTGAGCTCCGCCTGCTGCTGAGGTCCATGGACACACGTATGGGCCAACTTGTGGATCTCATGGGCCAGCTTGTGGATGTTCTGAGGGACAGACATGCTGATCAAATGACGGCTCAACCCCCCTCCAGTGGCCAGCCTGCTGATACTCCCACCACCTCAGCTGCGGCCATAGAGAGGGGTGAGCTGCAAGACAATGACTCCTCAGACACCGCTGAGCCCGCAGCAGAGGCCCTCCCTGCCAAACGCAAGAGGGGACGTCCGAGAAACACCACGGGAGGATCACGTGGCAAAGCACCAACCAAAGCCAAGTCGCTAAGCCAGCCATGATGGCACTTGTGTTGCCCTGGACATTGACTTTGTTGATTATCCTATCCCACATTGCCATGTTGATGGCAGGAGTTTGTTGGACTGTGTGATTACATCAATGTGGTGACTACACTATTTGTCCCATTTACCATCACTGACAACTCATACACTCACTTTGCACAAATCTCATAACAACCACTTTAAATTATAACAAAACCGATTTGAAAATAAACACTCTCTACACACCTATGCCTTTGTGTCAGTTCCATGTTTATCACAGTATGTACAATGTCAACTCAGATACCAAAGTACCACACGCTCTGATTGTGACGAGGCATTGATGGGGTGAAGGAACCTAGAAAGACACAAGAGAATGACATTTAGTTGTCAGGTGATGCCATTACAGCAACAACACACCACTAGTCAACACCGTACAAAAGCCATCACACATAACAATGACCAACACCATCAACATAGACATGAGGTATGTGGAAAACAATACACCGTGCCACACACATCAGTCATTAGCAGTGAGCCAACAACATCCAGCAGCCAAAAACCTCATCTATGCCTTGCCACTTACATCAAAGCCAACAGACAATGTCACTGTTGTACAATGTTACTTACACTCAAGGGAAGTAGTTGTCGATGAGCTGTTGACGCAGGTCAACACCTTCTTCCTCTCCACTATCATCGTCACTGGGCATGTGTGGATTTGCAGCAGGGGGCATCTGCTGCTCATCATCGTCCAGGAGCAGGGGGATCTCTTTGCGCAAGGCCAGGTTGTGGAGCATGCAGCATGCAACTATGATCTGACACACCTTTTGGGGAGAGTAGAGTAGTGCACCACCGCTCTTGTCCAGACACCGAAATCTAGACTTCAGAAGCCCAAAAGCACGCTCCACTACACAACGTGTCCTCCCATGTGCATCATTGTAGCGGACTTCGCCCGAGGTCCTTGGATTCCTCAGTGGGCTCAGCAACCAAGGCTGGTTGGGATACGCAGAGTCACCTAGGTGTGAGATACACAGACCAATTTAGTAATATGAACAGTTGACTAGAATAGCATGTCACACATACAGCACACTACTTGACTCAGCATACTCACCGACAAGCCACGCACGCGCCGGATGCAGATTTTCCATCAATTGTGGGATGATGCTGTTACACGGTATGTAGGAGTCATGTGCAGATCCTGGATATTTGGCACATACATGGGAGATAATCATATCCGCTTGGCATACCACTTGCACATTAATGGAATGGTAATGCTTCCTGTTACGGTATATGTGCACATGTGCCTATGGTGGAACTAGGCCAACGTGTGTGCAGTCAATGGCTCCAACAACATTAGGTATGTGTCCAAGGTCATAAAAATCACCCTTCACATCTGCCAATTCATGTCTCCTTGGAAAGTGAATGTAGCGGTCCTTGTAGGTCATCATTGCGGACAGGACATCACGCAGCACCATGCTGAACATAGCTTGAGACATTCCACCGGCGATGGCCACCGTGTACTGAAACGAACCAGTGGTAAAGAAATGCAGGGCAGCCATCACCTTAACTGTTGGTGTCAAAGCTGTCGGATAGGTTCTGTGAGGCCTCATATGGGGTCCAACTGAGCACATAGCTCTTGAAGGGTAAGGCGATTCAGACGGAATTTCCTTATGATGTCCTTATCCTCCATGTTCGCCAGCACTAGGAAAGGCCGATGCACATTTGGTCGTCTCCTACATATAATGAAAGAGGACACATGTAAATTCAATTCACAGATGAGATGTGGCAAACATCTTACATAATGACTAACACAGCACCAACATTGACAGGACTGTAACAACAGCTTAATGCACAAGTCACATGCACAGACATCTTGAGCTCATGTAGTCATTCATGTGGTCAGGATGTACATACTAACTACTTCCAAATCCGAATCTTAGTGAGAGGAGGGAAGGAGGTGGGCTCAATCGGGAAAGATGGGAAAGTGGAGCGTAAGGCGGAACGGATGCGGCCCATGACAAACATGTCCATAATGGTGCCTGTTTGGAAACGGGTGTCCTCCGTTAAGGAAAAAATGTGGCCGTCTGGATAAAGGTCGCCTATCCGTGAGAGTTCAAATTTGGCAAGAGTGTGCTGAACCAATCGCTCCCCGGTGATTGGAATCAAACGGGGGTTTACGCTGGGCAGAGCCGAGGAGTAAAGCACTTCTGTACCTGTGACCCGGCAGAGTTTCTTCCATGCCCAGCTCGTGGAGGAAACGGTTTGGATATCCACTGGATCTCTGGGGAAGCCCGTGGGTAGAATGGCTGAGAGCTGTCCAGGCAGAACGAGATCAGCCTCTGGCCGTAGATATGGGATTCGAGCGTCAGGGTGGTACCACGAATAGGCATAGCTACATTGGGCCACTAAATAGTATAACTGCAGATCTGGAACATTATATCCCCCTCTCTCATAGGGTAACGTGAGGACAGCCCATCGGACTCGCACAGGTTTCCCACCCCAAATCAATCTGGATAATAGAGTGCGCAATGTTTGGAAAAAACTATTGGTAAGAGGAATAGGCATATTATTAAAAAGATATAAGAATTTAGGGAGTACCACCATTTTTAGAATCGACGCCCGGCCTGCAAGTGATAAGGGAAGTCTCAGCCATTTCTCTATTTGAGTTGTGAGTGTGTCGACCGCTCGCCCATAATTCAGACTTAAGATTTGGGTGGTATCTAAGTGGATATGGATTCCTAAATATTGAACTGAGTCTGTGCACCATTCTAAAGGGAAGTCGCAGTCCCACTTTTGAGTACTGGCTGTCAGCGGAAATATAACGGATTTGTGCCAATTTATGCCCAATCCCGAGAAGCGACCGAAGCGAATGATTTCTCTGATCAGTTCATGCAGATTATCGTGAGGGTGTCTGACATAGAGGATCGTGTTGTCTGCATACAGGGAAACCAGGAGGGGGATGGTGTTGAATTGTAGGCCCCTGTGTAGATGTCGCTCCTGAAAGTGACGTATTAAGGGGTCCATGGCCAGAATGAATAATAATGGGGACAGTGGGCAGCCCTGTCTGGTTCCACGGGATAACTGAAAGGGACCTGAGAGTGTACCGTTGAGGCGTAACCGGGCAGTTGGTTTGTTATACAATAATGTTGTCGTGGCAATGAAACCAAAGGGCATGCCCATGCGTCTCATCACAGAGAGAAAGAAGGGCCATTCTAAGGAATCAAAGGCTTTCTCCGTGTCTAAAAGGATGGCGGCTGCTGGAGTGTCTGGGTTTATCCGGTGGATGACCGAAAAGAGTGTTCGAAGATTAAGCGAGGTGGAGCGGTGTGGAACAAAACCGGATTGAGCCGGTGAGATGATGAATTCCATTCGTTGGGACAACCGATTGGAAATAACTTTAGCTAAGATTTTATAATCTAAATTTAGGAGGGATAGCGGCCGATATGATCCACATTGCGTGGGGTCTTTAGCAGGTTTGGGAAGGAGAATTATGACTGCCTCTCTGAAGGTGGGGGGTAAAATCTGTGTCTCCAATGCCTCAGCATATACCTCGATGAGTTTTGGAGCTAATAGCTCTTTGTATTCCTTGTAGAAATCGCCAGTAAAACCGTTGAGCCCAGGTGCCGATGAGCCACGAATAGTATCAATGGCCAATATTACATCCGTAACCGAGATTGGTTCCGCCAAGATATCCTGCATGTATTTCTCAAGGTATACCAAGGCTATCTCGTCTAGATAACCTTCTTGGGCTGTGTAATCGCTCCCTATAGTGGTGGAATATAGGGCAGAGAAGTATTCCAAAAATGTGTTCTGTATGTCCGCCGTGGAGGTGTATGTGTGTGCGTCCGGGGAGAGTATTTCAGTGATGTAAGTTTTGTGATATGGGGGGCGTAGGAGTTGGGCCAGAACCCTGCCAGGCCTCTCACCCTCGCCGTACCGTCGGGCCGTCTGATATTTCCCTAAGAATAGAATTTCCCGGTCAGCTGTTTCCCTGTATTCTTCCAATATCACCAGCCTCTTGCCCTCGTAAGTGGGTTGTGGGTGACTTGTGGTGGCCACATCTAATGTCTGAAGGTCGCGCTCTAGGCGCGTCAGTGTGTTACGTAGGTCTCTGAGGATTCCTGCATGTTTTGCTATGCACATACCCCTGATAACAGCCTTAAAACCCTCCCATAAAACCGCCCACGTGTCCACTGAGCCTGTGTTGATGGCAAAGTATTCCTCTATGGCTTCCTGTATTTCTGCTTTGAACACGTCATCATGCAAAGCGCGGCTAGGGAAGCGCCACTGACGTTCAAAGCCCTCTGGGCGAGAAATCTTAAGGTGTAGCGTCACTGGGGAATGGTCTGAGTAAGTCCTAGGAAGGGTCCCAACTGATGCGCACCAACTATAAATGTCGGGGGAGAGTAACCAATAATCAATCCTCGTCCAGGTGTTGTGTTGGCCTGAATAGTGGGTATACTCTGTGGTGTTTGGATTACGTTTGCGCCAGACATCCAACAACGTGAACCTGTCACAGAGCTCATGCAGTGCTCGGCGGGCTCGCGGTTTAGTGTCTGAAGACCTAGAGGTGCAATATATTTCAGGGTTGAGTAATAGGTTGAAATCCCCACCTATAATTAACGTCTGTGACTGCATCTGCATGAGTCATGTGTGAAGGGAATGAAAGAAGTCGGGGGCATCCGTATTGGGGGCGTAGACACAAAGCAGTGTAACATTCCTACCCAGCAGTGTCCCAGAAACCGCTAGGTATCTTCCTTCGTCATCTTGAAGCATGGAGCAAAAGCGGAAGGGAACTCCTTTATGTATTAAAATGGCCGTGCCCCTCGCGTAATTACTGTAATTAGCTAAATATCTGTGTGCACCCCAGCTAGCGCCAAAGTGTGCCATGTCAGTTTTGGGGAGGTGAGTCTCTTGTAAATAAGCGATATCTACATTATGTCATAACAGATAATGGAGCACCTGTCTACGTTTTCTCTTGTCATTAAGGCCCCGTACATTCCATGACATTAGGGAGAGGTTTGAGGGACCCTCTACGTTACCAAATCTGGCCATTTATCCGGGATAGCAACTTCAACGCTGTATTGTGGTGACAATAAGCAATTATTAACAGCAGGGAACGACTTGACATGTCCCGTGAGACATGATGTTTGAATTTAAGCAACCCCCCTCCACCCCCCACCCAGCCGAACCCTATCCGGGGTAGGGCCAATCCCAGCAAAACGAATAACGTGAAGTACCAAATTGTTTCACAGTGAAATGAAAATCTCAAAGAACAGTACCCCAGAGTTAACCAAACCATTCTCAAAGGATACACCATGGGGGGCGGCAACGCCCCGGCGAGCTACCAGCTAAATGCAATGCCAATGTAAGGAGATCAATGAGCATATTCCTAAGTTCACATTGAAATAAGTCCCATGAGACTAGATGCTGAGTCATCCCGTGCCCGCACTGGAAAACAGTTCGGCAATTGCGTCAGATCCGCTGTGCGGAGGGGAAGGGCCCGATCTTGCCCTGTTAGATGGAAGATTGTTCTGTTTGTAGACTCGGCAAAACTCCTGTGCCTCTGTTGGGTTTTCGAAGATTCGAGCCCTGCCATCCACGTCGACCTTTAACCTGGCAGGGTATAACACACCATACCGCAACCCCAAGTTCCTATGGGCAGCTTTGACCCCGTTGAATTTACGCCGTGCGTCCTGTACCATGGCCGTAAAATCTGGGTAGAAGGATAGTTTTGCGCCCTGCCATTCAATGTCACCTCTGTCTCTAGCCAAGTGGAGTGCAGCGTCACGGTCCCAAAAGTTCATTACTCGCGCCACGATGGGCCTGCGGGGAAGACCTGGGTTGAGGCGAGGTCCCAGAGATCTGTGTGCCCTCTCAATTACAAAACCAGCAGTGAAGGAGTCTTTGCCGAATAATTCGATTAACAAAGTCTCAACAAATAGATGCATTCGGCCCGTGGGGGTTGTCTCCGGAACATCAAGAATGCGTAGATTGTTGCGGCGGCTGCGGGCTTCGAGGTCTTCATTTTTGATGGCCACCTCCTTTAAAATACGCTCAACCCTTTCGAGACGCTTGGCGGATTGCGCAGTTCCATCCTCAATGTCGGAGATGCGTGCTTCAGCTACATCGAGCCGCCTGTCGTGCACTTGGATTTTGGCGCCCAGATTCGAAATGGTTTTATCGAGTAGATCAAAGCGGCTGTCCAATGCCTTAAAGCCCGCTCGCATCTCGCGGAGTAAGGAAGCTGCTGTGTCTGAGGGAGTATCTTCTTGCCCCGCTTGTTGCGCAGATTCCGTCATGGCAGGGTCCTGTTGCAGAGCGGTTTCAACCAGTTTTTCAAATGGCAAAGTCCTTTGCTTTGGGTCCTTGCGGCCCATGCTGTGTCAAAACTGCTTTGCCGTGACCCCCCAGGCCTCAGCAGGCGCGCCCTGCACTATTAGCTCCTTCTCTACTGATGTGCGAAGATTAATTCAAAATGGCGATGTCCGTTATGAGCAAAGTGTGTTGCAGGTGATGCCCGGGTGTAGTCGGGAGATTCGCCCAATCTTATGTGGGAGCAGCAGAGACCGCGGGTGGCAACCCTGAGGGCGCTGACTGTGTGAGAGGGGAGCTCCCCAAGGGCGCTGGGCCTCAGGCGCGGAGAGCACAGCGAACCGCAGGGCGCCGCGCCCCGATGCAGGGCCAGGGCGCGCAACACCCTGATGTAGAAGAGGGAGCCAGAGATGAATACTCTTATGGAGGCTGCAGTCCCCAATGGCGGCGCAGATATCTCCCCAGTTTGTCCCAGTACAGGGAGGCACAACTTGCTTCAGGTTTCCCCCAGCAGCAACTTCGGGCCGATGCGATGGAGATGGCGAACAGTGAGGGTCTCGCCACTGCTGGATTGATGTCAAGGGGCCCAGTGTGTCGCGGCCTAGCCCCCACCGGGCAGGTACGCCGCGCAGCGCTCCCCAGCCCGCCGCCAAGACCCGGGCCCGGCCGCGCCAGCGCGTGGATAGCAGGCCGCCCAGGAAGTCAATCACAGGTCGGGGCAGAGCTCGGGGCCCGGGCGGGAGTGTAGCGTGTCTCACCGTATCAGCGGCTGACGCGGGTCTCAGGCCTCATCGGAATCCCCGTCTTCCAGTAGTTCTTCGGCCCCGCCTGTCTGGAGGGAGGCCGGACACGAAACTCGCGCCGGGGCGTGTCTCTGCAGTTGTTTGTCGCTGCCGATCTTGATCGCGGGCACCAAACGGAGCAGTTGTTGGCTCGGCGGGGTCAACGCGTCTTCCGCCGCATTGTGCGCCAAAATTCTGGGCTCATAATCGGCGTTGAGTGCAGGAATATGCTAGTGGGCTGGAAAGCTCAACTGAGCTTCATAGCCAGGCGGCCATTTTCATCGCCGGCTTGGCCACGCCCCCTCCAAATCCGAATCAGACTATGTGAATGGTAAATGGTACACTCCTATATCTTGTGTCACCAGCCCTGGGTGTACCTGACACAGCACATGTGGCAGACAGCAACACTGCTGACTTCTACGTAGCTGCTGTACCTGCAACACCTTCTTGCTTTAGTCTCACTAAGCACAACATTTTTACACAATGAGCACAGTGTGTGTAAGCTGGTCAACTATCAAAATAAATACACCTCTGTACACAGTGATATAGGCACATTATGTGGTCAGTCCATCATTACTGTGGGTTGAGTAGCCATTTCACACATTGACATGTTCACAAGTATGAGACTCCATTACACATCAAATCTGTGTACATGCACACAAATATCATATTTGACACGTGAGGAAGTACATGCCAATGCATATACTCTTGTGTACTGACATGACATGTGTGGGCATCATTGAGTTAAATGTCACACTCTCCTTTCACTTTCCAACCAGGTGCAACAATATAGTGTGAATGTTTAGTGATCAGTGATGAAAATTGCCAAGTGGCAATTCAATAGCACAATGTGTCCATAGGTGCGGTAGGCATGCTCCGCCACTGCGGTCACGGCCATTGGACACAATTGGACAGGATTGTGGTAGAGACCACCGGGCCCCCGCGGTGTGACACCGCCAATGACAATGCCATGGCAGCCAATGGGAACCGCCATCGCAGTAGCGCAATACAGTTTTGAAACTCGCGGTAGGCGTGCACCACCACTGCGATCACGCCCATTGGACACAATTGAAAGATGCAGGATTGCGGTAGAGACCACCTGGCACCTGCGGTGTGACACCGCCAATGACAATGCCATGGCAGCCAATGACAACCGCCATCGCGGTAGCGCAATACAGTTTTGAAACTCGCGGTAGGCGTGCACTGCCACTGCAATCAGGGTCATTGGATACAATTGTAAGATGCAAACCAGGCAGACCAATTGCATCAGCAGAGTGCCACTGACACAACCTCTAGGGGCCTATAAATGTCTGTGAGAGAGCCATACATGTCACTTGCATTCAGACACTGCTGCCTGCCATTCATCACCACCAACTGCTGCTGTACCTGTACTCTGGACCCAGTGATGGCTCGAACAGAGAACCTCAGGGCCCGTCCCTTCACCACGGAGGAGCTGGAGGTCCTGGTGGACGAGGTCCTTGCCCAGTATGGGAGGAAATATGGTGCTCCAGAGGTACTGGTAAGTGTCTGAGTAAAAGTTTGAGAGTGCTCAGAATGCTCACATGATGTTACTGTACAGTAGTATGTGCCTGTGAGTGCAAGCCAATGTTCATGCATCAATTTTGCCAAGAGCATGGTCCTTACATGACCTAGTACTTAATGCATTTGAGTATGTGGGGAGGATGGCAACATAGACACTTGTGCAGCTCTTTTTAAGCCAAAAAAAACACATGTTGTTCTGTGACTGGGTAATGTAAATGTGTGAGACACTGCCTAGCATGCTGACTTCATGTCAATGGGGTGTGTAGCCTTATTTCCACAGATCCCTGACTGCATTTAAGGATGGGAATGACATACTGTGTTTTAGCAGTTATACAGTTACACTGCTGGTTTGAGACACTCGAACTCTGAACACACATTCACTGTGCTGTGATGTCATAGTCCATTAAGTGTTCATATGCTCATTTGTGACATTTCAAATGTAGATTGGCCCGAGGGTACTGGATAATGTGTCTACAGGTTTCAAATTGACACTCTGGAGATGTGTTCATTCTGCACAGGAGTACAATGCCTGAGTCTATCACTCTTGGTGGTAAATCACCTATGACACATCAGCTAAAAGTGAGGTTGACATGTCATCCTACTATTGATTCCATGATATGTAGAGTCTCGCATGTGTATGCACTGTTTCTCCATTCACATTGTACATGCATGTGATTTATGTGATGGACCACGTTTATCCTCAGTGTAAGGCCCTCTGGCCTGCACAGTAACTGCCCAATATTACAAGGAACCATTACTAAAATGACTGAGTAAAACATATATGTTGTCCACCACCCTATTTTTCCATGAGCTATCATAGGCCTGAGGAGTTCACAAGACAGGACTCCACCTTGTGAGAAGAGTGTGAGAATGTAAGATCAGGGACCTAAACGTGACCACCATGACACATGTAGCTATGCAATGGTCAAGGACATGAAGGGGTGTGTAGTGTAGGACACAGTGAGTCTGACCACTACACATCATTTCCAGTATTGTATGTCATGCTTACTCACATAGTGCATCACAGCTGAGGCCCATTATTACTTTTGTTTCTGAGCTGGCACTCTGCATGTGTATGAGATGGGCATGTAGTGTGTCCATCATCATAGATGTATACATAGCTATGATATGGGTTGATCCAAGTGTACTATGTGACATGCTGTATGGGCTCTGCTCTCCATAGATGTATTAGTGTGCTATGTATTTTCATGCTCCTGTACTGACACACAGTGGTACACAACACAGTGTCACAGAAACTTCCTCTTCTTGTCTCCCATGCCTGCAGCTTAAGGTCCATCAGCGTAAGGCCATATGGAGGGCCATTGCCCGCAAGGTGCGGTCTCTGGGTGTCTCAAACCGACGTCATACACACTGCCACAAGAGGTGGGATGGCATCTGCCGCCTGAGCAAAAACGTCACAGAGATGACGCTGGGGGTGCTCCCTCGAAGTGGCAGGTTGGCGCGCAGGACCATGACACCACTAATGTCCCGCATCTTGGCAGTGACACAGCCAGAGCTGGATGGACGCTTGAGGGCCCATCAGCAGCAAGTTGGGGGTGAGTATTGTGCAAAGTGTGACTTTGCGTATGAGTGACTGCATGAATCACAGCCCTGAGCATGTGCGGAACTTTGTGATGTCTCTAGTGTGATGCAATGGCTTCTAAGTGGCCTCAGTGTTGAGTGCAGCGGTACTGCATTTGTACCACATTTTGTTTCTCATGTGTTAAAACCCATGAACCTTGTCATATTAAATCACCTTGCCATGTTTTCATGTCACATTGTATGAATGTTGTCTGAACTGAGACCTTCATACACAGGATAATTCATTGTGTGAAGTGTGTAGCCCAGTACACTTGTCAGGCTTGTGTGTGCTGTGTGGCTAGCACAATAGTGTGCTCATGTGATGATGTGTTAGTGGCTAGAGACAGGCACAGATGTGGACTCAGTGAGCAGTGAGTTGGAAAAGGTCACACCTGTCCCATGGGTCCTTTTTTCACACTGATAGAGAAGACAGCACCATTGCAAAATATATTAGCATGATAACAGCAGCATGGCATAACATGCTGTATTTCCTACCATGGTGACAGCAAGTGCACACAGGTGCTGATGGGGTAGTCGGTGATGATTGCAGTGATGCATTGGCTGATTTGCATTTGCCATTTGTGCACATGGCAACTTGACTGGGATGGTTAGACTCTGTGATTTAAATGCAATGTAGCTGAAGCTGGCTATTGCGAAATTGTTTTGGCACTATGGCTTAACATGGTTGGATGTGATCTGTGTGTATGGCAAATTGTGATGTGACTGAGGTATTGTACAGTAATTTGTAAAATGATAATGAACAAAGGTTACTCAGAGTGTCAGTCCTCAGTATGTGTGCATTGTGGAGGGGTGTCCATGTGCATCAGTGCATGGTGAAGTTGTGGCTAAAGCTTTTAATCAGTGAGTGACTTTTTGGCACATTGATGTGTCCTCAATGTCATCAGTCAGCACAACGTAGGGATGTCATATGCCTGACCCTAGGTATTCTCACACATTAGCTGTCCTAATGGAGTCCACCAACTTCCTCATCAACAGAAGGCACTATCCTGCCTTGGATCTACGAGGGCCTGTCAGGCACTTGTGGAGATGTTGGTCTGTGACATGTCACAACCTATGAAGGCCTTGCATTTTTTTCCCCATTCTCATGCTATTGTGCATTGTGTTTATGACTACATTGTTACATGGGGCTCATTATCACTTCATTAACAAAAAAGATGTGGCCTTGCGACATATGCTGCAGTGTGAGTGTCAGAGACATCAACTGGCAGTGCAAAGCAGTGAGCATCATGTTAGTGTGCATTTAGAAATGTGTGCTGTGCACATCAAATGAATTGTAACATCTACACAACTGACACCAATGAACAACTGTAGTTGTGCTTCAAAGCCCAACATGGTGGATTTCAGGAGGTGATTGCACTTGCAAAAGGACATATTTGACTTGGTATCTGTGGTGTTCCATGTAATATACTCCATATGTGACAGAGACAACATGTTTTGATGTATAGCTATCTTACCTACAGGCACGTAGGTGTGCCTACAGACAATTGTATGTGTGGTTACAGGGAGGCACAGGCTCAGCTATTTGGCTGTGTCTACGAAACATGGAGCATGACTATCAACTATGCATGTTTCCATGCATCAGCTGATGATTGCATAAATGTGGCATATGCTGAAAGTACATGGAGTAGTTCAACATGGGAGTGTCATTTGCAGGATTTGAGTTTTGATTGCATATGATGTTTGTGAGTATGGCACTATACTGAACCTATGTCTCTGTCTCTTGCAGCATCTACCGAGGGCAGGGAAGGACGGGGGCCCGACAGCGTTGGGGAAGCTACTGGCACGACTGGGACACAGGAGTTCAGTGACACTGAGGGGACCAGCGCCTCGGAGGGGGACAGGAGTGCCCTGGATGATTCTCGCCCGGAAACACCAACCTCCACATCTTACCAGTCCACTGGTGACTCCTCGATGTTGGGGGGCACCAGAAGTTCCAGATCTGCATCTTCTTCCGCCACACCTCGTCCAGTGCCCACTCTCCCGGATGCTCCCCCAAGTGCTGTCCGTGCCCGCAGCCCTAAGAAGGGTAGAGTCTCCTTCCCCCAGGCACCACTGCCCCTGCCCCTGTCTCCCCTGCTGCCCTCAGTGTGGAGGCCGTAGAAATTTTGCACCAGCTGTGTGTGGGTCCGACTGCTCTCCTGAATGCCCTCCAGGATCATGGCAACAAGTTGTCCCAGGTTGTTGCGTTCATGGAGGGCATTCATTCGGACGTGGGTGGCCTACACCGAACTGTCCAGTCTTTGTCCTTCACAGTGACGGCAGCCATTCAGCAGTCCCAAACTCCAGTCCAGCTCCTGTCCCTTTGGTAACCACCCTGCCAGTGGCCCCACCTGACCAGAGTACACACACGCCAGAGCCCTCAGGCACCCAGCCATCCACACGCAGCACACAACCTCAGCACTCTAAGCGTACCAGACACCATACACCATCACCACAACCCAAAACGAGCACACATGACCGCAAGACGTAAAGCCCATCACAGGACACTCAGGGACATATGGCAAAAAAGCATGCATCCACATTAGATTCCTCCAAAACATCTCCATCCAAGGACACTCCCATCCCCACACCTGATCCCAAGGACACACAGACACTTGCCCTGTCTGCAGTGAACCTGGAGCCTGCCACGACTATGCCAAAACACATTCCAAAGGCAGTTTCACCCAAAACGTCGACTCCCACCCACACCCCTGTGAAGCATGGACAAGAGAGAAAAGTGGGGAGTGTACATCAACAACAGGGGATGCAGGGCAAAAGGCAAGGCTACCCCCAGCGTACCACCAGGTCCAGCAAATCCACATGTGGAGATCCACCTGCACCTGCTACACATTTGGGGAAGAGTGAGGCTGTTGTGCCCACTTCACTTCTCACTCCAGCCAAGACACTTGTGGGATATCGGATCCCCAAACAGTTGAGACCCAGCCCTCAACATTCACCCTCAGGCACTGAGCCTCCGCACAGCATGTCTCCACCTCCCGTGCCACCACTCCACCCGGTCCAAGCAGCCCTCAGGCTCCCACATCCATGGATCCCTCTACCTCAGCCAGTTCTCTCCCTCCCAGGTCCAGTCCTCCAACTGGTCCCGACAATCAGCCCCCTCCCAGTTCAACTTCAAGCCAAAGTTGAAGCCAAGTCCCCCTCCCCACACCATTTCTCCAACAGCGGTGCCTGGACTGCCCATTCGAAGCCACTGACCTGTGGTGATTCCCATGGCAGTGGACTGTGTTACCTATTTGATGTGCAAGTTTACATGCACATATGTGCGGACTTGAAATTTGGACTGGCCAATGGTCTTGATGTTTTGCACTTTTGATGCCTATGCAGAGTTTATGTAATAAAGACTATTACTCATGTTGTGAGCTTTGTCGCGGCCCTTGCTAATGATGCAGTGCAATGTATGTGTATATGTTCATGTGACACATGCTCTGTATGCCACATTCACATTGGCATATACTTGATTTTCTTTTTCAGAGGTTGCCAGAGGTGCCTTTTGTGCTTCTTGACTCAGAGGCTTGAGGGGGCACTGATGGTTGTCTGTGGTGATCTAATCTTATCCTAATCATTCTTGTCAGGTCTCCAATTTTGTACACGTCATATTTGGATGCTGTACCACAACAGAAGAGAATTCTATCCACAGGATAACTTGTGTGGTGGACAGGGTCCGTCATATCTGTGGGATCTATCTTGATGTGTGAACAGCAGTGTAGATGTGTAGTCATCTTGTGTAGGCTTGGCTTCATAGTCACATGGGTACATTTGAATATGTGCAGTTGAGTAGTCATACAGTGTGATTGGCCTGTCATTGGCAGAAGTGTTGATGAGTATGTGCCCCTGAACACAACACCTACACACATGTATGATCCAGGTAATGAGTGCCTGTTTGTTTACATTGACAGACACGTGCTTTAGATAGTGGGCACATGTAGGAGTTGCTGGTTGAGCACTGTGCAGTGTGTCGGTATGACCTTGCAGTCCTGGGGTACACCTATTTGTTGTCGCTGTCAGTTGTGAGTATGCAGAGTGGTTCACTGCAATGTCTGTGTTGTGGTTTGTTGATCAGCCATGGCTCTTGCTTAAGTTTGTGCTCACTGTGCTGACCTGCTCAGGCAAACTGACATTATAAGTGACGTTTCTCATACATTGGTGTCACTTTACATCATTTGTTGGACAAGTATGTGGTATTGAGAGTCAGACCATCCCCAATGGGGGCTTTTGATGGCTACACATTGTGAGTTACTCCTCTATGTGTTTTTGCTCTGTACACTCCTCACCTGTCCAATACTGATGTACACACCACTTCAGTCTAATGTTTTCCATCCCATGCCTTGCCAGTGTGTGACCCCCACCACCACTTCTTAGTGTGACACTATACTGTGGGAGGATGATCTGTGTCCAGGACCAATGTTTCACTCAGGACTGTTTCACAATGTGTTATGTGCTATTTTCTTCTACTTGATTGCAGTCATGGTTGCTCATGTACAGTGCAGATGTTTGTCCAGCACAGTCCTCTAGTCATGTTCCATGTATCTGTGTTTTCCAGAGTTGTGCAGCAGTGGGTGATAGCTAAAGTGTATGTGTGTTTGCTGAGGTACTGCTACCCATCCTGAGTGTGATGTGATCTGTGCCCTGTGATGATTTGTGGTGTTGGAGTTCATGGTGGAGCACTCCGATATGTGTGATACTGGTTTTGTTGGTGTTCACACACTGCTTACTGTACATGCACTGCTGTGAGTGTATGTTGCCTTGTCCTTGCATGGTGTGAGTCCCCCTGATGTCCAGCTGAGTTTGCTATGTGATGATTTTGTATGTGCATATGTTGTGTATTTGTTGTTGAGGGATGCAGTCTTTGGCCTGTGTTGGTTCTTTCCACTGACAGGTCCATGTGTGTGTAATGTTATATTTGCATGACATTGTGTGTGAGGAGTTTGTGTATTGGAATACATTCAGATGTGTGCAGAATTTGTTGTGTGCATTTGTTGTGTGACTGTCACATGCAGCAATGTGGGGTCTTGTTCATTGGCTTGTTTTAAGTGCACAATTGTGCTATGGCCTCCTATATTTGAGCAGTCACTTGTCAGGAGTGTGAATCTGCATTCTTGTGCTACACATTAACACCATGCTCACTTGGTTAATGTTAACAGAACTTATAAAGCGCACTGTGACCCTACGGGTATCCTGGCGCTAAGATACGTATAACCTACCAAGCCCAAGTGCGGTAAGAGAGGTAGTATTCCATTAGAGGTGAGAAAGAGCTGGGGTTATGCTCTAGGGAAGAGCCAAGTCTTTAGTTTCTTCCTGAACTGCATCAAGTTTTCCATCTGTCTGAGATCGGTTGGAAGTTGATTCCAGAGCCGTGCTGCTGCAACACTAAAAGCCCTTCCTCCAGATTTTATTTTTCTAAATCTGGGCACTCTCACCAGTTTAGCTAAAGAGGAGCGAAGGCTACGAGAGGGGACATACCATTCAAATTTGTTCTGTAATGGTAAAGGCCCAAATCCGTGCAGGGCTTTAAAAACAATACAAAGTGACTTGAATTGTATCCTCTGTGGGACTGGAAGCCAATGAAGCTCCAAGACAGCCTGGGAGGCTGATGAACCTCTTGGTTTCATTAGAGCTAGCTTCGCCGCCATTATCTGGATCCTCTGGAGTCTCCCAATCAGATATCTTGGGGACTCCAGCAGCAGGGAGTTGCAGTAATCCAGTCGGCTCAGGATGAGACTCCTTACTATCAGTGCTCTGGCCTGTGTAGGTAACAGCGGAAGAACCTTCCGAAGCACTGTTATCAGGGAGAAGCAGCTCCCAACTGTTTTCTTCACGAGTTTCTAGACTCAGCTTATTGTCGAAACTAACTCCCAAGTTTCGCACCGTCTCGGAGGGTGTCGGTAGTGCAGCCGTAGGAATAGGCCAGAACCTGGTTGGAAGTGACAGAGGGGCTTTCCCAGCTGCACAACATAAAATCTCTGTCTTGTCGCCATTAAATTGTAAGTAATTATTTTTCAACCATTGTGCAGTGTCCTGCATACACGCATGGAAATCTTCCAGTGATATAGAGTGATTTCCTTCCTGAGACAGGATAAGCTGTGTGTCATCTGCATAGTTTACTAGGTTAATATTGTGTGACTTAATGACAGCCATCAGTGGGCTCATATAAATATTAAACAGAATAGGGCTAATCGCGGACCCCTGAGGGACACCATGCTGGATATTGGTGAATTCTGATCGGTAGGGGGGGAGGGCTACTGCCTGTCGTCTGTTAGCCAGGTAGGATTGAAACCACTTCAGTGCCGTACCTTCTACCCCGACTCCAGCAAGCCTAGTCAGTAAGACCTCATGGTTGACCGTATTGAATGCGGCAGACAGGTCCAACAGAATCAGTATAGCTGATTGTCCCCTGTCCGCTCGCATTCGAAGATCGTCCAGGGCAGTCACTAAGGCAGTCTCTGTCCCATGTCCTGGACAGAAGCCAAATTGCCCATCCTCTAATTTGTTGTTAGCTTCCAAAAACTGAGAGAGTGTCCTACTAACCAGTTGCTCTATGATCTTCACCGGGTAGGGTAGAAGGGATATAGGTCTATAGTTTTATGGGCAAGCTGGGTCAAGCGAGGCTTTTTTCAGAAGTGGAGTTACTATTGCTTGTTTCCAGCAGCTCGGCACTGTCCCACTGTTAAGATATTGATTACAGATCAGCATAAGTACCGGGAAGAGTTCAGAGCCCAGTGCTTTCCATATTTTATGAGGTAGTGGATCCAAAGGGGAGCCCGAGGAAACACTAAGGGCAGCTTTATTGAAAACCTCCTTTGACGGTCGCTCAAAATGATCTAGAGTGCCATGGGTAGCCACCCCTGGCCACTCCTCCTTCTGATTTGGTGGTGGCTTCCCATTCATACCACTTTGATCCTCTATGTTAGCCATGTTTGCCACTTGCAGCCCATCAATGATTTTACTAATCTTCTCCTCAAAAAAGGTAGCCAGACTATCACTGAGATCTTGTGTGGGATGAATCTCATTTTTTGTGCAATCTGGATTGGAGATGTCTTTCCCAATTTTAAAGATACTCCTGGTGCTGTTGGGTGCCTTCAGAATTGTATCTGCAAAGTACTCTGCTTTTGCAATGGAAATTTCTTTTTTATAGTTAGCTATTGTCGCCTTCCAGGCGGTCTTATCCTCATCTGCAAATGCCTTTCTCCATTTCCGTTGTGCCTGCTTACAGCCTTTTTTCAGATTTCTCAGTTTTTCATTGTACCAAGGGGTTGAGGGTCTACCTGATTTTTAAAAGTTTTTCAGAGGAGCTATCTGGTCAAGCCTGGTGCTTATCTGTTTGCAAAAGGCCTCATAATTTTCATCCACCTGTTTTTCCGCATCAAAGGACCTATCCGTAAGGAATACAGCGGATGATGTTGCCCTTTCCAGGAGACCATTCCATCCCCTGCCTTGATAATTTTTTATTGCATTAGTGGTTGAGGTGTTCGTCCTTGTGATATATACCTGAAATTTAATCAGGTAGTCGTCAGTGCAGCCCACAGGCAGGATATTTTCCATTCCTATGGCATTTTTTTAGGCAAAAATTAAGTCCAGTACATGCCCTTCCCTGTGCGTTGGCTCTGTGACCCATTGTTGCAGATTCAGATTCTCACAGGACTGAAGGAGACTTTTATAGCCTGAGTCCAGGCTCCCATTAGGCCATAAATTAAAGTCCCCCAAGATAAGCAATCTGGTGTGGGCAAGCGCCATATTACTAAGGACATCAGTTAGCTCCTGCTGCTGTTGAGGACTGACTGTCCCAGGAGAACTATAGCAAACTATGCCAGTCAGCACATGTCCTTTAAAATCTTTTAGCGTGAATCCTAATAGTTCCATCCCCTCTACCACATCAATATCCATTGAGGTAATGTCCCATCTCTCCTTAAAAATAATCCCAACCCCACCTCCTCTGCCACTCAATCATGGCTTATGAAATGCTTTGTAGCCTGGGGGGCAGGTCAGCCCCAACTCTAAATCAGATCCAGGGTGCGTCCATGTCTCTGTCATGAAAAGTACGTCCATGACATGTGTTTCCAGCAGTATTTGGATCTCCAAGTAGTGCTTGGGCAGGGATCTAACATTAAGTAGGCCACACCTAAGGGTATCCCCTCTTGCTGAGTCTGCTATCAGTCCATCAGGTAACTGGTGGAGTCTATATGTCTGTGTTTGCAGCTTTGTCCTTTTGCACACAGTTAGTGTTCATAATTGGCATTTGGTCATGTATTTTTTGATTGGGTTGGGTGATGGTGTCTGTGCAGCTGGTCACATTGCCTATCCACTGTTTGCCTACACATGGTTTAACTTGTTGGACTTCTTTGGATGTTGTTTGTGAGACATGTGTTTGGCAAATGGTTTTTGAACAGCATTGGTTCAGACATCCCTGAGTGGGATTCTGACATTTGTAGATACACACCAGGGTGTGGCATTGGTTCTCAGGAAACTCACAGGACATTATTTGCACCTTTATCTGTGTTTCGCACAGGTGTGGAGTAGTGAAGGTGTGAGATGGGTAGATGAGGGGTATGTGTGAAGGTCATACTTGGGTTTGACAGTCAGGGAGTGTGACAATGAGCCATGAGTGTTGTGCTGGTGGCATGCACCTGTCAAGGGAGTTGACACAAATGTGGGGCTGGTCACTGTATGGCATATGACAGTTCCTATCATTCCTGGGCCAATGCATAGCTTGCATTGCTGTATCACAGGGATATTGCACAGATGTTACTTTAGTTCAATTTCATTCACTGTGCCACTCATGTCTGATTTGATGGCCTAGGTGTAGTGTGATATGTTACACCTCTTGCATGTCATGTATAAATGCTATCTGAGATATCTCCATGTTTTTCATGCACTGTGCACTCGACTTTAGGCTAGTTTAGTTATTGTCATACATTGCTGCTGACTTATGGTATGTGTATGAGGCTAAGTTTCAGTGTGTGAGCTGTCTGAAGGACTTGACATGCAGCGTGAACAGTTCCATGGTTATGAATCTGCACAGTGACTCTTCATTTCTTAAATTACTCACTTTGATTCACATGAGTGTAAGGCAGGTGTGAGGAGGGTTTCCTGAGTCTCAGGTCAGAGTTTCCTGCTGTCAAGATGGAGTTTTCCTGACACTTTGGCATTCATTCACTACTTAGTAGTTGGTGCTCCCTTTGTTGAGGTGTAGTGATGGTGTGTAGGTGTTCTGTGAGTTGGCTGTGTAGTCAGTGTTGTTGATGTACTGGACATACTCACATGGTGTCATTTATTGCAGCAGTACACTTGTGAGTCAAATGCACAGTGGTGCCTACTTTGAGTTTGCTGTTTGAGTCAGGAATTACTCACTGTGTTGCATGATATGGGCTGTCATTGTGTGATATGGTCTGCCATTGTATGTGATGGGCCTATCAATGTCTGCTTGGGGGCTGTGGTGATCTGTGATTGTGTGGCAGTGGTGTCTAATATGATGTGTCATCTACCTGGGCTCACTGACTCATTCCAACACCTTGCTGCCCTACTGTGAAATACACATACACACCCTACTTGGTCTGCCCTCCTCTGTTCCACATTGTATGTGGACTGACCCTTATTTGTGTGCAATGATGACTATGGTCATTTTGGAGGGACTCTTGCCTCACCCTACACTCATGTTACTATACATTTGAAGGTGTTCCTAATGAGATGTCACTCTAGACAGTGTCCCTGCACATGACTTCTTGCTGCAGATATGTTGTGCTGAGTGGTGCTTATTTTATGTTACATGTGGTGTGGATGTTGTGATCTTGGTGTTGCTTGTCTGGGATAATGTCCTGGACTCCTAGTACATTGTGGGCAGGTTTTCCCGCGGCTTCACCGCTGCGGTGACATGACCGGCATGACTGGGCTAGTTGCAGTAATTTCTATGGTGATGGGTGACCCCGATGCAGAGGTGTCAATTTGTGACGTGCAGGACATGTGTACTTACACTGGGGCATATGTTCCTGTCTCCACCAGGCTGTCTGATGTAGACAGGACACGTACTTCAGCGCTACAGTTGTGTGTTGTGGTTGTATGCGGGGATGTGCTGTTGACTTACCTGCGGTGTTGACCGCGACGGCGTCTTATCTGCTGATAGTGGATGAGGTACAGCAGCGAAAGGGCTTGTAGAGCTGGATCCATGGCAGCCAGGAACGTGTGGAGGTGTCACGGATTCGAGTTTCTATCTCCGCAGTTATGCTTCCGCCGTCTCCGAGTGTCTGGTTTCTCCGCTGCGTTCGGATGGGTTGTTTGAGGCATCGTGATTTGTCCGGCGGTCGTAACGTCATTCCACACGGCGGTCTTTCTCTATTGGCTCCCTCCGCCACCGTTGCGGAACGAAAAATCTGGCAGATCCGGAAACTCCGCGACGGACGGGAAATGGGCTGTCTTTGCCCATTGTAATATGGCGGACGCGAGGACTGCCGCAGGAGTAAGTAAATGGACGTTTTCCGCCAGCACTGCGGAGGTGACTACTACCGCCATCGTAATCGGCCCCTTAGTGTAGATTTTTGGAGGTGTCTCCATATGCATTGGTTAAGGTTGTAATAGCAACCTTGTAATGCTGTGTGAGGGTAGTTTTTTAGTATGGCTTGTTTCATTAGTATGGCTTGCATCACCTTCTTGAGATTAATGACCTCAAACAACTCTGCCATTCCCCAACCCACTCTAAAGGGGCTACTCTTGATGCCATCATTGCAAACAATGATTTGGCATCCCTATCCAACATCATCCCTGTTGATTGGTCTGACCACCACCTCATACTGTTCATGATCTCCACCCTAGCCCCGCCCCTCCCACCAAAAAACAACAAAACCAAAATTTCTACCAGAAACCTTAATCTTATCCCCCCCTGGTGTACTGGAGGCCAAACTCCAAGCTCAACTTAGTTGCACCCCTCCCTCTCTTAATGCAAATGAGCTCACTGAGCACTATAATAAAACTGTCTCCGAGGTTTTAGATCAACTGGCACCACCGAACTAAAAACTCAAAAAAACATCCCTTCCAAATCATGGTTTAACTCAGACCTCAACAATGAAAGACGTGCTCTCAGGCTGGCTGAAAGAACTTGGAGACAACACCCTTCCCCCCCAATCTCGTCCTCCTTCGAACCGCTAGATCTAATTACAAGAAACACATTTTCTTTGAAAAGGCATCCTTCTTTCGTTCACAACTCGCCCATGCCAAAAATAGACCCAGAGAACTGTTCAACATTGTTAGAAACCAAACCTCCCCCGCCCCCTCCACTTGATTGCCTCCACAAACAAATGTGAAGAAATTGCTAACTTTTTCAGCGAAAAAATCACCAAAATTGACCAATCCTTCATTTTAACTCAGATCCCTCCCAACCCCCAATATACCCTTGCTACTACTCCAACACCCTCCCCCCTGATCCTGCCCCATGCATCCCCCCACACCAACTTTCAATAACCCCTCCTGAAACCTACCCTGACAAAATACAGCTCAAAAATAATGCCTCCTGGCAGAATTTCCACTCCGTTTCCGAACTAGAAGTCTAACATCCTGTCCAAATTAAAACCGTCCTCTCACACAAAAGACCCCCTCCCGTCTACCCTCGTCCAAGACCTCAAGCACGTCATTGTCCCTTATTGGACCAAAATCATCAACTCCTCCCTTTCCTCGGGGTGCGTCCCTTCTCCCTCTAACTCTGACAGGTCACGCCCATTCCTAAAAACCCTAAGGCTGACCCCAACGACCCTAATAACCTCCGCCCCATCTCAAACCTACCCATTCTTTCAAAAGCCCTTGAAAAATGTGCCCTTCTTCATTTGGATAAACACATTGACACTTACAAACTACTC
Organism: Calotriton arnoldi; assembly: GCA_963921515.1. NCBI lineage: Eukaryota > Metazoa > Chordata > Amphibia > Caudata > Salamandridae > Calotriton > Calotriton arnoldi. Next base: position 4,476,603 of record CAWUFW010000312.1, on the reverse strand, counting down.
GACCCTCTACAATCCGGCTTCCGTAAAGGCTGCAGCACTGAAACTGCATTGCTAAATATAGTTGATGACATCCACCACGCCCTGGATAATGGTGAGACCTGCCTACTCATTCTCCTAGACCTCTCTGCGGCATTCGATACAGTTAACCATTTAACCTTACTCAATACACTTAAACTTCGTTTCGGTCTTAATGGCACTGTCCTCAACTGGTTCACCTCCTATTTCCAACACAGAACCCAGCAAATCAAAATCCAAAACTGCCTCTCCAGCCCCACTCCTGTCTCCCTTGGTGTCCCCCAAGGATCTATCCTCTCTCCTGCTCTATTCAACTTATTTATGGAACCCCTTACCCTCATACTTAAACAAGCCGGTATTAACTACCACCTGTATGCCGACGATACCCAACTGTACTATAAAATAAAATCCCACTCAGATGTCCTACACCTTAACACCGCCCTGGCTAACATTCAAACCTGGTTCTACTCAAATCATCTCAAACTCAACCCAAACAAAACTGAAATCATTCTTTTCTCTCCTAAAAACAACCCACTCCCCATCCAAACATGGATCTCTGACCTTAATGCCCTAAACTGTTCGCTCTCCTTATCCGAATCAGTTAAATCCCTTGGCATCACCATTGACAGTAAGCTAACGCTCAATTCCCCCATAAAAAACTCGGCAAAAGGAGCACTTTTCACGCTCCAACATCTCAAAAAAATCAAACCTTTCATTCCACCGGAAGATTTCAAATCTGTTGTCCAATCTCTAGTCCTCTCGAAAATAGACTATGGCAACGCCCTATTCTCCGGATCTCCCAAAGTCCACCTTGCCCCCCTCAAATCTGTTCTCAACCTAGCGGCCAGGCTTACAACTGACTGCAAACGCTCTGACCACATCTCGCCTGCTCTTAACATCCTTAAATGGCTTCCTATCGAAGGCAGATCCTCCTATAAATTAGCCTGCATTACGTACAAAGCCCTTCATCAAAAGACCCCGCTCTACCTCTCAAACAAACTCAATAAAGCGGGCAGTGCCCGACCGATGAGAAGTACTAACTCTCTCCTCCTCGTCCCCCCTCTGTTAAAAAAGAAAGCCGCGCAATCTCGCTCCTTCTCTGGTAAGGCTCCCAGCATCTGGAATGTCCTCCCTAAAGATCTACGACTTAACCCTTCATACGTCAGTTTAAAAAAAGACCTTAAAATGCACCTGCTCAACAAATATTGGGGTCCTTAATCCTTCCATTACCATACCTGTTATACTCTTCCCCCTTCTTGAAACCCCGTCTTCCCCCTCTCTTCACTCCTCCTGTGTCGACCCCACCTATTCACCCCCTTCCCTACCCATCTTCACCTTTTCTTCCACCCTACCACCCCTTTCCGAACACTCCCCCTCCCTCCCCTTTCTCTCACTCGCACAACCCTTCCTTATTCACAAAAAATGAGTCTACCTCCTTTATACTGTGTAATAATTTGTAATTACTCTATTCACGTGTTGTTTTGTAATTTGCTACTTCTTTGCATTTTTATTAAGTCAAGCTATATTACTCAATGTGGTTCTCAAAGTCGGTCATGTCTGAACGCTTCCTCTAGACACCACTGTTTTGTATTGTTTTGTATTCCATGTACTATTGTCATTCCAATGTAAAGCGCTCTGATACCCCTGGGTGGAGCCAGCGCTATATAAAACCTTTTTAAATAAATAAAAAATAAAATAAAATCATTGACTGTTCAAAGTCAATGATCATTTTTGAGGATAGTAATTATTAGTTTCTTGTTTTACTTTGGTTAAGAGTTCAATATAGGTGGTGGTTTGTTTGTTTGGTAACAGGGCATGTATAAAGGGGATGTTTGTATTTTGATACAGTCCATGAATTGTATATAACTGGTAAAATGGTTTGGGACATATTTTAAAAGTTCCATCCATCATCCATGTCTCACAGTTCTGAAGTTTAAGTAAGTTTGAGGGAGTTCCAAATATTGTTATTCTTTTTTCGTTTGATTTATTGTCATAAAGAAGAAATTGCTCTTCATTATCAGTTATAGTGAGTTCAGGTGGTATTTCTATTTCACGGAACGTTTTGGGGGTAGGTAGGGTGGTAGCAGTTGATTTTTTTGTTCTAGCTATTATCCTTTTTATTGATGAGATTGAGAGCATTTGGCCAGTTATATGTTGTGGGACGCTGGGGAGTATGTCTTTTAGTATTTCAGTGGTAGGCTTTTGAGAGCTAGTGCTAGCTTCTTTTAGAGTTTCTAATGCATCTCAAACTTCTATTTCAGCTATGTTAGGGGGGTGTTTATGTTCTCTAACATATAATACAGTTGTTTCTTTTGTTGTAGCACTCCCATAACATGTGTTTGAATAATATTTGCTACATTTCCAGTTAACTTTGTCGCCTGTTTGTTTTTCTTGGGTGTAAACATATCCCATATAACATAATAAAATTTTCCTTTCTGGGAAGCAATGAATTGATCCCCTTCAGTCATGGTGATGTTTCAAATGCTAAGAGAAATGTATATAAAAAAATTAAATGTATTTCTATTTTGTTTTATTGTTAAACACATTTACATTTACAAAATTATACTTACATGGTTGAATTTTTTGAATTTTTTTCACGCTGATGGTTTTCCTTTGATGCTTGTCTTTAGTGTTTCTTTATCTTTGCTGCAGAAAAAAAGAGTAATTTTAATTAATTTGTTTAACTGTGTTCTCAGTTGGGGGGTTTGTGCATATAATTTAAAAAATATATATTAATTATTTTATTATTATAAAAAGTGCTTTCTGAACAATTTAAACAGTTGTAATATTAAAATGATATTTTACTTACTTTGTGAAGCTGAAATCAGAGTTTTCTATAATCTAGTCCAATGTTGCGGAAGCAATCCGGCAGAGATTCCCCTTATTCTTGTGAAGCTGAAATCAGAGTTTTCTATAATGTAGTTCAATGGTGCAGAAGCAATCCGGCAGAGATTCCCCTTATTCTTGGTTTTCTTGTTGTAGAATAAAATAATGTTTAATTTTCTTTGGTTTATATTTATTATCATTAGTATTATCATCAGTAGATTTAAATCTTATTGGGTTATTTTAATTGTATGTCTTTTTCATTGATTGTTAGTTATTGTTTTAATTAATTTGGCAGTTGTTTCCTTAACGCTAATTAAGGTTCAGTTAGAGCTTTTTTTCCTTTTTTAAAAGCGTCATAGTATATTATTTGTAAATTATATTGTATTTAATGTTAAATACTATTTATTTATTTCATATATAATGTTCGAAAGAGTAATTAACTTGGTGTGTTTAATGATGTTCAAGTTATTATTTTTAAATATAATTAAAAAATGTGTTATTATATTTATTTAATATGTTGTGTGTGTTATTAATATTGTTTATATTTTCTGGGGTATGTATTGTGTTATAAATATTTTTAGGGTGTCGATATTTTTGGCGATAATTGTGTTATCTATATTTTTGTTATTGATATTTGTTTATTTTGTATGCTTGTTTAATGTTTTCGATATTAGTTATAACGATATTTTGTCTGTCGATATTAGTGATATCGATGTTAATGTTTGACGATATTTTTTTGTCAATATTTGTGTATTTTTTTAAATAAGTATACAATATTGATATTTATGTTATTGATATTTGTGTGTCGATAATTTGGTAGGTCGATATTATGACTGTCGATGTTATGTCAGTGATCCTTTTTTTGCACTATTTTTACATTACCTATTAGTACTGCTACAAATGAGAGAATATTCTGCTATATGAAAAGGGTAAAACATTATTTGTGCAATAAATGTGGAGACAAGAGACTCAGTGATTTAATGACAATGGCTTGTGAACCTAATGAGGTTAAGCAGTTAAATTTGAATGAAGCCATCAACAGATTTGCTGACATGCGCCATTCAAGGTATTCTCTTGAAAAATGAGCTAGTCCTTTCCCTCATTCAGAAAAGCAGCCTCAAAGAAGCAACCTCACACTTTGCCAGGCAAACAACATTTACACCACCACCAGTCTCTATTCCCTTTGAGGCATATCACTCCTGAAGAAATCTTCCAGTGATCATAAGCCAATAGATAATGCAAGAGCACGAAGGCAGCAGCTACCACGCAGCCATGCAGTATTGGCCTTCTCCTGATGGGCAGGCAAACAACAGTTACTACTCAATCAGTTTCTATTCCCCTTGAGGCCTATGCCACCTGAAGAAATTTGTCAGTAAAATCTCAGGAGCTAGTACCCTATACAGGGTCAAGAAGACAGAAGCTATCACACTTCCAAACAGTATCATCCTTCTCCTGATGGCTAGACAAGAAACAGCTATTTCCCAGTCAGTCTCAGTCTCTTCTTCTCACCTTGAGGCATATGACCCGAAGATATCTGCAAGTTAACACTGAAGTCAGTAACCTATGTAGGGGCACACAGACATCAGTTACCATGCTACCAAATATATTGACATCCTCAATATGGTCAGGCAAGCAACTGCTACTCTCCAGTCAATCTGTTTTCACCTTGAACCATTTGCTGTGCGAAAATATCAGCCAAGTGATCACAGAACAAAGTATCCTCTGTAGGGAGAAGAATAGAGCATCTCCCACGCTGCCATACAGTATCAGCTTTCTCCTGATGGCCAGGCAAACAACAGTTACTCCTCAATCAGTCTCTATTCCCCTTGAGGCCTATGCCACCTGAAGATATCTGCCAGTAATCGTAGAACTCAGTAACCTATGCAGGGGCAAGAACAGAGCAGCCGCCATGCTTCTAAGCACTATTGGCAAAGCACCAACTTGCAGTTCATTTAGTTTCTTTTTGTCACACTGGATATGCAGCCTCATCACATCAGCTTGTTATGCGTACAAATATGGAAACAGTATTACACAGCACTGTTAACCACCTTGATTTGTAGCCGAGCACTTGCTGTCCACTTATTTGTTCTCTCGTCAAGACTGCAAATTATCAGTACAGCAACTATTCTTTGTACCAGCCAGTATCCTATTCAGAAATCTGTATACCGTATCTGTGGCACTGACAGCCTGTTCTGGATTTCATAATAGCTGAGCATCAACTTATCCGCAAGTCAGTCTCTACATAGGAAGATGCCCCAATCACCACTAGAACCAGCTGCTGCTCATACCAGCAGATACAATTCTAGATGGGGATATGTGAACTGTTGAACTTTTTCTACCCGCCAGGCAGCGCCTCCTTCTTTCCAAGGAAGCTGAGCCGCAGCATCTCTTCTTATCAGTAATGCAGTATCAACATGACAGCCAGTATCTTTGTCTATGTGAGTAAAATCTGCCCACATTTTCTTAACACTCTTTAAATTGCTAATGCAGATATTGATCAAAACAAGTGTACTGTACTAGTGATATGCATGTTTTCAGTAGACGAAATTAAGGATAGTAAACCTGGAAAGGTTCAATGGCTTCACAGGTTTAGAAGTATGTATACCATGTCATGGAAAGGAAGGTTGCTTGGGGGACTTGACCTGCATTATATAGGACTGTTATCTACGTTCCAAGACAGATTTAATTACATGTACTCTTAGTTTCTAAAACAAATGATAAAGTGAACATGTTTTGAACATTATAGGCTCATCAATCTTCCCATTTTATAAGCTATTTCATATTGATAATGGCCGATTTCAACTTGACTAGTGTATTTTCCATTGTTGTACACTATTTGATAGGTTCTTAACCAATGCTACATTATCTTAATTGCATATCTGAAGATACTACCTGAATCAATGTATGCAGCTGCATTTTCAATAGGATTTGAAGTATTTCTGTTTATAGGGTGCTTCTTTTATATCTGTAGAGATTTTCCAGCCTCTGTGTGTGATGTAAGTATCCAAAAGTTATCACTTCCTGTGATAGCACCAAGTCAAAGGTCATGCAATGTCGCTTCCTTTGATTTCATGGGGGTCCAAAGGGCAGGTGATATCACTTCCAGTGATGTCACCAGGTCAAAGTTTGTGTTATGTCACTTCCTGTGACATCATCGTGGTGGGTCAAAGGGCAGGTGATGTTGCTTCCTGTAATGTCATCAGGTCAAAGTTCATGTGATGTCACTTCCTGTGACATCAGGCAGGGGCCACCTTGCATGTGGTGTCACTGCCGCTACCCCAGGTATTTTGATGAATCGACGTCCATGCAGATGTCTAAAAAGAGTCTGGGGTAACGTGAATGGGGTCATTGCGCTTTGTTTTAACCGCACATGGGACAGGTTGAGCAGACCATGGATCCAATAGTGCGCAAATTGTGCCTGCGCAGCCTAATAATACGTTTCCAAGTCAGGAGCGTTAAGTCCCCCTATATCATAAGGTAAGGGCAGAGTTGTCCACCCCACCCAAAGCTGCCTACCCGCCCACACCAAACAGACCATTAAGGCCCGGAGATTATCAAACACAGATTGGGTCAGAAGCAGCGGAATATTCAAAAAGAGAAATAAAAATCGAGGTAGGACTACCATTTACATGATAGCTATACACCCTGCAAGTGACTGAGGCAACTGGATCCAGCAATCCACCACTTCCGACAAGCGCTCAACCGCTCTGCCATAATTATCTAACATAACAACCTCTGGGTCTGTGTGGCCCTGGATACCTAAGTAGCACACCGAGTCCATTGACAACTGCAAGGGGTAATCCAACGATGTCAGGTTTGTGGACGGGGTGAGTGGGAATATAATAGATTTGTCCCAGTTCACGCGAAGCCCAGCATATCCCCAAACAATAGCACCTCCCGCAGCAGCGGTGTTAAATTGCTCTCGGCATCGCGTTATATAAAGCAAGGTATCATCAGCGTAGGCCAACACAATCAGATTGTAATTGGGAAACCTCAGCCCCCTATGTGAGTGGGATTCTCGGAGTGCACAGGCCAAAGTTTCAACCACCAGAACATAGAGTAGGGGAGAAGGGGAAAGCCCTGTCTGGTGCCCCGAGTAATATCGATGGGTGCGGTGACTACGCCGTCCCAAGCTGTTGGTTGCGTATACAGTACCCTGACCAATTGGAGGAAGACATCACCCATACGACGCAGGACCGCATGCATAAAACCCCACTCCACCGAATCAACCGCTTTTTCTGTGTCGAGAAATACCTCTGTGGCCCTTGTATCAGGGTCCAGATATTGTATTGTACCGAATAGCATCCTGAGATTACATGTCAGGCTATGCCCCGGGATGAAATCGGCCTGTTCGGGAGCCACTTCCCACAACAACAATGGTGAGAACCGGTTAGCTAGAATCGTCACGCATATTTTAGCATCCACATTCATCAGAGACAATGGCTGATAGGAAGAGCATCAATCTGCTGCTTTGCCCGGTTTCAGAAGGACCGCCAGCAAAGCTTCTCGCATAGTGGGTGGCATGCAGCCCACTTTTGCCATTTCCTCATACAACATGATTAAGTGTGGTATTAGCCGATCTTGGTAAGTCAGTGCCCGGCGCCTTCCCTGGTGACGTGTTTAAGTGCAGCACATATTTTCCTTAGAAGTAGCGGACATAAGGTGCTCCCTATGCTCTGTTGTGAGACATTTCATCGCTAAATGTGTAAGATAGTATGTGACAGCTTCTTCATCAAACGTCAGCTGTGACTTGTATAAGTCAGTATAGTATCTACAGAAACGTTCCGTGACCTGATCGGCCAAGATCAATAACTGCCCATGCTCATCCTGAACCTCCAGGATCACATCATCCTCCCACGAGGCCACAATAATGCCGCCACAGTTGCCCCAAGGCGCTCCCCTTCGCCGCACACTCGAGCCACTGCATATTTCCCCATGTGGTTCACCTTGTTTTGTGCCTCCTACTGAAATTCCTCCATTTGGTTCTGATGGCGTCTAGAACACGAATAAGATGAATGTATCCATAAAGTTTTTTAGTATGTTTTGTAATATGAATTGAATTTTATTGAAAATATTTTTTACATTGGTTCAATTGTAGTAGTATGTACAATGTCATTTTGGGTGTGGAAAAGGAGTATATTGTAATAACAATTTATGTATGATGTTTTTATAGATTGTTGGGAGATCGCTAAATGATAGTCACAAGCCTGAAGAAGGTGGTTGATCAGCTTATGCCACCGAAACGCGTCGCTTTGTTTTAAGAGTGTACCCAAGATACCAGCTTTGCTTTAAGAGTGTATCCAAGTCATCACCTGGTTCGAATTATGAGGAAGTAAAATTCTGAAAGTACAAAACCAGTGTTATCAAACTCAAAGTTGAGGACTTGGGTTGATTATTTTCTACTCCCTTATACATATAGATATATTTTTGTGCCTCTTTGACAAATTTCAAATATTGTGGGGTTTTTTAAGAGATGTTTTTAACCAATGTTTATGTCTAAAATGTTTTAAATTGTATATGAATATTTGACAATTGTTTCCTCTCATTGATAAAAACTTTTTAATCTACTGATGATAAATACTAATGATAATAAATTTGATATTTTTATACAGACATACTTTTTTGGTTTCCATTTGAGATTTTTGATATGAATGTTGGATGGATGATAGTTTTTGTGTAAAAATTTGGATGTTACAAATAAACCCAAGGGGTTTTTCCTTTTGACAGAGGCGTCTAGAACACTCCAATCTGCCCCACTGTTGCAGCTCTAGATCGACTATTTCAGCTTCTAAGCATTGCAGGTGCCCATGTATAGACCTAAGGACCCCAGCATGCTTAGTGTATTGCCCCGTATGTAGACCTTGAAGGCCTCCCATTCGGTAGTAAATTTGTCCACCGAACTAATATTTGTGGCAAAGTACTCATCTATTGCCTGAGTTAGCTCCTCCTGAAACGTAGCGTTTAGTAACGAGTTAGAGGGAAACCGCCACGAGAATGAAGGCATTCGCAGGATATATAGCTCAAGGTCCAGCAGAACTAGGGAGTGATCAGAATATGTGCATTGCAATGTTTCCCAGCTATGTACACACGGAATCAACAGTCACAAAACCAGCCAATAACCAATGCGAGTATGTATATCATGCACCAATGAGTAGTGTGTGTACCTGAGCCTGTAGGGAATCTGTGCCGCCAGACATCCACTAGACCCTCACGCAGTGCTATCTCGGCGATTGTTTGCACCGCCCCCCAAGCCTGGGTGGACCCCTGGAATATTCCCGGTCAGGGTCCAGCACACAATTAAAATCGCCCTCCCATATTTGTGGTAGCTCACCCCACTGCAGTAATCTAGCACTGAGTGTATGATAAAATTATGGGTCGTCATGATTGGGCCCATATATGCCAACCAACAGGACTGCTAAGTCTTCTTTGAGACATCAAGCAACCACCACCCTGATCTACACAGACCTCCTGGAATCTAACCCTCGATTCCCTGAGAACCAAGATAAGCACTCCCCTGGCATGTGATGTGAACCCAGCTGCACAGTAAATACCCTGCATTCTGTGGTGTGTCAAAACACCACTTCCAGGCGCTAGGTGTGCCTTCTGTAAAATTGCAATGCCAACCCAGTGTCTCTGCAAATAAGCCACCACCCTGCATAATTTTCTGCAAACATTTAACATTTAACCCCCAGACATTCCACATGGCCAGGCGCAGTAGGGAGGGACCCGTCGAGTGTGCTGAAGAAGCCTGTATGTCATCTGCCATTGGCCATCGATTTCACATCCCAAAATGTCTGCATCCATGTCCCACTCAGCATTCAATGCCATTGCCAATACATGTAAATCCAGCTGTGAATAATAAATTCCACTCCCCTCCCACTCTGTCTATCCCCACAACAAACACAGTGAGTCACTACCGTCCCATTGCCCACCCATACCATTTACAAACACAACTAGGTTAGAACTGAGTGGTGCACATATGGGGAGAGATGTTGCCTAGCTCGTGCCTGGAAATCTAATAGCCACCAGTTGCCGACTGACCAGCATAATGTGCACCTAGAACAGAACACTTAACAGCACATAAATATTAGTGAACCAGCCGTGACCCATGTCATACTGAAATACCACATAGTGTCACACTGAGTCAATAAGGAGTCCAAATCAGGTGCACCATTTAAACCTTGTGCCCACACCCCCTTACCGTACATGTCTCTGGCGCATCTCTGGATGATCTGCAACAGGATATGCACAATCATTAATTACTGTTGAGTGTTCCGGAAGTATTGAAAACCCACACTGGGGCTCAAGGAAGCCCCCCAGAGACAGACAACACCACACAGGTCCAGCCAGCCCAGCAGCACACGATGAAGGGACGCCAGCCCCTCGTCCGGTGAGAAACCGATCTACTCCTCGTCGCCCTGTGCATCTGCACTGTCCTGTCAACCATCACTCACAGCCTTGCTGGATATAGCATATTGTATTCCAGCTGTAGCTCCCGCAGACACCGCTGGGCCAGCAAGACTGCCTCTTTGCCTCCTGCACCTGTTGCATGAAATCTGGATACAGCACAGTTCAGAGCCCTCATGGCGCAAGACCTTTAATTCACGAGCCTTCCAGAGCGCCACATCTCGATCCCTGTAGTCTAAAATTCTCATAATAATAGGGCATGGCAGGACCCCCGGGATCGGACGCGGAGCAAATGACCGATGCACACGCTCCACTACAAACATTGAAGAAAAAGTCTCTCACCCAAGTAGATCCGCTAACAGATGTTCCACGCTCCATGTTGTCAATGTGGGTGGATTTTGCAACATCTACTATTCAGAGGTTGTTCCTGCGTGACCAGGCTTCAAAGGTCTTCTGTCTTGGCTTGTAAGGCAAGAAGCAACTTATCCATCTGTTTTTGAAATGTTGACAGTGTGGCCTGCTCCTCTTCTGCCTCCGAGACAGGATGTTCCACCATGTGGAAATGCTCCCCATGCTTATCAAGCCTTTCTGACATGTGATCCATTCTAAAGGTCAGGGTATCTATTTTCCCATCAATATTCATGAGTCTGTGCTGCATAGCCATAAGGATCTGTTTCAAATCCGCGTCAGGCTCTGCGCGGGTCTCTTTGCCCACAGGACCAGACGCTGTTGAGCCATCATCGCTGCCATTAGCGCTCTTCGGCAGGTTGAACTGCAGTTTGGGCTGAGTTTTATCCATCTTCCCCATGTCCGCGAGTGGCTATCTCAGCATCCACACTAGTGTCACAACCTCTAAGGGTCCCCCAGTGATGTATCCTGCGCAACTCTTTACAAGGGCAACGTGCCTTGCGCCACAATCCAGTCCAATGGCCCTACCAAACACGGTCCTCTCAATGCAGGGTAGATGATTATAGGGATGCCAGGCTGTCTCACCTACTTCGTGCACACTTGCCAGGGCCAACTCCACCCCTTAGGAGTTCAGTTACACCACCAGCAGGGGTCTCGATAGGAATACGGTGATTCCGGGATAAATGGTGTTAGCTCTTATACTGGAGGAATGCAGCATTGAAGATTTAGGCAGCTAGAATAGCAAGTACTTGTTCATGGATCATTGCAAACACATTTTTCACCACGCAGCCTTGTAGAGGTCCAAGGTGGCAGTAGTGCCCATGCATAAACCTCAACTATATGCACTGGAGCAAAGGAGTTTGCCCAGTCATGTGCCACTGAAGGTGGCAATGGAACTTACTCAGAGAGTATGCAGCACAGCAGAGTCTCAGTGGGCCAGCCCACTCCGTAGGCTAAACAATCCACCCAGACTTCCCTAATGTTTGGGCAGGCGATCAGCCAACGCCCTTCATAGTTCCCGTTGGGGTAGAAGTAGGTCAGGGGTGAATGGGCCGCCTCCTCACAATGCGCAGGTAACCTCCTTACTCTGTCAAGCCTTCCAGCACCAGTTCCCCAGCTGTACTATCATCCGAAGGGGCCGGCTCTGTATCCTAAGGAGCCGCCGCCCGCAACGTTAGGCTAGTCACTCATTACCTCAGTGCCGCTCCCCATGAGGAGACGGCTCTAACCGATCTGGCAAGTCAGCAGGCCCGCAGGTTACAGCCCCGTCAGAAGACTGCACAGCGTCCGCACCCATCCCTCAGTAGGCGGGCAGGAACAATCACAGCCACTTCCTCCTCTGCTGTTCACACAGTTACCGCTGTCGGGCATCCCCCGTGAACCAGGGGGATTCCTTTGGGCGCGGGAAATGTACAACTCCGAGCCACTTGCCGGCTCCGCAGTGGCACCACTTCTTTCAAATGCTGGTCAGGCAACGATGTAACCCACAGCACCCCACAGCCACAGTATACCAACTCCAAAATAAGTTTTCAGGGGCAAATACTTCAGCGACTAGTGTGACCAGAGATCAGAGGCGGTCACAGCCCGATTAGTACAATTTAGCTGCCAGGATCATTAAGGATCGGTTATCAGCAAGACAAGCACTCTGTCTAAGTGGCCTTCTTTGAGCTCGGCAAGCTCCGCCCAAGAGGCTGAGACTTAGTTACCTGGCTCTACAGGGCCCTGAGAGAACATACTGAGACCCCACTTATGCGGCTATGTGAGAACTGGATAACGGATATCGGGAGGGAGCTGCTTGACTCGGAGTAGATAAAAGCATTAGAATGTTGTGAGAAATTGGGTTGAGTGAGGTGTTAACCCTGCTCAAGCAACAGCCACAATCCCTGTCAATGTGAACCACAAAAGTCACTAAATTACCATGTACTTAACCCTCTGGTAGCTTGGCACAAAAGCAGTCAGGCTTATCTTAGAGGCAATGTGTAAACTTTTAATGCAGCACACAATCAGTAATAATGTGAAAACACAACACAATAAAAATTCCACATCTAATCAGAACAATAGAATACATTTTAATACATTATTTGACACCAAAACAACAAAAATTGAATCAATAGAACCAGAGTTATGAATTTTTAAAGCTTAAGGTAAAAACGGGTGCCTATAAGATCAAAGCATCAACCGCGGACATCTAGTCATACGAGACCGGGTCAAAGTCGAAAAATGTGGCCGACTGCGATGGAGGGCAGGTCGTATACACGAAGTGCATTGGGGCTGGTAGGCACTTACCTACGGACTTACAAAAAAATCCTGAATTTTTTTATTAGAAAGTAAAATTCAGTGGGGCAAGGATGCAGGGGGTGCCCAAAGAAGGAGAGCCCTCATCAGGGAGCAATTGGATGTAGTTGTGGTAAAGATTTCTCTGTTTGGAAGTCGAAAATCTCCAGCAGGATGAAGCTGAAGGCTGTAGCTGACGAGATTTCCAGGAGGCCGGATACCCCTTTGGAGAAGGACCACTGATCAGGATTTGCTGCTGTGGAGAAGAACGTAGCGAGAGGTGCCACGAATTCAGGCCGACCAGCGATGCACCTTGGGTAGATAGACGAGCAAGTTGGTGCAGGTCTCCTCCAGGTTTTCAGAGCAGTTTTGACCCAGTAACAGGCTGCAGACACCAAATAGGTAGGGCAGGAAAATGCCAACTTTCTAAAAGTAAAAGACACACAATTGATGGACGGAATGCAGAACAAATCCAAACATTCACCCCCAGTCAAGAGATCTGGGTTAAATCCATCATTCTGTTGCTCACCATGCCACCCGAGTTTAGAACCGGCCATATGCAAATCAGTCTTGACTCTGTGCCTCATGGGAACAGTCCAGACCAAACTGCCAAGCCAGGTCCTCCCTGGACCGGAAACAAGCATCCTAGGACTGGTTTCGGGGTTTCACCCCTCATCAGCCAGGATAGCTTGAATCCAGTGGCACAGTGAGCCTGGGACCCACGTCTGGGCATACCCGGCGCACTTAGGGCGAGAAGGCAAAAGACACACAATTGATGGACGGAATGCCGAACAAATCCAAACATTCACCCCCAGTCAAGAGATCTGGGTTAAATCCATCATTCTTTTGCTCACCATGCCACCCCAGTTTAGACCCGCCATATACAAATCAGTCTTGACGCTATGCCTCATGGGAACAGTCCAGACCAAACTGCCAAGCCAGGTTCTCCCTGGGCCGGAAACAAGCATCCTAGGACCGGTTTTGGGCTTTCACCTCTCATCAACCAGGATACCTTGAATCCAGTGGCGTAGTGAGCCCGGGACCCACGTCTGGGCATACCCGGCACACTTAGGGCAAGAAAGCAAAAGACACACAATTGATGGACGGAATGCCGAACAAATCAAAACATTCAACCCCAGTCAAGAGATCTGGGTTAAATCCATCATTTTTTTGCTCACCATGCTACCCCAGTTTAGACCCGGCCATATGCAAATTAGTCTTGACCCTGTGCCTCATGGGAACAGTCCAGACCAAACAGCCATGCCAGGTCCTCCCTGGACCGGAAACAAGCAGCCTAGGACCAATTTCGGGATTTCACCCCTCATCAGCCAGGATAGCTTGAATCCAGTGACACAGTGAGCCTGGGACCCACGTCTGGGCATACCCGGCGCACTTAGGGCTAGAAAGCAAAAGACACACAATTGATGGACAGAATGCAAAACAAATCAAAACATTCACCCCCAGTCAAGAGATCTGGGTTAAATCCATCATTCTTTTGCTCACCATGCCACCCCAGTTTAGACCCGGCCATATGCAAATCAGTCTTGACCCTGTGCCTCATGGGAACAGTCCAGACCGAACTGCCAAGCCAGGTCCTCCCTGGACCTGAAACAAGCATCCTAGGACCGGTTATGATGGATTTAGGCCCAGATCTCTGTACTGAGGTGAATGTGCGACATTGTTCTGCATTCTGTCCATCAATTGTTCTTTTTACAGTTGTCACCCCGAGTGGAATGGGTATGCCCAGACGTGGGCCCCATGCCCTCCATGCCACTGGAGTCAAGCTATCCTGGCTGATGAGGGGTGAAACCCCAAAACCAGTCCTAGGATGCTTGTTTCAAGTCCAGCGAGGACCTGGCCTGGCAGTTCGGGCTGGACTGTTCCCATTGGGGGCAGGGTAAAGACTGACTTGCATATGGCTGGGTTCAAACTGGAATGGCAGGGGAGCAAAACAACGATGGTTTTAGGCCCAGATCTCTGTACTGGGGTAAACGTATGACATTGTTCTGCATTTTGTCCATCAATAGTTCTTTTTGCAACTTTCTAAAAGTGGCATTTTCAAAATTGTAACTTAAAATCCAACTATACCATCAAAGAGGATTTTTAATTGCAATATATCAGACACCAAACATGAAATGCTCAATTGTTCCCAATTGAAAGTTAGCACTTATTAAAAGAAACAAGCCAACACTATGTTATCCTATGGGAGAGGTAGGCATCACAGTAGTGAAAAATGAATGTAGAAGTTTTTCTCTACCACAACATGTAAAACTTAAAAGTAAATGTCCAACCTTTTAATTAGAATGCACACCGCACTATGGGCTACCTAGGGCCTACCTTAGGGGTGACATATGCAATAAAGCAGGGGTTTAAGGCTAGACAAGAGGGCTATATTGCCAAGTTTAAAACTGTATTCAGGCTGTAATGGCACACCTGTGACATGTTTTAAGAGGCTACTTAAGTGGCTGGCACAATAAGTGCTTCAAGCCCACTAATAGCATTTAATTTTCAGGCCATGTGCATATGGTATACCACTCTACAAGGGACTTATAAGTAAATTAAATATGCCAGTCAGGTGTAATTCAGTTTTACCATGTTTAGAGGAGAGCACATGCTCTTTAATACTGGTAAGCAGTGGTAACGTGCACAGAGTCCTAGAGCCAACAAAAACGATTTTCAGCAAAAAGTGGAGGGTAAAGTCAAAAAGATTGTGGGAAGACCACCCTAAGTCTGACAGGTGTAGCAAAGATCCACACCGAGTCTCCAGGAACGCCAAGTTCAAACACATGCAGTTCTCGTGTTTGACTATTATTCTACTATATGGAAAGGGACCAACAGATCATTAATAAAGGGGTTGATGATGGGAGGGACTGGGTGGGGACCCCGTGTCATCGCAAGAAGTGGTTTGATATCGCCGATGGAAAACACAGCTCCATCTCAAGGGGCTGTGTGAACTGGGGGAATATGGTGCGATTTCCTGTGACTAAAGTGTATACTGTGTAATTGCCTCGCTTACTAAATTGGCTGTACAATGTGCAAACTTTAATAAAAAGATGTTTAAAAAAAAAACATACAGTTCTCCATCCAATATAGAGCTTATCTAATACCGGCTCGGATGAACCGGATATACCCAGACGACATCTTACATGCCCCAGGTGCCAGTCAAATAACGCTGACCTATGACACATCATATGGGACTGCCCAATACTGCGCCAGTACTGGCAAGCGGTGTTCTCTATGTTAACATATGTCACCCAAAAGACTGGGCTGGAAACTTGGGAAGCCATAGGTGTCTATGAACGCACTCAACAAAACAAGGTGGTGGCTCGTAGCCAAGAGAGCTATTACACTACACTGGCATGCACAAATCGCCTAACAAACCACATTCCGAAGCACATACCAACTGCCAACCCCTGTCAACTTCTTCGACCTAGGTTGCTCACATGCCACCTCAAATGTTTATGTCTTTACAGTTCTGCAGCAGACACAGGCTGCAGTGTATTCACTGACTACATGTTGACTGCATAGGTAAGGTGCAGTCACTTTGTAGAATCATCTGCTATATTACCTGACCAACTGTGACCCTGGCACTTCTGGGATTACTATAAGCACCAATGTTACCAAGCGCTGCATTTCAAAACCCTTAATAAAAACGCTTTAAAACAACTTTGATTCACTTGAGATGGCATCTTACTGATATTACAATTATCCACATCAATGATTTATCAGTACCCGGAGCAAGAAAGGCTGAGAGGACCTAGTAAATTAACAAGTCTCTACTGAGGGACAAAAAAACGTGATACACCTTCCCAGCCATACTGCACCCTTTAAATGTGTGCACTTCATTCAGGATAATACATATATCTATTAGCTGTCTTTAACTTGATTTAACATTGTACCTGTTTTAACCACTGGGCACTTTACTTTTATTAAACTAAGGCATTCATGGGCAGTAGAATTGAGACTTATTAGTGGCATCTTACCGGCTGCTCTTTGCATGGCATTCTCTTTTTCCGCCTGCAGCGAAAACACCGCACCTCTCCCCGGTCCACCACCGGTGTTCCCGTTTGTGTGGAGGGAGTTAGCAGTAACATCTTTGTTTCACTTCCGGGCAGGGGTGGAGTCACAAGGTCAGCAATCTAGCTGCTACTCGTGACTATTTAAACCCATGCCTGCCCCGACATGCAGGGGATGTGCGCAGCTGGCGCGCCATCGGCGCGCCAAAGGCAAGCCGCCTGCGCCCGTCCGCGCCTAGCCGTTGCCAGGACCCCTGCTCCTTTTAAATCCGGGGTTAGTCACAGACAGAAACACTCCTATACAAGCATGGAGCTTTTAGCATTAAGATGGGTAAGCTCCCCTAAATGTACATCCAAGGCCCTCCCAGAGATGGAGGGACCTTTTGCATGTAGGAACTGCCAATTCCAATTCCATAGTCTGGAATTGAGGCAGAAACATATAGGTTCTCTGCTACCCGCTCTCGAAAAGAGCCACCCAAATTTTGACTCAAATAATCTCCCTCTTCCCCCAGACCCCTCTATTAATAACTCTAGCCTGGGTTGGAACTGCTTTCTGGCTAATGTCAGATCATTGCCCAAGCATGCCAGTGAAACCAGGGATTTTCTTTCTTCGGGGCACACCGATATTGGATTTATGACGGAAACTTGGCTCAAACCCAGTTCCATCCCTGCTATTACGGTGGTATTCCCAGATGGCTATCGCATCCAAAGGCTCGATAGGCAGTCTAAGGTTGGTGGAGGCATCGCCATTGTTCATAAAAACACTATCAAGGTATCTATACTCGAACAATGTAGTGGCAACAAAATAGAAATCTCTGTCTTTAGAATTGATTTTCAATCCCATTATTGCTGGAAAGGCGCATCAATATACCGGCCTCCAGGATTTCTCGCTGCAACTTATGGAACTAATAGCCCCCCATATTATCTCCACTAAACACTTTTTACTATTAGGGGACATTAACGTCCATAGAGAGAACATCCCTAAGATGGATACCTCAATGCTTTTGGCGGACTTCGCTGCCTTGGGCCTAGAAAAGATCAATGTAGGTCCCACACATCTTGCGGGGCACACTTTAGATCTTATCTTGACCAACTCTTCTAACATCTGCTGTGAGGCCCCCGCCCGCTCACATGGTCGGATCACTCTCTACTTGACTTTCAAATAAAAGGACCTAGGGCCTCCCCCACCTCCGCCAAAGTTCCCTACAGTCTTCGAAAACAATGGCATAAAATCACACCAGATTGCTTCGCGGACACATTTCCGGCCAATGTCAATCTGGCACTAGGAATCCTCGAGGATTGTCTGGCCGGTTATAACACCATAGTAGAAACAACTATAGATCAGTTGGCCCCATTAAAATTATATCCCAATTTGACCAGATGCACACATGCAGCATGGTTCTCGCTAGACCTACTGAAGGAAAAAAGCCTCTGTAAAAAGCTGGAAAGACACTGGCGTCTCTCCCATGATGCAAACGACAAAGAAAGGTACAAGATCTCTCTAGCCCACTATCATAAGAACTTAAAGAATGCACGTAGAGCCTACATTGAGTCACAACTTAACCAAGCAGGGAAATCCTTTAAAGAACTATATCACATCCTTAATTCCTTTACTAATCCAAGGCCTGTCACAATGAAGTGACTCCATAACAAGAACTTTGTGATAAGATTGCCAATCACTTCGTACAGAAAATTGAGATTATCTACGACAAAATCACTAAAGATAGGAACCCTCTGAATGACACTTCTATCCCCTGTCCCGAATTCCTATCCAATGACCATTCACTGGAAAGCTTTCCCCCTCTCACAACAGATTCTGTGGAAGCTCTGCTGAAAATTGTCAAATCAGGCTCTCCTCAGTATATTCTACCTGCTAAAGTATCTTCACTACTTCATAAACAGTTGGTGCCTGCTATCTGCTCAATCCTTAATCTTTCCATGAGCAAGGGCCATTTACCACCCGAATGGAAGGCCGCCCAAATAATTCCCATCCGGAAGAAACCTAATGCCCCGCGGGAAGATCTGACTAACTACCACCCAATTTCTTTGCTACCCCTTCTGTGCAAACTCTTGGAAAAACACATCAATAACCATCTTTCTGAGTACATTGAAGAAACGGGATGCCTTGACTCCTCTCAGTCTGGGTTTCGACCTAAGTTTAGTACGGAGTCAGCATTGATTGCCGTTACTGACAACTTACGACACTCCCTGGACAACGGACAAGCAGCACTATTAGTGCTGCTGGATTTGTCAGTGGCGTTTGATACGATATCCCATTCCATCCTATTTAACAGACTAAGAGATATTGGAATCCACGGACTAGCCTTTCAGTGGTTATCTTGTTTCCTAACTCACCGTACCCAAACTATCAACCTCTGGTCTTTCCGATCACAAACTTCAGAGTTGACCAAAGGAGTACCTCAGGGATCTTGTCTTAGTCCCACTCTGTTCAATATTTATGTGGCTCCATTGGCAGACATATTCAGAGAATTGGGCTTTACTCCAATCTCATACGCTGATGACACCCAGCTCGTCTTGTGATAAAAACTCTCCCAAGACCCAGTCGACCTTCTCAGAAGGCATGACAGCCATTGCTGCTTGGATGAGGAACAACTTCCTGCAATTAAATGTGGGGAAAACGGAGATCATGCTATTCGGAGAAGCGCCTCTGCTCTGGTCCCCGGAATGGTGGCCCCCCGAACCGGGTGCCGCCCGGTCCCTAAAGCTGTGGTAAAAAACATAGGCGTACATCTGGACCAAAAACTTACGATGAAAGTGCAAGTCACTTCCACCGTCGGTTCATGCTTCCATACGTTAACCCTTCTACGGAGGGTTTTCCCTTTTCTCCCTCTGACTGTACGTAAATCACTCCTCCAAGCATTAGTAATGAGCCGCCTAGACTACTCTAATGCCCTCCTGATTTCAGCTAATGAGTCTTCCCTTAATAAACTACGGGTAGTTCAAAACACTGCAGCTCGCCTTGTCTCAAACTCTCCCTCCAGGACCTCCTCTCTTCCGTTACTACAAGGACTACATTGGCTACCAATCCGCAAGCAGATCAGATTTAAGATCTGCTGCATTGTGCACAAGGCACCAAACGGCAACGGCCCTAGCTACTTAGCAGATAGACTCACCCATTATCAGCCATCTAGAACACTCCGTTCAGGCTCTAAGTTGCTGCTACTGGTGCCTCGTGTTAAGAAATCCCACATAGGTGGTAAAGCATTCCATTATTTAGCCTCCTCCTACTGGAACCAACTCCCCAGCCACCTCCGGAAATGCCCAGACTATCTATTAATCCGTAAACTCCTTAAAACTGAGCTTTTTTAAAATACTTTTCTTCACCCTACTGCAGCACCTCCGTAGCGCTGAGATACCCCTCTGGGGGTGATTCGGGCGCTTTAGAAGTCAAATAAATAAATTAAATAAATATCCCCTACTTCTCTTCCAATCGCTCTGTGTTTATGTTGATATTTTATATAAAATGACAGTGGCTCTCACGGTGTCTAAATTCAAACCTTCTCTCCCCTCTGTTTCTCCTGAAGGTGTCCGATTGTTCATATTTATTTGCGATAATATAAGTCAGCGCTGGCTTCTTCCTTCTTTTAATGACCTTTTATGCTCTTGTCCGCATAAAATATCCCCTAAATGTGGTCTCATGTGATTTCTGGGCATTGATGAAGAAACTATAATATTCAGAGTGTTCTAGGATTCATGAACCTATTCTTCAAATATTAACATTTAAGACGAGCACGGATAATTATCAGTTTTATGTAACATACTGTGAGATACTGAGATTATGCAGGGGAAAATTTCGAACATAATGAGCTCTGTGTTTCTGTAATTTGTTACCACAGCAAAATACAGTATCAGTTGGAAGGCAAACGCTAATTGGTTGGAGTGGAGTCGCCGAGGTGCTTAGAGGGAGGCTACAATCAGATAAAACCCGCACACAATTACACAGTGACAGCTTTCAAGAAAACACCGAGACCGGGTCCGTTCGCTTAAAAGAGCATGTAACATCCGCTCCTATTATTTCCATGAGCAATCACAACCTTGGAGCATTGTTGAAAGTCATATATGAATATTAAACATATGCGTACAAATGCTTAACATTTTTCTTTTACTGCATGTTTAAGGAAATAACGGAATTTATTTAGTGTTTGAATCACCTGCATGCACATTTTTCCTGCCCTAATATTTTGTCTATGAAAGAAACAGATTGTCATTTAGATTGTAATACATAAAACAGCCAGAGCAGGGAGCCTGCTGAAATGAAGACTTTTAAATCGCATTAGCCCGCTCATATCACATTTTAAGATTATTTTTTGTTCTTAAAGGCTGTTCTGTCTGCCTGGTAGAGGATTATACAACATTACCGCTCTATGGATTGACTCCAAGGGGCAAGTAACAAGGGCCTGTTGTCAAACAAAGAGATTAGCAGGCTAAAGAAATCCAGTTATAACAAAGAAGAACCGAGGTGGGACAAAAGGCTTTACACTGCAAATCGAACACTCTATTCGCACTTGCCTTTGGGTGTTAGAAGTAAGCTTCAAAGCGATGAATATCTTTCAAAAGCACAACAGGTTTCTGGTGCCCTCTAGAACAGTAGACAGTGGAAACAATCGCCGGTCTGCTTTTTACTTTAGATAATCTGAGGCATTTATTTTAGGTTATTTTTTTCAGTGCATAGAGACCTGGGGGCATATTAGCAAGACCCACGTTAAAATTATCGCCGTTTTAGCGGCAGGAAACTGCCGCTAAAACGGCGATAATGGGCTTGCTAATATGCGTTATAGAATTCCAATAGAAGCCCAGGTTACATGTGCAGGACATCTAACCTGGGCTTCTATTGGAATTCTATAACGCATATTAGCAAGCCCATTATCGCCGTTTTAGCGGCAGTTTCCTGCCGCTAAAACGGCGATAATTTTAACGTGGGTCTTGCTAATATGCCCCCTGGTTTTACCAATGATGGGACCTGTTCTGTCAAAAAATACGTATATACAGCAGGATAGAAATAAGTGACAAAGGAATTAGGCAAAAGATATATGAGGATATGGGGCACATGGTATGACTATATTTATTTTCTATTCCAGTCATTTGGTGGGCACTGCAAAAGAGCATCATGGTTAATTTGTGCACGACTGCAAAGTCCAGGGTATGGACATATTACCAATTCATGTTCGCCTATTCTGTCGAACACTGGCGGCCATATATGTGGCATTTTCTCGAGCAATTTCCATTTCGATTCCTCCAGCTCCATTCACCAGTAGTCTGAACAAACAGTTAGCCATGACATTTGTAACTCCTTGAATATAAGAAACAAGAAAATTTAGTTTCAAAGATACCTTTCCTGGGGGGGTGTCTTCGGCGCCACCTAAGATGGCCGCCTAGTGAGGAGGGCCCATCACGCTACAGGACGGTCGCAGCTTTTTGGAGTCTCTTGGCACCATTCTGACGGGCAATTTTGGGCAGAACAGGAGGAGGCAAGTACTGGCCTGATGCAGTGCCGTTTTCACTGAGGTGTGATGCCTATTTGTGTCTTTTTTCGGCATTGCGGCTGCCTCCACAGCAGCGGCCGCCATTTTGAGCGCTGCATTTTACTAAACTAGAGAGAATGGAGGCACGCTCTACATATTGGCAGGCTGAGGAAGTTTCTTGAAATAGGATATAGCCTGTGTCTGCTGCAGCTTTTATGCTTGTTTTTCATGTTTTGACTCCTTGGGCCTATGCAGAATTAAGACTCTCTGGATTTCATGTGTCTCTTCACTTGTCCTGGCTTGGTTAGGGGATCACCTGAGAGGTCATCAGCTTTTGACAAGCTGTATTGATTTTTTATGGGAACACTACGTAAGCCCAGTTTGTATTTACCTATAAAAAAGGCATTACCATGCTGGTTTGTGTGCTGGTCCTGTCTCACAATCACTATCAGAAGCCCATTCGCTTTCCTCTGGTGAAATGGCAAAGTCCGCTACTCCTCGAAGTGCCTCTCTTCTATCTGTGGGCAGCAAGACTTTGTCGCTCTCTTCTGCATCTAAGAGGTTGAGGCAAGATCTTCCTTCACCTGACAAGTCAGTGTCCCCTATTTACTTAGAGTTGATGTTGGAGGAAATTTGTGCATTGCGTCCATTTGTGGAAGAGACTAACAATGGAATACGACATCTGGATGACAAGTGGTCATCGATGGAGAGTCGTGTTTCTACGATGGAACAACAGCTTTTAGATCTGAATTGGAATCACTGGCTCAGACCTCCACTGTTGTAGACTATTTGGGTCAAGTTTCCCATATCATTTCTCCAGATTTGATTTTCTCCCGAGGAAATTTCCTGTGCATTACAAAAGTTAAAATTGGGGACAACACTAGGGCCGGATGGCTTTACAGTGGAATTTTTTCTTCATTTCTCAAATATTCTTCCTAATTTATTTCACCTGTTTACCTATTTTGTTTATTCTTCTTCCATGTCTGGTACATTTCAGGAAGCTATTGTGTGTTTAATTCACAAAGAGGGTAAAGATCCCCATGATTGTGAAAATCATAGACCCATCTCATTGTTAAATGTTGTTTATAAGATCTTTGCTAAATTGCTTGCTCTTCGTTTAGAGTCCTTACTCCCGTATCTCATTGGAAAGGAGCAATCAAAATTTATTAAGGGTAGATTTATCTCTGACAATGCTCGTTTACTGTTCAATGTTCTTAGCAAGGCCCCTTCATTTAAATCCTCGCTTGCAGCCATAGCAATAGATGCTGAGAAGGCCTTTAATAGGATCAGTTGGAAGTTTATGCTTAAATCCTTAGCTTGGCATGGTGTTGGACCTAAATTTATTGCCTTTGTTTTCCTCTTGTATCATTCTCCTAAAGCCTCTATTCTGGTCAATGGTAAAGTTTCTTCACTGGAACCTTTTCTTTCTAGAATTAATCTTAACCCGTCGATCTCTGTTCCCTATAGTGATCATCACTTGAAATTTGCTGCTTATGCACATGATATTCTTTTGTTGATCTACTCTGCGGATATTCTTTGTCTTCTCTTTTGACGGAAATTTCTCTTTTCTCTGAGGTATCGGGCTATAAAGTGAATAAAGATAAAAATGAAATTCTTCCTCCTAATAAATGTACTTTCAGTCATTCCTATCGTATAACTGGCTTTCAGCCAAAATTAAATATTTAGGTATATGGGTCGCAAATTCTTTTGCTGATATGATTAGAGTTAATTTTAAAGATCTTAACGTAAAGGTTGAAAATCTTCTCTCTTCCTGGAATCCTTTATTTCTTTCTTGGTGGGGTCGCTTAGATATGATTAATGTGATTACGATGATGGTCTCCCCAATTGTTTTAGATCTTCTTTCCATGTTACCATTTCCTGTACGCAAATCCTTCTTTAGAAAATGCAACTCATTACTTCTTTCTTTCTTATGGCACAAAAAGAAATCACGTTTGACTCTTTCTGTTTTGCAGAAACCCAAAGTTGTTGGAGGAGCTAAAATCCTGACTTTTACTATTATCATAGAGCATATACTTTGCCACAAGCTTCTCTTTGGACCTCTGATGTAATTTCACCTCTCTCTCCTCTGTGGTTGGATTTTGAAAGGGCTTTTGTTAAGCCCTTCTCTTTTAAGGAGGTTTTGTCCTTTTCTTCTACAAAATCACTCCTTCACTCTCCAGTTTTAAAGCAGTCTGTTTCGCTGCTGAAGTCCACCTTTCTCCCAATACATTTGACTCCTTCCATATTTCTTGAAATTCCGTTATGGTATAATTCTTCAATTCAGGTATATGACTTCATTTTTGGCGCAATTGGAAGGATAAGGGTCTTATGTGGGTGCATCAACCTTTTTCTAATAATGTTCCTATTTCTTTTCCCCAATTTTGTGAAACTTATCATTGTCTCAAATCTTTCTATTCTCGTTTTCTATAATTGATGAATGTGGTGCTTGATAAATATTTTTCTCTTCAGAATTCCTTCAGAATTCTTCGTCTAGTGTAGTCCCTCTCTCCTCCGGATTTACTGAGTTCCTTTAAACTGGTGGTCCTAAAAAAGCGGCAATATATAAATGTCTTTTGTTGCCCTACCCTACTCGAGCTAAATCCAAGGTCGAACTTTCATGGGAAGAGGATTTGGGGGTATGCTGGCAAGTTGCATTTTGGAACAAATTTGGGCCCGTATTTATAAAATCTCTAGATCAGCTAGAATTACTCAATCCCTTTATTCGTTTATCACAGATTATATTATACTCCAATAAAATGCATCAGGTTTTCCTCAGGTATCTCTCCAAAGTGCTGGTCCTGGGATTTTCCTCAAGCAGACCTTATACATAGGTTATTTAGGTGTCCCGATACCCTTTCCTTTTGGCATCGGGTCTGATCACAAGTTCCATTGATTTTTCATATACACCACCCTTTTAATGTTCTTTATTTATTTTTGGGAACATTATCTCAATCCATTCTTCCCTCATTTTCCAGTGATAAATTATTAGATATTCTATTAGCGATTGCATTTCAACAAATGATCTTTAACTGGATATCCTCAGCTAAATTATCATATGAGGTGTGGTGGGATTCTGTATGTTCACATCATAAATTGGATACTATGTATGTGATGCAATGTTCTTCCTCTCCTAATGTCCCGAGGTTATGGTTGCCCCTTACTGTATTTCTTAATCAAGTTGATGTTATTGTATCACATACTGTTCCTACATTGTCTTTAAAGTTTGATCCTCCATGATTATTTTACTTTGTCTCATTCTTTGGAATTTGAAATTAATGTTGTATTTTCTAAGTGTATATTGTAGTGATGCTTTATTCAGGTTGACATGGTCAAGGACGTATATTCTTCATATTACTCTATTTATTTCTAGGAATTTCCCTTATTTCCTCCCCCTCTCCCTCCCTCCCCTCCTTTTCTTTTCCCTTCTTCTCCTTCCCCTCCCCTTTTCCCAAAATCTATAAAGACTTTAGTAATTTATATATAGTTTATTGCTGATATTTGCTTTCTATTATGTTATTTATTTTCAGATGTTATTATATATTGCCATCTTAAATAAAGTCTTTTGAACGCATAAAGATGCCTTTCCTGCTCCAATAGCATTTAAAATACAACCAAGGTTTGTGATCAGTCCTAATGCTGAAGATCTTTCCTCAAAGTCATGTTATCAAGTGTTCAAACTCAATTTCTGCAGCAGTTAGTGATGTGAATCAAAAGCTATTGATTTCTTAAGTTTTTTCCTTATCTGACTAAAACTGTCATAAATGGCATCAACAGCCAAAATTTTCTTAGACGTATATGAATAGGAACTTAGTGGAGAAGCATCCAAAATAGCTTTTTTTAGGAATCTAAACATACTCTCCTTATTATTGAGCCCTTATAGAATGTTCCTGTTTCTGGAGTAATAATCCCAGGCATGCATCCAGTATGAAAAAATCTTCATAAATCTTGACAAAAACACATAAACCTGAATAAAAAAAAAAAATTGTCTATGTGGTGACTGCCATTCCCTGTCAGGGTATGGCCGAAGTAATCCACCTCCCTCTTCTCTAGTTGTAGGCCATACTGCTCTCTTTCAATCTGAAGGACACATCATACAATCTGTGATTATTCTATTGAACAGCATTGAAAAACATCACAATGTCCTCTTGGAAGGTGACTAGACCATCCATACTCTTAAAGAACACACGCGTCAATGTCTGAAAAAAAAGGAAACAGCACACATCAAAGCAAAGGGTATTTCAGTTTAGCTGAATGCAATAGCAGGTATAACAAAAGTGCTAACATGTCTGCCATTGGGTGTTAAATATGATAATACTCAAATTTTGAATCCAAGGTGTTAAGTACTTTGCTGCAACAAACACAGCTAATATTTCATGGCTCTTCAATGGAGGATCACAATCAACAACAATTTGGTAGTTTACAGAACAAAGGTGCACAGGAATCTGGGGGTATTTTAGTTTTTAGGACCAAAACAATTGGAGACAGACATACTGTGGCATCATAAAGTTCAATAACCCCTTCCTTGCTCATGTCTTTGAGCATTTCACTAAGTGCTTGATTTAGAGTTTGGTGGACTAGCACATTATGCACATGTAATAAGACAGCATATCCATAACTTTTTTTGACAAAGTACCCCTCTGCCAAACTGTAAATCGGCCCTAAGGTCTGCCCTGGCACTAATGTAAACATTACATAGCTTTGGGTTGGCATTGTTATTCAATTTCTTTCTGTTGCACAGAATAAATAAAACAACACAAAATGCACCCAGCATGCACATCTTTTGAATCTGTTCATCTCTCGTAATATCAAAATAATATCAGTCAGTCAAAAAAGAAGTTTATTTAGACCTTGGTCTTTAACTAAACCACATAAAAACATACTTTCAAGCAATCTTTAGTATTTTAGACTTTAAAATCTGTATCTGAAGGAAAACCTTCAAGCAGTAAAATAAATACTCTTCCAAATGCACATAACTTTCATATTATTTATAAACCGCTCATGATTAAAAACCTTAAAAAAATAAATTTACTGCTTTCAGAAATCTTCCTATTGCACATGTTATTTAATGTTAGTTAAATTTAATATAGCGCACGACTCACCCCAAAGGGATTCTCAGCACTGCCAAGAGACACAAGCAGAAGTGAATTCAGTTAAAATAACCATGTTTTCAGCAATTTCCTAAATTTATAATAATCAGTACAGAGACGAAAATGAAGAGGTAAGTTGTTCCAATAAACCGGAGCCAAATAGGAACAGGCTATGCCACCGCATTTAGTCAGATGAATACAGGGTACACTCAACAGTGCCTTGTCCATAGACCTTAGATTTCTGGTAGGTAGATAGCTTTCAAGTTTCTGCCGAAGATATCTGGGGCCTTTACTCCTTAAAAGGTTGTGGGTGATGCAACAGATTTTAAAAGTGCTTCTCGGCCTTACCGGTAGCCAGAGTAATGCTTTGAACAATGGAGCCGAAGGAGCGCCTAACAGAAGGCTGAGAACAAGCCTGGCTGTAGTATTTTGCACTACTTGTAATTTTGCCATTAGCATCTCATTTTTGCAACCAGTAAAGCGTTACCATAGCCCAGTCTACTAACTATTAGGGACTGGACTAACATTCTTCTGGCAGAGATAGGAAGGTAGGAAAGGCTCTTCATAGTAAGCGCATTATGTGAAAGCAGATACCGGTAGTAGTAGCCAAGATCTGCTCTTTAATAGACAGTGCTTGGTCTATTTTTACACCTAGATTTTTCACAGTCTGTCTGGGAATCAGAACTGAACCCAGTTGAGAGGGCCACCAGTCTTCAGACCAAAGAGTGTTTGCCTTGCCAAATATCATATTCTCTGTCTCATCGACATTCAGCTGTAAGTGGTTGGCTGTCATCCATCTTGAAATGGCTAACATTCCATTAGCAAATTATCTTTAGTTTCAGCCAGATCTTTATCAAATGAAAAGATCAGCTGAGTGTCATCAGTGTAAGATATTATTTTAAAGACAAAAGGCTCAACAATCTTAGCAAGGGGGGGCCACCTATACATTAAACAGTGTAGGGCTCAAACAATAACCCTGTGGTACACGCTTGTCAAGCTGCATATTGCGGGATGTGTAAGGACCAAGAGCAACGGTTTGGGTTCTGTTTCCCAAAAAGCTTTGGATCCATTAAAAAGCTGTCCCATAAATCCCTATCTCTTGAAGTCTCTGTAACAGCCTTGAGTGAGATATAGTATTGAAAGCTGCGGACAAATCCAGCAGCACTAACAGAGATGGAACCCCCGCATCGAGCGAGAGTCTTGGAGAATCTGTGACGGCCAATAGTGCTGTCTCTGTACTATGACTGGGTCTAAACCCAGACTGCGAAGGGTCCAAAATCTGATTCTCCTCAAGATAGGCTATTAGTTTTTTATTAATTAGACATTCTAAAAGTTTTCCCAGAAATGGTAATAGTGATATTGGACAATAATTAGATTGCTTATTGGGATCCAAATTAGCTTTTTTTTAGAATAGGTAGTACTTGCGCAGATTTCCACTCTAAGGGAATAGTGCCTGAATTAAACAGTGTCCGAATAGCGGGGACAATCTGGTTGGAAAGTAGAGCCATAATCTTGGGAGGGCAAAGGTCCAGAGGAGAACCGGATTTCACAATTTCTAAGGTTCTCTGCACATCCTGTAGAGAGAAAGGTTCAAACTTGCCTAGTGTAGAATTACCCTCTGACAAGACAGAGGTTATCATTATAGTGTCACTGCCTCCTTCTTCAATGGGGATAATATAATTCTGGTATATCTTATCTATTTTATCCTCAAAGGTGTCGGCAAGAGAATCACATAATTCTTATGACACAAGTGGAAAATGACATATAAAGTTTAAAAAAAAAAAAAAAAAATTCTTATGACACAAGGATTGATTGAGTGCAAGCCTGAGGATTGATAAAATCATGTAGAATTTTAAATAACTCTTAATATGAATTTCCTGCCTGTTTAATTTGAGTAGTAAAGCAACACTTCTGGGTGGACTTGATATTTTGATGATACCTAGAAAAGGCTGCTTTATAGATATCTTTATCCCCTAAGTTTTTAGTTCTACGCCATCTTCTCTCAAGTTTTTTGCAAGCTGGTTTTTCTGGCTTTAGCTCAGTGGTATACCAGGAGGCAGATGGACGCTGTTTTGTATTACCACTCCTTTTTAATGGAGTTACTTTATCAAAAGTCGCAGTTAAGTCATTATTAAAGCCTGCTAGAGCTAGATTATTATCGGAATCGTTTGCGCCTAAAGCTTGTTTAAAAAACTACCCAAAAGAATCTGTCTAAACTAAATGCCAAGCACTTCTTACTGTCTTATTTACTGCTTTTCACCACATCAGTAGATTGTGGGAATTGAAAGGGAATTACGTAATGATCTGTCCATGTCAGAGGCATGGGAGCACCACAAGTAACAGAATCACAATTTGTGATCAATAAGTCCAATGAGGGGCCTGCTAAGTGAGTAGGGCCTTTAACGTTTTGATGTAGACCCAGCATTTCTAGATCTGCCATAAGCTGCACAAACTCTGGATTGGATTGATCTTCTCCAGGGTAGTTGAAATTACCCACTAGGAGAAAAGATTTGTTCAACAAGACTTGTGTCGCTATTGCTTCTACCAAATGTTGACTAAAATCCTTTTTGGAGCCTGGCGGATGGTACATGAGTGCATCTTTCCAGCTTTCTTTAGAAGAGGAGAAAATTCAATTTTAAAAATGCCTATTTCCATAACTTCGGAAATTAAGGTGTCGACCCATGACACTTTAATCGTGTTTTTAAAAAAGATGGCGATTCCACCGCCTGTTTTAAAGCCTCTGTCTAATCTCAATATCTCGAAATTTTCATGAACTGCCAATGTAATTGCCGGTAAATCTGTGGCATTTAGCCAAGTTTTTGTAAGAAAGCAAACGTCTGGGGACAGAGATGTAATAAGATCCCACATTTCTGTAGAGTCTTTAGATAAAGATCTAATATTGCAGAGAAAGTTTTTGCTATTTTGGGCAGTTTTTGAATTAGTAGGATGTACTCCCTTTTGTGGCCCTGTAGAAAGAGGGGCATGCCCGCAGGTAGACTAGAAAGAGCTTTCTCACTAGAAGCTGAATTTTTACAGTCAAGCTCATTAGACACCGAAGTATTACTTGATACATCCAGGTATTACATGTTTTTCATGTCAATTAGGATCTCTTTTGCTTGCCTACATTCTAAAACACCATGTTTGATAAAAATTGGTCTTAAAAATACTTTATTATTATTATTATTCAGTATTTGTAAAGCGCATAGCTACCCTACGGCATCCCAGCGCTAGCGGCCGAACAGTGCGTAATGCGATAAATTATTAGACAGAGTGTTGAAAAAAACAGATTTGAAGAAGTTTTCGAAAGGGGAGATGGCGGGATTCTGAACGAAGGTGTAGGGGTAAGGTATTCCAGAGTCTAGCTACATTATAGGAAAAAGATCTTCCACCGCTCCTTACCCTCCTGATTTTGGGGATGACTGCGAAGTTAACTTTTGCCGATCGAAGGCATTTTCAGAGGCGGTAGGAGGTAATGAGGGAGCTGTTGATTGCTGGGCCATTTTCCCATAGGGTCTTATGGGCTATGCACAGAGCTTTGAATTTTACTCTTTCCAGAATTGGCAACCAGTGTAAGGTCTTCAGGGCCGGTTTGGCTGACTGAGTTTTCGGGATCCCAAGCAGCAGCCTAGCAGTGCAATTCTGCGCGACTTGGAGCTTCCTTATCGTTGCTTTAGGTGCTCCTAAGTAAAGAGAATTGCCATAGTCCAGGCGCGATAGGACCAGGGCCTGGATCAGGATCCTCCTTGCACCCATCGGAAGGAGAGGAAGAACCTTCCGGAGTAGTCTGAGAATGCCAAAGCAGGCCCCTGCCAGTTTCGCTGCTTGGTGGTCAAACTTAAAAGAGTTGTCCAACCAAACTCCCAGGCTTTTGATCCTAGTCTTGGGAATTGGGGCGGGGCCAAGACAAGTAGGCCATATGTGTTTAAGATCCATGCTAGAGGGGTTGCCCAGGGGCATTAGTTCTGTTTTTCCTCCGTTAAGTTTGAGGCAGGAGTGTTCCATCCAGGAGGCCACTTCCTCCAGACAGGTTTCAAAGTCTGAGGGAAAGTTTCAAGGACCATTGAGGGAAATTGCCAGCTGCGTGTCATCCGCATAGGTGACGATTTTAATCCTGTGAGGCAAGATGATATCAGCTAGTGGTCGCATGTACACATGAAATAATGTGGGGCTCAGCGAAGAGCCCTGCGGGACTCCGCAGCTGAGCTCTATGCTCCTAGACGTCGACTCCCCTGAGAAGACCTGGAAAGTTCTACTGTCTAGGTAAGATTGGACCTAGGTAACCGCCCCACCTAAGACACCCAACCTCCTAAGTCTCTCTAGTAGGATGTTAAAACTAACCAATGGCGGCTCCTCCATTGGGGCGTGGGGGCGTCACCCTACTGCTTTCTCGCAGTGCGAGAAGCAGAAACATAAAATGGTAAAACTACTATTTCATGTTTCTGCTTCTCGCACGGCGAGAAAGCAGAAGTGCCTGGAGTGCCTGGTTGGGGGCGGGCGGGTGGGGGTTCCTGCTCGAGTGCAGGGGAGGCGTGGCTAGCCCACTGTCTTTGTGTGCTGTTTGTTCGGGCCCAGGGCCGACCAAACAGTCATGCGCAGTTGCGCACTCTCTTTTTTTCTCTATGTAGGCTGCATGCAGCCTACATAGAGAAAATGGCCCCCCTACAGGAACCCGGCTGGGGCGCTCTCCGCTGCGCCTCACCAATCACAACGCTGCCATTGCAGCATTGTGATTGGCTTAGGGGAGCGTGAGGGAGGCTGCCTAGGTGCAGGCCCGGCCGGGAGCAGCAGGAGCTGAGGCGGCGGCGCGTGCCGAATAAGGTAAGTTTTTAATTGCATTTTGATTACCGTCCCACAGTCCCAAGCCCCCCGCGCGAAACCCCCCACCCACCCGCCCGTCTTGCCGGCCGCAACTGCCAGAAATTTTACAAGTGAGATAATTCATTTGAGAGCTAAATTCGCATTCTGTGAATTGGTAAACTAGATGTGCGCTAGTAAATGTTGGTATTTCTGCACCTGCGTATCATCTATGTGTGCAAACACATCAGCCAACCCTGCTGTTCAAAGTTCAGCGTGCGTTTATTTTCCTAAAAGCAGAGCTAAAGTAAAGATACGGAACGAAGATATTTATTTACTTAAAAAAGTGAGGTACAAATCTAATTTCTAGAGGAACATTTTTAGAGCGTGCGCTAAACATCTGTGTGACGGGCAAGTCTCTCTAATAGCTGAACAAAACTAGGGCATTTAGCACAGAATGCTACCTGACGAGTCACTAAACGAGTGGACGTGAATAGCAGGCAGCTTGCACACCACCGCCCACCCCCCTCCCCTTGAAAACTGAGACACGACCACCAGGCAAATACTGGAAGACAGTCTGAACTTTAGCCCATTTTGGTGTGCGAGTCACGTGGGCTCGCTCCTGGCCAGTGGCAGCGTGGCAGATGAACAGCACCAGGTGAAAACACAGCATTTGCAGCATTTGACTTCCAGCCTTTGTGTCTGTGGCCACCGATGAGTGACGTTGTTTATCTGGCCATCCGGTCACAGCTCCCATAACAGAGGATCTGGCGTCTCCCATATAAGCACAGTTTTATTTTCTGTGTATTCAATCGTCGCTGGTTTCCTTCATTTACTGGCACGACTACTAGACATGTTCACCATCTTCCACTGCCTTTGACATTCATAACGTTGCAAACTTGACCAGAATTAAAATGCACAATATTTTATTGCCTAAGCTGGTGGGTCTAGAGACGATTAAAAAATGGATTCATATCTATAGATGGAGTAAAGTCCTCATAGTATGAGGAATCGGAATTGTCTGAAATCGGAGCTTTTCATATGAAAGGACAGTCCTTTCATATGAAAAGCTCCGATTTTAGACAACTGGTTTTCTTCTTTTTAGTAAGACCGTACCAGCCAGTTGCTTGCTCGCATGCCTATCTTTTTTTTATAATGCATATTGCTGAATCACGTGGATAGTTTGCTGGAAGGGAATGACCTAACACATGGAGAGAGTGTGATACATTGTGCTGCCCCGTTGGAAAGTTACTTGACAGAAACTAGCAATGCGTCTTTGGAATTTGGGGGTTGCAGAAATGTTGAACCTCAAAAACTATTAAACTGAATAGTTCAATAATGAATCCATTGGGAAATGCAGGCTTTTCTATTCTGTGGCATGTCCGAAGCAAATGGTTGCTAATTATTATGAGGAGGAATGATATAAATACAGCGTGCCCATTAGGCTTATTCAATAAATTGGCCTGGCGTTTTCTTTAAAGTCCTAATGTATTCTGGGATTTGAAGTGCTGGTTACTCCGCATGCCACAAACTATATATACACCACCCAGTGTCTGCAACGAGTGAACAACACCCACAGCAACCAATGCCTGCAAGAGCCAGTGCTTGTTTTAAAAAAAGGGAATGAACCTTGTCCTTGACTAATCTTTAAATAAAATACTTTATGCAAATAGTTTATTCATAAGCTGCGCAGCAAGCTTTCCCAGGCCATGAATTAACAACCTTTCAGACAAAAAGGTGGACACTGCCCATAGGAATGTTTACACATCTAGCTTTACGTACTGGTATGGAAAGGGCCTAAACTTCTCACCTCCATAAATGACATGAACTTAAAGTGGGCTTAAGTCAGCCCCTTGCACATGACTGACTGGCTCTAGCGTCTATCTCAGTTGTCTCATCTTGATTCAGTGGTTTTCTTCCTGTGTTTGTCCCACGCAGGAGAATTTCAGTCTTGCACTGTTTTGATGGTTGAGTTGAAATTTTCTTTGGAATACTAGGGACCTTTGTGGAATTCAAGGAATACCAGCTCAGTTTAGTACAAACCATCAGAATAGCACACAGTGGCACAGATGGACAGAGCCAGTGGTAGGCCGGCGTCTGATAAGCATCCGATTGGACTGACAGTTTTGCCAGTCACTGTCTTTGTTAGAACAGATTCACAATTGCTTTATTAACCTTCCTGCTTTCTCAAATTTGCTTGAAAATGCACCATTTGCCCACTCCTTTTTCAAAATTTTCTCGGGGGGACAACCCCCCGAAACCCCCCGTAGGTGGTTCGGGCTTGCTCGCTACAGTGCTGTACGACAATTGTTTTACTCCTCACCACTTTCAAATGTCACCAGCCGCCACTGAAATTAACTGTGTCACATGCTGAGCTTAGATCAAGGAGGATAATGGCTACTGCTCCTCCCTGATCAAGGATTTTCTTAGATTCCTCGACCACAGCAAGAAGGGCCGTTTCGGTTCCATGCTGAGGGCGGAAACAGGTCTGGGAATAGTGCAAGAAACCATGAGTTTCTAGAAAGTCAGAGAGGGTCGAGTTCACGTGCTTTTCCAGGATCTTAACAATGGGACGGTAGCTGCCTAAGTCATCTGGGTCTAAGCTCGGTTTTTTGAGTAAAGCCTTCACCATGGCATGTTTCCATGGTGAAGGGACTAGTCCGGTGGAGATGGACAGATTTACCACCTCCAAAATGGTAGGAAGTATCACGTCTCTGGCTTTACGTAGGAAGTGGGGGGGACTGGATCTAGGGGGGAGCCTGATTTTATTTGAGAAAACATTTCTGACAAATTATCCAGATTTAAGATTGGGAGTTCCTTAAGTACGTGCTCCGTAAGAGGTGGGGGCTTGTCCATTAGTAGGAGGTCACTAGGGCGGGGTGAGCTGGGAAATGCAGTGTATATTTTTTAAATTTTTCCTTGAAAGAAATCTGACAGTTCATTGCACCGCTCTGGGGAGGCTTCAGGAGATAATCCTGATCTAGGGAGCTCTAGGAGATCTTTAGCAACGCGAAATATTTCCCTGGGAGTGTTAGCTGCAGTGTTAATAATACCTTCATAATAGGTTGCCTGGCTATTTTTATTTCCGTTTGGTAGAGTTTTACAGATTCTCTATATTTCTGTTTACTCAGACCGTTGTAGTCTTTTCTCTATTTCCTCTCCAGTCTTTTGCAAGCCTGTTTAAGTAATCGAAGCTTGGGGGAGTACCATGGTGACATTTTCTCTCTCACTTTATGGCTGGATTTAACAGCAGCAACTATGTCCAGTGAGGACTCAATCCAAAGAGTGAGTTTTTCCGAGGCTAAGGTAAGATTTTGATCAATTTTAGGTTTGAGATTTTCAAGAGCTGAGATCCAGGAATCTATTGGGAGTTTAGACCAGGGGCAGACTCTCCTTTACGAAGTATCAACAGTTTTTGACAATCTAGGAGAACATGCAGGCAATCACATTTTTCGCTGTTTCACTCCTATAATAGGACTGTAGACTGATTCTAAATTTTAACAGGGGGTTCAAATGAAAGGCATCTATATAGGGGAAAGATTCCTCGCTCTGTCAAGAGAACAACATAAATGCAGTCAATGATTTAGCACTTTAGACACCTCAAGTCATGTTCGCTTTTTGGTGATTACAAGGAGTTCCATCTTTGAGATAGAAATTTGTAAGTTTAGACTTTCTGTATTTTTTCTAATCCCTTACATATATCTTCCATATTTTTTCTAACTCCCTTTGCCCATTTTAACTCACTCAATACAATCTCCTTTATGCAGAGGGTAGAGATCTTTGGCTCTTCCAAATTTGTAAACGTAACCAAAATCTTACCACCTCCGCCCATGCAAAATAACTCAAGACAATTACATCTAATTCCATTTTGAAGGCCTGGAACATTGATGACTTTGGTAATTACAGCAACCTCTTTAGACACTTTCCCTCTTCCTTTTCCCAATCATGTTTACCACTACGGCTTAGTATTTCACATCCATATTGGAATTGTGGATGCATCATAGCAATATAAGCAGCCAGGACTGGTCTCAAAAGTCATCCCACCATAATCTTTACTAGGTTTTTTAGGACCACCCACTGAGGAGAATGCCCTTGCTTCAAGTGATTCGATGTGTTCCGTCCACCATAATTTCGCCTTGAACCAAACTCCTAAATATTTATATTTATTTACTGCCTCTATTTTACTGGTTCCTAAATGGCAATTAAACCTTTATGACTTTTCTAATCTCCCAAATGCCAACACTTCAGTCTTATCCATATTCACAACCAATTGTTTCGTCCTGCAATATTCTTTAAAAGTGTCTACCTTCCTCTGAAGACCTATTTTAGTCATAACTAAAATAGCTAGATCATCCGCATATAAGAGGCATGAAATATTTTCCCCACTCATTTTCGGGCTTAAGCCCTTTGAAGTACCTAAAACAGATGGTAGGTCTGCTATAACTAGGAAAAAAAGTAAAAAGCCCAGTACACAACCCTGTTGCAAACCATTAGTAATTGGTATTTTCTGGGTTAGCCTTCCTTCATTATCCACAATTGCCTGTGCCCAGTTCTGCTGATGTAATTCCTTTAGAATGACGAGGAGGCTGGTTGAAATCTCTATATTTACTAATGTTTCCCTTAAGATTTCCCGATCCACCAGGTCTAATGCTGCTCGAAAATCCACAAAGCAGCAAAACAAATTACCCCTTAACAACACAGCTTTGTGGCAAAGTCTATAAGCTAAAACAACGGTCCATTGTAGAATGTCCTTCCTTTAACCCTCCCTTTCTGTGGGGATTATATTATTTGTTTCTACCCATTCCATTACCTTAGCTAAAATCATTTTAGAGAACACTTTTTCTCCTAAATCAAGTATATTAACCAATCTGTAGTTTTTAGGGTTGTTTGCATCATCCTTCTTGAAAATTGGTCTTATAATTGTCCCCTTCCAGTTATATCGGAATAGACCTGTATGTAATACTCCACGAAACGCTAGCTGCTAAAAGTTTACCCACCACTCCACACTTGTTTTAATTATGAAAGTGGGTAAATTATCTAAATGGTATCCTTAATATTCTTTGCAGAGCACAATTTCAAAATATCATCCTCTATTATAAATCTTTCCTCTCTTTGCTCTTTCCCTCCTCCCGTACAATATATTTTTTCTAAATATGACATCCATGCTTCTTTTTTGACTGTACATCTAATTTTTCCTCCCCCCTTCCTGATCCATCTTCTACCAGCTACCAAAAATGTTTTACATTTATTTCTTCAATTGCTTCCAACAATTTTTTCCAACAATTCTCCTTATGCATCCTTTTCTTATTATTTATCAATTTTTTATACTTAATTTAAGTGTTGAGAAGAAGAGTGTGTATCTCATAGTAAACTTTATCTTAAGAGTTCTCACCCATTTTCTTATTTGTATTTTCAAAACTCTACAGTCCCTATCAAACCATTTATTGCCTTTCCTTAATCATGGCTAGAGCCTTTTCCAATGTTTTCCCCTGATTGAATGTAATTCCACCCTTAAGCATTGAACAACCTCATTTAGTATGTTAATATACCAATCTACGAAATCATCTGACACCTCTTCCCAAAGAAGAACCTCCTGTCTTTGTTGAAATTTAGCCAACCTCAGCAGATGAGTTTCTGAGATCCTAGTTGTAAGCCATCTAGAGAAGTCTACTTGTAACAGGAGTACCTTCTCTCCAACAATGCTCCATTATTTATTTCTAAATTCAGGGTATAATGGTCATTTCCACACGTCTGATTCACCATAAATCTCTCACATTTGTGAAAAAGCCAAGCATGCATAAAGATTTAGTCAAACGGGCACATTTGTTTTCCAGATGTAAAAGTTTGCCTCGCAGGTCTATCTGTGTCAAGGCATCAATTTAAAAACTGAACATCCCATTCAAGCACAGAAATTATACCAGTGCTGTATCACGTGTCATTGTTATCCCTATGGGAAAACTTTCAGATCTGATGTCGTGTGCCAATAGAATATTTTTATACAATTGATCGCAATTTATGGTTAAAATCTTCCAATAATAAAACCATTTCTGAGCAGTTGTGTCAACATAGCCATTCTATGTCTTCCTTAAATAATGTCAATTTCACTCCGTAATCTTCCATACTGCCTACATGAATGTACACATTAATAATGATCAAACTTCACCACTAATTATCATGTTTGCATAAATGCACCCCACAAGCCGCAATTCAGTTACTACTCACTTTTAACATTGGCATATTTTTTGCTATTTTGTGGAGATAAGTATTAGCAGCCCTCCTGAGGGCCAACCCAAGCCCCTGTTTGTTGGTTTGTTAAAAACCTGCATAAATCCATCTATAGTTCATTGCACAGCCAAGTGTCCTGCAAGCATATAATCCCAATAGTTTTTATTATGTTGTTAAACATTTTTAAACATAGCAGTCTATTCAAGCCACAAACATTCTATGATTGGATTAATAGACTGTGCAAGCTAATGCTTTCCTTGTCTGGATCACTCAAACCCCCAGATTCTCTCATAATGGGCGATGCTAAAATTGCATAACGGTTTACCACTTTGAAAGCACCCCTTTTCTCATTTAGACTATCAGATAGGATGGTCCCCCTCAGTGTTCCTTTATAGCTACTCTCCAACCATCTTGCACCACAGGTTTCTTGTAGATTTAGCCTCACTTATTGTGCTCTCATCTACAATTTCTATTTAAAATACTAACTCAATACTTTCTTTTTCTTTCTCAACATTTTAGTTGTACCTTTGTTATTTCTTTACCTGCTTTATTACTAATATATCCTACCTGCTGTATATCTTTAGAGGATATATTTTTCAGGCTTGGACATTTTGAAAGGGATTGCAATATATGTGATCTATTTAGGGGAATTAGTTGTGTAGCTCTTTTAACCTTCTTCTCCTCTTGCAGTGGCTCCAGAAATACTTATAAATTATTCTCTCTCCCGTCGTTCTCTCTAGTCCCTTTCAATATTACTATCTCCTTGCTTCCTTTTTCTCTGGATTTCCTACCCTCTCTCTATCTGTTGATTTTAACTTTTACTCGAGCTCTGAGCCCACTCTTCTACCATTTTACCTCACTTAACCCACTGCTCCCCCTTGTTCCTTACCTTTCATAGACTATACCCTTTTCCCTCTTGGTTTCCCTGTTGGGTCTGTTGCCTGTTTTATCCCCATCCATCCTCTTTTCTCATTCACTTTTCCTTTCTTTAAATTTCTCACCAAAATCTTGTTCAAACTCCTTGTGCACAGAGTACCTCTTGTGTACATAGTAATTTCTTCTCTCTTTTGAATAAACATAGGGAATTTATATATATATATATATATCTATATATATATATTTATTTTTTTGGTGTCTTTTCCATGCCTCATGCTTCATCATCCTGTGGTTTATCCTCTCTATTGTCCTCCACTGGTCATGTTAGAGTAGGCATACGCTCAATTATTTGATATGCCCAACATCTAATGTGAGCTGCCATCCATGGAAAAGTAACACAAAATGAATTCTATGTTGGATATTGTGCTTTACATAAAGAAGACATAATACAAGGTTGTATAAGACATGATGTGTACTCTCTCCTGGATTCCCATCTGAAAGATCACTGCAGGGATTCTTCTATATTTTTATTTTGCCTGTGGAGGATGGAAGCTCACATAGATGTTGGGCATATCAGTTGTAAGCCCCCTGATGCAATACGTCAAGCCGTCTTTTATATTGTCACTGGGTATGACAAACATTCCCCAACCACTCACCTTTATATATATTCTTTATGGGTGGTCCTGATGAAGGTAGTTGCAGATTGAAAATAGCCACCATAACGTGCGTTGACCTGGTTGTTTGGATGCCCAAGCCTACAACACTCCCACGGATATTGTTTTTGAATTATGCCTTCTGTGTTATTTAAAGTGTATGGCATTTAGGCGGGGTGGTGGATGCATGTGAAGAGAGAGTGATGATCTGTGGTGGTATAATAGGTTAGAATGTTTGTGTGGTACACAAAGAAATATGGGGGACATATCACTTGTTTTGACATATGATTTATTCTCTGAAGTAATGAAATATAGCCATGTAATGATCATTGATATCAAAAGAAAATATCGCTGAATATTTGAATCAATGTAAATTTTGACTGTGTTTTTTATACTTTTTGTATATTTGGAAAAAGGAGTAAAAAAGCAAATAATAATGTAATCAAATAATAAAAAGACAAATAACATAATGAACAAAGGTTTCGGAATGTTGAATGGATATAAAGGATAGCCACAAAGAGCTCTAGTTAACCTTTGCAAAGCAATATAGGTCGTTGGGGAGTGTTTGGTACTTTTGATGTACTTTGGTTTCCCCCTTTCTTCCAGACCTAGAAGTAATAGTTGAGGGGGTACCTATATATATTTATGGTCAGAAGTGGTCTCAGACACCACAACTAGAAAGCTCCTATGTAGGAGTACTGCAATCCCTCTAGAGCCCGCAGTAAATCCAGCATAAAAAAACTCTACGATAGCCGAAGAATTGCAAGAAAGGGCACTTTGAGACCAGAAAGTGAGTATCTTGCAGTTGGAGGACTGCAGGAATGTTTTTCTTGGTGTATCAAAGGACAGCTGTTCTGTTGATATGATTCAGTAGGACATTGATATTACAAGATATAATGGAGAAGTCAGTCATTAGGGTTTTGGGTCTTGGGAAAATCGGCGGCCAGCAAGTCTGGACACCCAGAGTATTAATCTAGAAGCTGGGTAGATCTATTTGATGACAGAGAGGCCTTCGATATTTGCAGGTGGATGCTCTGAGTTTCGAACAAGTACAAAGAACTTAAACAAGTATTAACACGTAAAAAATCCCATTCCCATACACCTCCCACCCCACACTTACCACCTATCAAGAAGCATCTGTCGCCCTGTAACACCCCTTTAAACAAACCACTATATAATTAATATAAGGCATTAGAAATGGATCTCCTCCTCTGTAGGATTGTCAACCAAGTCAATTTAATTCCTTTATTCATAGAGGACCAGTAGTGATCCTCATTTGTGAGACTTTAGGGCTCTGACACACAAACACTCAAGTCTCTATTTGCCTTAGACTGTCACTGGGATCAGATTTGATCAAATCAAGGAGACACGTCTTCTTCCAAATTATCCATTTGAGAGTCAGTAGGGTCGGCCCGAGAAGACAGCGACCGGGGCTCAGTTCCCAGACCACCTTGAGGGTCGTTCTTGTCTGTTTTTTATAGTCTACTGAGCCTCAGAGTTGACCCCAAACCCTGTGGGGCCTAACTTGTCTTTGCCAGCAAAGCCTCACGCATGAGCTAAGGTCCGTGGTCAGACATCTCCTGACTTTGAGGGGCATATCACCAGACTTCCTTTTTCTCAGCTGCCCAGTCCCACACCTCCTCTGAAGTTTCAAAGAAGTGGGATAAAGAGTGGATGAGAACTTTAACCTTGGTGGGGAAAATCAGGATATATTGTAGGCTCATGGCCCGGAGTTTTTCCTTGACTGCATCAAAAGATTTCCTTAGGTACTGTACGTTTCTGGTGCAATCTGGGAAGATCACCATACAGGTCGATTAAAAGAGTAAATTTACATGCTTCTCAAAGGATGATGTCCCTGGTATGGCAATTGAGTAGCTAGGCGATCATAGGGCGTGGAGGGGGGTGTGCAGGTGTCGTGGGCCAAGGGCATTTGGGCTCATTCAATCATGAACCACAGCAAGAGTTTCCCTTCCAGTATCTAGGAGCTCAGCTGTTTCTAGGAATGTCTCTACATCAGTGGATTGGACAGCTTCTAGGAACCTCACAAATCTGAGGTTAGTGCACTGTGTCCTGTCCGCAGCATCTTCTGCTCTAACTTCGATGGTTTTAGTTCTGGATAGAAGGTTGAACATGCTTGTTTTAAGTTTGGCAACTTCGCCTTCTAGTATGGAAATCCAACCTCCTGCCTCAGAAAGTCAGCCTGCTACATTTGGAAGGTCTTGATGCAGTAGAGATGCATGTGCTCCAGCTTCGATGATTTTTGTTTCCACCGCTTTGCCTGATGTCTGAGTTGCTTGTGGGATGGTCCCAATATCCTTGGAGTCTATAGAACACTGACTAAAGGGGGCCTCAGTAGGAAGACTCGGAGTGCCCGATGAGGGAATAGTGAATTTATCAATCTTTATTTGGGAATACATGTTTGAGCCCTTGTTTTTCTCCATATTCTCGGTCTGTCATTAGGACAGATCTCTGCAACCAAGAGTGTCGGAGATAAGTGGAGGAAATGAGACAGTGGAGTTTTCTTCCCATGAATTTGTTAATTCACATCTGGAATTCGTTTACCCCACTGAGACTTATCCAACACCCCCTGCATTCACCAGTTATCACTTCCTGTGATAGCACCAAGTCAAAGGTCATGCAATGTCGCTTCCTTTGATTTCATGGGGGTCCAAAGGGCAGGTGATATCACTTCCAGTGATGTCACCAGGTCAAAGTTTGTGTTATGTCACTTCCTGTGACATCATCGTGGTGGGTCAAAGGGCAGGTGATGTTGCTTCCTGTAATGTCATCAGGTCAAAGTTCATGTGATGTCACTTCCTGTGACATCAGGCAGGGGCCACCTTGCATGTGGTGTCACTGCCGCTACCCCAGGTATTTTGATGAATCGACGTCCATGCAGATGTCTAAAAAGAGTCTGGGGTAACGTGAATGGGGTCATTGCGCTTTGTTTTAACCGCACATGGGACAGGTTGAGCAGACCATGGATCCAATAGTGCGCAAATTGTGCCTGCGCAGCCTAATAATACGTTTCCAAGTCAGGAGCGTTAAGTCCCCCTATATCATAAGGTAAGGGCAGAGTTGTCCACCCCACCCAAAGCTGCCTACCCGCCCACACCAAACAGACCATTAAGGCCCGGAGATTATCAAACACAGATTGGGTCAGAAGCAGCGGAATATTCAAAAAGAGAAATAAAAATCGAGGTAGGACTACCATTTACATGATAGCTATACACCCTGCAAGTGACTGAGGCAACTGGATCCAGCAATCCACCACTTCCGACAAGCGCTCAACCGCTCTGCCATAATTATCTAACATAACAACCTCTGGGTCTGTGTGGCCCTGGATACCTAAGTAGCACACCGAGTCCATTGACAACTGCAAGGGGTAATCCAACGATGTCAGGTTTGTGGACGGGGTGAGTGGGAATATAATAGATTTGTCCCAGTTCACGCGAAGCCCAGCATATCCCCAAACAATAGCACCTCCCGCAGCAGCGGTGTTAAATTGCTCTCGGCATCGCGTTATATAAAGCAAGGTATCATCAGCGTAGGCCAACACAATCAGATTGTAATTGGGAAACCTCAGCCCCCTATGTGAGTGGGATTCTCGGAGTGCACAGGCCAAAGTTTCAACCACCAGAACATAGAGTAGGGGAGAAGGGGAAAGCCCTGTCTGGTGCCCCGAGTAATATCGATGGGTGCGGTGACTACGCCGTCCCAAGCTGTTGGTTGCGTATACAGTACCCTGACCAATTGGAGGA
Source organism: Calotriton arnoldi (assembly GCA_963921515.1). Classification (NCBI taxonomy): domain Eukaryota; kingdom Metazoa; phylum Chordata; class Amphibia; order Caudata; family Salamandridae; genus Calotriton; species Calotriton arnoldi. The sequence goes on along the minus strand of CAWUFW010000312.1, from coordinate 4,432,778 downwards.
AGACATCACCCATACGACGCAGGACCGCATGCATAAAACCCCACTCCACCGAATCAACCGCTTTTTCTGTGTCGAGAAATACCTCTGTGGCCCTTGTATCAGGGTCCAGATATTGTATTGTACCGAATAGCATCCTGAGATTACATGTCAGGCTATGCCCCGGGATGAAATCGGCCTGTTCGGGAGCCACTTCCCACAACAACAATGGTGAGAACCGGTTAGCTAGAATCGTCACGCATATTTTAGCATCCACATTCATCAGAGACAATGGCTGATAGGAAGAGCATCAATCTGCTGCTTTGCCCGGTTTCAGAAGGACCGCCAGCAAAGCTTCTCGCATAGTGGGTGGCATGCAGCCCACTTTTGCCATTTCCTCATACAACATGATTAAGTGTGGTATTAGCCGATCTTGGTAAGTCAGTGCCCGGCGCCTTCCCTGGTGACGTGTTTAAGTGCAGCACATATTTTCCTTAGAAGTAGCGGACATAAGGTGCTCCCTATGCTCTGTTGTGAGACATTTCATCGCTAAATGTGTAAGATAGTATGTGACAGCTTCTTCATCAAACGTCAGCTGTGACTTGTATAAGTCAGTATAGTATCTACAGAAACATTCCGTGACCTGATCGGCCAAGATCAATAACTGCCCATGCTCATCCTGAACCTCCAGGATCACATCATCCTCCCACGAGGCCACAATAATGCCGCCACAGTTGCCCCAAGGCGCTCCCCTTCGCCGCACACTCGAGCCACTGCATATTTCCCCATGTGGTTCACCTTGTTTTGTGCCTCCTACTGAAATTCCTCCATTTGGTTCTGATGGCGTCTAGAACACGAATAAGATGAATGTATCCATAAAGTTTTTTAGTATGTTTTGTAATATGAATTGAATTTTATTGAAAATATTTTTTACATTGGTTCAATTGTAGTAGTATGTACAATGTCATTTTGGGTGTGGAAAAGGAGTATATTGTAATAACAATTTATGTATGATGTTTTTATAGATTGTTGGGAGATCGCTAAATGATAGTCACAAGCCTGAAGAAGGTGGTTGATCAGCTTATGCCACCGAAACGCGTCGCTTTGTTTTAAGAGTGTACCCAAGATACCAGCTTTGCTTTAAGAGTGTATCCAAGTCATCACCTGGTTCGAATTATGAGGAAGTAAAATTCTGAAAGTACAAAACCAGTGTTATCAAACTCAAAGTTGAGGACTTGGGTTGATTATTTTCTACTCCCTTATACATATAGATATATTTTTGTGCCTCTTTGACAAATTTCAAATATTGTGGGTTTTTTTAAGAGATGTTTTTAACCAATGTTTATGTCTAAAATGTTTTAAATTGTATATGAATATTTGACAATTGTTTCCTCTCATTGATAAAAACTTTTTAATCTACTGATGATAAATACTAATGATAATAAATTTGATATTTTTATACAGACATACTTTTTTGGTTTCCATTTGAGATTTTTGATATGGATGTTGGATGGATGATAGTTTTTGTGTAAAAATTTGGATGTTACAAATAAACCCAAGGGGTTTTTCCTTTTGACAGAGGCGTCTAGAACACTCCAATCTGCCCCACTGTTGCAGCTCTAGATCGACTATTTCAGCTTCTAAGCATTGCAGGTGCCCATGTATAGACCTAAGGACCCCAGCATGCTTAGTGTATTGCCCCGTATGTAGACCTTGAAGGCCTCCCATTCGGTAGTAAATTTGTCCACCGAACTAATATTTGTGGCAAAGTACTCATCTATTGCCTGAGTTAGCTCCTCCTGAAACGTAGCGTTTAGTAACGAGTTAGAGGGAAACCGCCACGAGAATGAAGGCATTCGCAGGATATATAGCTCAAGGTCCAGCAGAACTAGGGAGTGATCAGAATATGTGCATTGCAATGTTTCCCAGCTATGTACACACGGAATCAACAGTCACAAAACCAGCCAATAACCAATGCGAGTATGTATATCATGCACCAATGAGTAGTGTGTGTACCTGAGCCTGTAGGGAATCTGTGCCGCCAGACATCCACTAGACCCTCACGCAGTGCTATCTCGGCGATTGTTTGCACCGCCCCCAAGCCTGGGTGGACCCCTGGAATATTCCCGGTCAGGGTCCAGCACACAATTAAAATCGCCCTCCCATATTTGTGGTAGCTCACCCCACTGCAGTAATCTAGCACTGAGTGTATGATAAAATTATGGGTCGTCATGATTGGGCCCATATATGCCAACCAACAGGACTGCTAAGTCTTCTTTGAGACATCAAGCAACCAGATACCTACCACCCTGATCTACACAGACCTCCTGGAATCTAACCCTCGATTCCCTGAGAACCAAGATAAGCACTCCCCTGGCATGTGATGTGAACCCAGCTGCACAGTAAATACCCTGCATTCTGTGGTGTGTCAAAACCCCCTCTTCCAGGCGCTAGGTGTGCCTTCTGTAAAATTGCAATGCCAACCCAGTGTCTCTGCAAATAAGCCACCACCCTGCATAATTTTCTGCAAACATTTAACATTTAACCCCCAGACATTCCACATGGCCAGGCGCAGTAGGGAGGGACCCGTCGAGTGTGCTGAAGAAGCCTGTATGTCATCTGCCATTGGCCATCGATTTCACATCCCAAAATGTCTGCATCCATGTCCCACTCAGCATTCAATGCCATTGCCAATACATGTAAATCCAGCTGTGAATAATAAATTCCACTCCCCTCCCACTCTGTCTATCCCCACAACAAACACAGTGAGTCACTACCGTCCCATTGCCCACCCATACCATTTACAAATACAACTAGGTTAGAACTGAGTGGTGCACATATGGGGAGAGATGTTGCCTAGCTCGTGCCTGGAAATCTAATAGCCACCAGTTGCCGACTGACCAGCATAATGTGCACCTAGAACAGAACACTTAACAGCACATAAATATTAGTGAACCAGCCGTGACCCATGTCATACTGAAATACCACATAGTGTCACACTGAGTCAATAAGGAGTCCAAATCAGGTGCACCATTTAAACCTTGCGCCCACACCCCCTTACCGTACATGTCTCTGGCGCATCTCTGGATGATCTGCAACAGGATATGCACAATCATTAATTACTGTTGAGTGTTCCGGAAGTATTGAAAACCCACACTGGGGCTCAAGGAAGCCCCCCAGAGACAGACAACACCACACAGGTCCAGCCAGCCCAGCAGCACACGATGAAGGGACGCCAGCCCCTCGTCCGGTGAGAAACCGATCTACTCCTCGTCGCCCTGTGCATCTGCACTGTCCTGTCAACCATCACTCACAGCCTTGCTGGATATAGCATATTGTATTCCAGCTGTAGCTCCCGCAGACACCGCTGGGCCAGCAAGACTGCCTCTTTGCCTCCTGCACCTGTTGCATGAAATCTGGATACAGCACAGTTCAGAGCCCTCATGGCGCAAGACCTTTAATTCACGAGCCTTCCAGAGCGCCACATCTCGATCCCTGTAGTCTAAAATTCTCATAATAATAGGGCATGGCAGGACCCCCGGGATCGGACGCGGAGCAAATGACCGATGCACACGCTCCACTACAAACATTGAAGAAAAAGTCTCTCACCCAAGTAGATCCGCTAACAGATGTTCCACGCTCCATGTTGTCAATGTGGGTGGATTTTGCAACATCTACTATTCAGAGGTTGTTCCTGCGTGACCAGGCTTCAAAGGTCTTCTGTCTTGGCTTGTAAGGCAAGAAGCAACTTATCCATCTGTTTTTGAAATGTTGACAGTGTGGCCTGCTCCTCTTCTGCCTCCGAGACAGGATGTTCCACCATGTGGAAATGCTCCCCATGCTTATCAAGCCTTTCTGACATGTGATCCATTCTAAAGGTCAGGGTATCTATTTTCCCATCAATATTCATGAGTCTGTGCTGCATAGCCATAAGGATCTGTTTCAAATCCGCGTCAGGCTCTGCGCGGGTCTCTTTGCCCACAGGACCAGACGCTGTTGAGCCATCATCGCTGCCATTAGCGCTCTTCGGCAGGTTGAACTGCAGTTTGGGCTGAGTTTTATCCATCTTCCCCATGTCCGCGAGTGGCTATCTCAGCATCCACACTAGTGTCACAACCTCTAAGGGTCCCCCAGTGATGTATCCTGCGCAACTCTTTACAAGGGCAACGTGCCTTGCGCCACAATCCAGTCCAATGGCCCTACCAAACACGGTCCTCTCAATGCAGGGTAGATGATTATAGGGATGCCAGGCTGTCTCACCTACTTCGTGCACACTTGCCAGGGCCAACTCCACCCCTTAGGAGTTCAGTTACACCACCAGCAGGGGTCTCGATAGGAATACGGTGATTCCGGGATAAATGGTGTTAGCTCTTATACTGGAGGAATGCAGCATTGAAGATTTAGGCAGCTAGAATAGCAAGTACTTGTTCATGGATCATTGCAAACACATTTTTCACCACGCAGCCTTGTAGTGGTCCAAGGTGGCAGTAGTGCCCATGCATAAACCTCAACTATATGCACTGGAGCAAAGGAGTTTGCCCAGTCATGTGCCACTGAAGGTGGCAATGGAACTTACTCAGAGAGTATGCAGCACAGCAGAGTCTCAGTGGGCCAGCCCACTCCGTAGGCTAAACAATCCACCCAGACTTCCCTAATGTTTGGGCAGGCGATCAGCCAACGCCCTTCATAGTTCCCGTTGGGGTAGAAGTAGGTCAGGGGTGAATGGGCCGCCTCCTCACAATGCGCAGGTAACCTCCTTACTCTGTCAAGCCTTCCAGCGCCAGTTCCCCAGCTGTACTATCATCCGAAGGGGCCGGCTCTGTATCCTAAGGAGCCGCCGCCCGCAACGTTAGGCTAGTCACTCATTACCTCAGTGCCGCTCCCCATGAGGAGACGGCTCTAACCGATCTGGCAAGTCAGCAGGCCCGCAGGTTACAGCCCCGTCAGAAGACTGCACAGCGTCCGCACCCATCCCTCAGTAGGCGGGCAGGAACAATCACAGCCACTTCCTCCTCTGCTGTTCACACAGTTACCGCTGTCGGGCATCCCCCGTGAACCAGGGGGATTCCTTTGGGCGCGGGAAATGTACAACTCCGAGCCACTTGCCGGCTCCGCAGTGGCACCACTTCTTTCAAATGCTGGTCAGGCAACGATGTAACCCACAGCACCCCACAGCCACAGTATACCAACTCCAAAATAAGTTTTCAGGGGCAAATACTTCAGCGACTAGTGTGACCAGAGATCAGAGGCGGTCACAGCCCGATTAGTACAATTTAGCTGCCAGGATCATTAAGGATCGGTTATCAGCAAGACAAGCACTCTGTCTAAGTGGCCTTCTTTGAGCTCGGCAAGCTCCGCCCAAGAGGCTGAGACTTAGTTACCTGGCTCTACAGGGCCCTGAGAGAACATACTGAGACCCCACTTATGCGGCTATGTGAGAACTGGATAACGGATATCGGGAGGGAGCTGCTTGACTCGGAGTAGATAAAAGCATTAGAATGTTGTGAGAAATTGGGTTGAGTGAGGTGTTAACCCTGCTCAAGCAACAGCCACAATCCCTGTCAATGTGAACCACAAAAGTCACTAAATTACCATGTACTTAACCCTCTGGTAGCTTGGCACAAAAGCAGTCAGGCTTATCTTAGAGGCAATGTGTAAACTTTTAATGCAGCACACAATCAGTAATAATGTGAAAACACAACACAATAAAAATCCCACATCTAATCAGAACAATAGAATACATTTTAATACATTATTTGACACCAAAACAACAAAAATTGAATCAATAGAACCAGAGTTATGAATTTTTAAAGCTTAAGGTAAAAACGGGTGCCTATAAGATCAAAGCATCAACCGCGGACATCTAGTCATACGAGACCGGGTCAAAGTCGAAAAATGTGGCCGACTGCGATGGAGGGCAGGTCGTATACACGAAGTGCATTGGGGCTGGTAGGCACTTACCTACGGACTTACAAAAAAATCCTGAATTTTTTTTATTAGAAAGTAAAATTCAGTGGGGCAAGGATGCAGGGGGTGCCCAAAGAAGGAGAGCCCTCATCAGGGAGCAATTGGATGTAGTTGTGGTAAAGATTTCTCTGTTTGGAAGTCGAAAATCTCCAGCAGGATGAAGCTGAAGGCTGTAGCTGACGAGATTTCCAGGAGGCCGGATACCCCTTTGGAGAAGGACCACTGATCAGGATTTGCTGCTGTGGAGAAGAACGTAGCGAGAGGTGCCACGAATTCAGGCCGACCAGCGATGCACCTTGGGTAGATAGACGAGCAAGTTGGTGCAGGTCTCCTCCAGGTTTTCAGAGCAGTTTTGACCCAGTAACAGGCTGCAGACACCAAATAGGTAGGGCAGGAAAATGCCAACTTTCTAAAAGTAAAAGACACACAATTGATGGACGGAATGCAGAACAAATCCAAACATTCACCCCCAGTCAAGAGATCTGGGTTAAATCCATCATTCTGTTGCTCACCATGCCACCCGAGTTTAGAACCGGCCATATGCAAATCAGTCTTGACTCTGTGCCTCATGGGAACAGTCCAGACCAAACTGCCAAGCCAGGTCCTCCCTGGACCGGAAACAAGCATCCTAGGACTGGTTTCGGGGTTTCACCCCTCATCAGCCAGGATAGCTTGAATCCAGTGGCACAGTGAGCCTGGGACCCACGTCTGGGCATACCCGGCGCACTTAGGGCGAGAAGGCAAAAGACACACAATTGATGGACGGAATGCCGAACAAATCCAAACATTCACCCCCAGTCAAGAGATCTGGGTTAAATCCATCATTCTTTTGCTCACCATGCCACCCCAGTTTAGACCCGCCATATACAAATCAGTCTTGACGCTATGCCTCATGGGAACAGTCCAGACCAAACTGCCAAGCCAGGTTCTCCCTGGGCCGGAAACAAGCATCCTAGGACCGGTTTTGGGCTTTCACCTCTCATCAACCAGGATACCTTGAATCCAGTGGCGTAGTGAGCCCGGGACCCACGTCTGGGCATACCCGGCACACTTAGGGCAAGAAAGCAAAAGACACACAATTGATGGACGGAATGCCGAACAAATCAAAACATTCAACCCCAGTCAAGAGATCTGGGTTAAATCCATCATTTTTTTGCTCACCATGCTACCCCAGTTTAGACCCGGCCATATGCAAATTAGTCTTGACCCTGTGCCTCATGGGAACAGTCCAGACCAAACAGCCATGCCAGGTCCTCCCTGGACCGGAAACAAGCAGCCTAGGACCAATTTCGGGATTTCACCCCTCATCAGCCAGGATAGCTTGAATCCAGTGACACAGTGAGCCTGGGACCCACGTCTGGGCATACCCGGCGCACTTAGGGCTAGAAAGCAAAAGACACACAATTGATGGACAGAATGCAAAACAAATCAAAACATTCACCCCCAGTCAAGAGATCTGGGTTAAATCCATCATTCTTTTGCTCACCATGCCACCCCAGTTTAGACCCGGCCATATGCAAATCAGTCTTGACCCTGTGCCTCATGGGAACAGTCCAGACCGAACTGCCAAGCCAGGTCCTCCCTGGACCTGAAACAAGCATCCTAGGACCGGTTATGATGGATTTAGGCCCAGATCTCTGTACTGAGGTGAATGTGCGACATTGTTCTGCATTCTGTCCATCAATTGTTCTTTTTACAGTTGTCACCCCGAGTGGAATGGGTATGCCCAGACGTGGGCCCCATGCCCTCCATGCCACTGGAGTCAAGCTATCCTGGCTGATGAGGGGTGAAACCCCAAAACCAGTCCTAGGATGCTTGTTTCAAGTCCAGCGAGGACCTGGCCTGGCAGTTCGGGCTGGACTGTTCCCATTGGGGGCAGGGTAAAGACTGACTTGCATATGGCTGGGTTCAAACTGGAATGGCAGGGGAGCAAAACAACGATGGTTTTAGGCCCAGATCTCTGTACTGGGGTAAACGTATGACATTGTTCTGCATTTTGTCCATCAATAGTTCTTTTTGCAACTTTCTAAAAGTGGCATTTTCAAAATTGTAACTTAAAATCCAACTATACCATCAAAGAGGATTTTTAATTGCAATATATCAGACACCAAACATGAAATGCTCAATTGTTCCCAATTGAAAGTTAGCACTTATTAAAAGAAACAAGCCAACACTATGTTATCCTATGGGAGAGGTAGGCATCACAGTAGTGAAAAATGAATGTAGAAGTTTTTCTCTACCACAACATGTAAAACTTAAAAGTAAATGTCCAACCTTTTAATTAGAATGCACACCGCACTATGGGCTACCTAGGGCCTACCTTAGGGGTGACATATGCAATAAAGCAGGGGTTTAAGGCTAGACAAGAGGGCTATATTGCCAAGTTTAAAACTGTATTCAGGCTGTAATGGCACACCTGTGACATGTTTTAAGAGGCTACTTAAGTGGCTGGCACAATAAGTGCTTCAAGCCCACTAATAGCATTTAATTTTCAGGCCATGTGCATATGGTATACCACTCTACAAGGGACTTATAAGTAAATTAAATATGCCAGTCAGGTGTAATTCAGTTTTACCATGTTTAGAGGAGAGCACATGCTCTTTAATACTGGTAAGCAGTGGTAACGTGCACAGAGTCCTAGAGCCAACAAAAACGATTTTCAGCAAAAAGTGGAGGGTAAAGTCAAAAAGATTGTGGGAAGACCACCCTAAGTCTGACAGGTGTAGCAAAGATCCACACCGAGTCTCCAGGAACGCCAAGTTCAAACACATGCAGTTCTCGTGTTTGACTATTATTCTACTATATGGAAAGGGACCAACAGATCATTAATAAAGGGGTTGATGATGGGAGGGACTGGGTGGGGACCCCGTGTCATCGCAAGAAGTGGTTTGATATCGCCGATGGAAAACACAGCTCCATCTCAAGGGGCTGTGTGAACTGGGGGAATATGGTGCGATTTCCTGTGACTAAAGTGTATACTGTGTAATTGCCTCGCTTACTAAATTGGCTGTACAATGTGCAAACTTTAATAAAAAGATGTTTAAAAAAAAAAACATACAGTTCTCCATCCAATATAGAGCTTATCTAATACCGGCTCGGATGAACCGGATATACCCAGACGACATCTTACATGCCCCAGGTGCCAGTCAAATAACGCTGACCTATGACACATCATATGGGACTGCCCAATACTGCGCCAGTACTGGCAAGCGGTGTTCTCTATGTTAACATATGTCACCCAAAAGACTGGGCTGGAAACTTGGGAAGCCATAGGTGTCTATGAACGCACTCAACAAAACAAGGTGGTGGCTCGTAGCCAAGAGAGCTATTACACTACACTGGCATGCACAAATCGCCTAACAAACCACATTCCGAAGCACATACCAACTGCCAACCCCTGTCAACTTCTTCGACCTAGGTTGCTCACATGCCACCTCAAATGTTTATGTCTTTACAGTTCTGCAGCAGACACAGGCTGCAGTGTATTCACTGACTACATGTTGACTGCATAGGTAAGGTGCAGTCACTTTGTAGAATCATCTGCTATATTACCTGACCAACTGTGACCCTGGCACTTCTGGGATTACTATAAGCACCAATGTTACCAAGCGCTGCATTTCAAAACCCTTAATAAAAACGCTTTAAAACAACTTTGATTCACTTGAGATGGCATCTTACTGATATTACAATTATCCACATCAATGATTTATCAGTACCCGGAGCAAGAAAGGCTGAGAGGACCTAGTAAATTAACAAGTCTCTACTGAGGGACAAAAAAAACGTGATACACCTTCCCAGCCATACTGCACCCTTTAAATGTGTGCACTTCATTCAGGATAATACATATATCTATTAGCTGTCTTTAACTTGATTTAACATTGTACCTGTTTTAACCACTGGGCACTTTACTTTTATTAAACTAAGGCATTCATGGGCAGTAGAATTGAGACTTATTAGTGGCATCTTACCGGCTGCTCTTTGCATGGCATTCTCTTTTTCCGCCTGCAGCGAAAACACCGCACCTCTCCCCGGTCCACCACCGGTGTTCCCGTTTGTGTGGAGGGAGTTAGCAGTAACATCTTTGTTTCACTTCCGGGCAGGGGTGGAGTCACAAGGTCAGCAATCTAGCTGCTACTCGTGACTATTTAAACCCATGCCTGCCCCGACATGCAGGGGATGTGCGCAGCTGGCGCGCCATCGGCGCGCCAAAGGCAAGCCGCCTGCGCCCGTCCGCGCCTAGCCGTTGCCAGGACCCCTGCTCCTTTTAAATCCGGGGTTAGTCACAGACAGAAACACTCCTATACAAGCATGGAGCTTTTAGCATTAAGATGGGTAAGCTCCCCTAAATGTACATCCAAGGCCCTCCCAGAGATGGAGGGACCTTTTGCATGTAGGAACTGCCAATTCCAATTCCATAGTCTGGAATTGAGGCAGAAACATATAGGTTCTCTGCTACCCGCTCTCGAAAAGAGCCACCCAAATTTTGACTCAAATAATCTCCCTCTTCCCCCAGACCCCTCTATTAATAACTCTAGCCTGGGTTGGAACTGCTTTCTGGCTAATGTCAGATCATTGCCCAAGCATGCCAGTGAAACCAGGGATTTTCTTTCTTCGGGGCACACCGATATTGGATTTATGACGGAAACTTGGCTCAAACCCAGTTCCATCCCTGCTATTACGGTGGTATTCCCAGATGGCTATCGCATCCAAAGGCTCGATAGGCAGTCTAAGGTTGGTGGAGGCATCGCCATTGTTCATAAAAACACTATCAAGGTATCTATACTCGAACAATGTAGTGGCAACAAAATAGAAATCTCTGTCTTTAGAATTGATTTTCAATCCCATTATTGCTGGAAAGGCGCATCAATATACCGGCCTCCAGGATTTCTCGCTGCAACTTATGGAACTAATAGCCCCCCATATTATCTCCACTAAACACTTTTTACTATTAGGGGACATTAACGTCCATAGAGAGAACATCCCTAAGATGGATACCTCAATGCTTTTGGCGGACTTCGCTGCCTTGGGCCTAGAAAAGATCAATGTAGGTCCCACACATCTTGCGGGGCACACTTTAGATCTTATCTTGACCAACTCTTCTAACATCTGCTGTGAGGCCCCCCGCCCGCTCACATGGTCGGATCACTCTCTACTTGACTTTCAAATAAAAGGACCTAGGGCCTCCCCCACCTCCGCCAAAGTTCCCTACAGTCTTCGAAAACAATGGCATAAAATCACACCAGATTGCTTCGCGGACACATTTCCGGCCAATGTCAATCTGGCACTAGGAATCCTCGAGGATTGTCTGGCCGGTTATAACACCATAGTAGAAACAACTATAGATCAGTTGGCCCCATTAAAATTATATCCCAATTTGACCAGATGCACACATGCAGCATGGTTCTCGCTAGACCTACTGAAGGAAAAAAGCCTCTGTAAAAAGCTGGAAAGACACTGGCGTCTCTCCCATGATGCAAACGACAAAGAAAGGTACAAGATCTCTCTAGCCCACTATCATAAGAACTTAAAGAATGCACGTAGAGCCTACATTGAGTCACAACTTAACCAAGCAGGGAAATCCTTTAAAGAACTATATCACATCCTTAATTCCTTTACTAATCCAAGGCCTGTCACAATGAAGTGACTCCATAACAAGAACTTTGTGATAAGATTGCCAATCACTTCGTACAGAAAATTGAGATTATCTACGACAAAATCACTAAAGATAGGAACCCTCTGAATGACACTTCTATCCCCTGTCCCGAATTCCTATCCAATGACCATTCACTGGAAAGCTTTCCCCCTCTCACAACAGATTCTGTTGAAGCTCTGCTGAAAATTGTCAAATCAGGCTCTCCTCAGTATATTCTACCTGCTAAAGTATCTTCACTACTTCATAAACAGTTGGTGCCTGCTATCTGCTCAATCCTTAATCTTTCCATGAGCAAGGGCCATTTACCACCCGAATGAAAGGCCGCCCAAATAATTCCCATCCGGAAGAAACCTAATGCCCCGCGGGAAGATCTGACTAACTACCGCCCAATTTCTTTGCTAACCCTTCTGTGCAAACTCTTGGAAAAACACATCAATAACCATCTTTCTGAGTACATTGAAGAAACGGGATGCCTTGACTCCTCTCAGTCTGGGTTTCGACCTAAGTTTAGTACGGAGTCAGCATTGATTGCCGTTACTGACAACTTACGACACTCCCTGGACAACGGACAAGCAGCACTATTAGTGCTGCTGGATTTGTCAGTGGCGTTTGATACGATATCCCATTCCATCCTATTTAAGAGATATTGGAATCCACGGACTAGCCTTTCAGTGGTTATCTTGTTTCCTAACTCACCGTACCCAAACTATCAACCTCTGGTCTTTCCGATCACAAACTTCAGAGTTGACCAAAGGAGTACCTCAGGGATCTTGTCTTAGTCCCACTCTGTTCAATATTTATGTGGCTCCATTGGCAGACATAGTCAGAGAATTGGGCTTTACTCCAATCTCATACGCTGATGACACCCAGCTCGTCTTGTGATAAAAACTCTCCCAAGACCCAGTCGACCTTCTCAGAAGGCATGACAGCCATTGCTGCTTGGATGAGGAACAACTTCCTGCAATTAAATGTGGGGAAAACGGAGATCATGCTATTCGGAGAAGCGCCTCTGCTCTGGTCCCCGGAATGGTGGCCCCCGAACCGGGTGCCGCCCGGTCCCTAAAGCTGTGGTAAAAAACATAGGCGTACATCTGGACCAAAAACTTACGATGAAAGTGCAAGTCACTTCCACCGTCGGTTCATGCTTCCATACGTTAACCCTTCTACGGAGGGTTTTCCCTTTTCTCCCTCTGACTGTACGTAAATCACTCCTCCAAGCATTAGTAATGAGCCGCCTAGACTACTCTAATGCCCTCCTGATTTCAGCTAATGAGTCTTCCCTTAATAAACTACGGGTAGTTCAAAACACTGCAGCTCGCCTTGTCTCAAACTCTCCCTCCAGGACCGCCTCTCTTCCGTTACTACAAGGACTACATTGGCTACCAATCCGCAAGCAGATCAGATTTAAGATCTGCTGCATTGTGCACAAGGCACCAAACGGCAACGGCCCTAGCTACTTAGCAGATAGACTCACCCATTATCAGCCATCTAGAACACTCCGTTCAGGCTCTAAGTTGCTGCTACTGGTGCCTCGTGTTAAGAAATCCCACATAGGTGGTAAAGCATTCCATTATTTAGCCTCCTCCTACTGGAACCAACTCCCCAGCCACCTCCGGAAATGCCCAGACTATCTATTAATCCGTAAACTCCTTAAAACTGAGCTTTTTAAAATACTTTTCTTCACCCTACTGCAGCACCTCCGTAGCGCTGAGATACCCCTCTGGGGGTGATTCGGGCGCTTTAGAAGTCAAATAAATAAATTAAATAAATATCCCCTACTTCTCTTCCAATCGCTCTGTGTTTATGTTGATATTTTATATAAAATGACAGTGGCTCTCACGGTGTCTAAATTCAAACCTTCTCTCCCCCTCTGTTTCTCCTGAAGGTGTCCGATTGTTCATATTTATTTGCGATAATATAAGTCAGCGCTGGCTTCTTCCTTCTTTTAATGACCTTTTATGCTCTTGTCCGCATAAAATATCCCCTAAATGTGGTCTCATGTGATTTCTGGGCATTGATGAAGAAACTATAATATTCAGAGTGTTCTAGGATTCATGAACCTATTCTTCAAATATTAACATTTAAGACGAGCACGGATAATTATCAGTTTTATGTAACATACTGTGAGATACTGAGATTATGCAGGGGAAAATTTCGAACATAATGAGCTCTGTGTTTCTGTAATTTGTTACCACAGCAAAATACAGTATCAGTTGGAAGGCAAACGCTAATTGGTTGGAGTGGAGTCGCCGAGGTGCTTAGAGGGAGGCTGCAATCAGATAAAACCCGCACACAATTACACAGTGACAGCTTTCAAGAAAACACCGAGACCGGGTCCGTTCGCTTAAAAGAGCATGTAACATCCGCTCCTATTATTTCCATGAGCAATCACAACCTTGGAGCATTGTTGAAAGTCATATATGAATATTAAACATATGCGTACAAATGCTTAACATTTTTCTTTTACTGCATGTTTAAGGAAATAACGGAATTTATTTAGTGTTTGAATCACCTGCATGCACAGTTTTCCTGCCCTAATATTTTGTCTATGAAAGAAACAGATTGTCATTTAGATTGTAATACATAAAACAGCCAGAGCAGGGAGCCTGCTGAAATGAAGACTTTTAAATCGCATTAGCCCGCTCATATCACATTTTAAGATTATTTTTTGTTCTTAAAGGCTGTTCTGTCTGCCTGGTAGAGGATTATACAACATTACCGCTCTATGGATTGACTCCAAGGGGCAAGTAACAAGGGCCTGTTGTCAAACAAAGAGATTAGCAGGCTAAAGAAATCCAGTTATAACAAAGAAGAACCGAGGTGGGACAAAAGGCTTTACACTGCAAATCGAACACTCTATTCGCACTTGCCTTTGGGTGTTAGAAGTAAGCTTCAAAGCGATGAATATCTTTCAAAAGCACAACAGGTTTCTGGTGCCCTCTAGAACAGTAGACAGTGGAAACAATCGCCGGTCTGCTTTTTACTTTAGATAATCTGAGGCATTTATTTTAGGTTATTTTTTTCAGTGCATAGAGACCTGGGGGCATATTAGCAAGACCCACGTTAAAATTATCGCCGTTTTAGCGGCAGGAAACTGCCGCTAAAACGGCGATAATGAGCTTGCTAATATGCGTTATAGAATTCAATAGAAGCCCAGGTTACATGTGCAGGACATCTAACCTGGGCTTCTATTGGAATTCTATAACGCATATTAGCAAGCCCATTATCGCCGTTTTAGCGGCAGTTTCCTGCCGCTAAAACGGCGATAATTTTAACGTGGGTCTTGCTAATATGCCCCCTGGTTTTACCAATGATGGGACCTGTTCTGTCAAAAAATACGTATATACAGCAGGATAGAAATAAGTGACAAAGGAATTAGGCAAAAGATATATGAGGATATGGGGCACATGGTATGACTATATTTATTTTCTATTCCAGTCATTTGGTGGGCACTGCAAAAGAGCATCATGGTTAATTTGTGCACGACTGCAAAGTCCAGGGTATGGACATATTACCAATTCATGTTCGCCTATTCTGTCGAACACTGGCGGCCATATATGTGGCATTTTCTCGAGCAATTTCCATTTCGATTCCTCCAGCTCCATTCACCAGTAGTCTGAACAAACAGTTAGCCATGACATTTGTAACTCCTTGAATATAAGAAACAAGAAAATTGAGTTTCAAAGATACCTTTCCTGGGGGGGTGTCTTCGGCGCCACCTAAGATGGCCGCCTAGTGAGGAGGGCCCATCACGCTACAGGACGGTCGCAGCTTTTTGGAGTCTCTTGGCACCATTCTGACGGGCAATTTTGGGCGGAACAGGAGGAGGCAAGTACTGGCCTGATGCAGTGCCGTTTTCACTGAGGTGTGATGCCTATTTGTGTCTTTTTCGGCATTGCGGCTGCCTCCACAGCAGCGGCCGCCATTTTGAGCGCTGCATTTTACTAAACTAGAGAGAATGGAGGCACGCTCTACATATTGGCAGGCTGAGGAAGTTTCTTGAAATAGGATATAGCCTGTGTCTGCTGCAGCTTTTATGCTTGTTTTTCATGTTTTGACTCCTTGGGCCTATGCAGAATTAAGACTCTCTGGATTTCATGTGTCTCTTCACTTGTCCTAGCTTGGTTAGGGGATCACCTGAGAGGTCATCAGCTTTTGACAAGAGGTATTGATTTTTTATGGGAACACTACGTAAGCCCAGTTTGTATTTACCTATAAAAAAGGCATTACCATGCTGGTTTGTGTGCTGGTCCTGTCTCACAATCACTATCAGAAGCCCATTCGCTTTCCTCTGGTGAAATGGCAAAGTCCGCTACTCCTCGAAGTGCCTCTCTTCTATCTGTGGGCAGCAAGACTTTGTCGCTCTCTTCTGCATCTAAGAGGTTGAGGCAAGATCTTCCTTCACCTGACAAGTCAGTGTCCCCTATTTACTTAGAGTTGATGTTGGAGGAAATTTGTGCATTGCGTCCATTTGTGGAAGAGACTAACAATGGAATACGACATCTGGATGACAAGTGGTCATCGATGGAGAGTCGTGTTTCTACGATGGTGCCAGGTTCAGTATCCAGACTTGGTCTGATCTAGGTTTGTGGGGCAATCATTCCAAGCCGGAGAGGGAGGGAGGTACACCTGGGTCAGGATCATTAGTTGTATCTGTGGAGGCAGTCTTATCGATGAAGTGCTTCTGAAGATGAGGAAATGGTGCTGGTACACTTCCAGTCCGGCTGCTTGCCTTAGAGTCCAGGCAACAAGAGCAGCCAGGAGCAGCATGGGTGCACTCTGAAATTTAGTGCTGAAATGAGGATTAATGGGTCTCAGATAGCAGACCGGAAAAAAGGCATCAAGCTGGTGCTGTCACCCACGATCATCTTTAGGGCTTGGCTAGGGCACCTCAAGCAAACTCATGGGCAGTCCCCTGGTTCAGGAGGCTATATGTGTTCACCTCTGCAACCTAGTCCTTGCCTGGCCATCATTTCCTGGATATCAGTTTGACTCCCTCCAGTGACAGGCTGTCCCCAGGGGCAGACAAGACAACTCGGGAGACACCCAACAGCCTCTCCAAGTAGGGGGGACTTCCCCTCTGGATGCTGTCTGTTGCACCCTGACAACTTATGGGGCAGAAATCAGGCCAGGACCTGCCAGGTATGGGGGCTTGATGTCTCTTGGTGGACACCAGAAGACAGGCACCCACACTGCCCCTGGAGGCTCGCACTCTCCTGGGAGGAAGCTACAATAAGCAGAGGAGTACTCACCTCACAGCCGTCTTTCCACATCACAGGAGCACTGCTTTGGCGTTACAGGGAATGGCTCGATCCTCGCCCCCAGCCAGGGTCACAGTGTCACTGGTCCAAATTGCAGCCCAGGGGTCAGTAGGCAGCTGCAGGCACAGGGCCTCCATGTTCGAGGGCTCAGTGCCCAGCCACCATCATGAGCACGGTGCGTCTGAGGGTAAATGAAGCACTCAACATTGGAAAGGTGCCATAACTACTTCAGCGTGCCAAAATGGACATTGAAGCCCTGGGTAATCAGGTGGCAGTCATGATGTAGCCTGATGAAACTGATCCAGCGCAATATTAGCCAACAACATTCATACACCATATACTCACTTGGGCCCATACATTCATACTACACTAATACTTACGCTGGGTGTCAGATGTACTCTTTTATCAAAGTCCCTGCTACCAATTACCTTCTGATTGAAGAGTAATAACTTACCAATGGATCCTTTGCTAATTGGGAAGTTTAAAATGAGTGACATTCATTATAATACATAATCCTGAAATAACCACTGAGTCAGGAAATTTTAAAATGTTTATCTAAAGTTTTAGCAGAGTAAAATACAGAAAACACGGTACTTGATTGAAATACCCAAGAAAAAGCATAGAAATGATTTTGCTAATAAATGACGGTGTTTAAGGAAGAGGAGAAGACAGAGACAGCAGCGCAACTAAAGGTTGCAGTATAGTTACCTAAATGCGAGAACCAAGCCCCTTGGCCAAGGAGTTGGAAAAGATAGGACCCAGGAAGGATGAAGAGCAAAGACTTCTTCCAGGATCAGGACAGGACCGGTGACCTCTCTACAACTACGCCTGCGCCGTTCCCCTCTCTGATACTCGACTTCTCCTCGATTCTCCCGTTCTAATGGACTCCGCCGCCCCCTCCTCAGGACCTCTTCTGGACAGGGATTCAGTCAGCAACCGATCAGCATGGCAGTCTGGATCTAAGAGCTCTCTCGCAGCATGGACGCCTGTTCTTCGTGAGAGCATGCTCCTTACTAATTAACTAATGCTATATTCTATTATACCCTTCTACGCCCATGTACCTCCCCTTAATGTTGCTAAAATATGGGACCACTACTTCTGATTGGACAGGGGGTGGATTCTCGCACCATATCGATTTGGCCTAAATTGTAAAGCCTATTGTCTTTTCATTCCCGCCCCTTCAAATGAATACATTCGCTTTATTTCCCACCCGTCTCACGACAAATGTTATACATTTTACAAGGGAAAAGTATCATTTTGTCCTCCGGAAACATAAAGTACAGCATCTTCGGCCAATGGGTCATGGCCTTGGGAGACGTCCAAGTTGACTTCACTTGGCAGGCACACAGGACACATGCGCAGAACCATCTGTCTCTCGAGTTTTTAAGTCACCAACCCAGGCCCAAGTTTATGAATTACTAAAAGTGCAAGAAGAAAATATTAAAATCACAAATAAAATGTTTCACTGTATGCCCACTTTCCCTACTCTATTCCCCATTAATTATTATACTATCCTGCATTAGTAGCATTAAGAAAACGACAATTTAATAATGACATGAGAGCAAGCTGAAGCATATGAAAACATTTAGCGGCTATTTTAGCGCACAATGCGCAGAAGCAGAAGTTTCCCACCAAGCAAAGAAAGACGTCACACCATGTGATCAGGTTGCGACATGCGCACTGAGGTTTCCGCGTTTTAGCGGACATTTTGGATTACAGACAAGTGTTATTCATTAGTAAAACACATAAGCAAGCTTCTGTCCCTCTTGTGTTTGTGAATGCAAAGGTTAGTATTGACAATACAAGTTTAATAAATTAATACTATGAGGAGAATTGCGTACAAGCAAGTTTCATTTTTGAAACCTTGCTCCATCAATCCCCTCTCTGATGGTGTTTCTGAGCCATCAAAATACTACCCTCAATCAGATGCCAACTTCTAGCAATTCGTTTCATTCTCATTTTTACATTTTCTGTTTTTCACATCCCCTTTAAACTTTTTGTATAAATCACTTCTCCATTCTTCAAGTTCTATTTCATTTAGTTTTCTCTTCTTTCCTTTTCCTGTCACTTTATATGTTCCATTCTTTCTACAGCATTTGCACCATATTGTTATTGCCAATATTATTATTGCTATCCCTGCTAGGGGTACTAATATTTGACCTATAAGTCCTTTCCCTACATTAGCAAACCAGGTTCCAATTGATGCAATACTATTTGTCAATCTTTCCCATACACTATCAACTTCCAGTGGTTTAAGTTCTTTCTCAAGTTTAGTTATGTTCTGAATATACGTTCCAATTTCTGCACTCTTATCAGGAATATAAGTGCAACAATGTTTCGTCTTCAATAATTTACAGACTCCTCCCTCTTTTGCCAATAGAATGTCAAGAGCAAGTCGATTTTGCATCACCATAGATCTAATCGCAACCATCTCCGTATTAATCATTAGAAAACCTCCAGCAGTATCCGTTGATAAACGATCAACCATTGTAGATAATTTACATATTTTCCTTGAGTTCAGAATTATTCCCACTGAAGGTATCAATGCACCAAATATATCACCTACAATTTCTGAAAAACTAGCTCTTTTACTACGTATTAATTCATTATTGTTTTCATTGCTTCCAGTGTTTCTTTTTACGTGGTATATCTTTGGAAAAACTATTCCAAAATAACAACTTCCATACCACCGTGCAGGAAGCCTAAAGTAAGCCTTATTCCCGCATACATAATAAATTCCAGGAAAAACTGAATCTGTTCCTCCTTTGAGTCCCCAACCTCCAAGAATTAAAAAATTGTGTTCACATTCACTGGTACCGATGAAAACATTGTTATAATCAGTCTTTAACCTATGAAGACAAATTTTCCCTGTCTTTACGAATTCCAGAGCCATTGCAGCTTGAGCTTTACCAGGTGTGTAACTACCTTCTTTTTCAGCCCAAGGTGGTAAATGAGCCTTATGCTCTGAAGCTTTCTTTTGAAAATCATGTCTTCTATCTTCTACTAAATTCAAAAATATCTTTTCTTCTTCTAGTAAAGAACATGTTAGATTGTGTCTATGTGCATGTGTTATGTCTATCGATTTCATTGTTAAGAAAAATTCTCCCATAAACTGTGCGTCTTGACTACTAAGCACTGGGTTCATACTCTTGCGAATCGGAACCTCAGAAAATATCACATCTAAGTTTGAATAATAATACTGTAGCCTACCTGTTCTATAAAATAAACTTGTTAATACACTACATGAGATGCCATATGTCAGTGGTAAATGATGGTATGTTAATCCTTCCGCTACTGATTCAGGTAACTTCATACAGACATAACAATTACTAACTTCCATTGTGTCTACATACTGAAACAATAACTTTGTGAAAACATTTAAACTAGTGTCGTTATCAGCTAATTCATGATGAATTTCTGCCTCATCTTCTGTCATTAATTCTACTCTATTGCCCTTCATGTTTGCTGTCCTCCCTTTAGTTTCATTATTAATCTTTTTATCTATTATCATAAGGTAAGGAACTGCTACAATCAGGACTAACCATACTATAAGCACCAATACTAGACTACATATGCAGATTGCACAGCATCTCCTACAACAATTTCGTTTTGGTCTCCCAGTAACTCTATCGTCAGGCATTTTTTGACAAGGAAGATTGCTCTTCTTATCTCTTCTTCTTTTCTTTAGAGGATTCTTTTGTTTAGTCAGGGTAGTCTTGTTTCTTCTTCATATGTTAGTTCTGCACTTGTTCCTTCGCCACCACTGCCACTTGACTCTGAGCTTTCAAAATCTTCAAGAATAATATAAGTCCAGTCAGGACCCTTGAATTTGTTATTCACAAGTCTCAGTCTTTTTCTTTTTCTTTTTCCTGACTTTTTCTCTTGTTCAGTTTGACTTGTCGCTTCAGGTACTTGATCTGGATTTTCACTTCTGGTTGTTATGTGGTACTTTACTCTTTTAATGACACTTGGCCAATGATCTCCTTTTCTTGTTTTCTTTGTTGGCACTGTTTCTTTGCTTTCGTCTTCAGGGATCTCGTTAATTTCACTTTTAGCACTGTTTCGTTTTCTTCAATTACTGTGTTTCTTGTTTGCTCCTTTTCAGGTCTAATTTGTTTTTCTTCAGTAGCTCCACAATGTCTTTCAAGATGTTGACCTTGTTCTTTTTTATTTCTTTATGTTCATTTGTATCAACCCCTTTTTCTTTAGTGAATTCTTCTTGATCTAACTTCTTCTGATCAGGGCTTATTGCACTGTGAACTTCTGCAGCCTGACCGGATTCTTCTAGATCTGTCTGTTCCTGTGTAAAGTCTATTAGGTTTTCACTGTTTTGAGTCCAATTTTCTTTCCCTATCTGACCTTGCTCAGGTTCTCTTATTGTCTTTTCTTCTTGTACCTGAGCTGCTTCTTCTTCACCTATCTGATCTTCTTCTATTTCTTCCAATTTCGCTTGACTTCTTGTTCTGTGGTATACTTCAGGAACTTCTACCACTGGTATCCAATCCTGACTTGTGCTCGGTTGTTCTCCGTCAGCTTCTCTCGAACCTCGATCCTGAGATTCCTCTGCTGGGCGACCTTCAGCTTCTTCAGTGATTGGTGTTGTCTGTGAATTCTCCTCTTCAGGGTCTGGTACTCTCTTTGTGTGGTTTACGTGAATCCAATTAGGAAATCTTGCACACTTCACTGCTGTATTGGTGGTCAATATAACTTGACAAGGTCTGCTCCACCTAGGTGATAAACACGTTTCTCTGGTGTGATTCTTCACTACCACCCAATCACCAGGATTCAGATCATGTTCTAGTTCAGGCTGCCTGGAAACTGCGTCTTCTCCAACCTGATGAGAGACAGAACGCACTAGGTCAGCCAATCCTTTGCAATAATCCAGAACCATATCATCAGATATATTCACTAATTTGTTTGTGGGAACATGTGTTTGTCTCATTGCTCTTCCCATCATTATTTCATGAGGGCTTAATCCTGTCGTTCTGTCAGGTATGCTTCTGAGTCGCATCAAAACAAGTGGCAATGCGTCTGGCCACTCTAATGATGTTGATGCACACATTTTTCCCAATCTTGACTTTATAGTGCCATTTAATTGTTCAACCACTCAAGAAGCCTCTGGGCGGTATGCACAGTGCAATTTCTGTTTAATTTGAAATGCTTCACAGATTATCTGGATCACTTCGCTATTAAAGTGTTTTCCTCTATCTGATTCCAAAGGTACTGGGAAACCAAATCTAGGTATGAGCTCTCGTAACAACAGTTTTGCAACTGTAATACTGTCATTTCTCCTAGTAGGGTAAGCCTCCACCCACTTTGAAAACAGACATACTATGACTAGTACATATTTTAGTCCTCTGCATGGTGGTAACTGTATGAAGTCGAACTGGAGTCTTATAAATGGGCCCTCTGCCTTTCCAATCTTTCCAAACCCAATTATCGTTTTCCTGCCTGGATTATGCATTTGGCAAGTTAGACATCTCTGGCAAAGACTCTCTGCAACAGCCCTGAATTTGGGATTGTACCAATTTTGTCTGAACAGCCTAATCATTGCATCTCTCCCTATGTGTGAGTCTCCATGGTGCATTCTAGCCATTTGTGAGAGTAAACAGTCTGGCATGACTGGTCTGCCATCTGCACTGATCCACACTTCATCTTCTCCTCTTTGGGAGCAACCCACTTTAATCCACACATTTTTCTCACTTTCATCAACCTCATCTTGCAATTTCTTCACCTCATTCCATGTTTCAGGTGGCATATACAGCATAAGTTGGCAGCTGATTCCCATTCTTTCCACCCTCTTATTGACTGACGTTCTGGTTTTGGCACAATGTTGAGCCACCAGGTCTGCATATCTGTTGCCGACTACCACCCAGTCATCTCCTGACTGGTGTGCGGCACATTTCACCACAGCCAATTCTTTTGGTGATTGTATTGCTTCTAGCAATTCCCTTACAAATTGTCCATTTTTAATGGGGGATCCTGAAGAAGTCATGAAATCCCTCTGCATCCACAGTTGGCCAAAATCATGCACAACCCCGTAACCATATTGACTATCTGTAAATATGGTCACTCTCTGATTCCTCCCAATTTTGCAAGCTTTTATCAAAGCAATCAATTCAGCTACTTGTGCAGATTTTACTCCTGGTAAATAGGATGCTTCGACTATTCCAGTTAATTCACATACCGCATAGGCAGCAGTTAGTTTACCACCTTCATGTCTTTGACATGAACCATCGACAAATAGCTCCCTGTCTGGCTTTTTAAGAGGCTGTTCCTCTATGTCTGGACGTGGTTTTGTGCATAATTCTGTAATTTGTACACAATCATGTTCATCTTCTTCGTCATCTTTATTTGTTTCATGATATGGGTCCGGCAATAAAGTTGCTGGATTTATTATTGTACACCTTACCATGGTCACATTTTCAGCACCCATTATTATCCTTTCATATTTAGTCAGCCGACTAGGAGTAAGATGCTGAGTTCGAGTTCTTGTCAACAGAATCACAACTGCATGTGGAACATATACTTTTACAGGATGTCCCATCACAATTGACTCGCTTTGTTCAATGCTCAAACAAGTTGCTGCCACTGCTTTTAAGCATCCTGGCAACGCGGCTGCTACTGGGTCCAATGTAGCAGAAAAGTACGCTATAGGACGTCTGTCTAGTCCATGTCTCTGAGTTAGGACAGAAAGTGCACAATTTTCTCTCTCTTGACAGAATAATGCGAATTCTCTTTTATAATCAGGCATGCCTAAGGCAGGTGCTGAACAAAGAGCGTTTCTCAATTTTACAAAAGCTTCTACACTTTCATCCTCCCACTCAACAGGGTCCTTTGCTTTCTTTTTCGTCATGTTAATTAAGGGCTTAGCTAACATGGAAAAATTTGGTATCCATTGTCGACAGTAAGCTACTATTCCTAGGAACATTCGCACTTGTCTTTGGGTTACAGGCATTTGCATTCTCTTTATTAATTCTACTCTTTCAGAGGTTATTCTTCTTTTTCCCCTCTCAATTTGATGTCCCAGATATTTAACAGCTGTCCTGCAAAACTGTAACTTTTCAGGTGAGACTTTATGCCCTTCCTCAGCCAAAAGATTTAATAATGCTATGGAGTCAACAACACAGTCTTCTCTGGTGGTCGACGCCACCAATAAGTCGTCGATATATTGGACTAAGACTGAGCTTCCTGGCATCACTAGTTTTTCCAGGCACTTTTTCAGTATCTGGTTGAAGATGGAAGGACTTTCTGTGTACCCCTGAGGAACACGATTCCACACATAGAACTTGTTCTCAAATTTAAATGAGAAAAGATACTGGCTGTCTGGATGCAATGGTATTGAAAAGAATGCTTGACATAAATCAATTACTGTGAACCATCCTGCATTCCAAGGGATCTGGTATAGAATTACTGCAGGATTTGGTACTATGGGACAACATGGTTCCACAATCTTGTTTATTTTACGCAGGTCCTGAACAATCCTATATTTTCCACTAGGTTTCTTTAGTACCATGATTGGTGAATTACATGGGCTACTCATTACTTCTTTTAGGATGTTTTGTTCTACCATTCGATTTATTTCTTCAATGACTCCTGCTTTTACTTCTGCACTCATTTTGTACTGTCTGGTATTTGGGAAAATTGCACCTTCTTTTACCATAATTTGAACTGGATCTATTTTTGCCATAAGTCCTACTTCTTTTCCGGTGAAATCCTATACTATTGGGTTTACTGTACCTTTTAATTCTTCTGGTAACTCATCTCTTGTTATTAACGAAAACATTTCGTCTATTTCTGTACCTTGTTTTGCAACCATAATTTTATATACATGGTCCTCATCTGGTGTCTGAACTGCCACACCATCTGGCATGCAGAAAATTGTACAGTTCATTTTGCACAATAAATCCCTACCTAATAAATTCACTGGGCTAGAATCGCACACTACAAATTGGTGCATTTCTCTGAAGTTTCCTATTTTGACTTCCATTGGTTCTGTAAGAGGCGTTCTAATTCTTTGATTAGCTACCCCTACTACTTGGATATCTTCACCAGAGAGAGGAAGGTCTGGGATATCTGCTGATCTCACCGTAGACCTGGTAGCACCAGTGTCCAAAAGGAAAGTAATATCATTACCTTTCACATTCCCTTCAACATATGGACCAGACTGATCTACCTGTAAGGATGCGCCAAGTACGCACTCCTTCTTCCCTCTCCTAGGCACCATCATGAGTTGAATTCACAGTAATTGTCCTGCAAAAGAAATTGTGATGTCATATAATCATTCTTACCACTCCCTCCTGGGTATCCAATGTCTGTACCGTGCTTTGCTCTGCTTACATTACCCTGAACAGGTGGAGGTGGTAATTGACTCTGGGGATTTACACCCTGCTGTGAGTCATTCTGTGTCTGTGGATTTAAGTTTTGATTTGGGCCATTATTATTCCGAATCTTTTTACATTCGTCCTTCCAATGCCCCAATTTTCCGCATCCATGACAAGGAAATTTCTTTTTAGCTTCTTCTCTACTCATTCGTCCTCTAAATTTTCCACCATTTCCCGTATCACCACTCGCTCCAGAATCTTTTCCTGGATTTTCACTCGGATTTTCCAAATTAATTCCCTGTTTCTCAGCCATTTTCACCTGAGCCCACATCACTTTTTCCTGCTATTTCTTGTGTCTATCCTCAATATCGTCTCCACAATATTTTGCATACTTCAGAATCTCATCTATGGGCTTTCCCTGCCAACACAGCATGTGTTGTTTAATCATCTGGCAAATCTCTGGCTTCAGACCATAAACAAATCGATACACAAACTGACTCATGTTTTTGTCTCCAATATCCTCAAATCCACTATACTGTTTAAACACCTGCAATAGACGCTCATAATAGGAATGTACTGTTTCACTGGCTTCTTGGGTGGTTCGATCTATTTTCACCCAATCTGTTTCTTTCGGTGGTATTTTCCCTTTCAGGTAAGTTATCACCTGCTGATACTTTTTCATCACGTCATTTGACGGGGCACCTGTTTTCGGATCTCTGGGATACTCATCACTTGGCCAATCGACTGTAATTTTACAATCTGTCCATAAATCGGCAGGTACCACTATGTCAAACAACCCATCTAAATCCTTCAACAATACCTTTGACACCTTCACAAACCTTTCAACCTGCTTGTACCATTCAATTGGTTTTTCTCTCAATTTTGGAAAATCATTCGTAAATGACAAAATATCCTGTCTGCTCCATGGGACATGTACATATCCTCCTCCCGCAACTTCTCGCATTGGATACATCTGGTCTGCTTTTCCTGCTTCCTTCATCACATATTCTGATGCTGTTCTACTTGTTCGTGCTTCTTCCTTTTTCTTGGCCCACCTAGTTTTCCATTTATCTAGGTCTCCCCATTTTTGCAAAACTAACATTAATTCTCTTATTTGTAATCTTCTTCCAGAGGCATTCATATTTTCTAAATCTTTGTCTGAAAATTCTGCTCTACAGGGTTTCTGTAGTATCTTTGATTTCCCTATTTCTATTCCCATCTGTAATGCTAAATTGGACAATTTTTCATGAAATAACCTTACATTTCTGGTGATACTCCTGCACAGGAATAATAATTCTTCTTCATCATAGGTATTTAAGCATTCTAGTCCTACATTTCCTGCTATTATTTCTTCTAATTCGACTTTTAATTTATGAATGTCCATTATTTTCGGAGGTGTGCACTGTTTAACTGACCCTTGCACCCATCTTTCTAGATCTTCAGGTGTTACTATGGTAGCACTTTTTGCTCCCGATGAAGTTACTAAACTTACATCTTTTGAACCTCCAGGTATATCTTTTCTTGGAGTACTATTTACAGAACCTCGAATAGGCAAGTCCATAAGTGATATTGTGGATTCACAGTCACTAAATTGATCCTCAATTATAACTGGAGCTTCAGGTCTGGGATTACTCACAGGAGTAGGTGCAAGTATGGGTGGAGGACAATTTCCCTGAGTACCATATAATGGAACTACTGGACCAATTGTTACAGGTATGGTCAATGAATCAGGATGTACTTTTATCTGAGTTATTTTCTGTATTAATTCTGCTCTGGTCTTTTCTAGGGCTTCTTTTTCTTTATCATGTAGTATTCTATTCGGGGTGAATTCATGCATTACCTGTGGCACTAATGGAGTTTTTGGTGGTGCACTTGGGGTGCATCCACTTGTCCCTTGCTGATATGGTGGGGGATTTCTTAACATTTCCTCCATAAATTCGTCTTCAGACTCCTCATTTCTCATTAAATGTTTTGTCTTTTCTGTACATTTGCCTCCTGATTTCTCTCCTTCTGTGAATAATGGATACAGTCCTTCTGTAATCATTGCCCTTCTCCATTGTTTCATCTGACCATCCCTAGACTCACGTAGATATCTGGGAAAAAATCCTGGATAACTCCTATTACTTCTAGATCTATCCCGCTCAAATGCCTCGGTTTCCCATTCTTCTAGAGCTTCGTATTGGGTTAATCTAGGTCTGGGTTCTAAATCATTCATCCTCAATCTCAAGTTTTGAAGAATTCGCCCATTGAACGTCCCATTCTGGGGAAATGCTAATATTCCATCAATTTTGGTGTATTCTATCCAATTCTCCATCCATACACAAGTATGATAACCTCTCTCCATCATCATAAATGATGCTGGCATTTTAGCTGGTGGAATAATAATTCC
The DNA here is from genome assembly GCA_963921515.1 of Calotriton arnoldi. Taxonomy (NCBI): domain Eukaryota; kingdom Metazoa; phylum Chordata; class Amphibia; order Caudata; family Salamandridae; genus Calotriton; species Calotriton arnoldi. Next base: position 4,405,208 of record CAWUFW010000312.1, on the reverse strand, counting down.
TTCTCTAGTTTTGAGTGGTTTATCCTTTTTAAAATAGTTCTTAATCTTTTACAGAAAGGACATTTTTCTCCTTTCTCCGTACATTCTATCTAATCTTCTGTGTACAAAATTATATTCTGCAAAACCTAGGAATCTCCTAACCGGACGAGTTCCTGTTAAAGTCGGATCGCGTTTTAACATGCAACCTTATCCACTAAGAATTTTGCTTCTATAATTTTGACCAATCAAATGTCTGCTATCTTTTATTTCCGAGCCAATCTTTGCGCGGTCTTTTCGTGACGTTTCTCTGTCAACCCCTCCTTTACAATCTGCTCTTTTCTGTCCTCGCTGGTTTAACCAATCCCAGCGCGGCACCTGTGACGTCAGTACTACTCCTGACTACTGACCCCTCCTTTACAAGGGTTTTCTCCACACCCGCTGTTTCAACCTACCACAGCGCGGCGTTTTGTGACGTCAGCTCCCTCTCCGGCAACTGACCCTCCCTTTGCAAAATTTTACGCAAACTTATTTTCTCTATAAATCTTAATTAAATTTCAGTAACAACATAAAACATTCGCTATCGTGCCAGTTTCCACTAATTTTGAAAAGGATAGTTTCTTCCACACTTTAGTAAAACTTTTCCGTTTACTAAAACATATACTACGAGTAAAACACTTCCGTCTACTCTTCACACAAGCTCCAGAAGTACCTGTTACTTCTCCAATGTTACCCTTACTGGGTGATATAACATCACATTTTTATCAGCGTACCCTTTTTGCTATTACTCACACGCAAAGAGTCCCTAACGAGTACTGAAAGTCCTGCTTAACTTCTCAGTACTAATTCTGCCTGACAGATAACCTCACTGCAGTATGGCTTCCACTTGCCACCCACTATTCTTTTTACCCCGGGGTATTCTGGACAACATATAACAAAACTCAAAATTTAAGCGGATGTTAGTTCATAAAAATACAAATAAAATTCTCATTACCCAATTAACAAAAAGTAACCATAACCATCCTCTGCTTACCAGAAAACTGATCCAGCGCAATATTAGCCAACAACATTCATACACCATATACTCACTTGGGCCCATACATTCATACTACACTAATACTTACGCTGGATGTCAGATGTACTCTTTTATCAAAGTCCCTGCTACCAATTACCTTCTGATTGAAGAGTAATAACTTACCAATGGATCCTTTGCTAATTGGGAAGTTTAAAATGAGTGACATTCATTATAATACATAATCCTGAAATAACCACTGAGTCAGGAAATTTTAAAATGTTTATCTAAAGTTTTAGCAGAGTAAAATACAGAAAACACGGTACTTGATTGAAATACCCAAGAAAAAGCATAGAAATGATTTTGCTAATAAATGACGGTGTTTAAGGAAGAGGAGAAGATAGAGACAGCAGCGCAACTAAAGGTTGCAGTATAGTTACCTAAATGCGAGAACCAAGCCCCTTGGCCAAGGAGTTGGAAAAGATAGGACCCAGGAAGGATGAAGAGCAAAGACTTCTTCCAGGATCAGGACAGGACCGGTGACCTCTCTACAACGACGCCTGCGCCGTTCCCCTCTCTGATACTCGACTTCTCCTCGATTCTCCCGTTCTAATGGACTCCGCCGCCCCCTCCTCAGGACCTCTTCTGGACAGGGATTAAGTCAGCAACCGATCAGCATGGCAGTCTGGATCTAAGAGCTCTCTCACAGCATGGACGCCTGTTCTTCGTGAGAGCATGCTCCTTACTAATTAACTAATGCTATATTCTATTATACCCTTCTACGCCCATGTACCTCCCCTTAATGTTGCTAAAATATGGGACCACTACTTCTGATTGGACAGGGACAGGGGGTGGATTCTCGCACCATATCGATTTGGCCTAAATTGGAAAGCCTATTGTCTTTTCGTTCCCGCCCCTTCAAATTAATACATTCGCTTTATTTCCCACCCGTCTCACGACAAATGTTATACATTTTACAGGGGAAAAGTATCATTTTGTCCTCCGGAAACATAAAGTACAGCATCTTCGGCCAATGGGTCATGGCCTTGGGAGACTTCACTTGGCAGGCACACAGGACACATGCGCAGAACCATCTGTCTCTCGAGTTTTTAAGTCACCAACCCAGGCCCAAGTTTACGAATTACTAAAAGTGCAAGAAGAAAATATTAAAATCACAAATAAAATGTTTCACTGTATGCCCAATTTCCCTACTCTATTCCCCATTAATTATTATACTATCCTGCATTAGTAGCATTAAGAAAACGACAATTTAATAATGACATGAGAGCAAGCTGAAGCATGTGAAAACATTTAGCGGCCATTTTAGCGCACACTGCGCAGAAGCAGAAGTTTCCCACCAAGCAAAGAAAGACGTCACACCATGTGATCAGGTTGCGACATGCGCACTGAGGTTCCCGCGTTTTAGCGGACATTTTGGATTACAGACAAGCGTTATTCATTAGTAAAACACATAAGCAAGCTTCTGTCCCTCTTGTGTTTGTGAATGCAAAGGTTAGTATTGACAATACAAGTTTAATAAATTAATACTATGAGGAGGATTGCGTACAAGCAAGTTTCATTTTTGAAACCTTGCTCCATCAGAAGGATTGTGGCAGATGGTGGAGGAGGTCAGGAAGTGCTTTCAAAACACTTCCACCATCTTGGCCACCCAGGCCCTGCCCCCTCTGTTAACAAAATGTACAACTTTACCTAGTTCCTTGCGAAACTCACACCTTCAAGTCCATCGTCCTTAAAACTCATACAATATATTGGAACAGCTGTATTGCGGACTCATTTGATCTCAAAATTCCTTCTATGATGCCTTTTATAGAAACATAAATATTGCTAAAAATTGTAAATCATAGTGTGAAAGTAACCTGTCATGTCACTCTTTCAACCACCATAAGGAAATGGTGTATCATCAATAGTTATAACTTTATATTGGCCTACTATTTATAAAAATAGCTGTCAGATATAGGGACTGATTACAAGTGGTATGCCTAAATTGGGTAGTGCAACATCCAATAATAACTGACTGGTGTTCCTGTATCTGAATTTCCTGGATGCCGCGACACCTTGCACGCTGTCAACTTCGCCCACCCTTGGCCTGGACCAGCACGTTACCGGCCTTCTGCCCCTAAATACCACCTGTTTGTAACAGGTGGTAAATGAGATTGATAATCCCAACAGAACGGGGAACTTCATGCTGAATTTCACCCAGAAATGCAGGTCTGCACAGTTATTCCCATTTTATGCTGATCACTCACTCACTCATTCATTCATACCTTGCAATAGCTGGATTTATGTGCAGGGATACAGACCTGAAATGTTCTTTCCAGCCACACGTTATCCCTCACCTAAATCTGTGCGTTATTCCCTACCCCTCATTTCCCCCCATTACCTTTCTTGACACATTAAAAACATTCTTTTCCAACCACAGGACAAGTAGTGTGGGAGACTTCAAGAACCAGGTCTGTACCATTTATTTTTTTAATATTTAGCATGCTTTGTTTTTTCCTTCAACTATTTAATTTTTAACCTTTTCTAATCCTGGTATATAGATGGCTACTTAAAATCAATAAGAGCTGTAGACTCTTGGAATGGGTAAAGCTAACCTGATGCCTTTGAAGAACAGACACACATGAGCAGAAAGAAAGCATCTTCTCCGCAGAACAGCTATAGGCACAAAGATGCAATTTGCTCCCTGGAAACGACAATCTAAACCTTTGCAGCAAGCAGGACCGGTGACACAAATCAATGTGGCCATGATGTAGACAATGTAGATGGCTCGTGGCTCCATGCAGAGTCATGTGGAGAGTCAGTGGAAGGCCACAGGTGAAGCTGATGCCTGACGGATCACAGTAACGTGCTTGTTAGTTCAATCGAAGCTGTGCTGCTCGATGACGCAGGTGAAAAGAAGGCGGGACTGAAATCGGGGGCACGCATCACAGCAAGGACCCTGGAGGGTATTGAAGACTAAATGGCTGGTAAGCAGGCGATTCTCTCAAATACAGATGGTGATGCATGGACGGATAAGGGTAGGTAAAAATGCAGTGACATAGAAAACCTGTGAGAGAAGTGCACGGCTGTATAGAGCGGCTGTGAGATTCGCCAGAACACTGGTAGCCAGTGTGGTGACTGAAGATACAAACCTCGAGAGGATCATGGGAAAGAGTTAACCATGCAAAGTCCACGGACCATATCCGCACTGGCTAAATCAAAATCCAATACTGAGTGTGAGCTAGCTGAACAACCTAAAAGACAGGGAAGAAAATGTGGGTTAAGAAGTTCACGAGACACAGTTTAACAATATAATTTATACACTCTTTGGCAAAGATTGAGTGAACTGTCAAATGTCAACAAGCATTGGCAATGCCAATAGGTCTAGCTTGAAAGGAATGTTGTATAGTAATGTGAACCATTACAAGTAAATAGTGTGGGGATGAATATGTGTTTGTATGGAAGCCAAGAACTGTAGAATAATATTGGTGAAATTTAAAATTTCCGGTGACAGTTGCCCTTTCAAGACAGACCTAAACATCCATGTAGGTTAATGACTGCCCTTCTCCCATCTGTTCTGCTGCCAGAGAAAAACTTCATAAATTATATAGTTATCTAAGACACTTTAATAGATTTACAAGTCATGTGTATGCCTCTCAAGGTTCACGCTCAGGGAGCAGAATAAACAAACAAAATGGTCACAGCTGTGTGGAGGGCAAGCACTTTTTTTGCGGAAGCACACAACTTCTGCCCAATCAAACATGTATTCCTGGCTACCAACATGTGGGCGAAGCCAAAGGCCATCTCCAGTGATGCTCACATAATTGTCTGGCGACAGCTGCGCTGTCAAGCCAGACCATAAAAATGGGACTCTGAGTATGACCACACACTATTATGAAAGGTCACGACAAAGGCAGTAGAGCTGACTTATTAATTGTGAAAATCATATGTTAAAGCCAATGGGCCTTTAAGGGAGAATTATCATTACATTGTCTTAAAACCTATAGAGAGATAGTTTGTTGCATGGAATCTCACAGATGTGGACAAAGTATGCCTTGTTTTTGCTTTGAAACCCCGCAGGAGGAAATGGGGTCTGCTCAAGGCATTAAACACAGAATGCAGGTAATCTGTCCTTAATATGACATTTCTTCATTTGCAAGCTCAAGGTTCAAGAACAAGATTTTGGGTGTCTCTGAGTGGTATAAGTGAACACTCACAAACCTACGAGCTTGTTTTCATTGTTTAGGAAAAGCGGGGAAGAAGCACATTTGTAATTGTGGTGTAGGGAAAGAAGTTTCTTAATCGGAAAACATATTTTCCCTGTAAAAGATAGAAAATTACATATGCCACTGCACATTTAAGCATGCAGAATTTTCCACCTAGAGGAAAATTCACATGAATACATTCATCACAGCAGTGTACTCCTATGTTGGAGATCTACCACAAATGTAGACAGCATGCTACCTGAGCACATTCCTATCTATTTATCCCAACACTCGGTGAATCTCGCATAAAGTAGTTGTAAAAGATAGTGTTCAAACAAAAAAAGAATCTTATTAGCATTCCTTTTTACGTCTGGCTTGATAAAACAGCTGTTGCCTGACCTTACATGATCAACAGAAAAAGAACTTTAAGAATAATTACTTAAGAGGTGATTTCGCTCTGCCTACATATTGATTTCCTTAGCTGCAGCATTTTGATTGAGCAAAAGATGTGCATCTGCTGAAAATTAGTTCATGCATTGTACTTTCTGCCATGGTGGAAAGTGTATGTTCAGTAGACCTGAGATGGTTATGGCGACAAGCCAACAATGCAATATTTCGTATGCCATAGACATGATCTGTCAGTGATAAAAATTTAAGACAAAGTCAGTTGGGCCTGACTATAATATTGTAAAGCCAATAGGATGTTAAGAGTGTATTGTTATTGTGCTGTGGTTAAGCTTGTAGATAAGTATTTCTATAACTAGATAGAATATCACAGTAAGCAAGTATTGTGGTGCTGATTACGCCCTCTGACAAACCCAGGATGTAGAATATTTGCACTATGATAACCCTTCTTAGGCCCTATGTGGAGGTGATGTGAATTGTCTTGCCCATTTTATTGGACCATTTGTAATTTTATGACTGTATACCTGATGACTGCCTTGTAGGAATAAGAACCAAGGGCCTGATTACGAGTCTGGCGGTCTTGCGAGCACCAGACTCATGGTGGCGCAGGAGTGGCGGTCCATCGTTTTGCCTATTATGACCTTGTAAATCGTATTGGCCTTGGACCGCCGGGTGCACCAGGGAACAGTTGTTCCCTGGCAGTGGCACAGGAACAAAACCAAAGGGGATGATGGACGGAGTGTTGAACATTGCAAGCACTCACCCCCAGTCAACTGATCGGGGTTTAATCCATCATCATTCTTTAGCTCACTCCGCCACCCCAGTTCAGACATGGCCATATGCAAATCAGTCTGACCCTGTGCCTCATGGGAACAGTCCAGCCCAAACTGCCAAGCCATGTCTTACCTGGACCGGAAACAAGCATCCTGGGACCGGTTTCTGGCTTACAGCCGTCATCAGCCAGGCTATCTTGAATCCAGTGGCAAAGTGAGCAAGGGACCCACGTCTGGGCATACCCTGCCAACTTAGGGCGAACATAGCAAAACCAAAGGGGATGATGGACGGAGTGTTGAACATTGCAAGCACTCACCCCCAGTCAACTGATCTGGGTTCAATCCATCATCATTCTTTAGCTCACTCCGCCACCCCAGTTCAGACATGGCCATATGCAAATCAGTCTGACCCTGTGCCTCATGGGAACAGTCCAGCCTAAGTTGCCAGGGTATGCCCAGATGTGGGTCCCTTGCTCACTTTGCCACTGGATTCAAGATAGCCTGGCTGATGAAGGTTATGAACCCGAAACCGGTCCCCGGATGCTTGTTTCCGGTCCAGGGAAGACATGGCTTGGCAGTTCGGGCTGGACTGTTCCCATGAGGCACAGGGTCAGACTGATTTGCATATGGCCATGTCTGAACTGGGGTGGCGGAGTGAGCTAAAGAATGATGATGGATTAAACCCAGATCAGTTGACTGGGGGTGAGTGCTTGCAATGTTCAACACTCCGTCCATCATCCCCTTTGGTTTTGCTATGTTCGCCCTAAGTTGGCAGGGTATGCCCAGACGTGGGACCCTTGCTCACTTTGCCACTGGATTCAAGATAGCCTGGCTGATGACGGCTGTAAGCCAGAAACCGGTCCCAGGATGCTTGTTTCTGGTCCAGGGAAGACATGGCTTGGCAGTTCGGGCTGGACTGTTCCCATGAGGCACAGAGTCAGACTGATTTGCATATGGCCATGTCTGAACTGGGGTGGCGGAGTGAGTTAAAGAATGATGATGGATTAAACCCAGATCAGTTGACTGGGGGTGAATGCTTGCAATGTTCAACACTCCGTCCATCATCCCCTTTGGTTTTGCTAAGTGGCACAGGAGCGCCACAATGTGTTATGCTGAGCAGGGACTGGATCAGTCCCGCTCAGCATATTTTGAGTTCTTGTACCGCCATTTCGAGTTCTTGTACCTGGCAGTGGAAGAACAAAAGGGGGCCCTACAGGTCCCCATGTACCCCCCCGCCATCGGGATACATTCAGGGTAGCACAACATATGCCCCCCTGTATGTATTCCAGTACAGTATGGACATCATCACCCATGCTGTGCTGGAACTTTTTTGCCATTCCAATTGCGATGCCTGTTATCAAGGCCCCGCCATGGGACAGACCAAAGGACCTCCGACTGTATTACGAGTTGTACTTTTACAACCCGTAATACGTCCGGCAGTCCATGCGCGGATTTGGCTCAGCGGAACTGGTGTTGAGCTAGTGCTGCTGCGCCAAACTCGTAATCAGGCCCCAAGTTTTTATGGGGACATAGCAATTGTGTTATAGCCTCCAGAGAGAGAGTTTAATACATAGAATCACAGAGATTACCATAGTAAGGGTCTTGGTGTTGGTTCACCACCTATGACAAACCCTGGGTGTAGATTATTCTCGCTGTTTATTCCTTGTTAGACCCTCCTAGAAGGTAATTTGTATTGCTTTTCAAACATATTTTGTACAGATTTGTATTTTTGTCATTTCAGGCCTGATGGCTGCATTGTGGGATAGCTTACAGTCAATACAATAGGGCCAATTTAGTTTTAGTATCAGCCAATGATAAAGGGCTTAGAGCTGATTGGTTAATTGGTAAAACTGATGTCAGGTGCCACAGGTCCAATCTGATTAATATGAAAATTATGACAAGGCAGTACGCCTCTCTTATTTATTGTGAAAAGTATATGTTAAAACCAATAGACCTTTACTGATGGATTGTTTTTTTTTTACTGCGGTAAAGCCTGTATTCAGGTATTGTCTTACATGGAATCTCACACATTACGATAATAAGCAAGGGGTTTAGTGTAGGTCACCCTCTCTGACAACTCTGGGGCAGAATATATGCAGCATTGGACCCACTAATAGGGAATAGTTAGGCCAGATGCAATGCGTCTGATCTATCTTTTATGAAATGTTATGCATGAGTGCAAGGATGACTGACAGAATGCATGTATAGTGAGGTTTTAAGTACTTAAACTCACCAGTGACTTCAGAGACAATTTCAGCTAAAATGTTTACACAAAGGATTATCTGATCCATGTGAAGCATCACTAATTCATTAAGAGTCAAGATGTATTAGCTAATCCTGGGCCACGAACTCCACTCCGCTGGTGGAGTTTGCGGATTTTTGCATACTCTGCGTTCGGCGGAGAACGCGAAGTGCCTGCAAAACTTCCGACTCCACAGCGGAGCGGAGTTTAGCCCTGGACCCTCCCGCCTCCCACCCCCCCTCAATAAATATTTTTCAAATAAAAATTACAAATAAAGTAAATAAAAGCACACTTACCTTTATCGCGGCGTCTCCGGGCTGCCCTTCTCCTCCTCGCCGTAATCCCCTACGTCAGACTTACGTCATGGTAGGACTGCGAATGCGCACGCATGCACAGTACTACCATGATGTATGTCTGACGTAGGGGAGTCTGCAGGACCACGGCGAGGAGGAGGAGGGCAGCCCGGAACGCCGCGATAAAGGTAAGTGCGCTTTTATTTACTTTAATTGTAATTTTTATTTGAAAAATATTTATTGCTGGGGGTGGGAGGCGTGGAGCGGAGCAGAGTTTTTGTCCAACTCCGTAGAGCTCCGCGTAGAGCAACTCCGCCTGCTCCGCCCGGGGTTAGTATTAGCACAAAGTTAGTGACTGTCTACAGTTCTAAATATGTTTCCAGGGTGTCCTTATAAAAAAGGTCAAGAGCCCTCACCCACCAAGGTGGCATGCTTCATGATCAGGTCCACTGTCCACTGGATGTCATTTTGAGTGCGGTTACTCTGATTACAATGGAACACCAGAGGTAAGTCTCTCCCTGCTTGAATGCTGACCACACAATAATGCTGTTGGACCTCAAGAAATATATATACTAATCTAAATTCTGCTATTTGCAGAACCAGTGGAGCCAGGTGATCTACCTTCTAATTAATATAGGTGAGCAGCTCCCTTTTTCCTTCTTTCACCCCTGTTTTATAATGAGTCATTGACTTGAAAACAGGACATGATATCCTTAGACTTAAGATTACTTTCTGTGCTGTTCAGTGTGTGATTGTGGCACACGTGTTGTACAGTCATCACGTTTTTCGGTTACTAACCACCCTACATACTATATATATATGTCACCCTTTAGGCACACTCAAAGAATTATGTATGCCTATGTTCCTTTAACAAATAAAATCTGCCTGTGTTTTTTTCCCCCTTTAGGTCTCACACTATTATGTGAACAGGCCTGTGTGAATGTAAGATAATGCTTTTCATTTTTTTACCTGACCTCAGTAGACATCCGGAGAATAGGACTTTAGGGAGTAGGTAGAGAACTAGTTATATTCCATAAAAAAAGTGGCCCCAGCCCCGATGCTTATCCTGGACCCTCTTGAGCCCATTGCATGGGCAGAAAAATGTTGACACAATTCATACCTAGGAAATGATATCCTGTTTTTTTGTTAATGAGACAAGGAAGCACCAATGAAACTTATTAGCCTCCCTGTATGCGGTTTTAGCTCTTTTCAGTCCCATCTCATCTGACCAGGCAATATTATATATACTTATTATATATATTATATATTATATGAAATAATATATATATTTTATAGTTAGGCTCACATTTCACTTTTACAAAACCAGTGAAATTCAGCCGTAATCATTACTTGAGCTAACTATAACTTATGCGCCCCCATGCACTGCCTGTGACCTCACATATTACATCACTCATGACATGGTCAGTGACATCACTCATGACATCACTGATAACATCTCAAATGACATCACTCATGACATGAACCAGTGAAATGAAATGAAATATCAGCATTTGTAAAGCGCACAGCTACCTCCGGAGAGGTGTCCCGGCGCTGGGGGTCGTCGGGAAGATTAAGCGAGCTATTGCCCAGAGTCACATGGTGCTGGGCTAACCTGCCGCCGGCACCGGGGAGCGAACCATGAACCCCGTGGGCCGGAGTCAGGCACCCTGGCCGCTGCACCACACCTCCACCTGAGTGTGCGTGTTTTCTAAAAGTTTATGAGTGTTAAACATTCATCCCAAGGATAGTATACTTTCTAAACTCCTAATGAGTGATACTATTTCTAACATATATTAAGAGTGACTGTGTGTATTTGTGTGTGAGTGGGTATCTGAGTGCCGGTATGGCTGAGTGAGTGGCTGTATGGGTGAATAAGTAGGTATGTGAGTAGCTGGGTTGGTGAGTGAGTGGCTGTGTGAGTGACTATACTGGTGAGTGAGTGGGTGTGTCACGGTCTGTATGGGTCAGTGAGTGGCTGTGTGAGTGGCTGAATGGTTGGGTGAGGGGGTGTGTAAGTGACTGTAGGGGTGAGTGAGAGGGTGTCTGAATGGCTGTATGAGTGAGTGACTGGCTGTGTAAGTGGCTGTATGTGTGAGTGAGTGGTTGTTTGAATGGCTGTTTGGTTAAGTGAGTTGGTGTGTGACTGGCTGCATTGTAAATTAAGTGTCTGTGTGAATGGATGTATGAGTGAGTGAGTGGATGTGTGAGTGCTTGTATTGATGTGTGAATGGGTATGCCAGTAGTTGTGTGAGTGCTTGTATGGGTGAGAGCCTGTGATGAGAGGCTGTATGGGTGAGTGAGTGGATGTGTGAGTAGATGTCTAGGTGAATAGGTGGGTGTGTGAGTAACTGTTTGGGTGAGTGTGTGACTGTGAGTGGCTGTATGGGTAAGTGACTGGTTGTATGAGTAGTTTTATGGAAGAGTGAGTGGTTGTATGAGTGCCTGTATGAGTGAGTGGGTGTCCGCATGGCTCTATGGATGAGTGAGTGGTTGTGTGAGTACTTGTATGAGTCTGTGAATGGGTATATAAGTGGTTGTGTGGATGTGTGACTGGGTGTGTGAGTGCTTTAGTGGATGATGTCATCAGTAATGTCATTTGATATGTCATCAGTGATGTCATTGACTATGTCATGAGTGATGTAATATATGAGGTTATAAGCAGTGCATTGCGGGGGCATAAGTTATAGTTAGCTCAGACAACTATAACTGCTGAATTTCATTGGTTTTGTACGAGTGAAATGGGAGCCTAACTGTAACGTCTCTGAAACCTTTTGTTTTTTCAGTAAATTACTAAGGTTTTTTAAATTTTATTTCCTATCTATAACGTCCCTGTAACCTTTGTTTTTTTAAGTACATTTCTAAGGTCGTTTTTATTTTATTTCCAAAGTGTAACCTGTAACCTTTGAGTGTTGCAGCACTGTCGGCAGACAGCACTTAGACGCTGCTCTGTAATAAATGCCGCTCCTATATTCGTGGTCACTCCTTGCTTCTCCCTCACAGTACACAGGTGGCATAGGGGCTCAAATGCATGATTAATGCATTTTTGTTATGCAGTGATGTGGGCCACCACATTAAAATGTGTTACTGTAATGGCTAATGCGTTATACTTGCCAGGTCTGTTTCACATCTGGGTAAAAGTATTGAGGCAATTTGGTTTTTAACATAGGAGTTTTGATTATGTATTTTAAAACTGCAAAGTACTGTCTTAGTTTTAATGAGAAGTATGTAATATGGGTTTCTTTTTTTAAAAACGTTTTTTTGGTTCCACGGTACTGCAACCATAGACGGGCAATACTCTATCATTTTCATTCCAATTACGTGATCGCAATAGCCTTGCGGTTCTGATCTGCGGATTCATTCAAATTTCAAATAATTTTTCAAGGTATATAGGGGGCACTGTTTTGAGATCTACCATAAGATTGGGCATATTTGCAAGGGAAAATGAGGTCCTGTGTATTTTTTTTAAATTAAAATAAACTATTTTACTGTTTACATAGTCCAGCGAATCTGATGTTCAGGACCCGCAGGTCGGCTCGATGTCAAAAAGAAACTCTTCCATTCTATTGGGTAATAGTAAGCCACAACTTATTTTAATGAGGACCACTCCCCAAAACAGTTATTCTTGCACTAATGTCTTCAAGGCAGCATCTCCTTGTCGTTCTTCCTTGAACAGAGATTGCAGCAATGGCAGAAGTCACTCCTGTACCTCCACCTGCAGAACCAGCCACCATTACAGAGGAAGAAGAGCAAGGAGAAACACCACCAAGCTCCAAAAAAGAATCAGTTGTTTGGCAATATTTTACTATTCTAACAAGAGAAAACAAAGTCTGAGCACACTTTGTTAAGTGCAAATTATTCAAGAAGCAGCTGTCCGGTGGCACATCCCAAAAATATAGTCATGGAACTTCGTCCATGTGGAAGCATCTCCGTACTATCATGAAAAAACATACCTACGGATGGTTAGGGAGAGAGATGCTGCCCCAGAACATCTGGTACTACAGACAACCCTGTCCCATCTAGATGCGAAGAATTGGGGGGGCATGATCACACACTGCGCAATGTTCCATAAACTGGTTGAGGCAGAGGTGAAGGATATCACCAAGCCTTTCGTTCTGGTGAAGAAGCACCATTGTTAGTTTCTTTTTTCATTTTCTTTAAAACATCCCGTTTTTTAACACCGTTGTGTTTTAAAAATGCAAGGTTCCTGCATTTAATTTTACAGAACTGTTACAAAGTTTTATAAACAAAAAAACAACCAAAAAAAAGAACCTTTTTTTAAAAAAAGGTTCTTTTTAGAACTGCCATTGAGTGAAATAAAGGACTGTGTCTGTGTTTTTATTATTTTTCTCTACTTTATTGTGTATGTATAGAGGTGCGTTTAGATGTGTTAATATATGTATTAGTAATTCAAGGTTGCATGATTGTAGGCATAAGTGAATATATCTATGTAAGTGAATGGATCACAGTGTCTATAGGTGAGTAGCTTAGTGTGTCAGTGTATGCATGAGTGTGCGCCTGGTTGTGTAAGTATATGCATCAGTGTGTGTGTACAGGTGTGTTAGCATCTGCATTAGTGTCACCTGGGTGTGTCAGTGTATGCATCAGTGTGTGCCTGGGTGTGTCAGTGTATGCATTAGTGTGTATCAGTGTGTCAGCGTATGAATTAGTGTGCGCCTGGGTGGATTAGTGTATGCATCAGTGTGTGTCTGGGTATCTCAGTGTAGGCCTTAGTGTGTGCCTGAGTATTTCAGTGAATGCATCAGAGTGTGTCTGGGTGTGTCAGCATGTGAATCAGTATGTAACTGGGTGTGTTACTGTATGTATCAGTATGTTCCTGGGTGTGTCAGTATGCATTAGTATGTGGCTGGGTGTGTCAGTGTATGTATCAGTGTGTGCCTGGGTGTGTCAGTGTAAGCATCAGTGTGTGTATGGGTGTCTCAGCATATGTATCAGTGTATGACTGGGTGTGTCAGTGTATGTATAAGTATGTCCCTGGGTGGCGTGGCTAGCCACCTAAGATGGCGGACATGGTTTAGAGAGGCTCCGGACCCTGGGGGGAATAATCCTGCAACATCGCCGGCAGAGTGCTGCTTCGAGCGTTTAATCGCAGCATCACTGCCGTTATGTACCGGGGAAGAAAGCCTGCCTGATTTCCCCGCCCAGAACGTCAGCATCGCCGTGTACACCACCCATGACGGGAGCTGCGGATGCTGTGGCCTAGCCGCCATGAAACTACCAGCGCTGCTGCAACGTGCTTCCTGACTGCTCCCGGAGACGCTGTCTACTCACGATCTGCATCGGGCCTCACGGCTGCCTTCATCTGGCTGCTGGTGGCTGCCCGAGCCGGTGTAGCAGGACAGCGGAGTGCGGAGGAAATCGTGCACCGAGGTGAACACCATGCCACAGCCACATCACCCCCCACCTGAGGAACCTGCACTGGCTCCCCGTCGACAGGAGAATCTGCTTCAAACTCCTCATCCACGCACACAAGGCACTCCACAAGACTGGCCCAGCCTACCTCAACAGACGACTCCTCTTCTACGTCCCCAACCGCCAACTCCGCTCCGCCGACCTCGCCACCGTCCCTCGCATTCGAAGAACTACCACCGGCGGCAGATCCTTCTCCCACCTCGCCGCCAAGACCTGGAACACCCTTCCACTAAGCCTACGACAGACCCAAGACCTGCTGACCTTCAGGAGGCTACTCAAGACCTGGTTGTTCGACCAGTAGCAGCACCCCCCCCCCTTTTTTCTCCCCAGCGCCTTGAGACCCTCGCGGGTAAGTAGCGCGCTTTACAAATTCTGTGATTGATTGATTGATTGATTGATTGCGGCCTACAGGGACGACTGACGCCGTCCCCCAGTGAGTGCGGGCGCTCCGAGCCGAATGCTGTCCCCTGTGTGTGACCGCCCTCTACGCTGAAGAGGTGAGGTGCGTGGAGTGGCCAGGAGTCTCGACACCTGTTGGACTTGCTCATTGTCTGGCCTGTTGTGTGTGCTGTGGGACGCCGCCCTACAGAACGAACTGACCCAGCGTGTGGGATTGAGGGCCTCCGGCAGAGCGAGGTATTGCGGATGCGGCCGGCGCTGTGGATCGGATGGGCATAGTCTGTTGGGCGCGATTGCCTGTGTACTGGGGGCTCAGAAGACAGAAGTGGCAGCACACTGTGTGCAGTGTGGATCGCTGTTGCTTGTAGACTACCCGGGCGCACTGCTTAGGAGAGACAGCGCTGTTCGGGCTCTGCGCGAGGAGTAGTGGCTGCTGGAGCAGAGTGGCACCCTGAGCACAAGTACTCTGCTAAACACCCTGGAGCGGATCATTGTCCTGGGACTCTGGCCGAGCTGTGCGCAATGTGGGGGCTATCCTCCGGTGTAACCTGGAGGTAGGATTGTGTTTATTGTCAATACTTTGCCGCTCCCCTCCCCTCCCCCCCCCCCTGCCGCATACCCTCCATTATAGCCCCATGGCAGGCCCCACTGCATGATTCAACTGGGACTGGAAGGCTACTCGTGAACCGCCATTGACACCACCTGCGCCTGGACCAGCCTACTGATTCTCTCTCTCCCCCCCACCCTTCCGAAAAGTGCCGGTGTTCTGGCCTATCCGGGAGTGAATGTAGACACATGGGTTAAGGCCATATCTCTACCAGGACCACGGAGCCCCGCTGAGTTATGTAAACGTCAGCAATATTAGGACATTGAGTCCGCACATAAGACTGTCTGTGACTTGCCTCACCGTAGGCTACACTGCACGACTGCAGCGGATATTGACTCTCTGGCTGTGCTTCCACGGCGCTGGCGGTGCCTGTATCCAATTGTCCTGTTGGGCTACGAGCAGATACTCTAGGGAACACACCTGTTTCATCTGCAGCACAGTGGGGCACCTCCTAGTTGCCCACATTTAGGCACTTACCCTGCGCCTAACGAGAGTACCAGCACGTGAAATGGGGCGGGTTAAAGGGAAAACCCTGGACACAAATCCTTCTACGGGAAACCCTGCGGAGGACCCCGAAACTATCGCCAGGTCCCCATCACCAGGCTCCACTCCCTCTAACTCCTCAGTGATACCTCCAGACAAGCTGGACCTGATCCTGCAGGAAGTCAGAGACTCCCGTAAAGCAATAGAACAGCAGATTGGTTCACTTACAACTGGTTTCACGCTCCTTCGGGCGGACCACGTGAAACTCGCTGACACAGTGCGCTCACACGAGAAAACTCTAAGCAACATTGAACCCCAAATCAAAGAGCATGCGACGCACATACAACAACTGCAGCAACAAATCAACAGATTACAGGACAGGATTGAGGACGCAGAGGGCAGGAACCGCCGGAACAATATACGAGTCGTTGGACTCCCAGAGCGCAGTGAGGGCCCAATGGCTGCCGAATTCATGGAATGCTTGTTTCGGGAACATGTGGCCCCGGAGGGCCTCTCGCCCTATTTCTGCATGGAGAGAGCCCACCGGATCCCTACTGGAGCGCCGAAAGCTGGAATGCCCCACAACCCTTAATAGTTAAAATACTGAACTACAGAGACCGAGATGTGTTGTTACAAAAAGCGCGGGAACAGACTCGGATCCAATTCGAAAATCATCGGACATCTCTTTACCCCGTTTATACAGCAATGGTGCAACGCCAGCGATCCTCCTTTCAAGCAGTGAAGAAAAAACTGCGTGCCTAGCAGCTCAAATATGCACTGCTATTCCCGGCCCGTTTAAAAATAATTCACAACCAAAAAATGTATTTTTTCGACAGCCCGGAAGATGCGGAGGAGTGGATTGAAGTAATGAATCCAGTCTCGAGCTCTGGTACCTCGTCCCGAAACATGCCCAATAGCCCCGCGCGAACCCAAGGCCGCAGATCTCGCTGCAACGCTAAGGGACTGCACAAACCGGCTACCACCGGTCCTACACACGAACAGGCGTTGAATAGCAAGACAGAGGCACTGGCAGTAGCAAACTCCTTCAGGGATGACAACCTCCAGATCGCGACCAACTCTTCAGAGGACAGCACCATACAGTCGGACTCCGTGCGCAGCATCACCCTGTTCCCATCGGTGACGCCTCAGACAGCAGATGATCTGATAGGGTGAACGGAACGGATTGAAATGAAGTATTGACCACCAGGCCACGGGGGGCAGGAGGCGCCCCACCGCACGACCCTCATGACTAAATGTATCCTTTTCCTTTATGCACTACTCTCCTGATGATACCGGTTGCACAATGGCCAAACAAGGTCAACTGATGTATATGTGAATTTCTGATGCCACTCATTTCGAACATTAAATGTACTGCATCCAACACACAGAGAATACTCCTTTTTCTCACCAGTACACCAGCTCCACACTAGGATTGACAGATTCCTTTGCTCCCTTAGTGTCGCAGCCCAAGTCAACCACGCTACATATCTAGCCAAGACTTTCTCCGACCATAACCCCCTGGAGATTACTCTTACATGGGGCAGAGTGCCTACCCCGGTCCCCACTTGGAAGCTTTGGCCCCAGTTGCTGGAGGACACTCCTTTCCGCACTGCGTTATCCACTGCCATTACGAATTATTTTTCAGAGAACTGGAACACTGCCTCCTCAAATTTAATTGAATGGGACGCACTCAAGGTTGTAGTGCGTGGCACTGCGATTGGATCCACAGTAGGCGCTAGGCTGGAGATACATAAAAGTCTCATCAGAATAGAAAATGTAATGACTGAATTGGAGCAAGCAGCAGCGAGCGACCTGAGCAAACAGGCTCCACTGCGAGATACGCGTATACTAGAAACTCTCCGGGTCATAGACCACAAAGCATATACACAACTGAAGCACACCGAGGCTGACAAATCTGGGACACTGCTGGCTAGGATACTGCGAGACAACCCAACACCTCCTATTATTCATCGTATTAACATACCAGGCGAGGGCATGATCCACACACAGCGTGAGATAAATGATGCGTTTTGTTCTTATTATAGTGCACTCTACAGCAAACCTGCACACATTGACGACACACTGGTCGACAGCTTCTTAGAAGGTCTACCATACCCACGACTCACAGCGGACGCCAAGAAGAGCCTTTCGGGCCCCATCACCAAAATGGAAATACGGGCAGACATTAAAGGTCTCTCCCGTAACAAAGCACCGGGCCTAGATGGCCTTCCAATAGAATTTTTTGACTCTTATTCAGAATCCCTCGTCCCTAAATTAGAAGAATTATACAAGAAAGCCCTGGGCATAGGCCACCTACCACATTCCACCATGCAGGCTTTGGTAATTTCACTCCTAAAACCGGGGCAGGATGACACAGACTTATCGAGTTATCGACCCTTGTCGCTCTTAGCATCAGAGTATAAGATCCTAAGCAAGGTCTTGGCTAACCGACTCCTACCCCACTTAAATAAATTGATACATAAAAATCAATGTGGTTTTCTCCCGGCATGCAGCACGTCCCTAAACATCAGACGCCTACACCACATCATGGTTGCTGCCCCTACGGCATATGGTAATGCAGGCTGCATAGCGCTACACCTGCGCCAAGCCTTTGACACCATCACATGGGGCTATATGTTCACGGCCCTGAGCAGATTTGGGCTCCCCCCTGAATACCTTCAATGGGTGCGCTTACCATATACAGCCCCCACTGCAAGGGCACGCACTGGTAGCCATATATCTCGGGAATACACCGTACACAGAGGCACGAGACAGGGCTGCCCCCTCTCCCCCATACTATTTGTCCTCGCCATAGAGCCGCTAGCGCTTGCGTTGAGGCAGACGGCAGACCGCTTTGGGATACCAATAGGTAACACAACTCACCTAATATCAATCTATGCGGATGACATTATTGTGTTCCTACGGGACCTCACCAACCAGTTTGAGCCTCTTCCTACCATTTTTTCGAATTTTGAACGTATCTCAGACTTGCTATTAATGAAGGGGAATCGAACGCATTCTTCCTACATGAAGGTCCCCGTCCAAACATACTCAATTTTGGTAACTACAACATACCGGTTGCACATAATATATTCAAATACCTTGGTATCCATATATATAGGTCACATGCAGATCAACTCGATGGCAATTTGATGAGGGCGATTAGTGCTATACGCTTGAGCGTGTCATTCTGGACGTCACTGCCGCTATCGGTGATGGGGCGGGTTGCTATCTCCAAAATGGTGGTACTTCCCCGCTTATTATATTACTTTGCAAATTTGCCTCTACTAGTTCCTCCGTCCACATTCCGCACCCTAGACACTTAACCCCTTCGCTGCTAGGCCTTTTCCCCCCCTGTGCTAAGCCTTTTTTTGGCTATTTGGGGTAGTGCGCGCTTAGGCCCCTGTAACTTTTTAACCACATAAGGTATCCACGCCAAATTTGCGTCCTTTTCTTCCAACATCATGGAGATTCTAAAGGTACCCAGGGTTTGTGGATTCCCCTGGAGGGGTCCCAGAAATTAACCAAAATACAGCTAAATTTTGGGTTTTTTGGGAAAAATGCAAAAAAAGGGCTGCAAATGAAAGCGTCTGGGGTTTTCCCTGCAAATGGTATCAAAAAAGGGTTTGTGGGGCTGAAATCACCATTTTTCCAGCTGTTAGGGAATGACAGACTTTTGTCAGAAAACCAATATTTTTTACATAGTTTTGGCATTTTTCTGAAACATAGCCTATTTTTGCTATTTTTTGTGCTTTTAACCTCCTTCCAGTTATTGGTAGAAATGGGTATGAAAGCAATAATGGATCCTGGAAAGCTATACATTTTAAAAAAGTAGACAAAATTCTGAATTCAGCAAGGGGTAATTTGTGTAGATCCATCAAGGTTTCTTTATGGAAAGTAACAGTTAAATATAGGAAAAATTGAAAATTAGTTGAAAAAAACAGCCTTTTGTGTCAATGTTTTCACCTGTAACTTCTTCTAATTATGACAGCTCTTTGAAAGCAATATACCGTTAAATCCGCTGGACCTTACTGGTTGTGGGGATATATAGGACTTGTAGGTTCACCAAGAACCCGACGAACCCAGAGCCAATAACTGAGCAGCGTCATGCAATGGTTTTTTATTATGTACCGGGTATATAGCAATTATTGTGGGAAAATGTATACATGGAAAAATCGGTATGAAAGACACCTATGCATTTCTGAAATGGGAACAAAATATAGAGTTTAGAAACAGTAGATATTTGCACATTTCCGAAATTGGGATACTCATACTAGCATGAGAATTATCGGTTATTTTTTAAAATGACTTCTTTTTTACACAATGTTTTTCATTTGGAAGGCAGAATGCATCGAAAGTCAATAGGTAATAACAGTTGCTTTACAAATCTGAATTACCCTAAGTCTCCCGATAAAAATGGTACCTCACTTGTGTGGGTAGGCATAGTGCCCACGACAGGAAATGGCTCAAAACCAAACGTGAACACACCACATTTTGACAATGAAAAATTACCCTTTTTTTGCAAAGTGCCTAGCTGTAGTTTTTGAACCCTAGCTCTGCCGGCACCTAGGAAAACCTAGCAAACCCATACATTTTTAAAAATTAGACACCCAGGGGAATCCAGGATGGGGTAACTTGACTGGCTCCCGCCAGGTTCTGTTACCCAGAATCCCGTGCAAACCTAAAAAATTGTAAAAAAAAACAAATTTTCCTCACATTTCTGTGGTGGAAAGTTCTGGAATCTGTGTGGATCCACAAATTTCCACCCACCCCGCGTTCCCCAAAGTCTTCCGAGAAAAATGGTACCTCACTTGTGTGGGTAGGCCTAGTGCCCGTGACAGGAAACGGCACAAAACGCAACGTGGACACACCCCAATGTCACAGTGAAAAATTACCCTTTTTTGACAAAGTGCCTAGCTGTAGTTTTTGAACCATAGTTCTGCCGGCACTTAGGGAAACCTAGCAAACCTATACATTTTTGAAAACTAGACACCCAGGGGAATTCAGGATGGGGTGACTTGACTGCCTCCCACCAGGTTCTGTTACCCAGAATCCCTTGCAAACCTAAAAAAGTATCAAAAAAATCACATTTTCCCCACATTTCTGTGGTGGAAAGTTCTGTAATCAGCGTGGATCCACAAATTTCGACCTGCCCCGCGATCCCCAAAGTTTTCCGAGAAAAATGGTACCTCACTTGTGTGGGTCGGCCTAGTGCCCGCGACAGGAAACGGTGCAAAACGCAACGTGGACACACCTCAATTTCGCAGTGAAAAATGACCCTTTTTTGGCAAAGTGCCTAGCTGTAGTTTTTGAACCATAGCTCTGCGGGAACCTAGGGAAACCTAGCAAACCTATACATTTTTGAAAACTAGACACCCAGGGGAATTCAGGATGGGGTGACTTGACTGCCTCCCACCAGTTTCTGTTACCCAGAATCCCTTGCAAACCTAAAAAAGTATCACAAAAATCACATTTTCCCCACATTTCTGTGGTGGAATGTTCTGTAATCAGCGTGGATCGACAAATTTCCACCCGCCCCGCGATCCCCAAAGTCTTCCGAGAAAAATGGTACCTCACTTGTGTGGGTCGGCCTAGTGCCCGCGACAGGAAACGGCGCAAAACGCAACGTGGACACACTTCAATTTCGCAGTGAAAGTTCTGGAATCTGCGTGGATCCACAAATTTCCTCCCACCCAGCGTTCCCCCAGGTCTCCCGATAAAAATGGTACCTCACTTGCGTGGGTGGGTCAAGGACCCGCGACAGGCAAGGGCCCAAAAGCTATTGAGGCGACATCAAAATTACCTATCACAAACCAACCTGGTTTTACATGGGGGGTCCCATGGGTTTTTGGCCCGGGGCTCGCAGCCATCTAGGGAAACCTCCCTAACCCACACATTTCTGGAAACTAGACACCCGGGAGAGTCCAGCGAGGTATGGCTTGCATGGGTCCCCCATCATTCTCCTACCCAGAATCCCCTGCAAACCTCAAATTTTACCGAAAATTTCACTTTTTTCTCACATATGTGTGGTGGAAAGTTCTGGAATCTGCTTGGATCCACAAATTTCCTCCCACCCAGCGTTCCCCCAGGTCTCTTGATAAAAATGGTACCTCACTTGCGTGTGTGGGTCAAGGACCCGCGACAGGCAAGGGCCCAAAAGCTATTGAGGCGACATCAAAATTACCTCTCACAAACCAACCTGGTTTTACATGGGAGGGTCCCATGGGTTTTTGGCCCAGGGCTCGCAGCCATCTAGGGAAACCTACCTAACCCACACATTTCTGGAAACTAGACACCCGGGGGAGTCCAGCGAGGTATGGCTTGCGTGGGTCCCCCATCATTCTCCTACCCAGAATCCCGTGAAAACCTCAAATTTCGCTGAAGAATTCACTTTTTTCTCACATTTCTGTGGTGGAAAGTTCTGGAATCTTCGTGGATCCACAAATTTCCTCCACCCAGCGTTCCCCCAGGTCTCCCGATAAAAATGGTACCTCACTTGTGTGGGTAGGCACAGTGGCTGCAGCAGGAAATGGCCCAAATCGTACTCTGGAGACTTCAAAATTACCTACAGCAAAACTACCTGGTTTTGGTGGGGGGGGTACCTGAGATTTTGGCCCCGGGCTCGGCGGCCATCTTGGGAAAGTACCAAACCCAAACATTTCTGAAAACTAGACACCCGGGGAGTCCAATGAGGTATGGCTTGCGTGGATCCCCCAACGTTTTCCTACCCAGAATGCAATGCAAACCTTAAATTTAGCTGAAAAAACCACATTTTCCACATATTTGTGTGTGGAATCACCGTGCCGGCACAAATGTCCTACCACCCAGCGTTCCCCTTGTTCTCCCGAGAAAAATGATACCTCACTTGGGAAATTTGTGGATCCACGAAGATTCCAGAACTTTCCACCACAGAAATGTGAGAAAAAAGTGAATTTTTCAGCGAAATTTGAGGTTTTCACGGGATTTTGGGTAGGAGAATGATGGGGGACCCACGCAAGCCAAACCTCGCTGGACTCTCCCGGGTGTCTAGTTTCCAGAAATGTGTGGGTTTGGTAGGTTTCCCTAGATGGCTGCGAGCCCCGGGCCAAAAACTCATGGGACCCCCATGCAAAACCAGGTTGGTTTGTGATAGGTAATTTTAATGTCGCATCAATAGGTTTTGGGCCCTTCCCTGCAGCGGGTACTTGGCCCACCCATACAAGTGAGGTACCATTTCTATTGGGATACTTGGAGAAATGCTGAGGGTTGGAAATTTGTTGTTACTTTCTGCAGTGTGAAAATTTGGACACAATAATGCAAGGAAAATGTTGCAGTCACATTTTGAGGTTTGCAGGACATTGTGGGTAAGATAACTTGTTGGAATCCACAAAAGAGACATCACCATGCACTCCCATGGGTGTTTAGTTTACGACAAAAACTACAGTTGTTAGGTTATTCTTAGATGAAATGTACAGCTTGGCAGAGAGACAAAACAGACAAAGATTACTGCAGAGCCATCTATTCTTCAAGCACACACACACATACTGGTTGGATTTGGCACGAGGGCGAGTGATGGTTCAGTATATAAAATTTTATTAACAAGAGATTTCACAAAAATGAAATGCACTGTCAATAATTGAAAGGACAAAAACCTGAACCAGTGACTCACAGCTCGTGAGCTGTAAAGCCACTTCAAGGCACCAACCGCTTTACAGGCCATTCACACACCTTTCATACATGATACACACAAGACCATTCACACCACCAGGCACAAAACCAACACATTACAACATTCACCAAAAAGGACAAGGTACACCCTGCTTGACAAAAACAGAAAAGACATTTTTATGCACAACCACCTATTCCTCACGCACACATACATACTGGTTGGATTTGGCACGAGGGTGAGTGATAGTTCAGTATATACAGTTGTATTAACCAGAGATTTCACAAAAATGAAATGCACTGTTAATTGAAAGGACGAGAAACTGAACCATTGACTCACAGCTCGTGAGCTGTAAAGCCACGACAAGGCACCAACCTCTTTACAGGCCATTCATACACCTTTCATACGTGTGACACATACAAAACCATTCACAACGCCAGCCGCGGGCCCAGCACATTACAACACTCACACCAGCAGACAGCGCCATTCAAGGGCCCATCACTTTCACATGCCCACATTCCTGACACAGCAACCACACCAGCTCACGGATTGCGTTGAGTGGCGTTTGGCTAGCAGTGTGTGTAGTGACCAGCAGCTAGTCACTACTCACACACCGTCAGCCAAGCACCAGTCTACGTACACCACCAGCCGAGCACCAGTCCCCACACACCGCCAGCCAAGCGCCAGTCCACACACACCGCCAGCCAAGCGCCAGTCCACACACACCACCAGCCAAGCGCCAGTCCACGCACACTGCCAGCCAAGCGCCAGTCCACACACACCGCCAGCCAAGCGCCAGTCCACGCACACCGCCAGCCAAGCGCCAGTCCACACACACCGCCAGCCAAGCGCCAGTCCACGCACACCACCAGCCAAGCGCCAATCCAAACACACCGCCAGCCAAACGCCAGACCACGCACACCGCCACACAAGCTCCACTCCACGCACACCGCCATCACATTTAGGATTTTTTTAATATAAATAAGAAAACACAAACAAATTGCAAATAAATACAAATCTACTAACACAAAATCTGAAACTAAATACACTACACAAATGCCAACCTTGAAACTGAACAAAAAATATTAAACAATAGAGGCCAGGCAGTTCACTTTACCACTCATGGATGCTCCCAAAAATTCTTTTGCGTGTGGTACATTCTAAAACAAGCAGGCACACACAGCCCAGGGTTAGAAGGACACTCGGGGCAGTACATACGAGTCTCCTTCCGCATACCTCTTCGCCAACAGACTCTACATCTCCTAGTGGGAAAGTCTTTTGAGGGTGTGAGAGGAATGTGATCAGGAAAGTGGCGATCTTTCAATTTAGCAACATCCTCCACCACTCCAACTCTAGGAACACTTGCCTGTTCCACTAAAACAAGGCTGCCTATTACAGACTCCTGAAACTTACGAAAAGTCATCTTTGACTCAGGAGAAGAATCCTGGAACACAACAAAAGCATTAAAGGTTGCCAAGTGGAAAAGATGGATAGCCAACTTCTTATACCAAATGTAAGCCTTACGAAGAGCAGCGTAAGGTTCCAACCTCTGATCTACTCTGTCAACACCACCCATGTGCCTATTATAGTCTAAAATGCACACAGGTTTGCGCACTTCAGCAATGTGACCCCAAACAGTCACAGGTGCAGTGCTTTCATCATGGATGGTAGTCAGCATGTAGACATCTCTCCTGTCTGACAAACTTCACAGCTAGAAGCTCCTCGCAACGCAACGCACTGCACTGTCCCCGCACAAGCTTTTGGCAAACAAATTCTTTTGGGAAACCTTTACGGTTAGAGCGGATTGTGCCACAAGCAACAGTGTCCACTTTGGCCAATTCCCTGAACAACCGCACACCAGTGTAGAAGTTATCTACATATAAATGGTGGCCTTTGTTAAAAAATCCTCTACCAAGTTCCCACACAATTTTCTCAGTCACTCCAAAAGTGGACGGACAACCAGGGGGGTTAATCCTGGATTCCTTACCGGTGTACACCCTGAAATTAGAGACATATCCAGTCCTACTGTCACACAGCATGTACAGCTTAATTCCATAGCGTGACCTCTTACTAGGAATGTATTGCCTAAAAACCAAGCGGCCCTTGAACAACACCAAAGACTCATCCACTGCAATTTCTTTCCCAGGAGCATAGATTTCAGAAAATCGATCAACAAAGTGATCAATGACAGGCCGAATCTTAAAAAGACGGTCACATTCAGGGTGATCTCGTGGCAACGCTAATCCATTATCGACAAAATGCATCATCCGAAGCAGAAGCAAATACCTATCACGACTCATGACTGCCGGAAATATAGCCGTTGCCATCAAGGGACTAGTAGACCAATATGAAGACATTGATGGCTTCCTTAGCAAGCCCATCAAAAAAGTTAAACCCAAGAACTTCTTCATCTCTTCCAAATTTGTGGGAGTCCACCGGGTAGCTCTAGAGTGGGGCTTAAGGCTGGCACTGTTGTCCCTCAAAAACTGTTCGGCATACAAATTAGTCTGCTCAACAATCTCTGCCAAAAACACATCGTCCATAAACAACTGAAAAAAATTTATCGGCAAAAAGTTTTCAGTATTCACTCTACACCCTGGAACACCAGTAAAGTCTGGCAATGCCGGCTGCACCATGCCTGGGGCAACCCAGAGGTCAGCACTTTCAACGGGAAGCCTTGCAGCCCCAGGCTGCAGCCCAGATGCCTCTTGCCGCACTACACCAACGGGAAGCCTTGCAGCCCCAGGCTGCAGCCCAGATGCCTCTTGCCGCACTACACCAACAGGAAGCCTAGCAGCCCCAGGCTGCAGCCCAGATGCCTCTTGCCGCACTACACCAACGGGAAGCCTTGCAGCCCCAGGCTGCAGCCCAGATGCCTCTTGCCGCACTACACCAACATGAAGCCTTGCAGCCCCAGGCTGCAGCCCAGATGCCTCTTGCCGCACTATCGGTACATCAATGTCCTCCTCTAACACAGGCACTTCATCTGCACTAAGAGTAGCTTCATCCGCACTGAGAGTAGCTTCATCATCCGATGATTCCATGTGGAGAGAAAACTCACTGCCTGAATCGTCCCCTGCCTCCTCTGCCTCAGATGCAGAGTCAGTCTCTGAACCATGGTCAGAGGAAGACTCAAAAAGCATACCAACAACCTGCTGAGCAGTAATCCTGCGGCTAGCCATTATCCTTACTAAGAAAGGAGACTGCACAAACAAGTCAACAACAACCAACACTGTGCAAAGCAAGTAAGTAAAAAAATGTGTGCCTTTATCACAAAGATCTATATACTCAAAAACTATACGATTCACTTACAAGAGACAGCTACACTCACCAGCACCTACTCTGCAGAGACACAGCAAAAACCAACGATATCCCACTAGAAAGAAAAAAACTAAACCAATTACTCACAATACAACAAAATACACATCGAGCACAAATGCAAAAAGTTTTTGACACTCAAAAAACAGAAGCCAAACATACTGCTATTATTACACCATTCGCAAAAAACACATTCATGCAGAGAAATAAAACTCATTTACATTGTACAAAAAAGTCTCTTACCAAACACATGCAACTACGCAAACAGTAACGAAACCGCAACCTGGAACAGTCTAAAGAGCAAAAGCCTTGACCTAACAAAAAAGGAGAAATAAAGCATTACAATTGCAATTCACAAGAAATAAAACAACATTATAACACGCTATGTCACTACCCAAATGGGGGCAGAAAGGCCAAATACACATAAAAAAATATATGTCCCCTGGAAGCGGCCAATTTATTTATTTTTAGATACCTGGCTCTAGTGGGCTATTCTACCCCCCACCCCCGGGCCAAAAATGCCATAAAATGCAGGTGATCTGTCCCCAGGGGGGGCAGAAAAGTCTTAAAAATGATTTAGGCCCATAAGGAAGCGACCCTTGGCCAAGGGGTCACTTCCATTTAAAATTTAAAACTCTCCCTGGTGTGTAATGGGGTTTTCTGGCCCCCCCCCTGGCCAAATACACAAACCGATCTGCCCCCAGGGGGGTAGAATATAATTTTTTTTTAAATGGCCCCTGAAAGCAACCCTTGGCCAAGGGGTCGCTTCCAATTTAAAAAAAAAAAAAAAAAAATCCCTGCCTCTAGTGGGCTTTTCTGCCCCCCCTGGGTCCAGAAACGCCCAAATAAATCAAGCTATCTGTCCCCAGGGGGGGCACAATATACTTTAAAAAAATATTTAGCCTCTGGAAGCGACCCTTGCCCAATGGGTCGCTTCCATTTACATTTACACAAAATCCCTGGTGTCTAGTGGGGTTTTCTGCCCCCCCTGGGGGCAGAAAGGCCAAATAAAAAAACCGATCTGCCCCCAGAGGGGGCAGAATATACTTTAAAATGATTTGGCCCCCCAGGAAGCGACCCTTGCCCAAGGGGTCGCTTCCATTTACATTTATACAAAATCCCTGGTGTCTAGTGGGGTTTTCTGGGCAGAAAGGCCAAATAAAAAAAACGATCTGACCCCTGAGGGGGCAGAATATACTTTAAAATAATTTGGCCCCCCAGGAAGCGACCCTTGCCCAAGGGGTTGCTTCCAATTTAATTTTTAAAAAATCCCTGGCTCTAGTGGGCTTTTCTGCCCCCCCTGGGTCCACAAACGGCCAAAAATCGGCCGATCTGTCCCCAGGGGGGGCAGAAAAGTCTTTAAATTATGTGCCCCCTTAGGAAGTGACCCTTGCCCAAGGGGTCGCTTCCTTAACCGAAAAAAACCGAATCCCTGGTGTCTAGTGGGACATTCCTGGTGCACGATCGCGACGCTGTGCGCGATCGTGCACCAGGAATGCCCTGCATTGAGACATCAGGGGAGAGGAAACATAGTTTCCTCTCCCCCGATGCCTCAAGGCATCAAGATTTGGGGCCCCCACCCCACCGCACCAACAAACACTCACCCTCCCTCTGGACGCGCTGGAAAGAAATGATTTCCAGCGCGTCCAGCGCTTCCTGATGACGTCGGCGCGCGCTGTGCGCGCTGACGTCATGGGGAAGCGTGGGGGGGGCCGGGGGTGGCAGCGGAAACTCTTCCGCTGCCATCCCCCTCTGTGGGGGCAAGATCGATGCCCCAGGGGGGGAGCGCCAGCGCTTCCCCCAGGGGCTGTGCTCATGACGGAGCGGTTCCGTCATAAGCACAGTCCAACCGATGCTCATGATGGAACCGCTCCGTCATGAGCATCGAAGGGGTTAATTATTAGATCTTATTTGGGGGATCGGGCGTTGTAGGGTGAGCCTAAAAAAATTACAGCTGGAACCGCATAAGGGAGGACTGGGGGTACCTGACATTAGGGCCTACTATTATGCTTGTCAGCTCCAATGGCTGTCCTATTGGACGGTGGGTAGAAACCTGCAAGAAATAGGCTATACAGCTCGAGACATAGATCAAGGGTCATTACACACTCTATTGTTGCCGAAAGGCAAAATTCCCCCGCTTGCGCCACCACTACTCAAGACGGCGCTCCAATGTTGGAAAAAATCACTGCTCTATACATCAGGCACGACTCCCTACGCTGGAAACATCCCACTATTGGGGCTACCAACCCCTGGTGGCAGACTCACGAGGGCAAGACTACAGGCCTGGTCGGAGGTTGGTGTGGACAAGGTTGGGTCTTTGTTTAACGACGGCACCCTCCTTGACCATGACAATTTCGTGCAGGCCACAGGTGCGCCAGGTCACCTTTACTTAACACATGCCGCGGTGTCCCACTATGTAAAACAGACTTGGGCTCCTCAGCGACAAGAGCCTCCACCACATGAACTAGTCCGTACACTATATTAAATGGGTGAGGGGCGTCACCTTATTAAATGGTTGTACATTGGTATCCGGGCACAGGCGTCTGTCCCACTCACTGACTTGAGAACAAAATGTGCGGAAACTACTGATGGTGTCCTGTCCGATAAAGCAAGGGAAAGCATTCTGGAGCATCCCAAGCGAGTGTCCCGCAACGCTAAATTAAAATTTATACAAAGCATGGTGCTGCACAGATCCTATTTAACCCCGCGGCGATTACACCGCATGTTTCCGGACACCCAACACTGCTGTCCTCGTTGCAAATCTGAGGAGGCGGGCTTCGTTCACATGCTATGGGCTTGCCCCATCTTAGTAACTACTGGGAGGGGGTACATGATGCACTGGGGGAGGTTACACACTTACAGGTTGAGGACAATATAACTGAATGCGTACTGGGTCTCCGCAGGCGCACAAGCACCCAAAAAGTTCAACTTTGCTTCCTAGATCTTGCCCTTACACTTGCTATATGCGCCATTACCATGCGATGGAAATCCACAAGACACCCTACGCTATCCGCATGGTATGATGAGGTAATACGTTGGAGCAGCACGGAGAGCGCGGCAATTAGGCGCGAAGAGGCACGTGGATTGCGCAAACGCCCCATCTCAATGGAATGGGATACCATGCTGGAGGGGTTTAAAACACTGGACCTCTTCCCACACCAAGCCACTCCCACCTAACAGTGAAGACCATGCTGTGCTGCTTTAGGTGCACTAACTGCCAAGCGAACTTACAACAGACGATCCCGCACAACAGTAGAAAGAATTAACGAGCGATCTCCACACTAGTAGTTTATCAGGATAGGTATATAGAACCGGCGGGCCAGAATGTGGGAGGGGAGGGTGGATTTAAGGGGAAATGTTAGGAATTATGTTGATAACATATTCAAATCAATGCCCTTTTTTTTTTGTTTATCTCTGCACTAAACTAGCTGTTTTGGTATTATTATGTAATTTCTGGTTGTGCCTGCGTGCACACATCATTATGCATA
Source organism: Calotriton arnoldi (assembly GCA_963921515.1). Taxonomy (NCBI): domain Eukaryota; kingdom Metazoa; phylum Chordata; class Amphibia; order Caudata; family Salamandridae; genus Calotriton; species Calotriton arnoldi. Next base: position 4,374,932 of record CAWUFW010000312.1, on the reverse strand, counting down.
GACTAGCATGTGCTAGCAGTACGAAAATGAAAAATACCACAATGTAATGGCTATAATAATCTGGCAATAATATATGGTGTTCAATAAAGTTTGTTTAAAAAAAAAAAAGAGTATGTCCCTGTATGTGTTAGTGTTTATATGAGTATCTGCCTAAGTGTGTTAGCGTATGAATCAGTGTGTGTCTGGGTGTGTCAGTGTATGCATTACTATGTGCCTGGGTGTGTCAGTGTATGAATTAGTGTTTGACTGGGTGTGTCAGTGTATGAATATGTGTGTGTCTGGGTGGGTAGTGTATATATCAGTATGTGCCTGGGTGTGTTAGTGTATGCATTAGTATATGCCTGAGTGTATTAGTGTCTGTATTAGTGTGTGGCTGGGTGTGTCAGCTTATGCATTAGTGTGTCTATAGGTGTGTCATTGTATGCATGAGTGTGTGAATGGGTGTGTCAGTGTATGCTTCATTGTGTGTCTGGGTATGTCAGTGTATGCATCTGTGCGTGCCTGGGTGTCTAAGTGTATTCATCAGTGTGTGTCTGGGTGTGTTAGTGTATAAATCAATGTGTGCCTGGGTGTGTCAGTGTATACATTACTAAGCACCTGGGTGTGTCAGCGTCTGAATTAGTGCATGCCTGAGTGTGTAGGTGTACGCATCAGTGTGTGTTAGCATATGAATCTGTGTGTGCCTGGGTGTGTCATTGTATGCATTAACATGTGCCTGGGTGTCTCAGTGTAGGCATCAGTGGGTGTCTGCATATGAATCAGTGTGTACCTGGGTGTGTTAGTGTCTGCATTAGTGTGTAGCTGAGTGTGTCAGCGTATGTATTAGTATGTACCTGGAAGTGTTAGTGTATGCATTAGTATGTACCTGGGTGTATCAGCTTATGCATTAGTGCGTGGCTGTGTGTTTCAGCATATGCATTAGTGTGTCTATAGGTTTGCCAGTGTCTGCATGAGTGTGTGACTGGGTGTCAGAGTATGAATCAGTGTGTGCTTGGGTGTAAAAGGTAATGCATCAGTGTGTGTCTGCGTGTGTCAACATATGCATCAGTGTGTGTCTGGGTGTGTCAGCATATGAATCAGTGTGTGCCTGGGTGTGTTAGTGCATGTATCAGTATGTACCAGGATGTGTCAGTGTATGCATTAGTATGTGCCTGGGCGTGTTGGTGTCTGCATTAGTGTATAGCTGGGCATCTCAGCGTTTGCATTAGAATGTACTTGGGTGTGTTAGTGTATGCATCAGTGTGTATACCTGTTTTAGTATAATTAATTATGTGTACAAACTATATGTATGGATAGTGTATGGATGAATAAAAATGTAATTAGTTACCTACATTGCTGCAAAAAAAGAGGTCCTTTAATTTGTGAAAAGACAGAAAAGATAAATAGAAGTTAAAGTTTTATATTATAAATTTCTCTATTAAAGGATAATAATCTGCAATAAAAAAGCTAGTGTTAATAATAGAACACAAGACATTTATATCATTCATAGCAATTACGCATATTATTTAACCATGTCGTATTCCCTTTCTTCACTGTTCTCAGCTTTCATACTTTTACACTATGAAATGAAGTGTGTATAGATGCTTATCACTGAACAGTAGGAATAAAAAACAAAAAAATTCTTAAGTACATAGATTGTTATTTCAAATTAACATCACTATGCTTCACACTCACTACAAACATTTACCTCAGTGTTTTATCTAAATCTCTTAAATAATTTAGGGCTCGATTTCGATGTCAGGCGGAAAGCCATCCGACAGCTTGTTGGAGGCTTTCCGCCGGACATCGATGGTTTCCCTCCAACTGCCGTGTTATGATACTTGCGGTCTGAGGGAAGCCTGCGGGGGGATTCCGCTGCACTTTTGACAGGCTCAAGGAGCCGGTCAGAGCATTGCAAGACATCATAATCCCATCAGGATTATGATGTCACTTTCACACAGTCTTTCATTGTCGGCCTCTCCGATATGGAAAGGCTGTCGGAAAGTGACTTTGGGGACCCCTAGTAGGGACCCCTTCCCCCCTGGCGCTCTGCTATGGGGCCTGGGGGCACTAATGACCTGTCCTAAACCGGACTGAGACCCCCTACTGCGATCTTCATACCGACCAATCACATTACTATCATCAGATTGCACAATACTAGGCAAGGTCCTACCGGACAGGTACACGGGGATACTTCCCAACCTAATATACCTTGACCAGTGCGAGTTCAAACCCGGGAGAAACACCTCCCAGAATATCCGCAGACTCTTCCACGTCCAGGATGTGGTGCGGGGCTGATTCCCAAACCCAGCGTGCCTTATCTTGGACTTGTAAAAAGCCTGCGATACCCTAGCATGGCAGTATTTGTTTGCAGTACTGCGGCGGGAGGGGGACGGTCCCAAACTCAGGGCATATACCAGACTGTCGTACACGGGACTTACTTCCCGGATCCACATTGGCCGACACAGCTCGGCTCCTTTTCAGGAGACCCGTGGGACGCGCCAGGGTTGTCCGTTATCCCCCCTCCTGTTCGCCCTCGCAATAGAACCACTAGCAATCAAGCTCCGCATGGGAGGTGAACACTGGGGAATCCCATTAGAGGACCGCGTCCACAGCGTGTCCCTATATGCGGACGACTTATTAATCTACATACGGGATATCACCATGGACCTGGCTCCCCTCTGGGCCACACTAGACGACTTCGGGAAGGCAGCAGGGCTGAAAGTTAACTGGGCAAAATCCACTATCTATCCCCTCCACCCAGACATCCCCCCACAAGAAATATGTGACGGGGGGTTAGACTAGCATGAAACGGAGAGCCTCAAAGGTACCTAGGAATCAGGCTATACCACTCTCCGAAGGATCTGTTCAAGGGAAACCACTGTAGAACACTTAGGGGCATTAAGACTCAGATAAACTTCTGGCGCACTCTGCCCCATGCCCAATAGGAAGTAGCCTTATCGAAAATGGTGATAGTGCCCCGCCTCCTCTACCACTTCACAAACGTACCAGTTATCCCCCCTCAGGCCATTTTTTCACGAGCTCAACTCCCTGCTCACATCCCTGATCTGGGGGAAAGGACGCCGAAGGGTGGCCCTGGCGACGCTACAGTTACCGAGGGACCAGGGTGGATTAGGCGCCCCGTCCTTCGAAGCCTACTTCCTCGCAGCACAACTCCAATGGTTATCGCGCTGGACGGCCAAGCGCCACCTGGAGGGAACGAACTCAGGGTCCCTGACGATTCCAGCGGTACATCGTCTACTCCTTCCAGGTACTCGACCAGACCCAGCCCAACCCATCCAGGTGACGGTGGCCAGGTCCTGCATGCAGAGACTCCATCGCCTATCCCGCGGTGCACAACTTTACTCCCCACTATTAAAACAAGCGGGCCTCCCCTGAGGCCACGGCCACTACACGTCCCGAGATGTATGCATCTGGACAGAGTACTCACTTACGGAGGTGGAGTCCCTGTTTGTGGATGGACACCTTACTTCGTTCGAAAGTCTGAGAGAAGGAAGTGGACTCCCAGCCGGACAATTTCTTCTACACAGACAAATCATCTCAGACTGTAAAAAGACCTGGAATCTAGCAGGGGGAACTCAAGACACACCCCACACTTCACAAGATATTGAACATGGCCACGGGGCGCCACCTCATTACCTGGATCTACAGATCCATCCTAGACCTTACATCCGCACCACTCACCCGACTTAGGCTAAAGTTCGGGCGCGCACTGCACGATAAAGAATAGCAGACGGCTCTAGAGCACCACAAGAAGGTATCGCGGAATCAGCGCTTTAAAAACATCCAATTCAACATATTACATCGGGCGTACTTGACACCAGCGAAACTCCAACGATTCTACTCCATGACACAATTCGGATGCCCACGCTGCCACCTGCCTAGTGCCACATTCATACACATGTTCTGGACCAGTCCTATTTTGCAACCCTACTGGACGAAAATACACAACACAATACAAGAAACCACAGGCCACGCAGGCCTTAACACATGGGAAGCCAGCGCATTAGGAATTATTAAGCGCAGAAAAGGTAGGAAAACTTAAACTCGATTGGCATCGTTAGCCCTGCTGCTAGCAAAACGAAGCATCACAATGCACTGGCGTGCACCTACAGGTCCCCCGATTGAGGCCTGGAGAGGAGCCGTCATAAAATGGGGCGCGGCAGAGGAAGATGCAACCAGGCTGGAGGAGGTACGGGGTACGCGCCGTCGCCATATCTCCATGGAATGGCAAATGCTCCTCCAAAATTTTAAACAAAAAAAGACACCAACCACATCTCCTAGAATCACCCCTGCGGCACCAGACCCCCAGACCCTCGCCGCCTCACACACAAATACACGCGGGAGCACCCTAGGTGCTCTCCCCCCGGGATATAGTACATCTCTCCAGACACTACAGTAGTAAATCAGAGCCCATGTGCAGCAAGGCCTTTTAAGAATGACACAAACTCCAGCCCAATGCCCACCCCCAACCACGTTTCCGAAGTTATATCCCCAGTTCGATAAAGTGTTCATATTCAATATTCACAGAAAAGACACTCATCGACGGAGCTCCAAGACTAAAGACCGTGAACATAGACCCAGCACATCTTCATCTTTTCATCCTGTTCACACAAGACACATCACACCCAAACACTCAGAAACTCAAACTCACCAGATTCCAGTGAAGCAATGTAATTTTATGTCTGTCAATTGTAATTGATGTTGCTATCTTCTATTCTGTTTGAATTTAGAAAATCAAATAATAGGATTTAATAAAATAAAAAAAAGGAGCACACGCCATTAACCATGTTTTACATCCCAAGCCCTGCCCTGCCCCTGATGTCCTGGGCTAAGTGCTGATGATCACCTCCCCCTCTGCTGAAAAGCCACCACACCCTTAAAAGTGTGATTTGCCAGGAGCCAGGACAGAGACTCCTCCTGTTGCTTGATAATGCCTCATAAAAAAGGTGCACACGCCTTTCTCCTTGTTTTTCATCCCAAACACTGCCCCTTCCCTGATGTCCTGGGCTAAATGCTGATGATCATCTCCTCCTCCGCTGAAAAGCCACCACACCCTTAAAAGTGTGATGTGCTTGTGGCCAAAACACATGCGAATGAACCAAGGAAGGAGCAAACAGTGTGGCAGAGATACATCTGCGAAGCCGTGCTGTAGCCTGCAGGCACTACCGAGGGGCCCCTTGTTGGTAAGATGAGTGGGGAGCCCTGGGCAGCTGCCCACACTGCCCAAGCCTAGCACCGGCCCTGGTCACAAGACAAGGGGCGCAATATTGGGGAGGAGGATGGTGTCCAGCAGCAGGATACCCACCAATGAACACGGATCTGCTGAGATGAGCTCCCTGGCTACCGAACACTGCCACAACCAGTGTTGAACACAGCTGCCCCATGCGCCTGGACAAGGAATGTGATACCTGAAGTGCCCACAGCCTCACCCACCTGTGCTAGAGCCTCTGGGGCCGGAGATGCCCAGGGTACCCAAGTCAGCCGGCACATCCAGGCTATGCCCAGTCACTGCTGAGGTGGCACCACTACGCCCCCACTACAGCCACCATCTGTGGCTGAAATGCCCCTCTTACGTTCTATCCAAAACTAGCAAGCAGCCTGTCGACCATCATCTCGGGCAGGAAATCCAGCTTGTAGGAAGAAGTCATGTCCTGTCCCTGTGCGTGTCATGTATCCTGCAGAGGACGTGTGTGCCCAGCAGTGCAGGGTAATGAGCCTGCTGCAGAGTGAGTCTTGCGTGCAACCGCAGGTCACAGGTTTCATTATCGTTAGCTTGACCGGTGGATTAGTGTACCTGATGCAGCGATAGGTATGAGGTCCGCAGAATAAAGATTCCAGTGTCCTGTATCTGTGGGAGAATGCCTGTCCCACACTTCAGTCTCTAAGTTGAACTTGGCTATGGGAGGGCTTGTGCAAAACAGGCAGGGCCGTGCAAAATTTGTAACTAAAACCTATCAGAGAGGTAGTTTCAGTTGCAGCGCAACTGTGAGGAAAAATATTCAAACACACAACCGGACAAGCAAGAAATACATGCTCAAGTGCTCACCCCTCATAATATTTACATGATATTCCCCCAGGACCTGGCCACCCAGGAGCTGAAATACAAACAAGACCACCAATTCACGAATCCGTTTCGATTTTCACCAAAAATTGTTTTTTAAAAAAAGAAGCTTTTTGGCCAGGCGGGTTCCCTGGGGAAACCCAGCCCTAAGGGGTCAGGGTATTCCTATCCTGCCCCCTTCTCTCTTTTTATGTTTTTCTTTGAGACTCGACTTAAACCGAATCCCAATATGGCTGCCAACACTTCCTGCTTGAAGGCAGACAATCAGATCTTAGCTTGGGAGGGTTTGCAGAGCCTTAGCGTCCCTAGAGAAACAAATTTGGATTTCTTTAAATAATTCAAAAACTACTGAATGAATTTACACCAAATGACAAAAAGCATTCTTTCTGGACCAAGAGTTAGCTTTCTGCCAAATTTGGTGTAATTCCTTCCAGCGGTTTGGGCTGTAGTTGTGTTCAAAATCTCTATGGGAATTAACATGGGAAACACACTTTTTTTGACCCCCCTTTTCTTCAGCCTTTCTCCCTACGGACCACCTCGAAACCTTCCATGCACAACCAGAGTCACTGGCACACCCTTTCTTGAAAAGTTTGCGAAGACCTGACAAACTGCGCCAAAGATACAAGGCAAAAAACGCTTTTCCTATATATATAAATATTACCTACTCTCCTACTTTCCTGTTCTGGTCGAAGATTGTACATGAATCCCTCACGCAAGGCCTCATTCCAGATTGCCTCAAGATTGGTCAAGTCATCTCCATACCAATGAAACCTAAGGAAGATTTATCTGAGCATAACAACTACAGACCTATTTCGATTATCATGACTCTATCCAATCTTCTCGAGAAATATGTACATACTCAACTCTGTAATCACATTGGTCATTTTCAACTCTTCGACCAATACCAGTCTGGATTCAGATCAGGTCACAGTTCAGAAACCGCCTTAACACACATTGTAGACGATGCCCTAAGACTACTAGACCAGAATGAACCTTGCCTACTTATACTATTGGATCTCTCATCAGCATTTGATATGGTCAAACACGACAAATTATTTGACCTACTTGAAACAAGGGTGGGGTTATCAGGTACAGTGTTAAATGGGAAACAGCCTTAACCACAAAGGCTGAACAACGATCAGCCTTAACAACGAAGGCTGAACTACGCAAGCCCTACCGCGCATATGTCTTAACCACGCATGTGCGTGGTTAAGGCATATGCGCTGTAGGGCTTGCGGATGGACGGAAGCAGGAAGAGATCGTTGTGAGGTAAGTGGGGTTGGGGGGTGGGTCGGGGTTGATTTGTGGGCTTAGGGTGGGTCGGGGTAGTTTTCTGGGCTGGGGTGGGTCGGGGTTATTTAAAGTTGGGCTGGGACGGGTCGGGGTTGTTTTTTTGGCTGATTGTGGGTTGGGGGTAGTTTTCTGGGTTGGGGGTGGCTCGGGGTGTTTTGAGGGCCGGGGGCGGGTTTGGGTAGTATTCAGGGATTAGGGGGGGTGTTCAGGATAGTTTTCAGGGCACGGGGTTGACGTTTTAGGGTTCAGGGCGGGAGGTAGGGATCGTGATAGAACTTAGTACTTCGGGGGGGGCAGGGTCGAATTTAGGGCTTAGGGGGTAGTTTAGTTTTCAGGGCATGGGGGCCGTTTTAGGGTTCAGGGTGGGGGGCAGGGTCATTTTTAGGGATTAGGGGTAGTTTTTAGGGATATGGGGAGGGCGGAGGAGAAAAAGTGACTAGGGATGGGCAGTGGGGTACTTTAGGAACTCAGGCCAGGTGCAGGGGTCAGGGATTAAATTCTTAACCACAAATATGTATTTACCAAAAATGCCTTAACAACACGATTCGTTGTAAAGGCATGCGTGGTAAAGGCATATTCGTGATTAAGAATTTCGTTGTTTAGACTTCGTGGTTCCGGCATGCGTGATAAACGCATTCGTGGTTCAATCATACAATCGTGTTAAATTGGTTTATCTTGTTCATTCAATGTAGAACTCAAAGATTCAAAGTAAACAATGACCTTTCCAACAGGATTCCTGTTTCAATTGGAGTCCCACAAGGATCCGCACTATCTCCTACTCTTTTCAATCTGTATCTGGAGCCCTCACAGAAATTCTGAAACGATCTAACATTCAATACCATATGTATACTGATGATACCCAACTGTATATGAAAATTTCTTCTACGGAAGACATTGCTACTCTCAACCTTGCACTCTTAAAAACCCAACAATGGTTATTGCACTACCACTTTTTGCTTAATTCACTCAAAACAGAATTCCTCTTGCTCGCCCCACACAATCATTCTGCACCCATTCAGGGCTGGCTCAAACAGCTAACAGCCCTCAACTGCACCCCACATGTAGTTAACTCCTTTAGATCACTAGGCCTAATTCTGGACAAATGCCGAAATAAGCAGGATCACATCAGAGCTACAACAAGAGGAGCCAATTACCAACTCTGCACATTAAGGAAAATCAAAAAGTTCCTGCCGCCCTCTGACCTGCAACAAGCTGTCCAGTCCCTTGTGATCTCCCCTTTAGAATATGGAATTGCAACCTTGGCTGGACTCCCCAAAACTAACCTGGCCCCTTTAAGAGCCACTCTAAACTCTGCTGTCAGACTCATCACCGGCTCAAGAAAGCATGACCACATCACACCTGATCTATGCCAACTGAACTGGCTGTCCATTGACGCAAGGATCAAGTATAAGATAGCTTCCTTGACTCACAACACACTGCACCATAACACGCCCAATTACCTAGCAAATAAACTAGAACTATCGTGTGGGAATCGGGCACTAAGAAGTACAAACACTCTACTGCTGAAACCCCAAAAGTTCAAAAAGAAGAGAACTTACAACCACACCTTCTCCTGTCTTGCTCGGAGAATATGGAACGCTCTTCCACCAGAAATCAGAACAATCCCTGTGTCCTCCTCTTTTAAAAAAGAAGTCAAACGCCTGCTCATAAATAGCCACTGGAGACAATAGGTCTGTAACTTCTTAAACTTTTTTAAATGACCCTACTTCCTTGTCCTCCCCTACCTCGATGCAATTCGCTTACTGTTCAAGATGCTGATCTTCATATCCATTTGCCTTATTATGCTTTTAATGTTTTTAATGTTTTTGCATAGTTTTAGATGGTTTTCTGCATGCTCAAGATCAACCAGCAGACATGTGAGTCAATAGTTCTGTAACCTCACATACTATTTGAAATGACTTCACAACTTTGACCTACCCGACCTTCGTTGCAATCTACCTATTGCTCAAAATGCTGATGTCTATTTTCCTTTGCCTGTAATCTGCTTTTACTGTTTATACGTTGATTTTGATTTTTCCTTCCCACTCAAGCTTACAAAGCAGGCGACGATGTACAGCACTCTGATACCCTGCCGGGTCATGTTTGCACTTTATAAAACTTTTCAAATAAATACTGGCGGTCTCCAGTAGGTAGTTATAGTTATGATGTAGTTTCCATAGGAAGAGCGTTTTTACCAATAACTTTGGCGTTGTTTGACGAATCGTCGCAAAATTTTCAAACGAATACGCCAGTCACTTCAGCTGCTAGTTGGAAAATTTCGGGGTGATCTGTCAACTGGGGGCCGAGAAAAGATGGGGGTCCCAAAATGCCTTTTCTCCATGTTAATTTCCATAGGACACTTTAGACATTGCTACAGCCCAAACTGCTGCACAGAATTACACCAATTTGGCAAAAAGGCAGCTCCTGGTCCAGAAAGCGACCTTTTTGTTAAATGGTGTAAAGTCATTCAGCAATTGCGGAGAAATTTTAAGAAATTCCCAGTTGTACATCTAGGGACACGAAGGATCCGCCACCCTTCACGATCTCGTGCCCGAGATCTGATTGGCTGCCAACACATCAAACTAGAAAGTGTTGGCAGCCATCTTGTGACTCAGTTGAACCGAGTTAAAATGAAAAACGAAAAGGGGGCAGGGTAGAAACACTCTGACGCCCTAGGCCTCTTGTGGGGTCTTACAGGGACTCTCCAGGGCCAAAAAAGCATTTTTTTTAAACAATTGAAGTGTGGTCTCCCGCGCTCTCATAAATAAAGGCCCACGTGTGGGTCAGGTCACGGGGGCAGTTTATGTTGAGGACCACAACCTCCCCGGGGCCAAACCGGATTTTAAAGAAATTGGAGGAGGGCTGCGTGGCTCCCCTCTCGGTCCGTTCTCAGCCTCGGGGACCGACACTTCCCCAGGGCGGGCCCTACTCAACGAAGGAGTGGGGGCCATGCACCCCTCCTCCTGGAGCCGTACATGGCACTGGTGACCGCCACACCCCACAGAAAGCTCCAGGAATGACCCAGGCTGTCCAGTCCCGGGACATTGCAGTTTGCTATGGCATGGCAGAAGCACAGCTCCCGCCAAGCCATAGCAAACACTGTTCCAGTTCGTGCAAGCGAGAGCTTAAAAATGCTCTTGCTTGCTCGAAGCGGAGCAGAATTGCTTTTGGACAGAGGGAGCTGCATGTTAGCAGCTCCCTCTGTCCAAAAGCAATGCTGGCTCACACAGGACGCAGGGAGCTGGCAGGGACCTTGGGAGCCTTCAGGCTTTCCCCACGGTCCCGAACGAAAATAACTGGGTGCCCTGGGTGGGAACAGGGCACCCAGTATTAGGGCCAAACCCCGGGGAGCACATCCCCTGCGCTTAGTTAATAATTGGCCCCCGGGTGGGCCAGGTCCCGGGCACATAGTTTTAATAAGGGAGGGGCGGCACATGGGCCATGCCTACTATGGCTTAATATTGCCCCGGGGACCATCACCTCGCCGAAGCTTTTTTAACAAAGAACGTGGGGAGGCCTGTCTGGCCTCCCCCGCTGCCCCGGGGACCTCCACCTCCCCGGGGCTTTTACAAAAAAAGATTGTAGGGGCCACACAGGCCCCCCCACAGCCCCGGGGACCATCACCTCCCCAAGGCAAATATAAAGAAAGGAGGGGGGCCACATGGCCCCCTCATGGAGCCCTAGTTGGCCTTGGGGACCGCCATCCCCCAGGGCTGGATCCAGGAATGTCCTGGGGTGCCCACCCCTGGGACATTGCAGTTTAGTATGGCTTGGCGGGAGCACAGCTCCCGCCAAGCCATAGCAAGCACTACTCCTCTTCGTGCAAGCGAGAGCATGTAAAATGCTCTTGCTTGCCTGAAGCGGAGCAGAATTGCATTTGGACAGAATGAGCTGCATGATAGCAGCTCCCTCTTTCCTAAAGCAATGCCAGCTCCCGCAGGGAGCTGGGAGCTGGCATGGACAGCGGGGGCCTTGAGGCTCCCCCCACGGTCCACAACAGAGAGGCCAGGCCCCCCTCCCTCTAAATTATATATATTTTTTTTTAAAAAGGCCAGGCCCAGGGGGATGGCGTCCCCTGGGGCCGAAATTGGCATGGGGAGGGGAGCCACCCAGCCCCCCTCACCCATGGCCTGGCCATGGGTGATGGGGTCTCCAGGGCTGTAAATGGCCCAGGGAAGGGGGGCCACGCAACCCCCACACTTAAAAAAAGAGAATTTTTTGTTTTTTTAAAAACCTTGGGCAAGTCGCCGGAGGCCATGTCCCCTGCGCCACCACACTGCAAACGTGCCTCCTGGCACACTGCTGGTTGGGGGATTAAGTCCCCTTGGATGCTGAGGGTCCTTGCGGGTCCAGGAACCCATTCTGTTACCTCCAGTAAGTTCAAGACAGTGGGTTTGCTGAGAAGACTTGAAGGCCATGCCACCTTTCTCCACCACTCTGCAAACGCGTCTTCTGGTATGCTGCTGGTTGGGGAATGAATTCCACTTTACTCCTGAAGGCCTCAGGACAAAAGTGAACTTCTTCCCCTAACCAGTAGTGAGCCAGAAGGAACGCTTGCAGAGTGGTGGAGAAAGGGGGTGTAGCCTCCGACAACCTCTTAGCAATCCAGCTGTGTGGGACTTACTGCAGGTAACAGGAGGGGTAGTTTGCCCCCAAGGACCCTCAAGAGCCAAGGGGACTTCATCCCCCAACTAGCAGTGTGCCAGGAGGCAAATTTAGAGTCTGGTGGAGAAAGGGGGCATGGCCATCGAAAACCTCTCAGCAATCCTACTGTGTGGGACTTACTGGAGGTAACAGGAGGGGTAGCTGGCCCCCAAGTACCCTCAAGAGCCAAGGGGACTTCATCCCCCAGCAAGTAGTGACTCAGTAGATGCATTTGGAGAGTGGTGGAGAAAGGGGGCATGGTCTCGGACAACTTCTCAGCAATCCTGTTGTGTGGGACTTACTGGAGGCAACAGGAGGGGTAGTTGGCTACCAAGGACGTCCCAAGCGGTCTTTGGAGGCCACTCTCCCTTTCTCCACCATTCTACAAAAACAGCTCCTGGTGCACTACTGGTTGGGGGATGAAGTTCACTTTACTCCTAAGGGACCTGGGGGCCAAGAAGCCCTCCAGGTACCTCCTGTAATTCCTACACAGTGGGATTCCTGAGAGCTGATCGGAGGCCCTGCCCCCTTTCTCCACCACTCTGAAAACGCGACTACTACTTAAAAAAAACATAGAAATTCACTGAGAAGGGGATGGCAAGATGGCTGCCGACTGTCCTCAATGAGAGTTGCTGCTGCTTCTCTCCCTCCGGGCTCGTATGAGTTTGCTATGATAGCTATTTGAAAACCACCTGGGAACATTCCCCCCCCCCCGCCTGGGCACTTACCTCTACGATGACATGCGGCTGCTGGGCATCGGGGTCCAGCTGAAAGCAAGGTGTTTTGCCACAGTTGTATTCCTGCTGTCGCCAAGCCTTCGGCGTTGCTCTGGTTTCCTTCGAGGGAGCCGCTGGTGCCTCGCAGAGAGTATGGCCCCAAAAATAGATAAAGCCGATAAAACGGCTAAAGTCTTTAGCAAGAGTAAAGATGCCCCGAGCACATCTGTGGATACCGCGGGGGCTGGTGCCCTCAGTTTCAGTAATTCTAAGTCCGCCTCTGGCTCGGTGCGAGGAGGGAGCCATGCACGCCGAGGAGGAGTACTGATGTCAAAGAGAATGGATGCTACTGTGAGAGATATCAGCGCTGCAGGCGGGACCTGGCTCCGGGCAGCGGCTGCGGCTGCAGAGGGAGTAATGAGGCAGACAATGGTGGCAGAGGCTTTTTCGATGTCTTTGCCACCTGCCGCAGGTCTCCAGGGAGTATCTGCGAGTCTATCAGCGGATGGAGCAGCAGGATCAACGGGAGCTGGGGATCCGACACAGCTCACACTGCTGAGCTCTGAGAGCGAACTGCAGGTAAAATCTGGACCGGAGCAGGGATTGTCAGCGGACTGTACCCAGCTTCAGTTTCAGCATGTACAAGAATCTCAGAGGGCTCGCATAGATCAAATTGCAGAGAATGCTGAACTTTCAGAGCATGCCACTACTGAAGCCTCTCACATGGTGGCACTGGATGAGCAGGGTGACAGCGCTGTGCAGGGTGATGAGTGGGGTGACAGCGCTGAGCAGGGTGATTGCGCTGAGTCTGTGCAGAGAAACGACAATACATCTGAACCCACAGGGTTACCGGTTTTGGTGGCAAGAAATCGGATAGAGGCTAAGAATACAAATGGCGACGACAATGCCTGCTCGAGCTCTGTCTTAACTGAGGGGGTCTCTGCCACTACACTGGTAGACCAAGCTCCACGGCATCGTGAGACGATGCACGGATCTCCAGAGGGGGACCAATTTTATTTTCTTAATGATGACTCTGAATCTCCTGCCCTTACCGAATTTAACACCACGGAAGAAACTGATTCTGAAGAGTCTTCTACCGTGCAAAAAGTCCCCCGCTGTAAAGCTGCACTCCAAAAGCGAAGGAATAGATCCAGAGGTAGTCTGGCTCAGACCGACACGGCTATGGCAAGAAAATTGGAATGGGATTACTCAGCTACCAGCATGGTTTATGAGAATAATGGGCAAACAGAACTAGATGGCTCGGCTGTATCTTCTGGACCTCCTGCCCCACCTACATATTCTAGTATATTCTACTTTAAAACAAATGCAGGGAGAGGCCAGAATGGAAAGTAGAAGATCGCTACAAGCTAATAAAAAACTGCAAGCTTCTATCCGCAAAACAAATAAACTCTGTACAGAAATGGCCGAGCGGGTCACACATGTGGAGGACATAACTGTGGCTCTGGAAGAGGAAGTCAAAAGCTACAGGAATTTAAGGTGCAGCAAGAAAAGCAAGCACTGGATGTCTGTTGGAAACTCGAAGATTTCGAGAACCGCCAACGGAGGAACAATGTTCGCTTATTGGGGGTTGCCGAAAATGCGGAAGGGGCCAATATAGTGTCTTTTGTGGTGTCCTTGGTAAAGGGGGCCTTTCCGGACCTTGCCCAATGGAATTGGGATATGGAGGTCCAGCGGGCCCATCGTTTTCCAATGGTGCAGAGGAGGAATGTTCCATCTAGGCCTGACACGTACCCGAGAGCAATCCTGATTTATTTTGGGAACTTTCTTCTGAGACAAGCCATTATAGACAAAGCCAGGCCTGACGCCAAGAGGACTTTTGATGGGCACACTTTCTTCGCACGCCCCGATTTCTGTCATGCTACAGTGGAGCGTAGATGGAGACTTCGGCAACTGATAACAGCATTTCAGGGGGTGGGCTGTGAAGCGTACCTGTTATTTCCTGCTCGTCTTAAAGTTATAACTAATGGGCGGGTTCGAATGTTTCCCTCTGAAGTGAAGGCACAAGAATTCCTGACGGAGCTTAAGGAGGCCAAAGGAAGGGCGGATGCCCACTAAGATATATTGGGCTTGATGATTGTCTAATAGGATTATGGATTAAGGATTGTGTACATTTCTTCTCTATGTATCAGTGTTGGTTTTTACCAAGTTGAGTGGGGGGGTGGGGATGGGAGGTGGTGGTTTGTTTCGAGGTTCGAGGGGGAGAAGAAGGTGCGGCAACTCGAGATGTGAGATTGGTTGCCACACATAGGTCATGTCTGACCTATTTGCCTGTATGGGTTGTTGGGGGGGGTGGGGGTGGGGGGGTGGCTGGGTTTGGGGGGGTAGGGGCTTTTCACAGCATAGCACAGCACTACGTATGAGGAAATCTTCAGGTTAAAGTTTTAGGAAATCCAGAAGTTGGTCTTTTTGTAAAGAAGAAGGGATGGAGGTGAGCCTAGCTCGGAGAAAGGTGCGTAAAATAAGTATGAAATTCAATGTAGGAGGGCAATCACTTAAAATTATTTTATGGCTTTTGTGAATCTTAAGATCGTATCTATTAATATCTGTGGGCTCAATGATCAAGCTAAGCCACAAAGGTCTGCAATAATATTGAAAGCTCTACGTGCTGATATATTATGCTTACAGGAGACTCACATAGAGCACACTAGAGCAGGGATTTTAGAACAATTAGGCTTTAGATTGTTGGTGGCTACAAAGCAAGGCACTAAAACCAGAGGGGTATCTATCCTCACTCGTAGGAAAGACTTAATAGTTAAAAGGACATTGTCAGATAGGTGGGGACGATGGGTTTTAGCAGAATGTGGGTTTGCTGGGGAATTACTCACTGTGTGCTCGCTGTATGACTCAACAGCTGATGATCCTGAGGTATTACAGTTTTTGGATAGCGAATTTGCCCAATGGCCTACTCCACTTATAGTATGCAGCGACTTTAATATAAATGGGCTAGGAGGACTTTGGGGTAATACTGGCAACAAATACGTAGGACGTAAAAGAAAGGTTTTTAAGGCACTCACTAATCTGATCAAAAATCACGGACTTATAGATGTATGGAATCATTTAAAAATCAATGATGATGGTAGCACCTTTTTTTCTGCCCCACACAATGCGATCTTCTGACTCGACTATTTCTTTGTATCACACTCATTAGTGTACCGGGTTACAATTGAGAAACTCCCTAGGATATTGTCAGATCATAATCCTCTTGTTCTCAATCTGACCTTTACTAAAGGAGAACGGGCTGAGCGGACATGGACCTTTAAAAGAGGGCTTTTAACAGATTCTGAGTATGTCTCTTATATGAAGGGGTGGATCACGGCCTTCTTTGATATAAACAGGCATAGTGCTAGTACAGGAGCTGTTTGGGATGCTTTTAAAGCAGGGGTTAGAGGTGAGACTCTCAGTTTTAGCTTCTCCCGGCAAAAGAGAGAGGCGCAACATGAAGAAACACTCCACAAAAATCTAGCCAGAATTGAAGAGGAGCTAGCCTCTGCGGTTAAAGCCGGCTCAGTCACTATTGATATTTTTCATCGGCTTGTTTGGGCAAAAGCAGGAATAGGTGAAAGGGCTGCTGCAAAGGCTTCAGCACGCTTTTTAGCGAAAAAAGAGCAATGCTATGAATTTAGCGAGCGGGTAGGTCATACTTTGCCAGTAAGACTCCGACAAAGATGTGCTGCCAGTGAGATTAATGAGATCAAAGATAAGTGTGGAAATTTAGTTACTGACCCACGTGGGATTCAGGTAGTGTTTCAGTTATTTTATCAACGACTATATGGGGAGGAATCTCAGGATTTGCAAAATTTAGCTCAGGATCGCCTCAATAGTATACCCCTGCAGAGTATCGAATCTGCAGATAGAGAAAAGCTAGAGGTAACCTTGACGCAGGATGAGATTTATGATGCGCTGAGAAATCTTCCTTCGGGTAAGGCCACGGGACCTGATCAGATCCCATTGGAATTTTATAAGATCTTTGTGGATGAAATTGGACCTGTCCTTGTTGAAACGATACACTGCGCACAATCAGGGAGCTCAGTTCCTGTATCTTGGGCAGGCGCTGACATCATAATATTTTTTTAAAAAGGCAAGTCACCCCAGGAGCCTGGGTCGTATAGGCCCATTACACTTATAAATAGTGACTCAAAGATCTTTTCAAAAGCCTTAGCGACCAGATTAAACACAATTATAGCTAAAACCATCCACCCATGCCAGCACGGGTTTATACCCGGGAGGGGCACTACCCAGCATACTCGACGTGTAATAACGTTGTTCGATGCAGCAGAAGTCTCAGGGGACCCTATGGCTTTGCTGCTCCTGGATGCAGAAAAGGCCTTTGATAGGGTCTCCTGGGACTTTTTATGGGAAGCAATGAAATGGTTTGGAGTTGGGCAGGGGTTTATTACAGCTATTCGTGCTATGTATAATGCACCAACAGCTCGATTAAGAATTAACGGGAAATACACAACATCCTTTGAGATTAAACGGGGCACCCGGCAGGGTTGCCCATGCTCACCCCTTTTATTCGCTATATATATTGATCCCTTAATCCGGCTTTTAGAAGGTTGCCAGGAAATCAAGCCAATGATTTATCATGATATTCCAACAAAAGTCCTTGCTTATGCTGATGATGTGGCTTTAGTTACCCCCGATCCATTGGCAGCAATAGCGGCAGTTGAGAAGATTGCTTTAATATTTGGCAGGATCTCCGGATATGCCCTGAATAAACAGAAGACCCAGATAGTTATTAATCGGGGAATTAGCTTTTCTGATCCACGGGTAACAGATTCAGTGGTTTACCTGGGTATTTCTATAACCACTGATCTGAATTCTCTAGTCGCAATAAATATTGACCCTATAATTCGGAAGGCAAGGAAAGATTTTGATAATTTTCATAATTTACATTTATCTTTAGTTGGTCGCTGTAACGTGGTCAAAATGGTATTTCTACCCAAAATACTCTATTTATTCAGGGCTATTCCTTTAGAATTCGGGAAGCAATGGTTTGTTGCTTTAGAAAGTTTGGTAAATCGATTTGTTTCGGCTCATGGGAAAACAAGGAGAGCCCTTCGTTATATGTCTCTGCCTTCGGTGAGAGGGGGTTGGGCACTCCCAGATCTTAGATTCTATTATTGGGCTGCGGCTCTCCACTATATGTGGGTGTTGTTTGGCGGGTACTCAGTAGAATCAAGTGCCGTGGATTCGCTGCCTGATGTTTATCGGCTACTGGTGGGTAAGGATGCTGCGAACTGCTTTCTGAAATTTAGCGAGCCGAGCTATTATAAAAGAACGAAGTTTAAGACTATGTCGGCAGCCTTTAAAATCTGGGCTGCCTTTAAGAAAAAGATTGGTTTGGGCAGAATGAACTTTTATACTCAGATGTATGGTAACCCCATGCTCCCGGAAATTTTTTCTGATCAGATTATGGCAGAGTGGGCAGGGCATGGCCTTGTGAAAGTGGGTGACTTGATGGGCTCCGAGGGAATGCTCCAATTTAAGGATATCCAGGACAAATTTGGGTTAAGCTCAAAGAATTTTTTTAAATATCTTCAAATTAGAAGCTTCCTGGGTAAAAAGTTGGGTGGCGGTAATGGCTTTTGTAATAATAAAGTCATAGATGGTATAAGAAGCAGCAAGGGTTGTAACGATCGCACGGTTGCACGATCGCAGAAGCTGCCTTACGCCGGCCGGCACAGCGGCCGGGGCTGGGGGTGGTGAGCGACGGCCATTGGGAGGTTAGCGGGCTAGTTGCTGGCTCAGGGGAGCCATAAAACACGCATGTTGACGCGACCGCGCAGCATTGTATGCCTGGGAAGGGTTGTGTTCAATACCCTCCAGGAGCGCGAGCGTGAGACTGAGGCTGAGCGCGCTGAAGGCTAGAACTGTCTTTTAGAATTTTTTAATATTGTTGGTACCTTTTAAAGTTGCGTATTTTGCACATTCAAACTTGCCACTTGTACTAAACTGTAATGTTACTGGATTTAGACTCCATTTAGAAACCCACCTGATAGCTCGGCTACTCTGCCCGTTCCTAACTGCACGATTGCAGAAGCCGCCTTACGCCGGCTGGCACAGCGGCCGGGGCTGGGGGTGGTGAGCGACGGCCATTGGGAGGTTAGCGGGCTAGTTGCTGGCTCAGGGGCGCCATAAAACACGCATATTGACGCGACCGCGCAGCATTGTATGCCTGGGAAGGGTTGTGTTCAATACCCTCCAGGAGCGCGAGCGTGAGACTGAGGCTGAGCGCGCTGAAGGCTAGAACTGTCTTTTAGAATTTTTTAATATTGTTGGTACCTTTTAAAGTTGCGTATTTTGCACATTCAAACTTGTCACTTGTACTAAACTGTAATGTTACTGGATTTAGACTCCATTTAGAAACCCACCTGATAGCTCGGCTACTCTGCCCGTTCCTAACTGCATGATCGCAGAAGCCGCCTTACGCTGGCCGGCACAGCGGCCGGGCTGGGGGTGGTGAGCGACGGCCATTGGGAGGTTAGCGGGCTAGTTGCTGGCTCAGGGGCGCCATAAAACACGCATGTTGACGCGACCGCGCAGCATTGTATGCCTGGGAAGGGTTGTGTTCAATACCCTCCAGGAGCGCGAGCGTGAGACTGAGGCTGAGCGCGTTGAAGGCTAGAACTGTCTTTTAGAATTTTTTTATATTGTTGGTACCTTTTAAAGTTGCGTATTTTGCACATTCAAACTTGCCACTTGTACTAAACTGTAATGTTACTGGATTTAGACTCCATTTAGAAACCCACCTGATAGCTCGGCTACTCTGCCCGTTCCTAACTGCACGATCGCAGAAGCCGCCTTACGCCGGCCGGCACAGCGGCCGGGGCTGGGGGTGGTGAGCGACGGCCATTGGGAGGTTAGCGGGCTAGTTGCTGGCTCAGGGGCGCCATAAAAAACACGCATGTTGACGCGACCGTGCAGCGGAGGCGCGCAGCGGGCGCGCACGCCTAAGGCGCGCCCGTCCGCGCTCGGCCCGGGCTCAGGGCCAGGTCCCCTGGACCTTTGATGCAAGGTGGCCGAACATATACCAGTGACACACTAAGGAAACTGGACCCACTAGGGGGTGCAGCGTGCTGCCCAATATTTTTGCCCTGTGCCAAACCTTCGGCCTTGGCAAAATATTGTTCAAATTGCCACTGTTCAATCCCCCACATTTAGGGGCTCCCCTGCAAAGTCACCTCTAGTATTAAAATGGGATCAGGGAAGCTGATGGGTAGGCCTGAGCTTAAATGTCTCCTTTTAAACGCTCGATCATTGGTTAAACATAGCGTGGAATGCGCATTGTTCATAGAAGAACACAACATCAAGATGGCTTTTATTACGGAGACCTGGACAGATAGTGCCTCGGGACCCGACATTGTAAAGGCTTCTATCCCTGACTTCCTCTGCCATACATTGGACAGACCTTTAAGGAGAGGAGGGGGGTTGGCTGTTATCTACCACAAAAGCCTTGAGCCCTCATTTGAGACTGCCTCCAACACAACTTGTGAGGCAATGTTAGTCAGCGTGCGACTTGCGCCGCAAGACACGCTGAAGGCTATGCTTATTTACCGGCCCCCTGGCCCCAGAGGTGGTTTTCTGGACTCCATCGGCTCACTGCTGGAGGAGGGGTTTTGTGCCAAAGCTTTCACAATTCTTGGAGATTTTAACTTCCATTTGGAGGACTCCATCGATACAGACACCTCAAGACTGATGCAAATTATGTCGGGCGGGGACCTCACGCAGAGGGTAAATGGCCCGACTCATGAAGCTGGTCATACGCTGAATGGAATCTTTTCTAATTCCTCCAGCCTCTCCGTCCTGGGTATACTGCCACTTCCCTAGACAGATCACACGGCCATCACTTTTGCTATCGCTTTGTCTCTCCTTAAAACGCCCAACTCTAAGCCCAGGGAAAAAATAGCTACACGGGCCTGGAAGAATATTAATAGTGTCAGGTTTGATAAAACCCTGATAGATTCGGTCCCAAATATTTCCAATAACATAGAGGATGCTACAGCGGCCTATGCGAATTGGATTAATGCCGCTTGTTACAGACTGGCCCCTGTCAAATGGTGTACCCCCAGACGTGGTCTCCCCTCTGCCCCCTGGTTTACTCAGAACCTACAAAAGCACAAATCAGACTGTAAGAGGCTGGAGCGGCTCTGGAGAAAAGGGTACAGTTTGGCCAATAAGGAAGAATATAAAACCAGTCTTACAATATACAAAAAATCACTTCAGGAAGCAAAAAGGCCTACTTTTCCGAACAGATCACTGGAGCCAAATCCTCTGCGAAGGAACTTTTCAGAACAGTTACTACTCTCATGAACCCCCTAAACCTATTATTCATAGCAGTCCAGATTTCTGTGACGTTTTAGCCTCTTTTTCTTGAACAAAGTCGAGGTCATTTTCTCCTCCCTCAGCAATCTACAGGGTGAGGCCAGTGATCTGGCAGCCGGGATAATGGTAACCAACAACTCTCCCACGTTTAATAGTTTCACCCCTTTGGTGAACAAAGAGGTTACCAATCTGCTTATGGGTTGCAGATCTGGTTCCCCTATGGACCCCTGTCCGGCTGCAGTAATCAAAATTTCCCCGGAAGTTATCTCTGATACTCTAACCTCCCTATTGAATCTCATAATGGGGGCAGGGCACTACCCTATAGCATGGAAAACTACTTCAATTCTGCCACTGATTAAGAAACCCAACCTAGATCCTAGCGATCCTAATAGCTACCGAACCCATCTCCCGACTCCCCTTACCAGCTAAAATACTGGAGAAGGCTATGAACATGCAATTAAGTCTGTTCATTGAGAAAAACAACATGTTGGACCCTTCTCAGTACGGTTTCCGAGCGGGACACAGTACGGAGTCAGCGCTGATTAAAGCCACTGAGGAGGTGCGCGAGGCGGTGGACCAGGGAGGCTCTGCCATTTTGATCATGCTGGATCTGTCGGCAGCCTTCGATACGGTCCATCATGAAGTACTGATGGGCCGCTTATCGGAGGCTGGGGTCCAGGGTACGGCCTGGAACCTACTATAATCATTTTTGGCCGATAGAATACAAACGGTAGAATTAGGTGGGGACAGATCGAAACCATTTTCCATCCCCTGTGGAGGCCCAATAGGGGTCATCCCTTAGTCCGACGCTTTTTAATATTTATGTGCGATCGCTGGCTGCCCTTATAAGATCTTTTGGGCTACTCCTAACCTCTTACGCAGATGATACTCAAATTGTGTTATCCCTGCAGAGAGGTAAGGAAGCGGAAAAGGCCCCTAGCTGCCACGACTGTATGCTAGCAATAACTGGCTGGATGTCTGCTAATTGCTTGAAGTTGAATGCAGGCAAAACAGAGGTGATTATCTTTGGGAACAACCCCAACCTCTGGACTCCAGCATGGTGGCCTAGCGCTATGGGCCCTCCCCCACCCCCCTCACGGAAAGTTAAGAACTTGGGGGTGATTGTGGATAACACCCTCACATTTGGGGACCAGGTTAGCGGGGTGGTGTCGACAAGCTTTTTTATTCTGAGGACCTTGAGGAAAATAAAACCTTTCCTCACGGAAGAAAGTTTTAGAACAGTCGTCTCAGCCCTCATTCTGTCCCGTCTGGATTAGTCTGTACCTGACTATTAATAAGAAACATCTCAATAGACTGCAGATGGTGCAGAACGCGGCAGCTAGGTTGCTGACAGGCACTCCGAGGTTTATGTCGGTCAGAAATGACCTACATCACCTTCACTGGCTCCCAATAATACAACAAGTTCAATTCAAGGCTCTCTGTACGGTCTTTAAGTCCCTGACTGGAACGGGCCCTGAAGACCTACAAAAGCGCATTCAATGGTATGTTCCCGGGAGAACATTGCGCTCAATGGAAGCAAAACGGGTGGTCGTTCCTAGAGCGACAAAGGCTAACTGGGATGGGAAGAGCTTTGTCCTTAGAGCCACCAATGCCTGGAACGGTCTTTCGTTATATCTAAGGACTGGTACTGATTTCCTCTCGTTCAGGAAAGGTCTGAAAACCTGGTTGTTTTCAGCTTAGTCTCAGCTGGGCTCAGGGGTGGAGGTCACCAGGTATATATTGCCCCAGGCATACAGTGCTCAGCGCCAGGACACCCTTGGGTAACAGTGCACTTTACAAACCCATATAACATAACATACCATAACATAACATAATATAAAAGGAATTTATTGTGAACTCACATCACTGAAGCATGATGATTTAGAAAAGCATGGTGAAAAATGGAAAGATAGGCTGGGCACTGAACCGGATAACTTTTTTGAATCTTTAGAGTTGGGGCAGACAGTGCTATGCTCTGCTGGGCTTCAGGCACAGCACTTTAAGACGCTATTCTCACTTTAATATACCCCGGCAAAGATAGCACAATGGGGAGGACAGGCGGGAATTAGGTGCCCACGGTGTAATTTATTAAAAGCGGATTTAGTCCATATGTTCTCCACCTGCCCGCGGCTTGACTCAATAAAATCTTCCAATACGGCCTTTTGTGAACACACCCTGGATATCAAAATTAAATTTACCCCAACCCTAATACTTCTTGGGATCGACAACTCCCAGGGGCAAGTCCCGCATTTTCGTTTTATGTTTCTAGCTATGGCAGTTCTCCGAATATGTGTTGCTGCAGCCTGGCTAGATCAAACTGCCCCAACTTTCCAACTTTGGCTAGCCAGATTACTCGCGATGTTTAACCTTGAGAGGGGAATTTATGAGCGGCGGGGTAAAAGAGGGAGAATTTTGGGGAAACGCATCTGGGACCCGATTTATAACTGGAAAGAATCCCAAACCTAATCTAGGTCCTGATTCCCGAAAATTGATTGGCATTGGATAAAATATATCTGGACAATTGTTGGGGCTTGTTCTGATTTGATTTTTTTTTTGTTGGTCCCTTTTTCCCTTCCTTATTGAGAGATCACTCAATATATATATATGTTGGGAAAAAACGCTTTAAAGTAAGAATGTCATTTGATTTTGTAAACTCTGGAAGTTAAAATATGGAAGTATTTATCCTCATTCGTGAATGAACTATATATGTATTATGGATGCTGTTTATAATCCAAAAATCTTCAATAAAAATATTTAAAAAGAAATTCACTGAGAAAACCAAAGGTTGCAAGGACATTATAGTTAGGAATTAGCATTTAAAAAACCTTAGACATGCGCTGAAAAAAACAAAGGTTACAGTGTCATTATAGTTAGGAATTGGAATTAAAAAAAACTTAGAAATTCACTGAAAAAAACAAAGCTTACAGGGACGTTATAGTTAGGCTCAGGTTTCACTCATACAAAACCAGTGAAATTTAACAGTTATAGTTAGTGAGCTAACTATAACTCGTGCCCCTGCAATGCACTGCTTATGGCCTCACATTTTACATCACTCATGAAATGGTCAGTGGCATCACTGATGACATCTCAAATGACATCACTGATGACATCATCCACAGAATCTCTGACGCACCCATTCACACCTTTATATAACCTTTCACACACTCACTCAAACTTCCACACTACCATTCTCAAAATGATTCACACACCCATACCAGTACTTACAAAACCACTCACTGATTCATAGAACACATACATCCATTCACTCACCCATACAGCCACTCATACACTCACTCACTCACTAATACAGTCTTTGACATATCCACTCATACACCTGTAGAGCCACTCACACACTGAGTCAGTCACCCATAGAGCTACACAAACACCTACTCACTCACCCATACAGTCAAGCACACATCCACTTACTCACCCATACAGCTGCACACATACACTCACTCACTTACTCATATGAATACTAACACATACTCACTCACCTATACAGTCACTGACACAAGCACACACTCACCCATACAGATTCTCTCATATTCACTCACTCACCAATACAGTCACTCACATTCCCCATCACTGACCTATACTGCCTTTCACATACCCAGTTACTCACCCAAATACCAATGACCATGCACTCACTCACCGACACAGCAATACACACACTCACCCATACAGCCCCACACACATGTACTCACTAACCCATACAGCCACTGTGTCACCTACTCACTCATCACCCACCCACACAGAAACTCAGACACCCATAAAGGTACTCAAATAACCAATCACTCACCCATACTGAAACTCACATACCCACTCACACACCCATACAGCCACTTAGACACCAAATGATAGACAGATACAGACATTTACACAACCAGTCACTCACCCATCCATTCACTGAGACACCTAATCACTCACTTATACAGTTAGTCACGCACCCACTGAATCATCCAATCAGGCACTCATTCACCCACTGATTCACCAATACACCTTGGTATATAATTTAACACTCAAACTTTTTAAAAACACTTAAAGTCACCAGGTGATGTCATCAGTGATGTCATTTGAGATGTCATCAGTGATGTCACTGACCATGTCATGAGTGATGTAATATGTGAGGTCATAAGCAGTGCATTGCAGGGGTGCGAGTTACAGTTAGCTCAGCTAAGTAGAACAGCTGAATTTCTCTGATTTTGTATGAGTGAAATGGCAGCCTAACTATAACGTCTCTGTAACCTTTGTTTTTTTCGTAGAATTTCTAAGGTTTTTTAGATGCTAAGTTCTAACTATAACGTCCCTGAAACCTGTGGTTTTTTCCGCGAATTTCTAAAGTTTTTTAAATGCTAATTTATAACTATAACCTCCCTGGAACTGTGTTTTTTTCAGTGAATTTCCAAGGTTTTTTAAATGCTAATTTCTAACTATAACGTCCTTGAAACCTCTGGTTTTTTCAGTGAA
Source organism: Calotriton arnoldi (assembly GCA_963921515.1). Taxonomy (NCBI): domain Eukaryota; kingdom Metazoa; phylum Chordata; class Amphibia; order Caudata; family Salamandridae; genus Calotriton; species Calotriton arnoldi. The sequence goes on along the minus strand of CAWUFW010000312.1, from coordinate 4,349,402 downwards.
TTTCTAAGGTTTTTAACTAGCATTCAGTGGGGCTTACTGGAAGTAACAGGAGGTCTAGTTGGCCCCCAGGGACCCTCAAGGGGCAGGGGCACTTCATGCCCCAACCAAGAGCATGCCAGGAGGTAGGCTTGCAGAGTGTTGGAGAAAGGGGTCTGGGACTCCGACCAGCTCTCAGGAATTTCAATGCGTAGGACTTGCAGGAGGTACCAGGAGGGCTTCTTGGCCCCCAAGGTCCCTCTGGAGTAAAGTGGACTTCATCCCCTAACCAGTAGTGCGCCAGGAGGCTCGCTTGCAAAGCAAAGTGGTGGACCAAGGGAGTGTGGCCCACTGTGTGGGACTTACTGGAGGTAACAGGTGGGGTAGTTGGCCCCCAAGGACGTTCTTGGGGTCCAACTGCCCCTCCTATTACCTTCAGTAAGTCCCACACAGCAGGATTGCTGAGTTCTGATAGCAGGCCATGCCCCCTTTGTCCACCATTCTGCAAACATGCTTCTTGGTGTGCTCTTGGTTGGGGGATGAAGTCCCCTTCGCAGCTGGGGGTCCTTAGGGGCCAACTAGCCTACCTGTTACCTCCGGTAAGCCCCACGCAGTGGGATTGCTGAGAGGTAGTCACAGGCCACGCCCCCTTTCTCCACCACTCTGCAAGTCTACCTCCTGGCACGCTCTTGGTTGGGGAATGAAGTGCCCTTGCCTCTTGAGGGTCCCTGGGGGCCAACGAGACCTCCTGTTACTTCTAGTAAGCCCCACACAGCTAGATTTCTGAGAGGTGGTCAGAGGCCATGCTCCCTTTCTACACCACTTTACAAATGCGCCTCCTGGCTTACTTCTGCTTGGGGATGAAGTCAACTTTAGTCCTGAGGTCCTCAGGACACAAGGGGACCTCATAGCCCCACCAGCAGTGCGCCAAGAGATCGCGTTTGCAGAGTGGTGTAAAAAGGGCATGGCCTCCGACCACCTCTCAGCAATCCCACTGCGTGGGGCTTACTGGAGGTAACAGGTGGGCTAGTTGGCCCCTAATGACCCTCAGCAGCGAAGGGGACTTCATCCCCCAAACAAAAGTGCGCCAGGAGACGCGTTTCCAGAGTTGTGGAGAAAGGGGGCGGGGCCTCCAGCGAGTGGCCGGCTTCTGAAGGTTTTTTAAAATTTTAGGAATGGGGACTGTGTAGCCCCCCTTACCTTTACCCTTTTGGGCCCCGGGGACCCCATTTTCTATTTTTTAATTGTAATAATACGGGAGGGCCAATTTCTGTCCAGGAGGACCCCATCCCCCGGGACCTGGCCTTTTAAAAAAAAAATTGTTTAGGAAGGGGGGCCGCGTGGCCCACTCTTCCCAGTGCCAGTTTTGGCCCCAGGGACACCATCCCCCAGGCCTGCCTGGGGGATGGTGTCCTTCCAAAAAATTTTGGGAGGGGGCCAAGCTGGGACCCCATCCCCCGGGGCATGGCCACATCCTTTATTTAAAAAAAACAAAAAATGGGTAGTGGGGCCTGCGCAGCTCCCCTACCTGGGCCGATATTGCCCCAGGTACCCCATCCCCCGGGGCATGGCTACGTCCTTAGGGACCGCGGGGGGAGCCCCAAGTCTCCCACGGTCCCTGCCGGCTCCCCGCCTCCTGCGGGAGCCAGCTTTGCTTTCGGGCAGAGGGAGCTGCTAACATGCAGCTCTCTCTGCCGAAAAGCAATTCTGCTTCGCTGCATGGAAGCAAGAGCATTTTTCCTGCTCTCGCTTCCATGAAGCGAAGCTGAGTTTGCTATGGCATGGCGGGAGCACTAGCAAACTGCAATGTCCTGGGTGTGGGCACCCCGGGACATTGCTGGAGCCGGCCCTGGGGGGTGGTGGTCCCCAGGGCCATGTAGGGCTCCTGGAGGAAGGCCGCGTATCCCCCCTCCCATCTTCTCTGTAGCCCCGGGGAGGTGGTGGTCCCTGGGGCCGCAACAGACCCCCATTTTATATTTATATTGTGCCCCGGGAGGTGGCGGTCCCCGGGGCTGCATGGGGGTCTAGAGCCCCCCATGCATGTCAAAATCTTGCCCGGGGAGGTGGTGTTCCCTGGGGCAGCAGGGGACACGTAGCCCCACGCATTTTAAAGTATTAGACCCGGGGAGGTGGCAGTCCCTGGGGCTGAAATCTTGCCCCGGGGAGGTGTTGGTCCCCGGGGAAGCGGGGGAGGATTGTGCCACCCGAATTTTAAAGTATTAGCCCCGGGGAGGTGGCAGTCCCTGGGGCTGCATGAAGCCCCCGCATATTCTATTATAAATATAGCCCCAGGGAGGTGGCGGTCCTGTGACTAGATAGCTGCCAACACTTTCTGGTTTGAAGTGTTGCCAGCCAATCAGATCTCAGGCACGAGATCAGGAGGGTTCGCAGATCCTCTGCGGCCATATTTGTATATCTGAGAAATGTTTAAATTTCTCAGGAACTACTGAACAGATTTACACCATTTAACAACAAGAGTGCTTTAATAATAATAATTCTGTTTGTAAAGTGCCTGGTTACACCACACGGTGTGTCCCTGTGCTAGGATCAAAACCCCCCGAAGAAGAGAGAGAGGGAACACCTAAAAGGTGAGACAGGAATTAAGGAAGAGAGCGTACACCGAGTCCCAAAATGAGGGGGGAAATAGCCAGGTTTTTATCCCTTTACAGAAGTGTCAGGAACGTCCCGTCTCGAGCGCGCAACTCCCGAAAACTGCTTACTTCCGGGTTGCGGAGGACCTGCTCCGCGGCATACCCGGAAGTGAGTGCATGAACTACAATCCCCATGATTCCTTGCTATGTTGACATGCAGCGTCGGAATCATCTATATCACTGAAGAAGTACCGCGCTGCAGTGTCGGATATTCTGGAGACCCCCAAAGTTCGTGTTGGTGCTGGGAGCCCCGGAGGTCCGGTAAGGGTGCTCCGCACCGCCTGATTGTTGCTGGAACTCTTGTCCCTGGGTCTAGGGATTCTGCCTCTCTACCGTTTGCGAGCAGGATTGCTCTCACGGTGGAAGAAGCACTGTACTCATTTCATTGCCAGCAACTATTTTCACAGCTTGATTCCACCGTTGGCGAACTACATCCAGTAGCTCTTGCGGTTGAAGTTATTATCTCTACAGTATTTTGACTGAGATTGGATTTCCTGTACTTTGCTGTGCCAATCTAACACCATTGAAGTGTCCTTATTGTTTATATTTACTGGGACTCTGTTTTCTTTGGATGACTTGAATTAACCTGGAGCCATTTTGGTGTTACCGGAAAGCGGTATTTCCGGTGTCAAGCGATAACATATGTGTATACATATTCATGTATATTTCTATGTCTTTTGGCTCTCTTTAACAGGGGTAGTGAGGAGAGTGGTAATGAACTACGGTCATTCCCTGTGACGCATAGCGGAGTCATACTATGGTACGTTGAGGCAAGAGGTACAGGATTTGTATGGTATAGTTATAGGGGAGGAGGGTACTGTACAGTCTGTTGCAATGTTGTTATTGAATGTGCATTTCTCTGTTCCCTGGCAGTAGCCAGATCAGCCTGTTGGAGAATCTACACATGCACCTCAGGAGGCTTAGACATACTGCAGACGCTTTGTTATATTTCTTTACAGGTAATAGGAATATAGAGTGTTTGATATTGTATTTACAAGAGTTGTATTTTATGAATACCAGATTCAGGGTATTTATGATTCCCTGGTGTCGTTCCAGATCTCCCTCCCTGCTGTTCCCTTTCTTACCTTCCCTCGCTTGATCATCCTGTTGACCAGTGCTCTAACAGCAATCTGGCATGGGAGTATCGAGAGGTGGACCCTTCTATGCAACAAATCGATCCTGAGGATATCGACTGACAGGAAGATGCTCTCAGTGGGTTCGGCTTTCAGAGTCAGTGGTAAGGTGTTCCGCTTTTTGGCCGCTATATAGCTGAAGGATCGGGCTTCCATCCTGGCCCTCTGGAATTTTGATACTCTGACCAGGTGGGCTCCCGTCAATCTAAGATTATGGACAGGAGTATAAGAGGCTATCATTGGGTGGAGATAACTCGGGCCTCTATTCCACAGAATTCTGTGACAGTAACACATGGCATTGTAAATGATCCTTTTTTCCACTGGCAGCCAGTGGAGGGTAGCCAGAGCTTTAGAAGAGGATTTTCTCCTGGGGCGATTCAGGACCAAACGAGCTGCAGCACTTTGAATACATTGCAGTTTGCTGAGGTTTTTTTTTTAGAGGCTCCTAGATAAAGAATGTTGCCATAGTCTATCTGAGAAGTAACTAGATTGTGCACAAGGGTTTTTCTGGCTGCGATAGGTAGGAGGTCTAGGAGTTCTCTTAGGACTTTGAGAATCCTGAAGCATTTTCAGGCTACCTTCCTGATTTGATTCTCAAACGAAAGTTTGGGGTCAAACCAGACCCCTAGATTTTTGATTTCCTCTTTTGGGGCAGAGGTGGGCCCCAGAGCCCTGGGTCACCATGCCAATGACCAGATTGATGGCATTTTCCCAACTATCATTACTTCGGTTTTGTTGCTCCCCTAGACAGGAGGAGAACTGCTTAGCTGCAGTCTCCGTTTCGTGAGATAAGGTGACAACCAGTTGTGTGTCATCCGCATATGACACAGTGGTGATTTCTGAACCAAGAGCAGCCTTTTTGCCAAATTTGGTGTAATTACATTCAGCAGTTCGGGCTGTAGCCGTGTCTAAAGTTTCCTATGGAAATTAACATAGAGAAAAAGCATTTTGGGCCCCCCTTTTTCTCACCCCCCGCTTGACAAATCACCCCAAAACTTTCAACACAACAGCTGAAGTGAGTGGGCCATTAGTTTTGAAAATTTCGCAAAGATTCTTCAAATGGTGCCAAAGATATTGGCAAAAGAAAAACGCTTTTTGAATAGATACAAAGTCCTAACTATAACTACCTACTGGTGACCCCCAGTAGGTAATAATATATATATATTATTTATGTACATTTAGATATATATATATATATATATATATATATATTCACTGAAAAAACCATAGGTTTCAGGGACAGTTATAGTTAGTTGGACATTGCACTCGTACAAAACCCATGAAATTCCCCTGTTATAGTTAGTTCAGCTAACTATAACTCGCGCCCCGCAATGCACTGCTGATGACGTCACATATTACATCACTCATGACATGGTCAGTGACATCACTGATGACATCACTGATGACATCACTGATGACATCATCCAGTGACTGTGTGTTTCTGTAAAGTTTAAATATGTTTAATATATATAGGGAAAGGCGTATTGAAGAATGAGTGGGTGTATAAGTGTCTGAATGGATGATTTAGTACGTGAGTGACTGACTCTACAAGTGAGTGATTAAACGTATCTTACTGAATGCATGGGTTAGTGACTAAACTGTGTGAATGTCTGTATCCGTCTGTTTGTTGGTGTGTAAGTGGATGCATGGATTTGCGAATAGCTACATGAGTGTCTATATGGGTTATTGATTGGTTCTCTGAGTATCTGTATGGCTGCCTGAGTGTTTGTGTGGGTGGGGTGTGTGTGACTCTATACATAGATGTGTGAGTGGGTGATTCACTGGGTGCATGATTTCAAGAGTGCATCTGTGATGGACTGCTTGGGTGGGTGAGTGTGTGTATGGGTGTGTTAGTGAGTGAATGTATATCTCAGTGGTACATGTGCGAGTAACTACATATGTAAAAGGCAGTATATATGTGTGTTAGAGTATTTAAATGGCTATAAGTGAGAGTGTGTTATTGTGAGAGTGGCTGTATGGATGCGTGTGTGCTTGTATCAGTTATTGTATAAGAGCGTAAGAATGTGCTAGTATTTGTATGAGTAAGTGAGCTGGTGTGTGTATAACTGTATAGGTGAGTAAATGGGTGTGTGATTAATTTTTTGCATGACTGACTAGGTGTGTGAGTACCTCTATGGATGAGTGGCGGTGTGTTAGTGTTTATATAGGTGTATGAGTGCATATGATAGTCCTGTACTGAGTGACTGTAAGTATGAGTGACTGTACAGGTGAGTGAGTGGATGTGTGTGTAGACCTAAGAATCAGTGAGTGGGTATGTAGTTTTTGGTGTTGGAGTGTCTATGGTTTTGAGAATGGCAGTCTGTAATTTAGAGTGGGTGTATCAAAAGTTATATTAGGGTGTGAGAAGATGCATGAAATTATCACATGGATGATGTCATCAGTGATGTCATTTGAGATGTCATCAGTGATGTCATCAGTGATGTCACTGACCATGTCATGAGTGATGTAATATGTGACGTCATCAGCAGTGCATTGCGGGGCGCGAGTTATAGTTAGCTGAACTAACTATAACAGGGGAATTTCATGGGTTTTGTACGAGTGCAATGTCCAACTAACTATAACTGTCCCTAAAACCTATGGTTTTTTCAGTGAATTTCAAAGGTTTTTTAAATGCTAATTTCTAACTATAACGGGTCTGAAACCTATGGTTTTTTCAGTGAATTTCAAAGGTTTTTTAAATGCTAATTTCTAACTATAACGTGCCTGAAACCTATGGTTTTTTCAGTGAATTTCAAAGGTTTTTTAAATGCTAATTTCTAACTATAACGTGCCTGAAACCTATGGTTTTTTCAGTGAATTTCAAAGATTTTTTAAATGCTAATTTCTAACTATAACGTGCCTGAAACCTATGATTTTTTAAGTGAATTTCAAAGGTTTTTTAAATGCTAGTTTCTAACTATGCCAACAGAGGTAGGACATGTGAAGAAAGAAGAAAAAACGCACAGAAAGAAGCAAAAGATGTGCAGAAAGAACCAACAGAGGAGCAGAAAGAGGCCTTGTTGCAAACTCATCCTGTGCCCACAACTTTTTCAGACGGGTACTGGTGGTAACTGACTCTGACTAACCAGAGCCAGTGCGCGTTTGCACAGTGGTGAAGGGAGGGGGCCTGAGGTGACATGTGTGCAAACACGCCCCGTGGCGCGTTTTAAGTTGCGGGATTAAGTCCCCTTGAATCCTGAGGGTCCCTGGGGCCCAACTAGCCCCCCAGGTACCTACAGTTAGGACCACAGAGCTGAGTTGCAGAGAGGCGTTCTGAGGCCACGCACCTTTTTCACCTCTCTGCAACGCAACTCTGTTGTGCTTACTGAAGGTACCTGGTGGGCTAGTTGGCCCCCAGGATTCAAAGGGAATTAACTCCCCAACTTAAAACGCACCACAGGGCGTGTTTGCGCACATGTCACCTGAGGCCCCGCCCCTCCCTTCACCACTGTGCAAACTCGCCCCGTGGCGCGTTTTAAGTTGGGGGATTAGGTCACCTTGAATCCTGAGAGTCCCTGGGGCCCAACTAGCCCACCAGGTACTTCCAGTAAGCACCACAGGTCTGCGTTGCAACGCCTGTAACAAATTGTGCAGTTGTGTTTAGGTAGTGAAGAGGGTCGTGCTGGGGTAGTGTTTTAGGGTTTAGGGTAGTGCAGTGGTGTTTGTGTAGTGTAGGGGGTCATGCTGGGGGTAGATTTAGGGTTTAGGGTAGTGCAGTGGTGTTTGGGTAGTGTAGGGAGTCGTGCTGGGGGAGTGTTTTAGGGTTTAGGGTAGTACAGTGGTGTTTGGGCAGTGTAGGGGTCGTGCTGGGGTTAGTGTTTTAGGGTTTTAGGGTTTAGGGTAGTGCAGTGGTGTTTGGGTAGTGTAGGGGGTACTGCTGGGGGTAGTGTTTTAGGGTTTAGGGTAGTGCAGTGGTGTTTGGGTAGCGTAGGGGGTACTGCTGGGGGTAGTGTTTTATGGTTTAGGGTAGTGCAGTGGTGTTTGGGTAGTGTAGGGGTTCGTGCTGGGGGTAGTTTTTAGGGTTTAGGGTAGTGCAGTGGTGTTTGTGTAGTGTAGGAGGTCGTGTTTTAGGGTTTAGGGTAGAGCAGTGGTCTTTGGGTAGCATAGGGAGTCGTGCGGGGTATTGTTTTAGAGTTTAGGGTAGTGCAGTGGTCTTTGGGTAGTGTAGGGGGTTGTGCGGGGGGTAGTGTTTTAGGGATTAGGGTAGTGCATTGGTATTTGGGTAGTGTAGGGGGTCATGCGGGGGTAGTGTTTTAGGGTTTAGGGCAGTGCAGTGGTGTTTAGGTAGTGTAGGGGGTCGTGCTGGGGGAGTGTTTTAGGGTTTAGGGCAGTGCAGTGGTGTTCGGGTAGTGTAGGGGGTCGTGCTGGGGGAGTGTTTTAGGGTTTAGGGCAGTGCAGTCGTGTTCGGGTAGTGTAGGGGGTCGTGCTGGGGAGAGTATTTTAGGGTTTAGGGTAGTGCAGTGGTGTTCGGGTAGTGTAGGGGGTCATGCTGGGGGTAGTGTTCTAGGGTTTAGGGCAGTGCAGTGGTGTTCGGGCAGTGTAGGGGGTCGTGCTGGGGGTGGTGTTTTAGGGTTTAGGGCAGTGCAGTGGTGTTCGGGCAGTGTAGGGGGTCGTGCTGGGGGTAGTGTTTCAGGGTTTAGGGCAGTGCAGTGGTGTTCGGGCAGTGTAGGGGGTCGTGCAGGGGGTGGTGTTTCAGGGTTTAGGGCAGTGGTGTTCGGGCAGTGTAGGGGGTCATGCTGGGGGTGGTGTTTCAGGGTTTGGGGCAGTGCAGTGGTGTTCGAGCAGTAAAGGGGGTCATGCTGGGGGTGGTGTTTCAGGGTTTAGGGCAGTGCAGTGGTGTTCGGGCAGTGTAGGGGGCGGTGCAGGGGGTGGTGTTTCAGGGTTTAGGGCAGTGCAGTGGTGTTCGGGCAGTGTAGGGGGTGGTGTTTCAGGGTTTAGGGCAGTGCAGTGGTGTTCGGGCAGTGTAGGGGGTCGTGCAGGGGTGGTGTTTCAGGGTTTAGGGCAGTGCAGTGGTGTTCGGGCAGTGTAGGGGCAGTGCAGGGGTGGTGTTTCAGGGTTTAGGGCAGTACAGTGGTGTTCGGGCATTGTAGGGGGTGGTGCTGGGGCTGGTGTTTCAGGGTTTAGGGCAGTGCAGTGGTGTTCGGGCAGTGTAGGGGGTCGTGCTGGGGCTGGTGTTTCAGGGTTTAGGGCAGTGCAGTGGTGTTCGGGCAGTGTAGGGGGTCGTGCTGGGGCTGGTGTTTCAGGGTTTAGGGCAGTGCAGTGGTGTTCGGGCAGTGTAGGGGGTCATGCTGGGGCTGGTGTTTCAGGGTTTAGGGCAGTGCAGTGGTGTTCGGGCAGTGTAGGGGGTAGGGGTCTTGCTGGGGCTGGTGTTTCAGAGTCTAGGGCAATGCAGTGGTGTTCGGGCAGTGTAGGGGGTCATGCTGGGGCTGGTGTTTCAGGGTTTAGGGCAGTGCAGTGGTGTTCGGGCAGTGTAGGGGGTCGTGCTGGGGCTGGTGTTTCAGGGTTTTGGGCAGAGCAGTGGTGTTCGGGAAGTGTAGGGGGTCGTGCTGGGGGTGGTGTTTCAGGGTTTAGGGCAGTGCAGTGGTGTTCGGGCAGTGTAGGGGGTCTTGCTGGGGGTGGTGTTTCAGGGTTTAGGGCAGTGCAGTGGTGTTCGGGCAGTGTAGGGGGTCTTGCTGGGGGTGGTGTTTCAGGGTTTAGGGCAGTGGTGTTCGGGCAGTGTACGGGGTCTTGCTGGGGGTGATGTTTCAGGGTTTAGGGCAGTGCAGTGGTGTTCGGGCAGTATAGGGGGTCTTGCTGGGGGTAGTGTTTCAGGGTTTAGGGTGGTGCAGTGGTGTTCATGCAGTATAGGGGGTCGTGCTGGGGGTGGTGTTTCAGGGTTTAGGGCAGTGCAGTAGTGTTCGGGCAGTGTAGGGGGTCGTGCAGGGGGGTGTTTCAGGGTTTAGGGCAGTGCAGTGGTGTTCTGGCAGTGTAGGGGGTCATGCTGGGGGTGGGGTTTCAGGGTTTAGGGCAGTACAGTGGTGTTCGGGCAGTGTAGGGGGTCGTGCAGGGGTGGTGTTTCAGGGTTTAGGGCAGTGCAGTGGTGTTCGGGCAGTGTAGGGGGTCATGCTGGGGCTGGTGTTTCAGGGTTTAGGGCAGTGCAGTGGTGTTCGGGCAGTGTAGGGGGTCTTGCTGGGGGTGGTGTTTCAGGGTTTAGGGCAGTGGTGTTCGGGCAGTGTAGGGGGTCTTGCTGGGGGTGATGTTTCAGGGTTTAGGGCAGTGCAGTGGTGTTTGTGCAGTATAGGGGGTCGTGCTGGGGATGGTGTTTCTGGGTTTAGGGCAGTGCAGTAGTGTTCGAGCAGTGTAGGGGGTTGTGCAGGGGTGGTGTTTCAGGGTTTAGGGCAGTGCAGTGGTGTTCGGGCAGTGTAGGGGGTCGCGCTGGGGGTGGTGTTTCAGGGTTTAGGGCAGTGCAGTGGTGTTCGGGCAGTGTAGGGGGTCATGCACAGGGTGGTGTTTCAGGGTTTAGGGCAGTGCAGTGGTGTTCGGGCAGTGTAAGGTGTTGTGCAGGGGCTGGTGTTTCAGGGTTCAGGGCAGTGCAGTGGTGTTCAGGCAGTGTAGGGGGTCGTGCTGAGGCTGGTGTTTCACGGTTTAGGGCAGTGCAGTGGTGTTCGGGCAGTGTAGGGGGTCGTGCTGGGGCTGGTGTTTCAGGGTTTAGGGCAGTGCAGTGGTGTTCGGGCAGTGTAGGCGGTCATGCTGGGGCTGGTGTTTCAGGGTTTAGGACAGTGCAGTGGTGTTCGGCCAGTGTAGGGGGTCGTGCTGGGGCTGGTGTTTCAAGGTTTAGGGCAGTGCAGTGGTGCTCGGGCAGTGTAGGGGGTCGTGCTGGGGGTGATGTTTCAGGGTTTAGGGTAGTGCAGTGGTATTCGGGCAGTGTAGGGGGTCGTGCAGGGGCTGGTGTTTCAAGGTTTAGGGCAGTGCAGTGGTGTTCGGGCAGTGTAGGGGGTCGTGCTGGGGCTGGTGATTCAGGGTTTTGGGCAGAGCAGTGGTGTTCAGGCAGTGTAGGGGGTCATGCTGGGGGTAGTGTTTCAGGGTTTAGGGCAGTGCAGTGGTGTTCGGGCAGTGTAGGGGGTCGTGCTGGGGGTGGTGTTTCAGGGTTTAGGTCAGTGGTGTTCGGGCAGTGTAGGGGGTCTTGCTGGGGGTGATGTTTCAGGGTTTAGGGCAGTGCAGTGGTGTTCGGGCAGTGTAGGGGGTCTTGCTGGGGGTAGTGTTTCAGGGTTTAGGGCAGTGCAGTGGTGTTCGGGCAGTGTAGGGGGTCATGCTGGGGGTGGTGTTTCAGGGTTTAGGGCAGTGCAGTGGTGTTCGGGCAGTGTAGGGGGTCGTGAAGGGGTGGTGTTTCAGGGTTTAGGCAGTGCAGTGGTATTCGGGCAGTGTAGGGGGTCGTGCTAGGGGTGGTGTTTCAGGGTTTAGGGCAGTGCAGTGGTGTTGGGGCAGTGTAGGGGGTCATGCAGGGGCTGGTGTTTCAGGGTTTAGGGCAGTGCAGTGGTGTTCGGGCAGCGTAGGGGGTCGTGCTGGGGGTAGTGTTTTAGGGTTTAGGGTAGTGCAGTGGTGCTTGTGTAGTGTAGGGGGTCGTGCTGGGGGTAGTGTTTTAGGGTTTAGGGTAGTGCAGTGGTGTTTGTGTAGTGTAGGGGGTCATGTTTTAGGGTAGTGCAGTGGTGTTTGGGTAGTGTAGGGGGTCGTGCTGGGGGTAGTGTTTTAGGATTTAGGTTAGTGCAGTGGTGTTTGGGTAGTGTAGGGGGTCGTGCTGGGGGTAGTGTTTTAGGGTTTAGGGTAGTGCAGTGGTGTTTGTGTAGTGTAGGGGGTCGTGCTGGGGGTAGTGTTTTACGGTTTAGGGTAGTGCAGTGGTGCTTGTGTAGTGTAGGGGGTCGTGCTGGGGGTAGTGTTTTAGGGTTTAGGGTAGTGCAGTGGTGCTTGTGTAGTGTAGGGGGTCATGTTTTAGGGTAGTGCAGTGGTGTTTGGGTAGTGTAGGGGGTTGTGCTGGTGGTAGTGTTTTAGGATTTAGGTTAGTGCAGTGGTGTTTGGGTAGTGTAGGGGGTCGTGCTGGGGGTAGTGTTTTAGGGTTTAGGATAGTGCAGTGGTGCTTGTGTAGTGTAGGGGGTCGTGCTGGGGGTAGTGTTTTAGGGTTTAAGGTAGTGCAGTGATGTTTTTGTAGTGTAGGGGGTCATGTTTTAAGATGCAATGCTCCAATACCTGACCAGTCTGCACTACATAAAACTGCAAAAAAACTAAAAATAAAAAGTGTTTTGCACACTTTTGTCATTGGGCTATATGTGGGCTACATCTGGGTAATATTTGTGCTACATTTGGGCTCTTTTTTCACTGGTGGCCATCTTGGAAGACTTCTTTGTTATGAAGTTTCCTAATTTCTTCATTTACTGCAGTCTCCTCAGTAGGAAATGCTTTCAGTTTTTTACTTTGATTCCATCAAGAAGGCATTCAGATGTGTCTCACATCTGCCATAAATTCAGAATGTTAGCACTCTAGTTGCTCATTAGATCACTGGAGTAAAGCTACTGCTCACCAGGGAGTTAACTGGTGGTCTGCTGCTGGTATTGAAAGTGATTGTTTCAGTCTGCATGTCAGAATTTTCTAATGAAACAGAAGAGGATTTGAGATCTCACTTAAAACATGCCCTAATTTTTCTTTCTGCAGCACTAACCATAATTTCTATTTCAAAAAGAACCCCCTCATTTTGTTCCTTTTTAAATTAAATGTTTTAAGTGTTACCGGTTTATTCCAATCAAGATGGCTTCAGGTGTGCCATACTTTTGTCATAAGTAAGGCTGTTAGCGCTCTAGTTGTTCTTTAGAACACTCTGGGAAGCTGCAGTAGAACACAAAGGCATCAACTGGCAGGCTGCTCCTGTTGAAATATAACAGGAAGATATTTGAGATCACACTTGAAATATGTCCTAATTTTTCTTTCTACAGCACTAACCATAATTTCTATGACAAAATGAACCCCATCATTTTGTTCCTTTTTAAATTAAATGTTTTAAGTGTTACCAGTTTATTCCAATCAAGATGGCTTCAGGTGTGCCATACTTTTGTCATAAGTAAGGCTGTTAGCGCTCTAGTTGTTCTTTAGAACACTCTGGGAAGCTGCAGTAGAACACAAAGGCATCAACTGGCAGGCTGCTCCTGTTGAAATATAACAGGAAGATATTTGAGATCACACTTGAAACATGTCCTAATTTTTCTTTCTACAGCACTAACCATAATTTCTAAGACAAAATGAACCCCATCATTTTGTTCCTTTTTAAATTAAATGTTTTAAGTGTTACCAGTTTATTCCAATCAAGATGGCTCCAGGTGTGCCATACTTTTGTCATAAGTAAGGCTGTTAGCACTCTAGTTGTTCTTTAGAACACTCTGGGAAGCTGCAGTAGAACACAAAGGAATCAACTGACAGTCTCTGCCCTTGCTGGATGTACATGTTTTACTGAGAATGTCGGACTTCATTCTCACATGAGTGAGAAAGATAATGTGAATTTACAGAAAATATGCTCTCATTTTAGCTTCTGGAGCACCTTCCAAACCTCCATGGGACAAGCATGAGAAAATAGTGTTTTCTCAAACATGATTCATGATATCCCAGCAGAAGGTTTTTCACATGGTAAAATCACCTTAGAATACACCACAATTCCTAAAATTAGTATGGTACCATCAACAAATAAATTCTAATGTAACTAAAGCCTGTTATCACCCTTTATAGTTCTCCTTTTGGTGACCCTCAAAATCTTCTATTCACTACAATGCATTTCAATGAGGTACTATCATTTATATTGGTCCCAAGATGGCTGCCAGCAATTCCAGGATGAAGTGCTGACAGCCAATCAGATCTCACGATGACATGTGTGGTTAGGCTCCGCCCAGATATATATGTGACTTTACTTTTGATTTTCTCAGGAACTACTTAACGGATTTACACCATTTAAGCAAAAGGCACGACACTGAACCAAGGGCTACCTCTTTGCCAAATTTGGTGTAATTCCGTTCAGCAGTTCGGGCTGTAGCTGTGACTAAAGGTTCCTATGGAAAAATGAATGGGGAAAACGCGTTTTGGGACCCCCCTTTTTTCTCGGCCCCCGCTTGACGTATCACCCCGAGACTTTCAGGATAGGAGCGGACCGGAGCGCCCCAACAAGTTGGAAACTTTCGCGAAGATTCGTCAACCGGCGCCAACGTTATTTCAAATAGAATGTCGCGGATTTCCTATGGATAATAGGTTTTAACTATAACTATCTACTGGCGACCGCCAGTAGATAATATATATATATATATATATGTGTGTGTGTGTGTATATACGTACACAATAATACTCACTGAAAAAGCCAGACACCTGCACAGAAGGTGGGACTACAGTCCCTCCAAAAGGCTGACACATTTGTTATAAAGCCCTCGGACAAAGGGGGGCAACGTCATCCTGTGGGATATCAACAAGTACAGGGCAGAAGCCAGACGTCAGTTGGAGTACTCAGGGAGCTATCTGAGGTCTAGCCTAGCGGAGTATAACAAGACTATCTTGGAGCACCACAAACTCCTTGAGACCTGGCGTGGGCAGGGAATTCTGAGACGTAATGAGTTCCTGTTTCTGAGGATGTATGATGACACAACGCAAACCGGAACATCGCAAGCAATTACCACGCTGTTGTGACATCGTAAAAGACATTACATCGCACGCATTTACTGCGCATGCTGTTGCCACGCGATTGTAGTGTCTCTGCTGTTTTGTGCCATTGCAACGCAGTTCACCAAATCGGCTCCTGTTACAACGTTTTTTTTTCTGAGTCTATTACCTCCTTGGGCCGTGATGTCTGTAATCCAGGGGTTTTAGGGTGGGTTAGTGTAAGAAAAAATGCCAACATTCTGTACACTTTTAAACAATTAATAAAACTTGGATTAGTGAGACACTATTTTGCCAAGCGCTACAACAAAAGTCCTACCACAGTTTCACTGATTGCACCACTCCGCAACACATGAAGTAGGGTATAAAAGGAGGCGCACTCCATTTGCAGGCCTGTTCTGACCAGTTCCCACGGCACACTAGACGCGTTGTGCTTACGTTCGGACTACAAGTAAGTTACTTAAATCCCAGTAATGTTATCCAACTAACTGCCCTGTTGCAGTAAACGAACTTAAAGTACTTATTTGTACATTTTTACAGGCTGTGAACTCCAAAGTCTGCGTTTTTTAAAGGTGCCAAAATCGTGAGCAATCTCTCCCTCAGTAAAGCTTGTAAGTAATTAACAGATAAATATAACATATGTAGTAATAATGTGTAATCAAACGTTTAATTGTGCCTGCATTATAACAATTTCTTAAATTTAAATAAATTGTTTGTCAGTGTAACAAGTGTACATTCCCTGTACTGCCCGTTGTGCAATTTATTGCGTGGCCAAAAGTGTATTTTGCTAACTTGATGTGCAGTAGGAGAGGTGTTAGATGGAGACAGGGGGAGGGAGGTTGGTTGCAGGCTGGGAGCAGAAATCGTTCTTTCACTGTCTCACCATTTTCGAACGGAACAACAAAGCCATGGTTGCTGCTTTTGTATTGTAAGCCAGAAAGCCAATAGTCCCGTCTTGTTGTTGATGTAATGCTACTTGCTGTATTATATATCTTGATGCAATGACAGAAACAACATAATACCAGTTGCGCGGAACACAATGCTAAGCACCGTTTGTTTTGCTAGGTGTTTTAAACCACGCCGTTAATTACATTGAACACCCCCTTTAAAGAGACCCCCCCCATTTTTTTTACACCACTTAAAGCCCTGGAAAACAACACCTGGTCACAATCACCTCACGTCCTGGCACTTTGAATTATGCATGACTCATAACTTCTACGTTTTCAGTTTCCCTTCGTGCAGGTGTAAAGTGAACCCTCCCCCACCTCACCCCCAACCCTACCCCTTGCTTTAGGAACTACAGAAGGGGTGAAGTTGTTAATGGGCCTCTTGTGTCTGCAACTTTGCAGACAACGTGCCAGCTCCTAATGTGAAAAGCTGGGTGAGTAAACTATGAAAGGGATGTGTGAATGGCGGGATGGATTAGTCAAAGCATGCATGGATGAATGAAAGGGTGAATGGATACATAATGATAGGATGGATGAGTGAATGAGTGGAAGTATGGATGAGAGGAAAGGTAAATAGATGTATGTATGTGCGGAAGGGTAGATGAATGGGTGAAAGGGTGGATGGATGAGTGATGGATGGATGGGCGAAAGGGTGGATGGATGAGTGATGGATGGATGGGTGAAAGGGTGGATGGATGGATAAAATTGTGGATGGATGCAGGATGGGTGGATGGATGGATGGATGGGTGGATGGCTAAAATTGTGGATGGATGCTTGATGGATGGGTGGGTGGATGGATGGATGGATAAAATTGTGGATGGATGCAGGATGGGTGGATGGATGGGTGGATGGATGGATGGGTGGCTGGGTGGATGGATGGATGGCTAAAATTGTGGATGGATGCTTGATGGATGGATGGGTGGGTGGGTGGATGGATGGATGGATAAAATTGTGGATGGATGCAGGATGGGTGGATGGATGGATAAGTGTGGGTGGATGCAGGATGGGTGGATGGATGGGTGGATGGATGGATGGGTGGATGGATGGATGGCTAAAATTGTGGATGGATGCTTGATGGATGGATGGATGGGTGGGTGGGTGGATGGATGGATAAAATTGTGGATGGATGCAGGATGGATGGATGGATGGGTGGATGGCTAAAATTGTGGATGGATGCTTGATGGATGGATGGGTGGGTGGGTGGATGGATGGATAAAATTGTGGATGGATGCAGGTTGGGTGGAAGGATGGATAAGTGTGGGTGGATGCAGGATGGAAGGATGGATGGGTGGATGGATGGATGGATGGGTGGCTGTATGGATGGATGGCTAAAATTGTGGATGGATGCTTGATGGATGGATGGGTGGGTGGGTGAATGGATGGATAAAATTGTGGATGGATGCAGGTTGGGTGGATGGATGGATAAGTGTGGGTGGATGCAGGATGGATGGATGGGTGGATGGGTGGATGGATGGGTAGATGGGTGGATGGATGGATGGCTAAAATTGTGGATGGATGCTTGATGGATGGGTGGGTGGGTGGATGGATGGATAAAATTGTGGATGGATGCAGGTTGGGTGGATGGATGGATAAGTGTGGGTGGATGCAGGATGGATGGATGGATGGATGGGTGGATGGATGGGTGGCTGGGTGGATGGATGGATGGATGGCTAAAATTGTGGATGGATGCTTGATGGATGGATGGGTGGGTGGGTGGATGGATGGATGGATAAAATTGTGGATGGATGAAGGATGGGTGGATGGATGGATAAGTGTGGGTGGATGCAGGATGGATGGATGGGTGGATGGATGGGTGGATGGATGGATGGATGGCTAAAATTGTGGATGGATGCTTGATGGATGGATGGGTGGGTGGGTGGATGGATGGATAAAATTGTGGATGGATGCAGGATGGGTGGATGGATGGATGGCTAAAATTGTGGATGGATGCTTGATGGATGGGTGGGTGGGTGGATGGATGGATAAAATTGTGGATGGGTGCTTGATGGATGGATGGGTGGGTGGGTGGATGGATGGATAAAATTGTGGATGGATGCAGGTTGGGTGGATGGATGGATAAGTGTGGGTGGATGCAGGGTGGATGGATGGATGGGTGGATGGATGGATGGATGGGTGGCTGGGTGGATGGATGGCTAAAATTGTGGATGGATGCTTGATGGATGGATGGGTGGGTGGGTGGATGGATGGATAAAATTGTGGATGGATGCAGGATGGGTGGATGGATGGATAAGTGTGGGTGGATGCAGGATGGATGGATGGGTGGATGGGTGGGTGCGTGGATGGATGGATGGATAAAATTGTGGATGGATGCAGGATGGGTGGATGGATGGATGGATGGCTACAATTGTGGATGGATGCTTGATGGATGGATGGATGGATGGGTGGGTGGGTGGGTGGATGGATGGATAAAATTGTGGATGGATGCAGGATGGGTGGATGGATGGATAAGTGTGGGTGGATGCAGGATGGGTGGATGGATGGATGGATGGATTAGTGGAGAAGTGTGGCTCAATGGTTAGACCCTGATGCAGAGATCTGGCCCGGGACCAGGGTTCAATTCCCGCCTCGGCGGGTCTTGGGCTCAATTTCCTCAGACCTGATAATTCTCGCCTCGGTGCCTATTCTAATCATGGGTCCCACTCTGCAACTCTGGGCAATAGCTTGCTTAATCTCCACAACGGCCCCAACAGCGCTGGGATGCCTGGCTTCACCCTGGGGGTGCCCAGGAGTGGACATTTCACAGGGAAAAGCCAGGAAGGGTTCCACAGCGGTATGCGTACAGCGCCAGGACACCTCTTTGGGGGTATAAGTGCGCTTTACAAGTACGAATTTCATTTCATGGATGGCTAAGATTATGGATGGATGCATGATGGATGGATGGATGTATGGGTGGATGGATGGATGGCTAAGATTGTGGATGGATGCATGATGGATGGATGGATGGGTGGATGGATGGATGGCTAAGATTGTGGATGCATGATGGATGGATGGATGGATGGGTGGATGGATGGTTGGATGGGTGGATGGATGGATACCCTACGACTGAATAATACCAATGTTGTCTCTTAAAAAAGGCCATCACCAAGCTTTGTCGGGATATTCAAAGGTCGCAACACTAACAACAAACTAATTCCAAGTCGACAACAACTATACAGGTACATGAATAGTATTTTGTAAGGGCTATTACGCCCGACAATTATCTCTGAAACAAATGTGTTGCATAGTCCCACGGCATTTAATTTCTGCGCTATCTTGCGTAGTACACGGGCAGTTTAAACACCCAACTAATAATCTCACCACAAACCCAATGTTTTATTTTTCCTGTTACAGAGTCTCAAAGGTAACGGAGTTGCAAGGCAAGCACAATTTTTGTGTGTCGTCGCTAAGTGCCAGAGCACAGTAGCACAAAAGGTAAAACAGCTTACATTGATATTTTGTGAGTGAACCAATTTTATTTGTAGGCAAATTTGGTAGGTGCTGATTCAAGTAATATTTTCCCCATTTGTATTGTACCCAAAAATATGTATGGTTATTGGTGCAATCAAAATCATTCTTTTTTCCTTTTATTGGAGTAAAGTACCTATAACCGTCTACACCTTTTGCGACTTGCAACAGCAAAATATGTACATATTGGCGTTTTGAAAATGATTTTCCTTTACTTTTTTTTTTTGTTTTAGAGCAAATGTCTGATCCGAAGATGGCCAAATACATCACCTCCAGCAGAGGAAACCGTCTACTAAAAAACAGTGGTTATATATATTGTAAGGAGAGAAATTCAGAGCCACGGGGTCATTGGAGGTGTGTGCAATACTACTCCAGCCATTGCAGAGGCCGAGCGGTTACTCTGGGTGACTCTGTTTTAAGAAGCACAGACCATAACCACTCTGCCTCTGCAACTGCTATTGAAGTGAGAGAATCTATAAATGAAATGAAAGTGATTGCAGGCAACTCCAATGACCCGTGCGGTGCTATTTTAAGGGAGGTATCCCAACACATTGCTGAACATGTTGCTAGTAGTATGCCCACTATTCCAAACTTGCGTAGAATTATCCAACGTAAGAAACAGGCAAATAACCCTAAACGCATTACACCACAAACCTTTTCTGATATAACAATTCCTCGTGAACTCTCTCTTACTGTTTCAAACGAACCGTTCATATTGTATGACAATGAAAATGCTCAAAAGCGTATTTTAATATTTAGCACCCCCGTAATCTAAATAGGTTGGAGAACAGTGATGTTTGGATGATGGATGGTACCTTTAAAAGTACGCCCACCCCTTTCACCCAAATATACACTATTCACGGCTACGTTAACAACACAGTAGTTCCTTTAGTGTACAGTTTACTACCAGACAAACAATCCTCAACGTATACTGAATTTTTGTCAGTCCTAAAATTAAAAATTCCAAACAAAAGTCCGAGAAAAGTAATCATGGACTTTGAATTACCAATGATGAATACTATAACCAAATTGTACATGGATACCCAAATCCAAGGATGTTTTTTCCACTTTTCTCAGGCGTTTTGGCGTAAAATTCAAAAAACATCCCTAATTGAGGATTATGCGTCTGATAGCAAACTACAGTTTGAGCTTAAAAAACTAACTGCACTTTGCTTTGTTACTCCTAACAGTGTAGACGAGTACTACACATCTATTACCGAGTCTGAGTACTTTATGGCAAATGAAGACAAATTGGCACCAATTTTAAATTATTTTGAAGACACATGGATTGGCCATCAAAGCAGGTCGGGTTGCCGGAGGAAACCACGTTTTCTTGTGGACTGGTGGAACTGCTACTCGACCTGCTTAGAGGGAGGAGCAAAGACAAACAATGCCATAGAGGGTTGGCACAACTCTTTAAATAACAGTATTGGCAAACCGCACCCTAATTTCTACAAGTTTTTAGAGATTTTGCAAAAGGAGCAAAGTTAACAGGAAATGCGCATGTCACAATCGTTAGCAGGTACTCTAAATCCACGTATTTCCCACCGCACAAAGGAAATGTCGGCTAGACTATTGGCAGCACTAAAACTTTTTACCTTGTCTGTGGCTTATGACTACCTAGCTTCCATTGCACATATACTGAATTCCTTTGCCTAAGAATGTTTGTACTTTACTCTTTATCACACAACATATAAGCCGAAATATTCCTGTAGTCTACCAAAATGTGTCCATAAATTGGTAAATGTATTAAACTACAGACTGCGGCAGACTCTTATTAGGGTAAACCACACATTTTGTGCACCGCATCCATAACACGCATAACCTTACAAGATTTGAGATCCTATTAATCCACTGAATAGCATCCAACCAAGAATCAGAATAAAATCCGATATGAAACATATGCAATATCTTGAAGAATAAACAAAATAATAACAATAAATCACTTTCCAAGTCGTACAACTGTCTAATAAACCATCCATAAATGTAATATGCAAACGTACCACCGACAAAATTTGGGAAAATAAAGTAATAATGCCTAAGAATCATAGCATTTGTATAATAAACAATACTGTAAATGTTATATGCAAACGTACCACCGACAAATTTTGTTTTACATCAAACAGTAATGTAAAACATTTAAGAATGTTGTCATTGCTTTCAGTGTAAATAAAATGCAAAAAATTTCGGTTATTAAATACATTTGAAGTATCGATTTATGTGATATCAATCCAATGTAATGAGAATAAAAATGCTAAAAATTGCCTAGTGTGTTTTTGGTCCGTTACATTACATATCCCCTTGTGTTTTTATTAGTTACATCAAAACTGAAACAATTAGTGAAATGAAAGTATGGTACGTAATTACCGCATTAAGTTTTCTTTCTTTAACAATTGCCCTTGTTTTCTGACAATGTGTTCTCCAAGAGGCCTTTTCCCATTGGATGCCACACCCTTAATTTACCATTTACCTCCCCGTCCTCTGTGTGTTCTTTCCCCTGTGTATTTTAATTTTTGTTAATCAACCCCCATTTCTAACCCTATAGTACACAACCATTTTCAAAACATTATGAAAACACTTGCATATTTTTTATGTGACATCACTACATTGTGTCAGTTTAGAGAATCGTAAATCTTCACTCACAGGCTTAGTAGTTTCATCTGAAAGCTTTTTGGCATCTGGGCAAGATATATTTTGTGGTCCTTCTCTGACCAACTTTGAAATTTTTTACCGGATTTGTACTATTTCATGGTGTTCTTGTGCCTAATAAATGGAAATGTCGCAAAACTTTCACATAATAACACAGCTGCAATATGTCTTACGCAGGAGCCCAAAAGCCTTTAAATTACACTGTGTACAAAGAGACAGTTATAAAGCAGAGGTATGAAAAGAGAAGTACTAACAAAGTGTCAAAGGTGAGGGAGGGAGAGAAATATTACTAGGGGGCTGGCTGTTTGGAACGTGGGTGCCCATATAAATTCTTCGCTTTGTCAATTAACAAATGAAACTACATTTTTTTAACAAATTTTCCCATCACAAGTAAAAACTAAATTTTAGCGAGGAGAAAGTCCTTCCCACACAGCCCAAGTAATTTTTGGGTAGTTCAACTTCCCATTGTCATCCTGGAACGAGATTTGTTCCTGTTCTAGTTAAAGCAAATTTTCCAACCATTCCCAAGGTGGTAGTTGTTCACCCAACAAATGGGAACAGTGGTCTCAGGCTTTCCAGGGCATCCCAATTCTGGAACATCCACTATGTCCCCCTAGATTGGGAGGTAACAGAGTTTGCCCAAAATGGGACGCATA
The DNA here is from genome assembly GCA_963921515.1 of Calotriton arnoldi. Lineage (NCBI taxonomy): Eukaryota > Metazoa > Chordata > Amphibia > Caudata > Salamandridae > Calotriton > Calotriton arnoldi. Next base: position 4,327,269 of record CAWUFW010000312.1, on the reverse strand, counting down.
ATTAAACGCAAGTATAAAGTTAATTACAACTTCCTTACCTTGGTGGAGCTCTGCCTTCTACCTGCTCTCTGTCTCGCGGCGAGTCCCGGAACAACGGCAGTAACGTTTGTGCGGCTACGTAACCGCATAAACCGCCTATTGTGAAGATTGGAAATTCACAATGGTTATGAAAAGCTCAATGTTTATGATCAAGTACGTTGTTAAAATATGTCTAGCAAACGTACAGTGAAGCCACCCATCCAACCTTTCATCCATCCTTCATCCATCCACTCTTTCATCCTTCCATCCATACATCCATCCTTCGTACAGTCAAGCCACCCATCCACCCTTTCATCCACCCATCCTTCATCCATCCACCCTTTCATCCTTCCATCCATACATCCATCCTTCATCCACCCACCCTTTCACACACCTACCCACCCATCATTCATCCATTCACCCTTTTATCCACCCATACACCCATCCTCCATCCACCCTTACCCATCCATCCATCCATGCATCCATCCAGCACTCACCCATCCACCCATCCATCCACCCAGCCTTCATCCATCCTTCACCCATCCACCCTTTCACCCACCCATCCATGCATCCATCCTCCCTCCATCCACCCTTTCACCCATCCATCCATCCATCTTTCGTCCACCCACCCTTTCACACATCAATCCATCATTCATCCATCCACCCTTTTATCCACCCATACATCCATCCTTCATCCATCCTTCACCCATCCACCCTTTCACCCACCCATCCATGCATCCATCCTCCCTCCATCCATCCTTTCACCCATCCATCCATCCACCATTCATCGGAAATTCACAATGGTTATGAAAAGCTCAATGTTTATGATCAAGTACGTTGTTAAAATATGTCTAGCAAACGTACAGTGAAGCCACCCATCCAACCTTTCATCCATCCATCCTTCATCCATCCACTCTTTCATCCTTCCATCCATACATCCATCCTTCATCCACCCACCCTTTCACACACCCACCCACCCATCATTCATCCATTCACCCTTTTATCCACCCATACACCCATCCTCCATCCACCCTCACCCATCCATCCATGCATCCATCCAGCACTCACCCATCCACCCATCCATACACCCAGCCTTCATCCATCCTTCACCCATCCACCCTTTCACCCACCCATCCATCCATCCTCCCTCCATCCACCCTTTCACCCATCCATCCATCCATCTTTCGTCCACCCACCCTTTCACACATCAATCCATTATTCACCCATCCACCCTTTTATCCACCCATACATCCATCCTTCATCCATCCTTCACCCACCCATCCATGCATCCATCCTCCCTCCATCCATCCTTTCACCCACCCATCCATCCATCATTCATCCACCCACCCTTTCACACATCAATCCATCATTCATCCATCCACCCTTTTATCCACCCATACATCCATCCTTCATCCATCCTTCATCCATCCTTCACCCATCCACCCTTTCACCCACCCATCCATGCATCCATCCTCCCTCCATCCATCCTTTCACCCATCCATCGTTCATCCACCCACCCTTTCACACATCAATCCATCATTCATCCATCCACCCTTTTATCCACCCATCCATCCTCCCTCCATCCATCCTTTCACCCATCCATCCATCCATCCATCATTCATCCACCAGTAGGGTTCATGGAATTTAAAAGTGGGACTTGTAGAAATGTATTGTTACCATATCCTAGCAGTAATGAGGCACCAAAAGCTATTTTCACTGTTGAAGACTTTGGTTGTCCTATGAGGAGAACTAGAGTACAGATTAAAATATTAATTATGTAATTTCTGGTTTGCATCTAGCTAGAAAATTAGTTCAACCACTATTTCTGACCGCTATTAATAACCCAATTCAATGATGAAGTTTGATTTTTAAAACATTTTTAAAAAGTAACTGTTAAAAAGTAATTTTTCCCCTGCCTGAAGCCTCTGGAAGCTAATTTGCATTAGCCTGATAGCAGCCGTCCGGCAGGTGCTTGGCCTTAATGAGAAGTGAAATTGCTTCCACAGCGGAAACAGTAGCCTGGGTGTTTTTCTTTCCCTTGCAGGGAGACCAGTTAGGGTGAACCCAGGAACTACATTAACTTGTAAGTGGCCCGCCCTACCACAAGTAAATGTAATGTGAGACCTGGAGAAGGCAAGCCTTTGTCCCCCCAACCAGGACAGCTTCAACCCCAGTTGGAGTTGTGCTACCTCCAGAACCAGTTTTGAGTGGCCACAAAGGATGGTGTACTAATTTCACTGGGACCCACACCTCTGTAGAAGGGAGAAAGGGTTTCTCCAACTTCAATTCTAGGAGTAAGATGCACTGTGGTATTGATTGTAGTAGGACAAACAGGAAATGCTAAAAGAGGGGTTAGGTAGCTTTTACCCCATTGATTGAGGGGCCAGGAACTATCTACTATCTAGAGCCAATTCTAGACGTGGCACTCCAATGCACCTTCCTCCGAATAATTTCTAAACTTGTGGAAGAACAGAAAAAGACTGCACCTCCTGTTTGAGATCTGTGAGGAGACCTGAAGGACTAGACCTTCTCCCCCTTGGACCCGGGACAAAGAAGTGGAATTTAGAGAAAATGTGTAAAGCATTTAGAAGTACTGAATGAGTTAAACAGTCAAAAAACACAGCACAATACAAATCCCACTCCAATTTTAAAAATAGAGAAAAATGTAATAAGCAAACTTACATTGAAAATAACAAAAATTAAATAAGGGAAACAGGAATTTTTTCAAACTTTAATAGAAAAAGGCCACGAAAAAGTAAAGCTCCAATCAGTAATCACGGTGCACAAGTGACAGGACCTAGGTGTGATTTCAGGCCGACCGTCAGGGCAGCACTGGGGAACCAAAATCTGCCCTGGCAAAAATGTTCACACCAGTTACGCTCCCTTTGTCATCCCATGCTAGTCACCAGAAGGGTCTAATCATGGTCCAGCTGAAACTGATCAGGTGGGCACTTCAGGAAAAAGGCCTCTTGTTATGTCCCTGTAGGAACACAAACATTGAGCCAACTGACAATTGGAGTCCACTTCTAAATTAAGCCTGTTTGCTCTGTGCCCCAGCCATCAATGGTTGAGCTTTGGTTTCAATTATTGAAACCGGTACCCGGACACAACAGGTTAGTCACTTTATTGCTTATCGTGAACTACCATCCACCCCAAATTAATAATTCACTTTCTTACAAATGTTATGTCTTGCAAAATGCCCTTTAAGTTGAAGGAACTGTTGGTTGTCAAGATATGAAGTGCTAGTAAAGAACCTGTAGGAAAGACAAATTCGTTATTGCAATATACCTTTTTCATGTTTTAAGAGTCTGAAAAGTCTTGTCTCATGAAAGTGCTGTTGAGATGCTGTCCTATATTGGCACAGTGTTTTTGTACAAGGAACACTTTTTTAATGTTAACTTTTAGTTCAACTTTTATCCTCATGAATGTGGATACAACCATACTGTGCCATACTCCATTTGTAAAAAGGGTATTCACAAGGATTTGCATCACCCTTTCTATATCCCCTCCACAAATCCGTGCAAATCGCTCTTCATCTGGAATGAAGCCTATGAGGGACTGTCGGCCTCCATCCCTGCTTTAACAGGTGAAAATACAATATAATTGCAACTCCAGTCTCATATCAATAAAGGATTATTCTTGTAAAAAAATGAGGAACTATTCCAAATGACCTTGGGGAGAGCATGTATTATTTCTACTCATGGACAGCTCCACTTTGCAAATGGATTATACTGTATTTTGTTTGATTTGCCAACTGCGAGGGGGGAAACAATGTGCTGCCGCTTTCACAATAATTTGGAGTGCGCACATTCTGAATTGGCAACCTAATTGCAACTTAGATTGTCTAATTATTATTTTACTGTTTGTGTTTTTGCACTGGCAAAGGCTGCGAGTTAGAACACTAAATCCTTTTGGAATTGCAAACACTTGTAGTACATGTATCGCCCCAGATTATCTAAACTTTGTAAATACTGTTATTACACAATATGTTTACATATTAAACACATCATGTTACTTGAAAGGAGGAAAAACACAAGAAGTCAAATTGTCGCCAGCATAAACGCAAAGTATTTTTTTCTTTTTTCATTCATTCATTCAATCGCTGCCTTATTTATCTACCTGCCCATATTTGTGAATCCTTAAATCCACCCACTCACACTTATGCTTCTACCTACCACTGTGAGCATGCATGTCAATGTTTGTTTTTTGTGTTTACTTTCATGCCTGTCTGTTGGCCACTTACCTAGGGGTACAGTTCTTGGTCTCTCTGCTTGCATTACTTATCTATGTTGCTGTATGTGCGTGTGTGCCTCTATGGAGATTGGCCTCTTTTTGTATTGATGTCTTTTGGTGCATTGATCTGCCTGCATGTGTTAATCTGTTATATGCTTGTGCGTTCGTGAACTATACAAAAAGCTACACTCATTAGCTTTGTTGATTGATATGCACGTGTCCATGTCTAACACTCAAATTCTTTTTTTTTTTTTTTTAAATAATCTTTATTTAGTTTTTAGATACCGATCGGTCCACCCCCCTCAGACAGGAAAAACCTTAATACATCAAACCAAACTAATCAAGTATAATACATTACATCATTTCATAATTGTAAAATAGTTTGGGAGAGTATATAGAACTATATAGGTAATTTAACGTTCTTACCTTCACCACGGAGGTCTGCCTTCCACCTGCTCTCTGTCTCTGGTCGAGTCCCGGAACAACGTCAGTAACGTCTGCGCGGCTACGTAACCGCATAAACCGCCTATTGTGGAAATGAAAAAAGGACTGTCACCTTGCTATGTAATATTTAAAACGTACATATGTAAGCGTTGAAGTCACTTACCTGTACGTGTCCTGCTCTTTGTCCATCTGTCATCTTTGATTTGCATCTCGCATCTGTTTTTCATCGCAGCACATATGTGCTTTGCTAATATGTCATCCATCTGCCGTGGCTATGCTAATTCCATCTTCATCTCCCATGGCTATGCATAATCCGCATCTTCTTCTTCTAAAGGCATGTGATTGCATGCAATTTAAAGCCTCCTGCGATGTGACCACGCGTTGTCATTGCTAGCGATGTAAATGTGAATGCGTTCTAAAGGCATGCGATTTAAAGCCTCCTGCGATGTGGAAGTCGCGTTGCGATGGCAGCGCGTGAAAAGACCATCGTTGTAATGGGTGTTTCCCGTTTCTGATGGTGAAGAACCGGTTATCCCTTTGTTCTACATGCTCCCCAAGGTGCACAAAAGTGCTACGGAACCACCAGGCAGACCAATTATTGCTGCCAACTCTTACATTTATCTAGACTACTTTCTGTGTGAATATGTAATTAACTTGCCCTCTTACTGTAGAGACACCATGGATTTTCTTTCCAAAATACAGGGTATTCCATGGAAGGACTCGTACATTCTTGCCACGGTTGATGTGGGGTCTCTGTACACCTGTATCGAACACGACTTAGGATTAGAGGCATGCAAATATTTCTTCCAAGACAGACCGCTCTCTATGTACGACCATACTATGCTATTACTAGACATGCTACAATTTTGTTTACATAACAACTGTTTCCTCTTTGAAGACAAATGGTACAAACAGTATACAGGGACTGCGATGGGAAGTTGCTTCGCTCCCAGCTACGCCTGCATGTTTATGGGGTGGTGGGAGGCGGAGCACCTTTGGCACCAAGGTAATGATTGTTACATGGATAACCTTATCCTGTGGACCCGCTACATTGATGATATCTTTCTGATTTGGGATGGTCCACAGGATTTGCTTTGCAATTTTATTGCGGGGTTATCAACTAACGATTTGAATCTAAGATTTACCAGTAAGATTCATGCCACCACGATCGAATTCCTGGATGTCTTGGTAGAGGTCCAAAATGACAGCTTGCACACCAGTCTGTTCAGAAAGGCTACAGCCGGGAACAGCCTACTGCATGCCCAAAGCCACCACCCGAATGGACTTAAGAGGAGCATCCCTTATGGTGAACTCCTCAGGGCTAAACAAAACTGCAGTTCAACAGAGGCTTTTACCAGGGAACAACAGAATATGGTGGGCCGGTTTAAGGCACGAGGCTATTCAGGTAAAACCATTAGAGCAGCAGTAGAAAAGGCCTCCACTAGGGATAGGGATAGTCTCCTGATCCCTAAAACACAGAATAAGACCAAGCAAGAAGTGAGACTGATTACTACCTACAACAATGCCTCACAGGCCCTTCACAAAATTGTATGCAAACATTGGTACCTAGTAAGGCAGGACATGATAATAGGTAAGCTGGTTAGTCCAAAACCCCACATTATGTATCGGAAATGTGAGTCTCTACAGGACACACTGGTGCATAGTCACCTAACACAAAACAGCAGGACACAAAGAACTTGGTTGAGGGAACTCTCAGGTTTTCACAAGTGTGGTCGATGCAAGGCCTGTAGCAACAGTTGCAATGTAAAAAGCTATAACTTGCCAACAGGTAAAAGCGAAAATATACGTCCATTTATCAATTGCAATATTGAATTTGTTGTGTATGTCCTGATTTGCTTTTGTGGCTTGCGCTATGTTGGTAGCACCATCTTTCCAGTTAAAAAGCATATTCTGGAGCACCTGCGTACTATTAGGAACAGGGATCTGACCTACACAGTTGCTAAGCATTGCGAATTGGAGCATGGGGGAGTTACTGACATCAGCTCTAAGATCTCTTATTTTGGGATTGACAGGATTGCAGTCCATCCCCGAGGAGGTGACCGCGAACGCAACCTGCGGCGTCTGGAATCCGAGTATATTGTCCGACTACAGAGCAAGATTCCTGGAGGCCTCAACCGCGAGGAAGACCTTCATGCCCATCTAGGATAGAGAAGATACTATATACCAGTGGTGCCCTTCCATGTTCTTGGACACTGTATATATTGCTATCTCCAAATGAGTCTTAGTATCTCTCTACATCTTCACCATTCTTGCACTCTGTTTCCTCCTGTCTCCCGCCTCCGTCTCCTCTCTTCCCCTTTATCCTCCCTCTGTAACATCCCTTCTATAACTCCTCTGACTGCTTTCCCTCGTCTTCACCATTCTGTATCTTTACCGTTATAACAGGACTGTCACTCGTATTGAGCGGCAGCTTAGACTATTAGTGACCAATTTCCACGCACTTGATGAATAGCACCTAGGGTGGGGTATCGTTAGTGTGTTTTATATTTTCTTTTTCTATTTTTATAGAGTTATCTCTTTCTTTATTAGCTGTGGGGTCTCAGTGTCTTTCTAGCCAGCCAGGATCACTTGATGATTATTATGGAAACTGGCTACGACATCACACTATGCCACTTGGCATGACCTTTATTTTATATTTATTTTTTATTTTTTATCTCAAGTCTATACTGCCACTTGGCAGTCAACTGGGATATACAAATACGCCAGCTGCTTCTCCTATTCTCAGGCACATGCCTTGTTAATATACAGCCATCCATTACAGTCCAGTATGGCATGTCCTACTGTTGGTTGCGAAAAAATAGAGCAGCTACTGTTTGTTGATTACATCTCACACGCAATGAGATAGCAAAACAGGGACACAAACAGGAGAGGTGCTTGTGCGCACTAGAATATTTCAGGGTCTACAACACCTTGCCGGCATTTATCATTGTCAGGCTGCTTCTATAGACCTAGTGAATCCCCGCGCTTAACACACAAAATGTTTTAATATTGTTGTTTCACGTTTCAATATCAAATATCACATTTATTTGTATATTGCGTTTTCATATTAATTTAGATGTATTTTTCATTTGTTGAAAATGTGATTAGAGTCTGTTTTCACTCACTGACAGACGCCAACATGCATGTACTTCTTCTATGTCTATACATTGTTTTTGAATGCACTTAAGTACAGCCACTTCCGGGTTACGGAGTGTCCTTGACAAAGACCGTGAGGTTGAAACGCGTCAGTCAAATAAATGTATTTCTCTAAAATAATCCTGAGTGCTACTTTACCTTATGGATGTAAAACGTTAGGAATCTGTAATATATATATATATATATATATATATATATATATATATATATATATATATATATATATATGTTTCTGGGTTAGGGCTCCTTCTGCCTTCCCCCGCCCTTTGCAGAGGATCGCCGAAAGTTGGCGGAGCACGCCAAACGTCCGAATTCTCACAAAAAGTACAATAAGGCGATCACTCAGAGGTCTGCAAACACCAGTAGTTGATTTATTCTCGGTTACGCGTTTCGCCTGCACAGCAAGCTTGGTCACACAGTGATTCAGGGGAAAGGGCAGTCAATACATACGAAATGTGAAAATCAAAGAAGGACCAGAAGGTAGAGGCCTTCCTACAACCAAAGTGGCATCCATTTTGTAATGTGTTGTTGTTGCACATAACTATAAATCAAAATGAACTTAAAGAGTGTATTCTGGCATCCATACAATTCCAAAGTGGGTCATGGGTCCTGCCCGTGCATAAAAGTTAAATCCCTTTTTCAACAAAGAGACTAGGTGCGATCAAAAGTACATATTACATTAGAGACCCAACAAAGTACGGCAGCCATATTGTAACGTAGAGTTTTCATCATAGTATATACAGTTAAGCATTAATATCCTGCAATTGCAATATTCTCTGTATAAATTCTACTTTTTACCACACATAACGGCAATAGTAACATCTATTTACAGTCCTGGTGATTTCCCTATTTAAAAACTGAAATTCAATAGTAAATTAGAATGCTTTCACTCGGCACAGTGCCTAAGGGACCCTCTAATAAAGCCGTACTGTATAGTAAGGTGCCATATTGTATCCTTACTCATAATGTAGAGTCCGAAGAAAAGAAAAACTAAAGAAAAACCTACGATAGACTATTTTGGCAGAAAGTGTCCATATGAACCATCTACCGACACCTAGCCTTTACATTTCACCATGTATTCCGCCTTCCCCATTACATCAACACTACATCCAGTAGTCCACCAAGGAACAATTAAAAGTTATGTATATGTGAAAATTAAAAAATAATAAAGTTTTGTAACTAAAGCATGGACATAAGACTGAAGAGAAAAAGATAAACAAGTCTCTTATCTGTCTAGTCGAGCCCTCCACCATAACGATAGAAGAAAAGGGTAGGGGTGGATTTCAGTAGAGGTGTTTCTTAGATTCTGCCCCTTCCTTTTCTCCTGTGTAAAAAAAAAGAGAAAAAAGAAACCATTAAAATCCATGAATATTCTCATACTAAAGATTAAAAACTTCTTTCAAAAGCAGAAACAAGAGTTACCAGGTGTGCAGTATTCACCATAAAGACATATTACAACAGGAAGAATTATACTGTTCGTTATTCATGTAGATGAATACTTATTTCTTCATCTTGATTCAGCCCTTCCGGGTTTTTGTTTGGAGGTTAATTATATGCCAAGATTCTTTTTGCGCAATTGGAGGACTCTATTTCCCCCTCTCTGTGTGTGTTCGATCTGTTCTATAGCGAAGAACGTAAGAAGGGAACTGTTAGAGAGATGGTACTCAGTAAAGTGTCTGGCCACCGGGTAATGGGCATCCTTGTTCGTAATTGCCCTCATATGTTCCAACACCCTTTTCTTTGTGGCTAAGGTGGTACTACCTACATATCTTTTCTTGCATGGGCATTCAAGAATATAGATGGTAAATATTGTGCCGCATGTGAGAAATTGTTTTATAGTTCTTTCTCCTGTTGGGGTAGAGTAACTTTTCCTCATAGAACTATTCCTACAAGCCTTACAATGGCCGCAGGGAAAGAAGCCTTGAAGGTTAATCTGTGTGTTCCTGCTAGTGTTAGTAATGTCCCCTTTCACTAAGAGATCTCTGAGATTTCTCCCTTTCCTGTAGGTAATCTGTGGTCTCTCCTGTACGGTGTTACCTATGATAGGGTCACTGGTTAAAATATTCCAGTTTTGGGTCAATATTTTGGAAATTGCCTTCGACTCCTTATTATACGTGAGAATCACTCTGGTTGTGGTGTCTTCCTCGGTGTTGGTTTTGTCTCTCAGTGTGTCCTCCCTTTCAACCTTGTTAATTTTATTTTTTGCTCTATTTAGGACCCAATCCGGATACCCTCTTTCTCTAAATCTTGACATCATGTTCTCCTGTTCGTTTAAGAAACTTTCTTGTGTACTGCAGTTCCATCTCGCTCTCAGCAGTTCACCAAATGGAATACTCCATTTAAGTGTTTCAGGGTGACTGCTGAGAGCGTGCAGGAGGCTGTTTCCTGCTGTTGGCTTCCTGTGGAGTCTAGTATTCATCCTATTGTCTAAGACCTCTACCACTACATCCAAGAATTCAATCTGTTTATTGCTGATGGTGTAAGTCAGCTTAAGGTTAAAGGTATTGTTGTTTAATTCTGTGATCATGTCAATGGCACTTTCCTCACTGCCTTTCCATACCATGAAAAGGTTGTCAATAAACCTGTACCATTTTATCACCTTATTGTGGGCGGGGTCTTGTCTAAGTTTTCTGAGAACTTCCTCCTCCCATACCCCCAGAAAAAGATTAGCAAAACTGGGGGCAAAGCAAGTACCTATCGCAGTTCCGAGGATTTGCTTGAACATGATACCATTGAATAAAAACATATTATTAAGGAGACAAAATTTCATGAGTATTAACATTTCAGTATGCTCCAGGTAACAGATTTCTCGTGTGTTGAGAAAGTATTGACAACACCGAACCCCCAGTGAGTGGTCAATAATGGAGTACAATGAGTTTACATCCAAGGCGATCATCTGGTAATCTTCTTCCCATACAATATCTTTGATTTTATCCAGGAAGTCTTTAGTGTCTCTTATGTGTGAGGGAAGTTTTTCTACATAGTCACTGAGAAAGTAATCAATATATTTAGAAATGTTTTCAGTGACACACCCAATAGAAGATACAATGGGTCTGCCAGGAGGTACTCTAGGATCCTTATGTACCTTGGGTAACAGATAAAAAATGGGAGTTCTGGGATAATCACATTTCAGATAACAATATTCTTCCCACTGCAGGATCCCTTTGTCTTTATACTCAGTGAGTATATTCCACACACTTACTATGCTTGCATTGTACTCATTTGTATTGGTAGTGACATAGAATCTAGTATCTGTTAGTTGTTTGGTAGCCTCAGCAATGTAAGCTGCCCTATCCCAGAGTACAATGTTACCACCTTTGTCGGCGGGACGGACAATGATGTCATCATCTTCCTTCAAGGAATTGATAAATTGCCATTGTTTTCTGGTAAAGTTAGTGGAATCTGTATTTCTATTGCATTGGCGTTTTCGCAATTTTATAAGATCTTTGGTCACAGTCTCATGGAAGGCATCGATGTTATCGTGTGGCATGAGTGGTAGGAAGACGGATTTCGGTCTAAACTTGGTATTGGCAGGACAGTCTGTTCTGGGAATAGTTTGTTCCTCAAAGTCATCAAGACCTGATTCTCGACATAAGTCCTGCATAGTCGTAAGTGTTTCCCTGTCTTTAATACTGAGAAACGTATTGTGATCGCTTACCGGTCTTTCTTCAGGAATAACTGGGGTACATTTTAAACTGTGCCATTTTTTAAGTTTCACCTTCCTCACAAATTTAAACATATCAATTCTTGTCTCAGGATAATTAAAAGAATTGGTCGGACAAAAGGTGAGTCCTAGACAGAGAGTTTGTTTTTCAAACATAGAGAGAGGTCTATATGATAAGTTTATAATAGTTCTATTTACCATATCGTCTTCCATCATTTCCGATTCTTCTGGCCCATTTGTCTTGTTCCCATAAGCCGATTTCCTCGTCCTCTGCCTCTTTTGTTCTCTCTGTCGTTGGAACTTTCTTCTTCTCCAGTTCCTTCCTGGTTTCTTCCTCGTCCCCTGCCTCTTCCACGTCCTCTCCCTCGCGTTTTCGGCGGTTGGACAGTACGCGGTATTTCCTCCTTGTCCTCAGGACCCGAAATTCGCTCTAAAAAGTCGTTTGGATTCTGTGTCCGTGCTCCCTTGATGTATTTGGAGTTTGTAATTGATGTTCTTCCACTTCAGCATCACTGCTTGCTATGGAGTCCGTTCCGCTTATGTTCTCTGTCTCACTTTCCAGGAGTTCCCCCATTGACAATTTTTCGTACAAGTGATCATATTTGTGTGAATAGGTTAGTATACGGCCACTTACAAGATAAACTTAGAAGACTTGAGAAAATCAAGAAATCAGAAACATCTAAATGGTGGGAAGCGATCTCACTTCAAGATTACATAGAAAAAGACATGGTACCTAGAGGACTACGTATATATATTACTCCCTCGTACGAATCCCCCAATCCCAGGATGCTTGAAGAATGGTCAGAGAACTCAGCAAAGAGCTCCAAACAAATGCTTACCATCCTGGTGAAGTATGCTTGGGAGGATAGGGCCTCACTCTTACAAGAATTGAAAACATTGGAAGAAGAACTTAAGAATCACAAAGAACAAGAGTTAATAAAGAAATTTGTAGATGACCTCAAACTGAGATTGAAAACTTACGAAGAAGATATCAAAGCACGTAAGCAGCGCAAACTCCATCGCGACTGCATAGATTATGAGAGTGGCCGTATACTAACCTATTCACACAAATATGATCACTTGTACGAAAAATTGTCAATGGGAGAACTCCTGGAAAGTGAGACAGAGAACATAAGCGGAACGGACTCCATAGCAAGCAGTGATGCTGAAGTGGAAGAACATCAATTACAAACTCCAAATACATCAAGGGAGCACGGACAAAGAATACAAACGACTTTTTTAGACGAATTTCGGGTCCTGAGGACAAGGAGGGAAATACCGCGGACTGTCCAACCGCCAAAAACGCGAGGGAGAGGACGTGGAAGAGGCAGGGGACGAGGAAGAAACCAGGAAGGAACTGGAGAAGAAGAAAGTTCCAACGACAGAGAGAACAAAAGAGGCAGAGGACGAGGAAATCGGCTTATGGGAACAAGACAAATGGGCCAGAAGAATCGGAAATGATGGAAGACGATATGGTAAATAGAACTATTATAAACTTATCATATAGACCTCTCTCTATGTTTGAAAAACAAACTCTCTGTCTAGGACTCACCTTTTGTCCGACCAATTCTTTTAATTATCCTGAGACAAGAATTGATATGTTTAAATTTGTGAGGAAGGTGAAACTTAAAAAATGGCACAGTTTAAAATGTACCCCAGTTATTCCTGAAGAAAGACCGGTAAGCGATCACAATACGTTTCTCAGTATTAAAGACAGGGAAACACTTACGACCATGCAGGACTTATGTCGAGAATCAGGTCTTGATGACTTTGAGGAACAAACTATTCCCAGAACAGACTGTCCTGCCAATACCAAGTTTAGGCCGAAATCCGTCTTCCTACCACTCATGCCACACGATAACATCGATGCCTTCCATGAGACTGTGACCAAAGATCTTATAAAATTCCAAAAACGCCAATGCAATAGAAATACAGATTCCGCTAACTTTACCAGAAAACAATGGCAATTTATCAATTCCTTGAAGGAAGATGATGACATCATTGTCCGTCCCGCCGACAAAGGTGGTAACATTGTACTCTGGGATAGGGCAGCTTACATTGCTGAGGCTACCAAACAACTAACAGATACTAGATTCTATGTCACTACCAATACAAATGAGTACAATGCAAGCATAGTAAGTGTGTGGAATATACTCACTGAGTATAAAGACAAAGGGATCCTGCAGTGGGAAGAATATTGTTATCTGAAATGTGATTATCCCAGAACTCCCATTTTTTATCTGTTACCCAAGGTACATAAGGATCCTAGAGTACCTCCTGGCAGACCCATTGTATCTTCTATTGGGTGTGTCAGTGAAAACATTTCTAAATATATTGATTACTTTCTCCGTGACTATGTAGAAAAACTTCCCTCACACATAAGAGACACTAAAGACTTCCTGGATAAAATCAAAGATATTGTATGGGAAGAAGATTACCAGATGATCGCCTTGGATGTAAACTCATTGTACTCCATTATTGACCACTCACTGGGGGTTCGGTGTTGTCAATACTTTCTCAACACACGAGAAATCTGTTACCTGGAGCATACTGAAATGTTATTAATACTCATGAAATTTTGTCTCCTTAATAATATGTTTTTATTCAATGGTATCATGTTCAAGCAAATCCTCAGAACTGCGATGGGTACTTGCTTTGCCCCCAGTTTTGCTAATCTTTTTCTGGGGGTATGGGAGGAGGAAGTTCTCAGAAAACTTAGACAAGACCCCGCCCACAATAAGGTGATAAAATGGTACAGGTTTATTGACGACCTTTTCGTGGTATGGAAAGGCAGTGAGGAAAGTGCCATTGACATGATCACAGAATTAAACAACAATACCTTTAACCTTAAGCTGACTTACACCATCAGCAATAAACAGATTGAATTCTTGGATGTAGTGGTAGAGGTCTTAGACAATAGGATGAATACTAGACTCCACAGGAAGCCAACAGCAGGAAACAGCCTCCTGCACGCTCTCAGCAGTCACCCTGAAACACTTAAATGGAGTATTCCATTTGGTGAACTGCTGAGAGCGAGAAGGAACTGCAGTACACAAGAAAGTTTCTTAAACGAACAGGAGAACATGATGACAAGATTTAGAGAAAGAGGGTATCCGGATTGGGTCCTAAATAGAGCAAAAATAAAATTAACAAGGTTGAAAGGAGGACACACTGAGAGACAAAACCAACACCGAGGAACACACCACAACCAGAGTGATTCTCACGTATAATAAGGAGTCGAAGGCAATTTCCAAAATATTGACCCAAAACTGGAATATTTTTACCAGTGACCCTATCATAGGTAACACTCGTACAGGAGAGACCACAGATTACCTACAGGAAAGGGAGAAATCTCAGAGATCTCTTAGTGAAAGGGGACATTACTAACACTAGCAGGAACACACAGATTAACCTTCAAGGCTTCTTTCCCTGCGGCCATTGTAAGGCTTGTAGGAATAGTTCTATGAGGAAAAGTTACTCTACCCCAACAGGAGAAAGAACTATAAAACAATTTCTCACATGCGGCACAATATTTACCATCTATATTCTTGAATGCCCATGCAAGAAAAGATATGTAGGTAGTACCACCTTAGCCACAAAGAAAAGGGTGTTGGAACATATGAGGGCAATTACGAACAAGGATGCCCATTACCCGGTGGCCAGACACTTTACTGAGTACCATCTCTCTAACAGTTCCCTTCTTACGTTCTTCGCTATAGAACAGATCGAACACACACAGAGAGGGGGAAATAGAGTCCTCCAATTGCGCAAAAAGAATCTTGGCATATAATTAACCTCCAAACAAAAACCCGGAAGGGCTGAATCAAGATGAAGAAATAAGTATTCATCTACATGAATAACGAACAGTATAATTCTTCCTGTTGTAATATATGTCTTTATGGTGAATACTGCACACCTGGCAACTCTTGTTTCTGCTTTTGGAAGAAGTTTTTAATCTTTAGTATGAGAATATTCATGGATTTTAATGGTTTCTTTTTTCTCTTTTTTTTTTACACAGGAGAAAAGGAAGGGGCAGAATCTAAGAAACACCTCTACTGAAATCCACCCCTACCCTTTTCTTCTATCGTTATGGTGGAGGGCTCGACTAGACAGATAAGAGACTTGTTTATCTTTTCTCTTCAGTCTTATGTCCATGCTTTAGTTACAAAACTTTATTATTTTTAATTTTCACATATACATAACTTTTAATTGTTCCTTGGTGGACTACTGGATGTAGTGTTGATGTAATGGGGAAGGCGGAATACATGGTGAAATGTAAAGGCTAGGTGTCGGTAGATGGTTCATATGGACACTTTCTGCCAAAATAGTCTATCGTAGGTTTTTCTTTAGTTTTTCTTTTCTTCGGACTCTACATTATGAGTAAGGATACAATATGGCACCTTACTATACAGTACGGCTTTATTAGAGGGTCCCTTAGGCACTGTGCCGAGTGAAAGCATTCTAATTTACTATTGAATTTCAGTTTTTAAATAGGGAAATCACCAGGACTGTAAATAGATGTTACTATTGCCGTTATGTGTGGTAAAAGTAGAATTTATACAGAGAATATTGCAATTGCAGGATATTAATGCTTAACTGTATATACTATGATGAAAACTCTACGTTACAATATGGCTGCCGTACTTTGTTGGGTCTCTAATGTAATATGTACTTTTGATCGCACCTAGTCTCTTTGTTGAAAAGTGATTTAACTTTTATGCACGGGCAGGACCCATGACCCACTTTGGAATTGTATGGATGCCAGAATACACTCTTTAAGTTCATTTTGATTTATAGTTATGTGCAACAACAACACATTACAAAATGGATGCCACTTTGGTTGTAGGAAGGCCTCTACCTTCTGGTCCTTCTTTGATTTTTACACTTCGTATGTATTGACTGCCCTTTCCCCTGAATCACTGTGTGACCAAGCTTGCTGTGCAGGCGAAACGCGTAACCGAGAATAAATCAACTACTGGTGTTTGCAGACCTCTGAGTGATCGCCTTATTGTACTTTTGTGAGAATATATATATATATATATATATATATATATATGTGTGTGTGTGTATATACGTACACAATAATACTCACTGAAAAAGCCAGAGGTTACAGGGACGTTAGAGTTTGGCTCAGATTTTGCTCGTACAAAACCAGTGAAATTCAGCAGTTATAACTACCTGAGCTAACTATAACTTATGCCCTGCAATGCACTGCTTAGGACCTCACATATTACTTCACTCATGACATGGTCAGTGACATCATTGATTACATCATTGATGACATCTCAAATGACTTCACTGATGACATCATTCAGTGAGTATGAGTGTTTCATAAAAGTTTCTGAGATTTAAAGATATATGCTAAGCTACTGTATAAGTAAAATTACAATTCTTTTTGTACTACTAATGAGTGATAGATACTGTTTCTAATATATGTCATCTGAGTGCCACTGTGACTGTCTGTATCAGTGTAGGAGTGGGTGTCTGAGTGGCTGTATGGGTGTGTCAGTGGGTGTGTGAGTAGCTGTATGGATGAGTGAGTGACTGTGTGAGTAGCTGTATAGGTAAGTGTGTGTGGGTGTGAATGGCTATATCAGTGACTGGTGGCTGTGTGAGTGACTCTATGGGTGGATGAGTGTGTTTGTGAGTGGCTGTATGGGTGACTGAGTGGCTGTGTTAATGGCTCTATGGGTGAGTGGGTGTGTAAGTGGATGTATGGGTCAGTGACTGGCTGTTTGACTGGGTGTATGGGTAAGTGAGTGGGTGTGTGAGTGTCTGTTATGCACAGTAAGTATTTGTGTGAGTGGCTGCATAGATAAGTGAGTGGGTGAAGGAGTGATTGTACTGATGTGTGAATGGGTATTTAAGTGGTTTTGTGGATGAGTGAATGAATGTGTGAGTCGTTGTATGGGTGAGTAGCTCTGCTAGTAGCTGTATGGGTTAGTGAGTGGCTGTGTGAGTGGCTATATGGGAGAGTAAGTGGTTGTGTGAGTGGCTGTGTGGGTGTGTTAATGGATTTGTGAGTGGTTGTATGGGTGTGTGAGTTGCTGTATGGGTCTGTGAGTGGGTGTGTGAGTGGTTTTGTGGGTTTGTGAGCGGCTGTAATGGTCTGTGAATGGCTAGGTGAGTGGCTATATGGGCAAGTTAGTGGTTGTGCGAATGGCTCTATGAGTGAGTGTGTGTATGTGTGTCAGTAGTTGTATGGATCTGTAAATGGGTATATGAGTGGTTGTGTAGTTGTGTGGGAGTATGAGAGGTTGTATGGGGTGTGAGTGGTTCTGTTGATGATGTCATCAGTGATGTCATTTGAGATGTCATCAATGATATAATCAGTGATGTCACTGATCATGTCATGAAGGATGTAATATTTGAGGTCATAAGCAGTGCATTGCGGGGGCATAAGTTATAGTTAGCTCATGTAACTGCTGAATATCACTGATTTTGTATGAGTGAAATCTGAGCCTAACTATAACTTCCCTGCAACCTTTGTGTTTTTCAGTGAATGTATATACATATATATATACATATATATATGTATATATATATATATATACACATACATATACACACACATATATATCTATATATATATATCTATATATATATATCTATTCACTGAAAAAACCATAGGTTTCAGGCACGTTATAGTTAGAAATTAGCATTTAAAAAACCTTAGAAATTCACTGAAAAAACCATAGGTTTTAGGGAAAGTTATAGTTAGTTGGACATTGCACTCGTACAAAACCCGTGAAATTCCCCGTTATAGTTAGTTCAGCTAACTATAACTCGCGCCCCGCAATGCACTGCTGATGACGTCACATATTACATTACTCATGACATGGTCAGTGACATCACTGATGACATCACTGATGACATCTCAAATGACATCACTGATGACATCATCCAGTGACTGTGTGTTTCTGTAAAGTTTAAATATGTTTAATATATATAGGGAAAGGCGTATTGAAGAATGAGTGGGTGTATAATTGTCTGAATGGATGATTTAGTAGGTGCGTGACTGACTCTATTAGTGAGTGATTAAACGTATCTTACTGAATGCATGGGTTAGTGACTAAACTGTGTGAATGTCTGTATCCATCTGTCTGTTGGTGTGTAAGCGGCTGCATGGGTTTCTGAATAGCTACATGAGTGTCTACATGGGTTATTGATTGGTTGTCTGAGTATCTGTATGGGTGCCTGTTTGTGTGGGTGGGGTGTGTGTGACTGTGCATAGATGTGTGAGTGGGTGATTCACTGGGTGCATGGTTTCAAGAGTGCATCTGTGATGGACTGTTTGGGTGGGTGAGTGTGTGTATGGGTGTGTTAGTGAGTGAATGTATATCTCAGTGGTACATGTGTGAGTAACTACATATGTGAAAGGCAGTATATATGTGTGTTGGAGTATATAAATGGCTATAAGTGAGAGTGTGTGATTGTGAGACTGGCTGTATGGATGAGTGTGTACTTGTATCAGTGATTGTATAAGTGCGTAAGAATGTGCTGGTATTTGTATGAGTAAGTGAGCTGCTGTGTGTATAACTGTACATCTGAGTAAATGGGAGTGTGATTAATTCTTTGCATGACTGACTAGGTGTGTGAGTACCTCTATGGATGAGTGGCGGTGTGTGAGTGTCTATATAGGTGTATGAGTGCATATGATAATCCTGTACTGAGTGACCGTAAGTATGAGTGACTGTACGGGTGAGTGAGTGGATGTGTGTGTAGACCTAAGAATCAGTGAGTGTGTATGTAGTTATTGGTGTTGGAGTGTCTATGGTTTTGAGAATGGCAGTCTGTAATTTAGAGTGGGTGTATCAAAAGTTATATTAGGGTGTGAAAAGATGCATCAAATTATCACATGGATGATGTCATCAGTGATGTCATCAGTGATGTCATTTGAGATGTCATCAGTGATGTCATCAGTGATGTCATCAGTGATGTCACTGACCATGTCATGAGTGATGTAATATGTGACGTCATCAGCAGTGCATTGCGGGCGCGAGTTATAGTTAGCTGAACTAACTATAACGGGGAATTTCACGGGTTTTGTACAAGTGCAATGTCCAACTAACTATAACTTTCCCTAAAACCTATGGTTTTTTCAGTGAATTTCTAAGGTTTTTTAAATGCTAATTTCTAACTATAACGTGCCTGAAACCTATGGTTTTTTCAGTGAATTTCAAAGGTTTTTAAATGCTAATTTTTAACTATAACGTGCCTGAAACCTATGGTTTTTCAGTGAATTTCAAAGGTTTTTCAAATGCTAGTTTGTAACTATGCCTACAGAAGTAGGACATGTGAAGAAAGAAGAAAAACGCACAGAAAGAAGCAAAAGAAATGTCGAAAGAAACAGAAGTCCACAAAGACGAAGAAAAATCCAGAAAGAAGCAAGACATGTGCAGAAAGAACCAACAGAGGAGCAGAAAGAGGCCTTGTTGCAAAATCATCCTGTGCCCACACCTTTTCCAGATGGGTACTGGTGGTAACTGACTCTGACTAACCAGGCCTAGAGCCAGTGCTATGGTAAAAGACACTTAGAATACAGTTAAAACACCTACATACACTATGGAACACTATGCGTTGGGGTACCCCTGTGATTAGCATGACCTCCTCTGTAACTCCCTAGTACATAATAGGGCAGGGGATTAAAACTACCTCTTAAAACGCGCCATGGGGCGCGTTTGCACACTGGTGTAGGGAGGGGGGCCTGAGGTTACATGTGTGCAAACACGCCCTCTGGCCGTTTTAAGTTGGGGGATAAAGTCCCCTTGAATCCTAAGGGTCCCTGGGGTCCAACTAGCCCACCAGGTAACTCCAGTAAGCGCCACAGAGCTGCGTTGCACAGAGGGGGTAAAAGGGGCGTGGCCTGGACCACCTCTCTGCAACGCAGCCCTGTGGCGCGCACTGGAGGTACCTGGTGGGCTAGTTGGCCCCCAGGGTCCCTCAGGATTCAAGGGGAATTAATTCCTCAACTTAAAACGCGCCACAGGGCGTGTTTGCACACATGTCACCTGAGGCCCCGCCCCTCCCTTCACTACTGTGCAACGCGCCTGTGGCGCGTTTTGAGCTGGGGTATTAGGTCACCTTGAATCCTGAGGGTCCCTGGGGCCCAACTAGCCCACCAGGTACTTCCAGTAAGCGCCACAGGCCTGCCTTGCAGAGAGGTGGTCAGATGCCACGCCCCTTTTTCCACCTCTCTGCAACGCAGCTCTGTGGCGCTTAATGGGAGTAGCTGGTGGGCTAGTTGCACCCCAGGGACCCTCAGGATTCAAGGGAAGTTAGTCCCCCAACTTAAACACGCCACAGGGCGTGTTTGCACACATGTCACCTCAGGCCCCACCCCCTCCCTTCACCACTGTGCAAACGCGCCCTGTGGCGCATTTTAAGTTGGGGGATTAACTCCCCTTGAATCCAGAGGGTCCCTGGGGTGCAACTAGCCCACCAGCTACCTCCATTAAGCACCACAGAGCTGCGTTGCAGAGAGGTGTAAAAGGGGCGTGGCCTCAGAACACCTCTCTGCAACGCAGCCCCTGGCGCATACTGGAGGTTCCTGGTGGGCTAGTTGGCCCCAGGGACCCCAGTATTCAAGGGGAATTCGTTCCCCATCTGCAAACGCGCCAGGGGCGCGTTTGCAGAGTGCTGCAAGGAGGGGCGTGGCCTCCGGCGCGATGCCGTTTTTTTAAGAAGGGGGCTGTGTGGCCCCCCTTTTTCTAATTTATTGGCCCTGGGGACCCCATCCCCCAGGGCCTGCCCCCATTTTTTTTTTTAAATAAAATTTGGAAGGGGGCCACGTGGCCCCCTCCCAAGGCCTTAATTGGCCCCGGGGACCCCATTCCCCGGGCCATGGCCTTTTTTTTTCTTTTCTAAATGTTTTGGAGGGGGGCTGCGTTGCCTCCCTCCTCAGGCCACTTATGGCCCTGGGGACCCCATCCCCCGGGGCCGGCCTTTGTTTTTTTACGTTTTTTTTCTTTTATGTAAATTTTGGGGAAGGGGGCCACGTGGCCCTCCCGGGCCACTTGTAGCCCGGGGACCCCATCCCCGGGGCTGGCCCTCTCTGTTGAGGACCGTGGGGGTCCCCAATCCCCCCACGGTCCCGCCGGCTCCCCGCCTCCTGCGGGAGCCGGCATTGCTTCCACACGGGGAACTGCTTAGATGCAGCTCCCCGTGTGGAGAACTAATTTGCTTGAATTTTGGAAGAGAGAGCAGGTTTCCTGCTCTCTCTTCCAAAATTCAAAGCAAGTTTGATATGACAGGACGGGAGCCGCGAGGCTCCCGCCCAGCCATAGCAAGCTACAGTGTCCCGGGGTGGGCACCCGGGACACTGCAGGAGCCGGCCCTGGGGGGTGGCGGTCCCCAGGGCCATCACAGGCTCCAGGAGGGGGCCGCGCGGCCCCCTCCCAACATGTGCAAAGCCCCGGGAGGTGGTGGTCCTCGGGGCTCGGGGTTCGAAACGGACCCCCACATTAAAATTCTTAGTGCCCCGGTGAGGTGGCGGTCCCCGGGCGTGTGGGGGGCTCGAGCCCCCCACACAGGTAGTGTGTAGGCCCCCCACCCAATTTTTCATTAGCCCTCGGGACTTGGCCCACCCGGGGGCCAAATAACAACAAAGCGCGGGAGTCCGCGCTTCGTTTTTTTTTTCACGGCGGGATCCGCGCATCCTAAGCGCATCCCGCTGATTTTTTTTTTAAAAATGTAAAAAAAATTGGCCCTGAGCAGGCCTAGGGGGTCAGGGTGTTTCTACCCTGCCCCCTTTTTGCGTTTTGCGCACTTGTTTTACTGATTTCTTGTGCCTCGGTTCTACCGAGGCATAAGATGGCTGCCAACACTTCCTGGTTTGGAGTGTTGACAGCCAATTAGCATACAGCTCGTGGTCGGGAGGGTGCGCGGATCCACCGCGGCCATAGATATCGAAACTTTTATTTTGGATTTTCTCAGCAACTACTGAACGGATTTACACCATTTTTAAAAGGGTGCTTTCTGAACCAAGCACTACCTTTTTGCCAAATTTGGTGTAATTCCGTTCAGCAGTTTTGGCTGTAGCCTTGCATAAAGTTTCCTATGGGAAATTGATTTTTTCACTCTTATTTTTTGAATTTCTCCGCAACTACTGAACGGATTTACACCATTTAAAAAAGATCGCTTTCTGAACCAAGCGCTACCTTTTTGCAAAATTTGGTGTAATTCCGTTCAGCAGTTCGGGCTGTAGCCGTGTCTAAAATTTCCTATGGGAATTAACATGGAGAAAACACGTTTTGGGACCCCCTTTTTCTCAGCCCCGCTTGATAAATCACCCCGAAACTTTCAAGACAGGAGCGGACCGGAGCGCCCCACTAGTTTTGAAAATTTCGCGATGATTCGTCAAACAACGCCAAAGTTATTGGGAATAGAATGTTACGAATTTCCTATGGATAATAGGTCCTAAATATAACTATTTACTGGCGACCGCCAGTAGATAATATATATATATATATATATATATACATATATATACATACACATATATATATATATATAAATATAACCACGCATATATTACCCATAGCTAGGTCAGCTGTTCCTTAGGAAAAGATCCTCCAGTGTTGACAACAAGTTTGGCACCACACGACAAATCTTCACTAAACCCCCCCAAAAAGGTGCTACTTTTTGACTAGTTTGTGTATGAAAAGCCTCATGTGACTCACCAAGTGGCGGCCCTGAAAAATGGGGGTCCCAAAACGCAAAATCTGCAGGCATTTTCTATAGACCTCTTTAGAAAGGCTTATAGCAAAAACTGCTGAGCAGAATTACACCAAATTTGGTAGGAAGCTAGATCTTGGCACGCAGATTGTGCGGAGTTGGTGTAAGTCCATTCTGCAGCTTTTGAGAAATAAAGGTTAAAAAAAATATGGGATGGGTACGTAGGAATTTCGCAAGAGTATTTTGAGCCCAATTTCTAAAAATAGAGCATTCTGATTGGCCCAGGGAGCTCTTTTTCCCTTGGGCCATTTTGCTCCTGCGGCAGTCTGACTCCCGTGGGAGCAAGCACTCTGATTGGCTACCAGAAAAATGTTGCTGGCAGTTATTACAGGACTCGGGAACTTAGTACTCTGTCCTGAAGTAAATTTTAAAAAATGATATGAGGGGCCAGGGAAGGGATACCCCAACCCCTTAAGCCCCATGGGGGACCCAGAGGACCTCCTCCCGTGCAAAGTTTTTTAAAAAGGAGGCAATTTCTGCCACGATCCCATGGGATCGGAAAAAAAAAAAGAATACAGAATGGCAGCCAGGATGCATTTTTCAATTATAGGCCCCAGAGAGTCCACTCCCAGGGCCGCTTAATAAAACAAAAGCCTCTAAAGGCCCCAGGGACCCCAACCCCAGGCTGCTAAACTTTTTTAAAGGGGGGACACAACCCCCCTCCCCGAGCCATTAACAGCCCCAGGGGCCCCATCCCTCAGGGCAGGCTCACATGCTGTGGGGGCAGAGAAACAGATCAACCAATTGCTTTAGTCCGGAGGGAGCAGCATAAGTATCTGCTC
Source organism: Calotriton arnoldi (assembly GCA_963921515.1). Lineage (NCBI taxonomy): Eukaryota > Metazoa > Chordata > Amphibia > Caudata > Salamandridae > Calotriton > Calotriton arnoldi. Next base: position 4,303,236 of record CAWUFW010000312.1, on the reverse strand, counting down.
CCTGTGGGCAGGAGGAGTGCCAGCTCCCGCAGCATGCAGGGGGCGGCTGTGGGGGCCCTGGGGCTCCTGCCACAACCAGTGTATGGTGGGTGCCTTGGGTAGGCACCAGAGTATCCACCCTGAAATTAATGCGGGCCCCAGGGGATGGACTCCCCAAGAGATAAAATGGCCCTTTAAAACATATATGGCCCTGGGGGGAAGGGTTCATCAGGGTTATAATCGACTTGAGGAAGAGGGGGCGTGCAAGGCAGGGCTTAGGTATGCAGGAGGTGTACACCTCCAGGAAGGCTGGCTACATCTCTAGGGCGAGCAGCCTGATCTGTCACCTAAAATAGAATTCCGCTATCTTTAGGAGGACAGATATAGTAGGTTCTGGGTAGAAAAGATGACCTACAATCCCGGATACGGTCACCTTAGGGGCGGATTAGCTGCAGGGACCAGCTGCGCATTGGCTATTAGCCCCCATATCCCTAATGCCCCTAAATCTAGGATTTAATGGACCCCCGCCACCAGAACATTAGATCTGAACAACTTGCATCAAGGAAGAACCAAGAGGAGACTCATGTCGCTGACAACAGAACTTTGCCCTACAGCATCAGAGCAAAAGTGGGATAGTCTTTACCTGTGGCAACAGACTTGGAACTGAGTGAGTGACTCTCACCCTTGGCTAAAACTCAGCACTCCAGAAGTGAGGGACTCCTGTGGAAGCCAGAAACACCCTCAGTCTCCCATGGACTCGCAGCACTATTCCCCTGCAAACTGCAGATAAAAACATTCACTGGATCAAAAGAATCGCTGGCATTTGGGACCTCCTTGGGATCATCCAAATCCAGGTGGTCCAGTGCATTGTGGGAGTTGTAGTCTCACCTGCCCCGAAGTCTCAGGCTGCCATGTGACTCCCATGCACCCTGCAAAGTTCAAGAAGCTTTTTGCTGTGCTTGTCACTGCCAAGGCTTGTTGGGGTCAGGTCCAGCAACCGCCCCCTCTAATCGACGCTGCATCAAGAGAGAATTAAAAACAACCTGTGAATGACATCAGTAACCTCTCGGTTGTTGTCCTTTTCCATCTTTTTACCCCACAGCATTGTTTCAGTGGTAAAACCAGGTCTCCCATTTCTCCCGTTCAGCACCACGGACAGCCAGGACAACCCTGCATCTGGGCTTCACGGGCGAGGTAAAATTGAACAGTCATCAGTGATGTCATTTGAGATGTCATCAGTGATGTCACTGTCCATGTCATTAGTGATGTAATATGTGAGGTTATAAGCAGTGCATTGCAGGGGCGCGAGTTACAGTTAGCTCAGCTACGTATAACAGCTGAATTTCACTGGTTTTGTACAAGTGAAATCTGACTAACGATAAGGACCCTGTAACCTTTGGTGTTTTCAGTGAATATATATATATATATATATATATATATTTATATATATATATATATATATATATTTGTGGCTTGTGCCTGGGACCCGCACCACCTGTACCCTGCAAGGGTACAAGCAACTGGACCTGCAAGTGACCGATTGTCACTAGTGGTTTTTCCCACTGTTGGAAAGAGTGTAATTAGTAGTGGTGAATATGCATCTACCACTGGCATTAATACCACTAACACAATATAGGGCTCAGAATAGGTCTTAGAACATTATTCCCATGCTCAACCCTTGGTAGCTTGGCTGCAAGCAGGCAGGCTCAACTTCAAAGACAGGTATTTAAAGCATTTTGAAACATCTATTCAGCAAATAATTAAGACAAACACACAATAAAAATCCAACACCAATTTATAAAAATAGGAAATATTTGTATCTTTAAAATTACACCATAAGGAAATAAATCAGATGTTGGGACATCTGGTCGCTCTAGAACAGGACAAAGTCAAAGTTTCAGGCAGACCGCAATGGAGTCCTGTGCGGCTACCCCTCGCAGTCGGTCTCGGTCAAAGTTGTTACCTTTTGACTTTTTGACTTAAAGCTTTTCTGCCCGGGGTCCCTCGAAGCTCGCAGCCAGTTCGGATTCAGTGAGGGTTCACTGGCTAGCCTTGTGACGAGCTCCTGGTCAAACTATGGAAGTCAGACCTCCGGAGCTTTCCAGCGGGACAAACCAGAGATGCAGGCCAGCTCGTTGTTGAAGGTGGGCGGCTTGACTCTCGCGGTTGGTCCCGGTCACCTTTTCTACATTCAGACTTAGAAACCTTTACAGAGCTTTTTCTTCCAAGATCTCTCGATGCTCTTCACCAGGCTGGATTCAGTGAGGGTCGCCGGCTTGGGTTTCCACCAACTCCCGGTCAAACTCTGGAAGTCAGACCTCCAGTGTTTTTCAGCAGGAGTAACCTAGAGGGCAGGCCGGCTCGCGGTTGAGGGCATATAAAACCAGGGCATATAAAACATCTTTTATAGGGACCCTGTCTATATCTACAGAACCCCACACCTCTGGAACACCTATGGGAGACTTTAGGGGTTCTGAATATGTCAAAATATTGCAGATACTCAGTCCACAGTGCTCCTAGCACAAACGTCGATTTTGGAAAGCACTTTACTACCATGTGGGAAGTGAAATGTGCAATTTCACTAAACCCAAGGCATATAAAACCCATTTTATATGGGTCCTCCTTATAAATACCTGACCCCCCACCACTGGGACACCTAAGGGAGACCTTGGGGGTACCTAATATCCCAAAACATTGTAGTTTATTAATTTTTAAGTGCCTCAAAAACCAAAGTCGAGTTTGGGCACACTTTTCATTTTAAAAGCAGTCCTGCAACACAGGGCTGCTTTTAAACTGACCTTAGGCCTCAGCAGTGCACACATGCAAGTGCAGAAAGGGCTGCTGGCCTCTAAACTGCCATGCTCCATTATATTCTAGGGACTAAAAGGCAGTTTTGATCTCCCTACCCTATTATGTACTAGGGCCTTATAGGGGAGGTCATGTCAATCATAGGGGTACCCTTGCTCATAGTGTACCCTAGTGTATGTAGGTGTTTTCACTGTACTCTAAGTGTGTCTTCAGCATAGCCCTGGCCCAGGGCCTGGTTAATCAGAGCCCAGGGACAGTCAGAGTCAGTTACCACTAGGACCAGTCAGCAAACAATGGGGGTGCACAGGGCACAGGATGACTTTGCAACACCCACTGACCGCAATGCTATCTTTTCCATGTATTTTATTGCACTGATTTAATATTGCTTCAAAAATCTATAACTCCGGTTATCGTTTTGGTGCCTAAATTATGATAAAAATACACTCTATTTTTATAAAGAGGTGTTGGATTTCTCTCGAGTCGTGTCAATTACTTATCGGCCATGTTGGTACTCTGAAATGCCTAACACATGTTCCTCTAGTAAAGCCTGACTGCTCTTTGCCACTCCACTCTACCAGGACTGAGCTAAGGATTTATTAGTGTGACTCCAAGGACCATCTTTGGGGTATTGTGATACTATTACATGGTAAGGCTACCCAGCCACATAACATAATATTCCAATTTCCTACAAACAATATATTTATTACCTACTGGCAGTCGCCAGTAGGTAGTTATAGTTCGGACCTAGGGGCATATTCACAAGGTCTTAACACCGCCGTAGCGTCATTTTTTTGACGTTACGGTGGCTTATTTTTTATCGCCTTATTCACAATTACTTTTCCAGCGTAAACGTGAATTTTCAAGATCGCCACTTCTGTTAGCGGGACTTAACAAATTCAAGGTAGGCGTTCTCGTGAAAAAACTGCAGCTAACCACACTTCGTGATATTTACAAGGAATTCCTTGTATGGTGCAAAACCGAAAAAACTGCCTCTATGTCCAGTTAGAAGCAGTTTTTTGAGACCAAAAAAATAGCTGGTCTTAAAATTGGTGCAAACACTTGGGGGGCCCACATATAAGATGTTTGGGTGCTGGACAGCGCTGCAAGGAATATAGCTGCGCTGCCCTGCACCAAAACAAAAGGTCAGGAATGCGCCATATCAAGAAGATAGGGCGCATTCCCGGGCCTCATTCATGAAAAGTGTTGCATTGCTGCGACAAAACAGCGTTGAGACACTTTTCACTGCGCACTCCTTGCGACACCATGGATGCGCCGTATTTACTGTACGGCACTCCCTGTCACAATCAATGACAGATACATCTGGAATCCTGACATATCTGTCTGCGCTAAAGTCACGCATTGCTGCAGTTGTGTCGCAAGCATGACACAACTCCAGCAATGCATGGGGCAGGCCAATCCCTATGGCACGGTGTCACCCTTACACCAGCCATGAGGGAGGCGTAAGGTTTTGAGGCAGTGGCATCCTAGAATTGTCGCAGTGAAATCTGATATATTTCACTGCGCCACTCCTACAAGTCTTTTTTGCGTGGGAACGCTCACCCTGCATACATCATACCTGACGCAGGTAAAATGTGGTGCAGGGCTTTACAAGGTCATGCATATGCCTAGATTCGTCACTTTGTAAATACGGCGCAACGTGGTGCAAAATTAACGCTGCAAGTACGTCAAGAAAATGATGCACCGGCGGCTTTAAACTGTCGGAAGGGGCTTATGAATAAGCTACCCTGTATTTTTCCCCTACATTAACGCACAATGGCTGCCATGCGCAACGCAGGCACCCTTGCGCCATGGTGTTGCAGAGTTGATTGATGTTGTGCAGGAAGGGACACCTCCTGCACAAAACCTTTCAATCCAGGGTATTTCCTCTTCCTCTGTGTGGTGTGCGTTGACGGCAGATTTGAAGGTTGTGTGAGTTTCAGGGGTATTGTTGTGGCTCCATCTCTTCTCAAGACGTCTGCAGGTGTGTCTGGACTAGTGGAGGGCGGGAGTGAAGCAGTTGGCCTTCTTGAAGTGTTTTTTGCCTAGTCTTTTCTTGAGGGGTGCCAGGGTATCAGCGAAGTTGAAGATTCATCGGTGGAGGTTGCGCGCTGCGCTAGTGGCATATGTAAACGGAGTGGTGGTGCAGAGGGAGTTGACTTGAGGTTCTTCGGTGGCCTTGATCCAGCTGCGATGGGGGTGGTGATGGCAGTGGTATACGGTGGGCATGGTGAAGGCGTTATGAATACAATGATGGTCGGTCCAGGAGAGTTCAGTGGTGTGGCTGTGGTTGAAGTTCCCGCTGGCGGAGAAGATGGGTTGGAGCGTGTGTGCGGCTAAGTGGGTTGGTGTGGTGACTAGCTGCTTGAGTCTGATGTTGGCGAGGTTCCCCAGGAGGGGGGTAGTGTTCTGGTCACTGGGGTTGTCCAGGTGGAACTTGAGATCTCTGAGTAGAATGTAGTCGGTGGATGGGAGAGCCTGGGGTGCGATGAGGTCTACGATGGCATCATGGTTCATGGGCCAGGGGGCCTGTAGACGAAGGTGCCACAGAGGGTGGTGTTGGGGTTGGTCCGGATCTGGAAGTGGAGGTGTTTCATGGTGGCTGTTGGGTCCTTAGAGCGCGTGGTCAGTCGGAGTGTGCTTTTGTAGACGATGCATACACAAGGAGATGATGGACGGAGCGCTTAAACTTTTCAGACACTCACCCCCAGACACAGATCTGGGTTGAATCCATCATCGTTCTTTAGCTCACTTTGCCACCCCAGTTCAGACCCAGCTATATGCAAATCAGTCTTGACCCTGTGCCTCATGGGAACAGTCCAGCCCGAACTGCCAAGCTAGGTCTTCCACGGACTGGAAACAAGCATCCTGGGACCGGTTTCGGGGTACCCCCCTCATCAGCCAGGCTAGCTTGAATCCAGTGGCAAATTGAGCAAGAGGCCCACGTCTGGGCATACCCTGCCAACTTAGGGCAAACAAAGCAAACACAAGGAGATGATGGACGGAGCGCTGAAACTTTTCAGACACTCACCCTCAGTCACAGATCTGGGTTGAATCTATCATCGTTCTTTAGCTCACTTTGCCACCCCAGTTCAGACCCAGCTATATGTAAATCAGTCTTGACCCTGTGCCTCATGGGAACAGTCCAGCCCGAACTGCCAAGCTAGGTCTTCCCTGGACCGGAAACAAGCATCCTGGGATCGGTTACGCGGTTTCGGGGTAACACCCCATATCAGCCAGGCTAGCTTGAATCCAGTGGCAAAGTGAGCAAGGGACCCACATCTGGGCACACCCTGCCAACTTAGGGCGAACAAAGCAAACACAAGGAGATGATGGCAATGCCTCCTCCTGGACAGTCGGTGTGGTTCTTGTGGGCGATTTTGTAGCCGTCGGGGACGGTGATGGCGATGTCCTGTCCGGAGCAGAGGTTGGTCCTGTTTTTCATAAAGAAGGCGATGTATGAAGGGGTGGCATCGAGGAGGTCCCAGATTTCTGTGGCGTATTTGTGGAAGGACCGCACGTTGAGGAGGATGCAGTTGAGCCGGTCGGGTGCACTGTTGTTCGGTTGGGCGGCAAGAGGCACTGGTGTACTGATGTGGCAGAAGGTGTGTTTGCAGTTTCGGCAGGCACAGGTGCAAGGGTATTCTTCGGTGATGATAGATGGCAGGCAGCGTGGAGTCCAGGGTTGAGGGCGAGGAGGGTGCTGGCGTTGTAGCGGTGGAGTGTCCGAGAGGCAGGGTCCCTGGTGCTGGGCGTGGTACAGGTGCAGACAGACGCAGACGGGCTTGCCTTTGGTTCACCAGTTGCACGCGCGCTGCGCATGGCTGCACAACATCCGCCAATAGGTAGTGCTGAAGGGGGGCTGGACAGCTGGGAGGCGGGAAATGCAGGAAAGAACACTGGAGGAGGCAGAGACATGGGGGATCGCAGCGGCAACAAGGGAGAGGACAGGGAAAAAGGAACTGAAAAAAAGCACAGGAAAAACAAAGCCAAACAAAGCAAAGATAAACAAAAAAACAAAGGTAGAAAAGCAATGGAGAATAGCAGAAAGATGGACAGGAACAGCAGAAAAGAGGGATAGGAGGGCAGTCAATCTGCAGAGCTGTGACGCTCTACCACTGGACCACCAGGGATGTGGCGCAGGCAGGAGCCTGCGGGTGGAGGAGGGACTCAAACACCTGACCTCCGGGTCAGAGGAACCAGCAGCAGCAGATGGGGACAGCAGCAACCAGATGGAGCAGCGCTGTGGAAAGAGGAAGTCCACTAAGGGATAGTCCCCCGTACACCCAAAAGCAAACTAACAGGGGGCAAGGAAAAGCAGCACCAACCGGTTGCCTCTTCCGATCTAACAGTGGTGACCGAATTCCATGTTTCCCAGTTCCCCAGTGAGTAACGGCAGATCAAGCTGCATACCCAGGGCCTGGGCCCAAATCAGCCCCGTGCCCCTGGCACCCACTGCCACCAATGGCGGATCTCAGCGACTTGAGCCAGTTAGTGGAGTCCCCCACCAGTCTTGTGCGGTGCCCTCGTTGATGTAGGTCAACCGCAGCGCCGGGATTGCTCAGGGCAAGGTGTGCGTCACCCACAGGCGCTAGGCCTGGGCATTGACATCAGGGCTCAATGCGCTGCAATCTCTCCAAATCTGTGACTCAGCCAGCAGGAGCCTCAGCCAGGCGGATTTCACAAGCCTGGATACAGCAGTCACCGCCAAGTCCCCTGGGGAACATCTTGATGCAACAGGGCCACCTTAGACGTGAAGTTGCAGCGCTCCCGCCACACAAATTTGGCCCAGCTCAGGGGCCTCACCCTCCACAGCGTCCGGCTAGAGCAACATCCCCCGGCCTGTGAGGCAGAGAGGTGCGGCCCACCATTGGTAATCTCCTCCCTGCACTCCGGTGTAGTGGTGGTGCGTGGTATGCGATACAGACCTCCCTACGTTGATGCGCAGGAGCGCCTTTACCGTTCAAAGCTCCAAGGGGCCCCAGGCAGTCTTCTCACACAGGTTAGCAAAGTGTCTCCATGCGACCTGCCAGACTTCACCACCAGGTAAGGGCGATTGCTAATGCCTCAATGTCCATCGCCACGGCCCAGCAACTCCACAGCACTCCGGGTCACAGACGCAGGACTAGCGAGGCCTCCAGGCCCCAGAGACTGTCCCCGCTTTCAAGGTTTTGGCTGCAATGGTGTTGCAAGGGCGCTATGAAAAGTGATGCATCACTGTTTTTTCCCAGCAATGCGCCTCTTTTCATAAATGAATCTGCATTTCCTCTTCCCCTGGGACTCTGGCTGGTCATCCTGGCTGTTGGGGAGTTTGGGGGGTTGTTGATCTGTGCTGCACTTGGCCATGGCTGCTCCATTCTGCATTCCATTGTTTTTATTTTATTTTTTTCATTGGAGTTGGATTTATATGCTATTTTTCCTCTAGAGGCAAAAAAAGTGACGTTTGGCTGACTAGCAAGAGTTTTTTTGCTGCTAATTGGCCTTTCATCACTTTTCTCTCGTTAACATCAACATTGTAATCGCCTTGACGCTAATGTTAGCAGCAGTTTTCACCGCGGCTACCTGATACTATTGCCATGTAGCAATGTATTGTAAATACATCGCTAACCGGGCAATAGTTTTTGGCGATAGACCAGGTAAAAACAACTGCCGCTAACTAACGCTAATGCTAGTTACCGGCAGTTCTTTTGAATATACCCCTATAGGAAAAACGTTTTTTGTTCATAACTTCGGTGCCGTTTGACGAAACTTCACGAAATTCTCAAAACTAGTATGCACCTGAGTGAGGCTGCTGTGTAGAAAATTTCGTCAAGAGGGGGCTGAGAAAAAGGGAGGTGGGGCCCAAAATGCATTGTCCCCTTGCAATTATTACTCATAGGGATTTTGAACACTACTTCAGCCTGAACCACTGAACGGAACCACACCACATTTTGCAGAAAGCTAGCTCTTGGTTCAAAAAGAGCCCCTTTTGTGATTTGGTGTAAATCTTTTCAGTGGTTTTTGGAGTTACTTAAGAAAAAAGAAGCATAGATATCTAGAGACACGAATCCTCCGCGGACCTGACAGATCTCATTTAGAGATCTGATTGGCTGCCAACACTTCAACCAGGAAGTGTTGGCAGCCATTTTGGGACGCTGACTCAGCCTAGGCCCCCCCAAAAAGAAGTTTTTAAAAAAAAGATAAGGGGCAGGGTACCATACCCCCACCCCTAGGCCTTGTGGTGGAGTCCCACAGGGACCCCGCCGAGGTCCAAATAGTTTTTTTTGCTGCGATAATCGCAGTGGATATGCGAATATCTGCAAAAATGTAAAAACAAAAACAAGCATGGTCTCCCAGACTTGTTTTTACTTCGGCCCCCGGGTGGACGAAGTCCCGGGGCAAACATATATAACTATATATTTGGGAGGGGCGCACGCAGCCCCCTTCCCCAGGCCATTTAGGGACCCGGCTGCCACCTTCCCGGGGCAAGGGCAAAGTTTGTAAGGGGAGGGGGGCCAGGCTGATTTTCTATAAGGTGAATGACCCTGGGGACCACCACCTCCCCAACCCAGGCCGTGCAGATATAAAGGATGCCCCCCCTTCTGGAGCCATTAATGACCCTGGGGACCACGACCCCCCAGGGCCGGCGCCTATGTCCCGAGGTGTCCACCCTTAGGACATAGATGTCTGCTTTTGCTTTCACAGCTCCCACCAAGCAAGAACAAACAGTAAGTCCGCTTCCAGCAGGTGGGAGCAGGAAAACTGCTCCTGTCCACTGGGAGCGGACTTTAAATCTGTTTCCAGCGGGCAGGAAAACAGATGAAAATGTTTTTGTAATGCTATGAAAGTGTCTTAGATAACTAGATATTTTAAGTTGTTTTTCTCTGACAGCAGCACAGATGGAGGTGGGCTGTCATTCACCTACATGAATATTTAGGTGTGGCTTGACAGTGCAACTGTCATCTGACCTTTTAAGCAACACCATTATTATTCTACAGCTCTTTGCTTCTACACAAATACATATTCATTTCCATGCTATTTACTTGTATTGTTTCACATTATCATACAACAATTTTTAAAGCCAGACCTATTGGCATTGCTAATGCTTGTTGTAGCATGTTGCTTGGTTTTCTTCTTTGACGTCCAGAAGACTTCTGCTCCCCCCATGGAAAGTTAAAAGCTAGGCCGGGACACAGTGCAGCTTAGGGTTCGTTCAATCAGATCGGACAAGATCACTTAATCCGCTCCTGACAAGCACCAGCCCACAGTTTGCATAGTAATTTGTGCATTTTTCCATTTTCGTTATTTTTCTTTATAAATCTACCACATTGTTCTTTAATTCTATAGTGATCTTTTAAAAAGTGTAACATACTATAGAATTTAGAAGAACAGACCATATAAGAACAGTGATTTCATTTAAATGTCATGAAACCAGAGGTGCAGGAGTCCAACGACCAACTCAAGGCCAGGTCTTCAAAATATCTACTTGAGATAATTTTACAAAATGAGTCTCAGTGGAAATCATTTCCAAAGTGGTACTCCTTAATTTCTGATAATGGTCTGGTGCTAATGAGCCTAGGTTGGACACCCCCTCCTCCATTTAAACCCAAATACGTAACTTAATAAAAAGCCTTAACCAATACAGCCCAGATAAAACCCTGCAGTCCCCATTACGAATGTGAGGAAGGCATGTACAGACGTCGGAGCAGTGGTCTGTGAGGCAAATAAACACTGGTGGATCATTCAGTATAGTCACAAACACATTGTCATGCACGTAACATAATAGGCGTATTTGTAAAGCACACGTTCACCCAAGGACATCTTGGCAGTGAATTACAGATGTTTATTGTTACCCAACTCAATGGTACTCATTTGATTGACCTCAGATGGATGAAAGGCTGAGTAGATCAGTGGCTTAACATAGGCCCCAGCAGTGCCCCCTCAGCACAGTACCCTGGCCTGTGAGTTCCTGACTGACTCGGAGGGGGGCCCTCCAGTTTCCTAACGCCACTGGAGTGAACCTGCCAGGATTTGAACCTGTGACCATGAGGTCGAACACAGGCTCCTACACTGAACGCATTAGTCCATTAAGCCACCAGACCAGGCATGGATGCCATGGTCATATAATCATCTTAATCTCGTGTGTTGAAGAATTGGGTAAACACGTGTAAACACTCTCGATGACCCGGGGGCTGTGAATGTTGCTAGTCTGTCATTACAATGAGTGGTTTCAATGCTGTCAAGCTTTTTTATGAGACAAGGAACCGAAGATTAACGAGCACTGCGTTTATTACCCTTCTTTTTCTACCCTCTTTATGATTCCGGTGCTGTGCAGTATGTCACAGTTCCAGCACGTTAAAGTTTTATCTTTTTAAAGTAAAGATTTGTAAAGACAAACAAATAAAGTCTGAATGTCAACTCCTGTTTCTAGCGCACGCTTGGGATCCATTTTATTATGAAATAAAGTTCATAGCTTTACTGGGCATTAAATTGTATCTTGCGAAGTCCTCTTAAATCCAGTTATCAGACGGCTCAGGAAATGGTTGATTTCTTGCTCAATTAAAAAATACAGGAACTAGTTTTGGCTGACCAGTTTGGACTGTCGAGGCACATTGAACGATTATGATGGCACACTTTCAACAGAAGGGTCACTGGCGCTACCTATCAACATATTCCTAACAGTTAAAGGCCTAAAACGTGGGCTTTGGTGCAATTCAGAGAGATCACTGCTGCTCTAGGCACAGACATATTTTGGGAGCACATGTGAAACAGTTGGAATAAACATTTCTTGAAATAACAAAGTTAGGAGTGAGGGGCGTGGCTTAGCCGTGGAGCACAATGGCCGCCAGCTAGAGAGGCTCCGGCACCCGTGAACCCCTTCACGACGATCCGGGACACAAATCCGGTTCCCGAGTGTCGGGACAAGTAGGGAACAAATTGCTGCTACTGGGGAGCCCCTCCCTTGCGACTAACGACCAAATTTGATCGAGTTACGACCGATCGCAGCTGCGGCCCGGCTGCGTATCAGGGGCCGGTGGCTGTGCTACAGGAAGAGGGGCGGGGCGACGCGCCCTCTCGAGCCGCTCGCAACGCAAACCTGCGGCCGAGGCCTAGACCCGGGGCTGAGCTGAGGTGAGAGGCGCTGGGCGTCCAGCAACAGGGAGGCCCAAACAGACATCGCCGTATTGAGGGAGAGGCCCCGGAGCTCCCCGAGGGGCCGAGATCAGCTGAGGGGGTGAGAACGAGTGCCTGTGGAGACACCCGGTGTTGCGAAGTCCAAGACCTCATAAAGCTTATACTGGCTGGATCGGGACCTGACTCCCCCACACCTGAGGGGCTACAATTTGCCGATCTGGGCCCCCCCCCCCGGGAGAGACACCCGCACGGGTCACAGGGGAGACCCACCGACAGCCTGCAGCTTGAGAGGAGGCAGGTGCTGTGCCCCTTGCGTGCGCTGCACCCCCGGAAGCATTTGCTCTGCTCTGGGGAAAGAGAGACTGCGAGAAGTGGGGCGCTGAAGCGCGATTACCCATCACATAACGCCATAAGTCCCCACACGGCTGAGAAGCAAAGCACGTCCTGGCCTAGACCGAACAGCCCTGTACACCCGGTGGAAGTGACGGGGAGACGCTGGCTAGCTCCCACTGAACCACGGAGACATCGCCAAAGCGACAGGGTGCACAGCGACGAGGTAGGGTACACATTGGGGGAACATCAGGGGTTGGGTCACCGCGGCAACTGCGGCACGTATCCTTTCGGACAGGCCCACTCCGCCTGGGACGTAGCCGTCACTCGACTTGCCGCCTGGGGGCCCCTAACACCGAACCAGAGGAGCGGCGGAGCTGGAGGCAAAGAGCAGAGGGAATAATTGTCGCAGAGCCTGTAAGGTCCGGTGAATGGTGGGAAAGATGTCGGGGTCCAGGGGCGGCAAAACGACACAGCAGAACAAGCTGGATAGATACACATTACCAAAACCAGCATCTCCAGCTACCCAGCAAGCGGCTAACACCAAAGCAGACTCGGAGGGTGGTCGCACAGAGTTAACGCTCCAAGATGTAATGGATGCAATATCAGGGGTCCGGACATCCCTTGAGCAGAGGATGGACGCGATCACGTCAGAGGTAACCCTGATTAGAGCGGATCTAACTAAGATAGGGGAGAAAGTGAAACAAATGGAGCTCACCACTTTCAGTCTGGTGTATGACACATCCCAGATAGAGAATGAAATTAAGGATTTACAGACCTTTCAAAAATTTGCGGAAGAAAAACTCGATGACTACGAAGGGCGAACCAGCCGCAACAACGTGCACATCATAGGGGTCCCGGCAAAAAGCGGAGGGGCCAGCCACAGACCTATTTGTAGAGGACCTCATCCCCACCCACTTACAACCAAAGGGTCTATCCAAATTCTTTGTGATTGAAAGAGCCCACACAGTCCCTGGAGGCAAACTGAAACCCGGAGCGCCGCCCCGACCGATCCTGGCACGACTGCTGAACTTTCACGACCGAGACGTGATCCTCCAGAATGCCAGGGTTGCCCCACCTCTTCGCTATGAGAACTCAGACATTTCCTTTTTTCCGGACCTCACCCTAGCCGTGCAAAAGCAGCGGCATTCGTTTCTGGCGATAAAAAAGAAACTGCGAGACAAGGGCATGAAATACGCAATGTTGTTCCCAGCCCGGCTCCGAGTGGAGGAGAATGGTAAGGCCTGGTTCTTCGATCGCCCGGAGGACGCCGCAGACTGGCTGGAGGGCTGGAGAAGAGCGGATGGACACACCACGCATAAATGACCTGTATTGTCTGGAAACAGGTTTATGCAGTCTACTAACTGTAAGATGTATGGTGACATTTATGATTCGGCAGGCGGGCCGTGGGAAGGGGCGGTGAAGCTCACTTCACCGGTGAGCCACAGGACAGCAGAGATAAATGTTGGTATATAACGAAGTTGTTTCCCGGGGTCCTGACACAGGGAGCATGGATAGTTTGCGCATTAAGGAGGGTTCACGAGGTAAAAGTCCTCCCCCCTCCAGTTAAACTACTGTTAGTTACCAGTTTGGGCGACAGGCACTCTGCATAGTTCTTTCTCAAATGGGCAGTTTAAAGCCCAGAGTGCAGGGGAGCAGGGTGGGGGGTTGTTGGGAGGGAACAGAAGAAGAATCACTTCAACACTTTGAACAGACGACTGATTGTAACATCACATCCGGGAAGGGGGGTTGGGATTAGGACTCTGAGTTTATGTTTGTTTTTGTTGAATTGATGAGAAACTGTAGTGCACATCAAGAGGATTCTAGGATTACCATGAGGTCTGATGAGTACGTATTGGGACAAAAGCTTTAAAACGCTGAGCTGGAACGTCAGCTGGCTGGGGGACAAGGTTAAACACAGTGTAGTGTTGCAATATATTCGGAGGCAAGCTCCGGACGTTATCCTCCTTCAAGAAACACACCTGGTGGGGAGCTCCTGTAAGGCGTTAAATAGATGGGGCTACAAGCTAGTGGCCCATGCAGGGTTTACCTCAGGATCGAGGGGAGTGGGTATAATGCTGAAAAACTCCTTCCCCTTTTCGATGCACTCCACATGGTCAGACGATCGGGGCAGATATATGGGAATCACGGGACAATGGGAGGGCCACACACTAACACTCATGTCTGTATACGTGCCGCCCGGCATACAGGGCTGTACATTCAAGGACCTGGGCTCCATATTACTCTCGCTCCCAGAGGGTCTTGTGGTGGTGGGCGGGGACCTTAACTCAGTGGTCTCCGGTACACTAGACCGCCACCCGCCACGGGAGCTCGGGAACTCCCACAGGTGGCTGCCTGACTTCCTGGAAGCCCTAGGCCTCGTAGATGTGTGGAGAGCATATCATCCAGACCGTATCCACCACACTTTTTATTCGGGAGCACGCAACAGTCTATCCCGCCTAGATTATCTCATTGTCCCCGCATCCCAGGTCGCCACTATTCAAGAGGTCAGGCACCTAGCGTGTGGCATCTTGGATCATTCCGCAGTGTGGGCCCGCATAGTTCTAGGCCAGAAGAAAGTGGGCAGGATCGCGCCCATTAACCCATGGTACCTCCAAAACCCAATAGTACGGAAGGCGCTACTCCAAGCCTTCGACCACTTCTTCCAGGAGAATGAAGGATCAGTTGGCTCCTCCCAGACCTTATGGGAGGCATTTAAAGCGGTGATAAGGGGGCATGCCCTCTCCCTAATAGCCGGGACTTGAAAGGAACAGCAAAAAGAGATAGTCGAGGTAGAAGATGAAGTCCTCTGCCTGGAGGAAGAACTGGAGGAGGAGGTGACCCAGGATAAATTACACACCATACAACTTAAAAAAGATGAGTACAAAGCATTAACCACGGACAGGGCCAAAAACATGGGGAGAGAAACAGAAGGCAGAGTGTACAACCTTGGGGATAAGGCGGGTAAACTAATCGCATGGCTCGATAGGAAGGAATTGGCTAGTAGACTGGTGCCAGAGCTGGTTGGTAAAGATGGTCAGCCAGTCACAGACCCCCAAACAATAGTCAATCAATTCGCCGCACACTATAGTGCAACCTATCACATGAGCACAACATACACCGAAGATGACTCCCAACAGTTGCTCAAAGACATTGTGCTTCCCACTCTGGCAGCAGAGGACCTGAGCCTATTAGAAAGCGACTTTACTAATGATGAAATAGCACAAGCCATCCGGAGCCTCCAGTCAGGTAAGGCCTTGGGCCCAAACGGCTGCCTATTGAGCTCTACAAGCTCAGACCAGATAAACTGGCTCCACACATGCGAGATATGTTCGAGGAGAGTAAAAGGCAGGGAACACTCCCACTTGATCAGAGGATAGCCACACTGATCACTATCCATAAGGCTGGCAAACCAAAGACAGACTGTGCATCCTACAGACCAATTTCTTTACTTAATGCAGAGCCCAAAATATTAGCCAAACTCTTAGCGAACAGACTCGTCAAAGTCATCAGCGGGCTGGTACACCCCGACCAAACAGGCTTCATTCCACACCGAAATACCGCTTTGAACCTGCGAAGAGTGCATGGAGTGATGGGGAGAATGGCCACAATCCAAGAAGATGCGATAATAGTCTCACTAGACGCCACTATGGCATTCGATACTATCGAATGGCCATATCTTTTCGCAGTCCTAGGTAGGCTGGGGTTTGGGCCTAGCTTTATCCAGTGGGTACGACTACTATACTCGGGACCTCTGGCACAAGTAGTAGTTAATAATAAGAAATCTGAAGTGTTCGAACTGGGCCAAGGGACTCGCCGAGGCTGTCCGCTGTCCCCCCTCCTCTTTGCCCTTGCCCTTGAGCCACTGGCGGCATGGATCTGTAGAGATCCTGTGATATGAGGGCTGCGATGGTCAGCGACATGGGAGAACCGTATCTCATTGTATGCGGACGATATCCTCTTGTTTTTGGCCTCCCCACAAGCTTCTCTGGGAAGGGTGCTAGACATCTTTGCAACCTTCGGTAGGTACTCTGGATACTCCATCAACTGGAGTAAGTCTCTCCTTTATGTTCTCAGTGGACCCCTGCCGACTCCACCTCGGAATTGCCCTATACAGGTCACCACAGTCGGTTTTCAATACCTGGGTATCTTTATCACTTCAAACCAGAAACTCAGATTCGAACAGAATCTGCTCCCACCACTAGAAAGGCTAAAGCGGGATATAACAAACTGGAAGTCACTCCCACTCTCGCTGTTGGGCAGAGCGGCACTCTTTAAGATGATGTCCCTGCCCCGCTTCCTCTATGCACTCCAGAACTCCTTGGGCCCTGTCCTCGCAAGCTATTTCAGGGAAATTGAGGGCCTACAGAGAGACTTGCTGTGGAGTGGGAAACCCCGAATAGCGTTGGCCAAACTAACGCTAAACTGGTACGACGGAGGCATCGGCCTCCCAGACCTAAATAGGTACTATTGGGCTGCCCACCTAGCTGCAATAAACCACTGCACGTACAGACGTATAGACGATCCGGGCTATGCCATGGACAGGTGGCTGTTACCTGGAGGGAACTACTTTTTATTTATTTATAGAGTTTTATATAGCGCGAACGTGACCCTTGGGTATCAGAGCGCTTCACAGTTACATGAGGTACATTTGGAATACAGCGGGTATAGCAGCATTAATATATATAATATTCCGGTACATGATTTTCTTAGGAACTGATTAAGGAAGAAGGTGTAACAGTATTTCTATACAAATGGTTCTGATGTGCTTTCCGTGAGTTCTACATCCGAAACAATTCACGATCGACGTTTGGGTATTAATCACGATGCTGATGATGAACAGTCTAGCCTAAGGAAGGAACTTGCTCATTAGGAAGATCTTTGCTTCCTTCTTGAATGTTGCTGTGTTTGGAATTTTTCTAATGTTTGGAGGGAGTGAGTTCCAGATTCTGGGGGCTGCTCCGGAGAGATCTCTGTCATACGTTTTCTTTTTCCGAAAGATGGGTGGTTTCAGCAACAGCTCTCTGGCACTCCTAGCTGGTCTGCTTCCCCTGAGAGCTCAATTTTCTGAGCTAAGTACCTTGGTGTTTTGTAGTGGAGCGCTTTGTGGGTAGTACATGCCAGTTTAAGTTGAATTCTGGCTTCGTATGGTAACCAGTTTAATGCTTTCAGGTGAGGGGAGATATGGTCGTATTTTCTAGATCCAGTAATGAGTCTTGCGGCCGCATTTAGACATGCTTTTAGTGGTGCTGTGGAAATTTTTGATAGACCTGCTAGAGTTGTACATCCATATTCAATCCTTGAAATAACTAAGGACTGGACTGCCAGTTTGAGGTCCGCCGTAGAAATGAGTGGTTTCACTTTTCTAATATAGTTCAGGTGAAACCGGGCACTTTTTGCCATTGATTTGATGTGGGCTTTCATGTCTAGGTTCTTATCAAGCGTGATTCCCAGTGATTTTGTAGATTCGACTAGAGTAGGGGTGCAGTTTAGCGCTGTGATCAGTTTGGTCCATTCCTTCACTTCTGTGAGGTTCTTAGGTGGTTATATTAATAGGAATTCCGTTTTTTGTGCATTTAGTTTCAGATGATTGCTAGTTGACCAGTTTAATGACATTTTTAAGGCCTCATTCATTATCTTTATGTCTTCCAGTGACGCGATCTTGATGTAGATCTGAGTGTCATCCACGTACATGTGATAAGATATGTTTGCGTCTCGGAGAATTTCTGTAAGGGGTTCGACATAAAGGTTGAATAGTGACGGAGATAGTGTTGATCCTTGAGGGACTCCAATAGAATTTGGGCATGATGGGGATAGCGTCTGGTTGACTAGGAATCTTTGTGTTCTGTTCTGAAGGAAGGATTCAAACCATTTCAGAACAATTCCAGATAGTCCCATCCTGTCTTGAAGCCTGGCTAGCAATTTTTCATGATTTACCGTGTCAAAAGCAGACGACAGGTCAAGAAGGACTAGTAGGCATGCTTGATTGTGATCTAGGGCCTTTAGCGCATCATCCACTATATGTAAGATTGCTGTTTCCGTACTGTGGCCTGGTCTGAATCCGGATTGGCAGTCGTCCAGCAGCTTGAAATTGGCGATGTGATTGCTCAGTTGATTTTGTACACATTTCTCAATTAGTTTGGCAAGTAATGGAATATTGGTTACTGGACGAAAGTTATTTGGCTCTGCCGGGTCCGCTGTAGATTTTTTGATGATGGGGAGGACTTGACCTGTTTTTAGGCACTCTGGTAGGATCCCTTGAGATAGTGAGGCATTTATTATTTTTGTCCATATTGGGACGACGATATGATTGATTCTTTTTAGGCATTTAGAGGGGAGGGGGTCATTGTAGTGATTATTAGGTTTGATATCCGAGAGAGTTTTGTCAATGGTATTCTGGTCATATAACTTGAAGGTTGCCCACTGTGCATTGTTTTTCAATCTATCATGATCGTTTGTCGTGGTATCATTGTTCTGTGGTGGTAGTTGGCTGGGAAGGTTGTCGGCTGCCATCCTGAGCTCTCTTTCTAGCGTGTTGGCCTTGTCAGTGAAGAATGTTGAGAATTCTTTGCAGCTCAGTTGAGTTTTAGTAGTTTCTTGGGTAGATTTGGCCAACTTATTTGATTGTTGCTTTAACATCTCAAATAGTTTCCGCGGTCTGTTTTTGGCGTTGTCCAGTTCCGATCTAAAAAATTCCTTTTTGTAGTTGAGTACCCTTTTGTTGTACTCGTTTCTGATTTTTCTGAGAGTTTTAAGCTGGGGGGATGATGGGTGCTGTCTCCATTTTCTTTCTGCAAGTCTCAGTTTCCGCCTATCTTCATTCAGTGTCTCATTAAACCATGGATTGTTATCTTTCTCTGATATTCTTTTCAGTTTTAGTGGCATGGTGGAGTTGACTATATTCGTCATTGACTTAGTGTAGTGCTCAGTGAGTTCGTTAACGTTCAGCAAGTTGTTAGGCGGATTTAGATCCTTCTCACATCTTGCTACTAGTAGCTCAATATTAGGGTCTTTGGTGTCCCGAGTCCACTTTTTAAGTTTGACAGGCTGCGCGGTCTTGCTCTTTTTTATGGTGGGTATCAGGAAGGTTATGGCATGGTGATCCGACCAATCGCAAGGAGCAATTGAGTGGACTGTAATATCTTTACTCCTCGAAATTACCCAATCTAAGGTTGCCCCTTTCGAGTGAGTTGGCTGTGTGCAGGCTTGAGTAAGGTTTAGATCTGCTAAAAAGTCTTTAAGTGCGTTGACCTGTTTGTCATTATTGTCGTCCCAGTGTAAATTGAAGTCGCCTAGGAATATGTTATTAGTGTGACTGTTAGAGTTAGCCGTGATGATCTCCATTAACTGGTCTGTGAAAGTAGCATTATTGCCTGGTGGGTGGTAAAGCGCATGCAGGTTGCACTTTAGATTGTCTGCAGTTCTTATATTGAGACCTAGGTATTCACAGGATTCGAGAGGGTCGTATTGTATTTGGTAGACCTCTATATCCGATCGGTGTATGCAGGCTATACCGCCACCTGTCTTTTTTAGTCTGTCTAATCTCACAAAGTTATAACGAGGGGGCACCAGTAGATCCATGAAAGGGGAAGAGGATTCCGTAAGCCATGTTTCTGTTAGGATTGTTACGTCTATTTCCTGGCTAACGATGAGGGCAGCGATGTCTGAGGCATGTTTTGCTGCGGACCGACAGTTGAGCAGTAGGCATAGTAGTGGTTTCCCTGAGCTACTAGAGGTCATCTCTTGAGTATTGGCGGTTAGCTGGACTTGTTGTAGGTTGTTAAGGTTGGGTTTCCTATTCTTAGGCCAGGATGTTCTATTTGCATCGATCGGGACTGATTTAATTTCCTCACCTCTGCTGCTAGCTTTAGGCTCATACGACCGTAGTATGGTTAAGGTTTCATCGTCTGATAAGTATTTAAGATTTCTGTCTGGTCGATTATGCCTATTTGATAATGGCATGGCTGTCTCTCTATTCTTTTCTTGAATATCATGCATTAATTTTTGGACGTGTTCGACTTTGGAGTGGGTGCTTACCGTGATTTCTAGTATTTTTTCCATAGTTTGTAGTGCGTTTAAAATGTCCTGTGACATATTGCCCACTAGTGTTTGAAGAGCTTCGATTTCTCTCCGAGTCTGAGGTGATATATTAGGAGTACGCATCTGCCTATTTCGGGTTTTGTTTGTGTCCTGGTGCTTTAGAACTTCGATTTCTTCAGTGTTCCTATTTTTGTCATTAGTTCGGGTGTTTGTGCCTCCTCTATTTGTGAAGTGGGATGCGCTCCCTATGTCCTGAGATCTTGATCCTACGCTAGGAGGATATGAGTTTCGTGAGGTCATAGATGTAATTTGTAATGTTGTTGAGTGGGGTATGAGAGGGGTGTTAGCTTCCAAATCCTTTATTTCTGGATGGAGGTTCCTGTTGACTGGCCTACGTGTTGAAGAAGTCACATCCTGTGGTAGAGGCGCTGATTCTTCCCGCTGTAATGGCGTCGGGCAGTATTGGCATATGGTATAGAATTTTCTCCTGTCTCGGTATCACTTCCGTCCAATGTGCCTCCTGTTAACGTTGTGTCTCCTGGTATCATTGTAGGTTGTGGTTCTAGAGGGTCTCTAAGTGTTGTGAAGTCTGTGGTGGTAGTGTTGGTGGTGAGTAGGGTGGCTGCTTGTGTGGTTTGGTGTTGATTAGATAACCTTGAGTTATCTACACATTCTTTTAACGTTGAAAACAGGTTGTCAAACTTTTCTAGCTCGTTGTTAGCTGCTTGTATAAGTACAATGCCGTTCTTGTAGATAGTTATGCATAGATCCGCTCTTAATCTTGGTGATGGGACGATCATAAGTTTTGTACCATGTGGGATGTTGCTTATCTTTTTTATGTTGAGCATCTTCGTAATGACAGTGCGCCATTTAGCCGTTTTTCTGGTGAAAAATATCAAGTCATTAACAATTATGCCTTTGTTTAGATTGAAGTAGGGGTCAGAGATCAGCGTGTCTGGGTATTTTCTAATTAGGTTGTGTTTGAATTTTTTGGCTGCATTCTTAGATAGGTTAGTTGGGTACTTTATGACATAGGAGTTTATGCCTGCTGATTTTAAATTGGTTCCGGCCATATGTACTGAATAATGTTAAATACTTCTTCGGGGTGTTCCTGCAGTGGTGGCCTCACTTTGGTGTCATTACCTGTCTCTCGCTGCTTGCAGGTCTATTGTCGTTCCTGTAGGTAGGTGTCTTTCCTCTCCTTTGTTTCCTTGTGTCCCAATTTGATGTATCCTCTTGCCCCCTGGGTCGTACCTTAAATTGTGATCGTTTGGGAATTATCCTTCTCTGGAATAGGTTAGGGCGTGTGGAGAACGTACTATTCCATGTCATTTCACAAACCACATTTCCATTTATTGGAGTTATACTGAGTCATTCCAAGATGGCCGCCGTCTTAGTGGTTTAGGCTCATCTAATAGCTGTAAGGTCCTTTTCTATTTCTATGCCCAGTCCTCTTTCTGTTGCCCTTTCCAGGTTGCTGCCATTTTGGAGATTGAGTTGAGGCATTAAGATGGAGCAATCCTTTACTCAAGATGGCCGGGGCAGTAGGTAGAAAAAGAAAGCAAGCAACACGTGTGTAAAGAGGAAGTTGGTAGAAAAAGAAAGCAAGCAACACGTGTGTACAAAGGAAGACGATGGTTGCTGTACATTGTCTGCCTTGTATTGCATCACATCGCCTTTAGGTCAGCGGCGGCCGCCATTTTAAAGTCAGGCAGTCAGTAACGCGGTGCGATGCCGCTTGACGGGGAGAACACAAGCATTCACGAGGAATAAGCTGTTTGGAGGAATTGGAACTGCACTCAAGCAGTGCAGAGCAGCACAGCTTCGCCTCGTTGGGGCCCGGCTCAGCAATCGAGTCCTGGGGGCGTCAGATAAGCGATGCGGGCAATGCGGCAAAAGAGAACCCCACGCATCGGCGGGTATGCGGCGTGTCCAGCGGGGCCCCAGCCGGGGCATCATATCATGCGGGGCACGGCCTAGCAGGAGGGCGATGGGGCAAGAGAGAACCCCACGCATCTTCGGGTGTGCGGAGCATCCAGCGGGGCCCCCGATGGTAAAGACACTTGCAGTCGCCGAGGTCGACGAGTGCGACGCGGCTTAGAGGAACTCACACGCTCGGCTCTTCATCCACGCAGACGGGACGAACCTGGGTGATCGCCGCTCCAAGTTGCCAAAGGCGGGCGATCAGCTGGCTCCCAGGCGACAATCACAGTGCTGTGGTGATGTTGCAGGTCCCGCAGCGCTCCTGCATGTCCAGCGAGGATCCCGAGCACAAGCGTCGAAGCAGGAGGGGGGGAAGGCGCGCTGGACGATCCTCTTGGGGTAAGCCAAAATTTCCCGTTCCTTACGATCCGGCTTGTTGCAGGAGGCAGGCGGGTGGATGTCGGGTGGATGGCGGGGTTTGCAGGGGGATTTAAACCGATTTGGTTATCCCCCAACCCAGGAGCTCTAGCAGAGAGCCCCTACTTGGCGGCCATCTTTGCAGCTACACTACAATAGGGCATTATACTCAAAACCCCAAAAGCATCATCTAACAGGACCGACAGGCCACTCGGTTCAGGTCTGGCACGCTGCAAATAGAAGTATGGGGTGGGGGCAGAAACTAACACTAGCCACCCCAATATGGGACTCCGAAACACTAGGGAACCTGTGGACATCAAAGGGGTTCGACAAATGGGATCTAATAGGGATCTCAAAGATTGGAGACATGTGGGTGAAAGGTGACGTGAAAAAGTTTGTCACTCTGCAACAAGAGCACGAGCTAGCTAACTCAGAATATTTTAGATACTTGCAGGTTCGTCACGCACTGCAAGCACACCTGACAAAAGGTGCCTCCCCCCAGAATACACGCCACTCGAAGACAGACTACTTGATGGATATCTACCAGAGAAGGCTATCTCACTGACATATAAAAAACTGATTAACAACACGCTGGACCCACTCCAATGCACGAGGGAAAAGTGGGAAGGAGATGGCCTAGAAATTGATGATGAGGAGTGGCAGATTGCACTCGCCTCCCCCAGGGAAGTAGCAATCTCGGCACGTCTGAGGTTAGTCCAACTTAAAATCCTGCATTGTATATACATCACGGGACCATGTCTGGTCCTTATGGGGAGATCAGAGGCGGGGGACTGCAGAAGACAATGTGGCAGAGAGGGCACTTTCATGCATATACTATGGGAGTGTGACCGCATACAACCATACTGGCGCAAAATACACGACACCATTGGCGAAGTGCTAACTCTCGCTATTCATCCCGAAGCCAAAAGATGACTTCTGAACATATGGGAGCCAACAGATCTGAATAGTAAGAGCAGACTATGGGTTACTCTAGGACTAATGTTAGCTAAGAGAAATATAGCACAACTGTGGGGAGCCCCGCATCCACCCAAGGTAGAAGCATGGAAGAAAGACCTAGACTGGTGTATGTTCAGAGAAAAGATGGTCTATGTAGATCGAGGCTGCCCTAGAAAATGGGCCCAGGTCTGGAATGCATGGAATGCATACCGAGGGAATATTTGCACCCCCCCTGACGACCCACCCTCCCCATAAATATGTAACCAATGACGAATCACAGTGCTGTGCTTGTTTGGAATCATGATTGCTTATGCTATACTGTAGTAACACCTCTTGATTGTAAAATGTGCTACCGATTCACAATGTTTAATAAAAAGAAATTTTAAAAAAAGAAAAAGAAAAAAACAAAGTTAGGAGTTTCCTTTTTAACTGTCAGCAGTGAGGAGTTTTCTATGATTTCAGTAACTTTTTCGGTTGTTAATATAGCAGGAAGAGTAATAATCAGGCAGTTGCTCCAATATCTGTGTGTTCAACAGAACTGATTTTTTTCGTGACATCACACTAGGTAAGCTTCTTGGTTACATTTGACGTGGTAAGTATGTTTGTTAACATATAAATAATTCATATGTGCAGTATGTTAACACACAATATATATAACAAATACATATTAAATAATAGTATAATATATACTATTATATACAATGGTATACATATTTATTATTATAATATCAATGGCAGAGGAGCGTCGCTCCCTTGCCTGGCGCAGAGCCAGCAAAGGAAAAATAAAACAATGCTCTAGCATCGTTTTATTTTTCGTTTGCCAGTTTGTGCATGGAGGAGCGGGGCATGGGAGGGGGAGGAGGAGTGCTTGTGCACTCTCTAGTCCGTAAGTGCTCATGTGTGTTTGGCCAGCTGTCTCAGGCCGACCAAAACACACATGAGCACTTAGGTTTCTCCAGCCCAGCTGCTGAGAAACCCCCACAGACTCACTGGTCTGAGCAGGGCGTCTTTTCCACCCGCTCAGACCAATCTCTGCACTGCTCTGCAGCACAAGGATTGGCTGTGAGTCTGTCCCAGGGGCTGCTGGGACCCAGGAAACAGCCAGCAGGAGCAACACGACGCGAGAGGCGGCCAGCGGAGTCAGGTACGTTTTAAAAATTATTATTAATCCACCCCTGCCCCTGTGCCGCTCACTCTTCCACCCCCAGCGCTCCCCCCGCCCCCACCACCCTTTATTACTGGCGGCCGCCACTGTATAATATTAATATTTTGTCTGTGTACTTATGATTATACAGTCTCCTTGTTGTAATCACAGTGATTTTAGAGGCAAGGTATACTTTAGAGTAGGACGCAGTGCTTAATTTGAGCTGTTGTTTGCAGGTGGAGCCCACCGGCACTAATTTGTTAGAACAGGCACTTATTTTTCCTCAACAGCCTTTAATACAGAGCAAGACAGAGAAAAACACAAAAGGGGGAAAGAAACAGGAACAGAAAGATGGAAAAACTGTGACAAAGGGGGAAAGCAGGGTTGATAAGAGCCTGCAAGAATGAGGTAAATGGGCCGGGAGTGCCTGTAGTGCAATAAAGAGGCATGAGGTGGAATCACTTCTACGCACCCCTGGAATTCAGCACCCTGATCTTCAATAGCCCTGGCCATGGGCTTCTGACCAAATCTGTGGGCAGCATCACTTATCGTTTTGCAAATTAAGCACTGGTAGAATGTGTTTAACAAAGTAAATAACATTAGTAGTTAGCATGGCACGAGTTCCAAATTTCACCTATTAGAGGGAATTTTACTTTTAGTGTCCATTAGACCTCAATTCCAGATGTTAGCGGCACTGACTTTAGAAAACAGACCTATCACTGGAAATACTCTAAAAGGATTTAAACTTTAAACTTCAAAACAGTCTCTTGAGTTATACAGATCGCTAAACTGGTTTCAGCTTCATGCAGGAAAGGTATCCCTGAGATTCACGTATCTTAAAGGCTCAGGCAGCAATCCATCTGGCTGCCTAGAACTTACATGGTCAGGCCTCAGAGATTTTTCCCAGGTTGCACAAGCTCGGACTTCCAAAAGCAGAGCTGCCACTAAGCTCAGGCAGTTTGTCAGTAAAGCTATCACTCAGGTTACACAAAATAACTAATTTGTGTAGCAAAGTAATGGCAAAGTGACTTACTTCTGCATTGGGTAAGACACATCTTCTAAAAATACGTTCCCAAAGGATAATGGCCATGACTTTTGCAGCAGAGCATTACATATGAAGCCTAGAACATTAGTTAACTGAATATGATGCACACTGTGAATCAGACCTTGCTTATTATATGCTATGATTTAAGTCAGACTCACTTCCCAATCCTTCCTTAATTAATGTCTAAGTATTTTAGACTTTATGGTAGTGTTGCAGGGGTGAAGAAGTGGCATGGCACTATAACCTGCCATGCACTTGACACCTGGACACCACTTCCGGGCAGCAGGAGGGAGGAGCAGGAAACACTCACACACAAACACATTAGATGCAGGCAGAGGAAAGGGAAGGGCTGGTCAGCACCCTGGCTGACTGGTCCTGGAACCAAGAAATAGGAAGCCCACCAAACCAACCTGCTTCTGTGTGTCAGACTTCATGGGATGGGGACGCGACATCTGACGAGCAAAGATGGGATCCACCCTAAGGCAAGTGCGACTTTATCTCAGGTCCGTGACCCTGACGATTCCATCGGCAAAGCAGAGGTAAGCACAAATTTATTTAGGCCCTGTGATCCCGACAAATCACTCACAAAAGCGGAGCTCTCTTCAACAGCACCAAAGTTTCAGAGCACGCCAAATTTTTCAAACGAGGGCCCAGAGCTCACTACAGAAGCCCAAGTGGGCACTCAGAAGCAAGCATGACCACCTACAGCAACACAGAGCACCCGAAAAGGCTGTGCAAGCACAAGATCTCGCAAGACTTCGGGGGCATCTTCAACTCAGGCAATTCCCCATAGAAGTCATGGAAGCAACCATCTTCAGGTCAGGCAAGTCAGAGTCTCCATAAGAATGCATGGGGCGGCCATTTTAAAGTCAGGCAGTACTGAAAGTGCATAGAATTCAATGGGAGTAGCCATTTACAGTCAGGCAACACACAGTAAAAGGTCACAACAGGCCGGAAAGAGCCAACGGAGGCATGGAAAAAGCAAACAATTGACCTCACTGGCCAGAATGAAGAGGTTGTGACCAAGCTACGGTAACGCGTATCTCACCATGGCCGAGGTAGGCATTCCCAGCGTCATTTTTCGACGCCCTCTACGCTTTGAACTCTCAGACTCCCAAACTAAAGGTGCTAGGTGGGAAAAACGGATCACACGAGTCGAACACTTCTAGTGAGCCACCTGCAAAAGTCACTCGAATGAACAGGCTAAAGACCTGTTCCTCAATCTAGTCGGTGATGACGTAAAAGACCTACTCTTAAAGTTCCCGCCAAGTCCATCAGCACATACAAAGGCCTGATTAAATGCCTCACAGACAGTTTTGATCCACAGCTCAACGTCAATTATGTACAGTACACGTTCAACGCAGTATGCCAGAGAGCGGATGACTCACTAGACAACTTCACAACGAAACTGCGCAAGCTAATAGCCTACTGTGAATTCAACAAATCCAACAATGAGGAGACAATCAGACTGCACATTATTGAAGGGTGCTACTTGACCGGGTTTCGAACCAAAATCCTGAAGGAAACCTACACACTGGACAAAATCCTAGCCATGGCAAGGACGGACGCCAGAGCCATGTTGCACTCAATAAACATGAAAGGTGGTCAAGCATGAACGCTCAAACAAGTTCATTGGATGACAGGGGGAAGCAACAAATCTGATGGACTAGCACCCGCAGCCGCCAAGACTGACAAAACATGCTATCGATGTGGACTGACATATCCGCACATTGGCACCTTACTGGCTATGGGACACAAGTGTTGAAAGTGCAACAAAGACAACCAGTTCGCGAGCGTCTGCCAAGGGGGTCTTTTCTTCAAGCCAGAAAGGGGACGATCGGACAGGTCAAGGGCATACTCGAGTCGCCACACAAGGTAGATGGATGTGCGCAATCACAGCCCCTCCGTGGACTCCGATTCCGCGTCAGCACATGTGAAAGGTAAGCATCTATACCTCATGACAGATGTGGAGGCACAGAAAAGCAGTTGGAACACATGCAACTACTACTCGAAAGAAAAGAGATAAAAAAAAGACTGCCATAGTAGGTCTCATGGTGGGACGGCACACAGCCCAGTTCGTACAAGACAGTGGAGCCACATGCAGCATCAGGTGCACGTCAAAATACAGCAAAATTGAGCCAAACCCCCACATGGATGTCTTCCACTAGGGTGCAGGGTACCCAGTGATGACCCTAGGCAATTTCTCAGAGACACTCATGTACAATGAAACGTCACTGCAAGACGACATACCCGTTCTAAGAGGAGATGTCCCAGCGCCATGCCTCCTAAGCAACTTGATGGCACAACTCATGGTACTCATAACCTGATGTACAATGTGTCAACACATCACAGCATCCTGAAGGAATACCCAGCGATTTTCAAAGGGCTTGGGAAGCAAAGAGACACGCATGTCATCTTCACATTAATCAAGCGATCAAACTGGTGGCGCAGAACTGATGCCGAGTTCCAGTGCATCTTCAACCATAGGTGGAGGAAGAACTCAAGAGGCTGCTTGAGCAAGACATTATCGAGGCAGCAGATGGATTGACTCCGTAGGTATCTCCCATAATCACTGTACCAAGTACCAAAGACAAATACACATAAAATACGCATATGCATGAACATGTGTCTGCCAAACAGCTATAGAAAGTGAGAGACACCCTGGCCCCCACCAGAATGACATAATCATCTGTCTAAATGGAGCCTGTATATTCCCCAAGCTTGACCTCTTCAAAGGCTACCATTAGCTAGAACTTGACCCCCAGTCACAACATTCTCCACACATCTAGGATTGTTCCGCTACAAACGGTTACGTTTTGGGGTGTTATCTGTGGTTCAAATCTTTCACGAAATGGTGAGGAGAGTGATAAGGCCCATAAAAAAACAGTTTTAACTACATCAACAACATTCTGGTGTTTGGTCGCATGAAAGAAGAACACAACAAAGCTCTAATGGGAGTGTGAAGTCATCTGGAAGAAGCTGGGCTAACGCTCAATGAGGACAAGTGCGAGCTAGAAAAGAAGGAACTCATTTTTTTCTGACACATCTTCTCCTGGGAAGGAATGCAGCTAGACCTGAACAAGGTTGAAACACTCACCAAAACCTGAGCCCCAGCTGATGTAGCAGGCATAAGGTCATTCCTGGGATTAGCAAAGCTACTGACCCGTTACATCAAATACTTTGCAACAGTGAGCACACCACATCAGCAAGGGGGTCGTATCAGTGGACCACCTTGCCTAGTTCAATGTGTCCCTGTGCACTGAACTCACAGTAGATGCCAGTCCTGTGGGAGTAGGGGCAATCCCAGCTGAACACAAGCTGGGACGTGACTCCATGAGGCAAATCTTCATATATGTGAGCAGGAGCCTGACCGAAGTGGAAAGGCGTACTCGTAGCCCGAAAAAGAAAGCCTAGCAGTTGTGTGGGCTTGTGAACACCATCACATGTTTCTGTATGGAAAACCATTCACAATCGTAACAGACCAACAAGAGTGCTAGTCACGACCTACGGAAATCCGAACACCAAAATTCCATCAGGCATTGAGAGGTGGGGAATACGGCTGATGGACTATGACTTCAAAATAATACACAAACCAGGGAAGGAGCACAACCCCGCTGACTACGTGCCAAGACATCCTCTGCCATGCACCCAGACATCACCTTCCATGGATGAGAAATACATTAACTTTGTGCTCAGGCAAAACACCCCAGCTCAGATCACTGTAGAGAAACTCTTACAGGAATCTGAGACTGACATCACACTTAAAGCAGTGAAAAGCATCATGAGTCAGCAAAGGTGGAGACACGCAAACAACAACAGCCAGTTCAATGCAGAAGTCAATAAAGAGGAGATCCTCACCTTCAAACACATGCAGGAAGAATTGTCTGAAATGGAGTAAGGAATACTTCTTTGAGGCACCAGGCTACTGATACTACAGACCCTTTGCTGACGAACAATCAATCTCACACATGAGAGCCATAGGGGGATGGTTGCAACCATGAAAATGTTGAGAGAAAGAGTATGTTTTCTGAGTCTAGACAGCCTGTTGGAAAAAGTGATCCTGGTGTGTCACCTATGCCAGGCCACGGGGAGGCCCCCTAAGCCAGCCGACTACAAATGTCTGACCTCTCGGATGCTGTGTGGTCGACCATAGACCCAGATTTCTATGGGCCACTAGATACTGGGGGATACCTACTGGCCTCACTGAATACTTTGAATTCCCCCTAGTGTACCAGGTGGGGTCAACATTGGCAGCGACCATCTTACACATCCTGGATTAAATGTTCTCACCATTTGAACTGCTCGTAAATGCTTAAAACTGACAACGAACCTCCTTTCTCAGGTGAGGAATTTTGTAAATCCATGAATTACCTAGGCATATACCATTTGAAGATAATGCTGCTGTGGCCGCAAGTGAATGGCATGGCTGAGCATTTTATGGGCAACATAAAGAAAGCAGTCCAGAAAGCCAAGCTCACACAAATCTCAGTTGGCCAAGCCCTATGTCAAGTTCTGCGGGATTATCGCAACACCTCACACAGCTCCACTGGGTGACACCCGGCAGAACTTGTACTAGGAAGAAAGAGCTGGACATGACTGCCACAACTGGAGAGCAAGGCCCCACCAGGGCACAGCGTCATAGTCGCTCGTGACCAGGAAGACAAGGCGAAGATGAAGAAACAAGCAGACACTCAACGGCAAGTGACTAAATCCAGGCTCAAGCCCGGAGACCTCGTACTAGTATGTCAACGACAAGCACGGAAGTCAGACACTTCATTTTCATGCAACCCATTAACCATCATGAACGTCAAAGGGACAAGGATCACGGCGTCAGCAGGGCCCTAGTCCATCACTAGGAACAGCTCTCACTTCAGGGAGTTCCAGCTGCCAGCCAATGATGATGGTGATGGGAGCACGAATGTACAGATGACATTCAGACTTTACGTCTCCCAGGGAGCTGACGAGACGTCTCAACCCAATGGCGCCTGCCCCTAAATCATGAAAGTTTGCACCCATCGCAAATGATTCAAAAGCCCAAGAGACTGATCGAGGAAATGTGACCCAAGACCAGATTGACTGAGTCCTACGTTTGTTCTATCTCTCTCTGTTTCTCTCTCTTTTCTTCTCCTGTCCTATCTTTGTGTGTTCCGCTCTCCATTTTCTTTCTATCTCTCGCTCTTCCAGAGGAAGGTGTCTTTGTTTGCCAGAAAGGGGGAAGATGCCACAGTAGTGAAGAAGTTGTAGGGCATTAGGACCGGCCACACACTGGAAAACTGGACACAACTTCTGGACTGCGGAGGGAGGAGCAGGAAACATGCACACACAAACACATTAGATGCGGGCCGAGGAAAGGGAAGGACTGGTCAGCACCCAGCTGCCTGGTCCTGGAACCAAGAATAAAGATTTCCACCAAACCAACCTGCCTCTGTGTGTCTTACTTCATGAGATGGGGACACAACAGGTAGTCTGCGCTTTACCTTACCACTTAAATTGCTGATTTGCCTCTGGGACTGTTCCAGTGACTTTTAAGCACAAATGTGTTTGTCCTTGGTAGAGAAAATCTTCATTACATCCTACAAGTCCCTCCAACTACTGTTCTATTTTCTTGACCCCAACCTATAACAAATCATGACTAAGCTCAGTTTCTGTCTTTTGAAAACCTATAATGTTCTTGAACCTGCACGGGTGGATGTCTGCCATTCCCATTGCCGTGGATGACATATGGGGAATGTTGGGTATTGGTGATGTTGCTAACTTGTTTTGTTGGATCTGTCAGTAGCAGTCAAGGTTGTTAGACATCTACCATGGGTTCTGGTATTGCCATGACTAGTATTCTTTTCTGTAAGATATGGTTCAGCCGTCTCTCTTCTCCCTTTTAGTATATCCTGAATCCTGCATTTATTACCACCCATGTCAATGGATGTACTTACTTTTAAGGCTCTACATGGCATAGGTCCAGAATTCTTGAGTAATACCATCTCATGGTATATTCCTAACAGGAACCTTAGATCTCTGGGTACCTATACAGTCACACCTTCCAGATTTAAGAAAACGAGATGGGGCGGTAGCAGTTTCCACGCAGGAGCCACCAGACATTGGAACACCCTGCCCCCCATATCAGATACCCATCTTCTCTGCTGACCTTTAAAAAAACTTCTTAAAACTTGGCTTTTTATCTTGTAAACTGTCTTTTCCACCACGCTCCTGTACTATGCTTAGCTATCAGCGCCAAGACACTCTTGGGTATACGTTGCGCTATATAAATTCATTTAACATAACATAACATGTACATAGAGCGAGTCATCCTGAGGATGATCTGTCAGATTTATTATCCTTAAAAGGATTGAAATGAGTGTCATAAATTTGGCTACTACTTGAGAGAGGGGTACACCTACCAATGTAAAAAGCACAATTCAGGCAGGTCACAACATAGGGCCAAACGCAAGCACCCATACAGGTGCTCAGACAACCATTCATTAACCCATATAGGCACTCATGCAGCTACTCACGAACCCATGCAGCCACTTACATACCAACTGACAGACTGATACAGACATTTACACAGATTAGTCATTTACCCATGCATTTCCTAAGATACGTTTAATCAATCACTTATACAGTCAGTCACGCACCCACTAAATCATCCATTCAGATACTCATACACCCACTCATTCTTCAATACACCTTGGCCTATATATATATATAACATTCTTAAACTTTTTAGAAACACTCAGTCACTGGATGATGTCATCATTGATGTCATTTGAGATGTCATGAGTGATGTCACTGGCCATGTCATGAGTGATGCAATATGTGATGTCATCAGCAGTGCATTGCGGGGGCACAAGTTATAGTTAGCTCAGCTAACTATAACGGCTGAATTTCTCTGGTTTTGTACGAGTGAAATGTCAGCCTAACTGTAACCTCCCTGAAACCTGTGGTTTTTTCAGTGAATTTCTAAGGTTTTTTAAATGTTAATCCCTAACTATAACGTCCCTGAAACCTGTGGTCTTTTCAGTGAATTTCTAAGGTTTTTTAAATGCTAATTTCTAACTATGCCTACATAGGTAGAACATGTACAGAAAGAGGAAGAAAGGCGCAGAAAGAAGCAAGAGAAGTGCAGAAAAAGTGAAGAGAGGTGCAGAAAGAGGAAGAAAGGTGCAGAAAGAAGCAAGAAAACTGCAGAAAGAGGCAACAGAAGTCCAGAAAGAGGAAGAAAGGTGGAGAAAGAAGCAAGAGAAGTGCAGAAAGAAGCAACAGAGGTGCAGAAAGAGGCCTACTTTGACTGTACCTTTCCACAGACTCATAAAAAGTAACCTAATCACTAATCCTTCTCCCAAGATGTCTTAAACCTCACATTTCTCTTGAAGGTTCACTATTCATCCACTGCTCAGAATGTTAGGCCTACCAAATGTAAAACAGCAATCCTAACCATATCACTGTTGTAAGTCTGACCAAGTTTGTGAATGTATGCATGCGTGTGTCTCTGCTTTTACCTAGTGACATGTTACATAAAAATAAACATACAAATACTTAAATACCTTTGTTTCAAACAGCATACTCTGTAAATTTGAGTACAAAAAGGTGTCTGTATTTCTTTCTGCTCATAATTCAGGGCACATGGGTATTCAATAATATATTTGAGGGGCTCTGTAACACCTATATACATAAGACATGTCTGCTTGTGCAACCGAATGACAGAGCAGAACTAAGAAGATTTGACCACCTATAGGAGAAGCTACCCTCTTTCTAAGCTACCATCTTGAGATGCATAACACATGTGAGAATACATGTACAAGTAGACATGTACCTCAGTCCTGAGAGCAGGCAGACCTTTAAACTTGACAGCTTGCACTTCCCATTTGAGTACAGAAAGAGGCAAGAGAAGTACAGAAAGAGGCAAGAGAAGTGCAGAAAAAAAAGAGGTGCAGAAAGAGTAAGGAATGTGCAGAAAGAGGCAAGAGAAGTGCAGAAAGAGGCAAGAGAAGTGTAGAAAGAGGGAGGAAAAGTGCAGAAAGAGGCAAGAGAGGAGCAGAAAGAGGCAAGAGAGGTGCAGAAAGAGGGAAGAGGGGTGCAGAAAGAGGCAAGAGGGGTGCAGAAAGAAGCAAGAGAAGTGCAGAAAGGGGCAAGAGGGGTGCAGAAAGGGGCAAGAGGGGTGCAGAAATAGGCAAGAGAAGTGCAGAAAGAAGCAACACGGGTGTAGAAAGAGGCAAGAGAGGGGTGCAGAAGGAGGCAAGAGAAGTGCTGAAAGAAGCAACAGAGTTACAGAAAGGCAAGAGAAGTGCAGAAAGAAGGAACAGAAATGCAGAAAGAGGCAAGAAAAGTGCAGGAAGAAGCAACAGAAATGCAGAAACAGGAAAGAGGTGTGCAGAAAGAGGCAAGAGAAGTGCAGAAAGAGGCAACAGGGGTGGAGAAAGAAGCAACAGAGGTGTAGAAGGATGCAAGAGAACTGCAGAAAGAGGCAAGAGAGGTGCATAAACAGGAAAGAGAGGTGTAAAAAAGGGAACAGAGTGCAGAAAGAGGCAAGAGAGGTGCAGAAAGAGGCAAGAGGGGTGGAGAAAGTAGCAAGAGAGGTGCAGAAAGAAGCAAGAGAAGTGCAGAAAGAAGCAACAGAGGTGCAGAAAGAGGCTAGAGGGGTGCAGAAAGAGGCAAGAGAAGTGCTGAAAGAAGCAACAGAGGTGCAGAAAGAGGCAAGAGAAGTGCAGAAAGAATTAACAGAAATGCAGAAAGAGGCAAGAGAAGTGCAGAAAGAAGCAACAGAAATGCAGAAAGAGGCAAGAGAAGCGCAGAAAGAAGCAACAGAGGTGCAGATAGAGGCAACAGAAGTGCAGAAAGAGGCAAGAGAGGTGCACAAAAAGACAAGAAAGGTGCAGAAAGAGGGAAGGCGAGTGCAGAAAGAGGCAACAGGGGTGCAGAAAGAAGCAAGAGAGTTGCAGAAAGAAGGAAGAGAAGTGAAGGTAGCAACAGAGGTGCAGAAAGAGGCAAGAGAGGTGCAGAAAGAGGCAAGAGAGGTGCAGAAAGAGGCAAGAGAGGTGCAGATGGAGGGAAGAGGGGTACAGAAAGAGGCAAGAGGGCAGTAGCGGCTCCTGGAGGGAGTGCTGTGGGGCGGTGGGGTAGGGGAGGGGCAGGGTGGGGTGGGGGGTAGTAAACTCCGGCTTACGGCCGAACTGAGTTAAGTCCATAAAATTAAAAAAAATGAATTACATTGCGTGCACTGCATCGCCGATTGCGATGCAGCACGCGCAATGTAATTCATTTTATTTATTTATTTATGGACTTAACTCAGTTTGGCCGTAAGCCGGAGTTTACTACCAAGCTCCACCGCCCCACAGCACTCCCTCCAGGAGCCGCTACTGCAACAGGGGTGCAGAAAGAAGCAAGAGAGACACAGAAACAAGCAATAGAAGTGCAGAAAGAAGCAACAGGGGTGCAGAAAGAGGCAAGAGGGGTGCAGAAAGATGCAAGAGGGGTGCAGAAAGATGCAAGAGAAGTGCAGAAAGAAGCAACAGAGGTGCAGAAGGAGGCAAGTGAACTGCAGAAAGAGGCAACAAAGGTGCAGAAAGAGGCAAGAGAAGTGTAGAAAGAGACAAGAGAGGTGCAGAAAGAGGCAAGAGAGGTACAGAAAGAGGGAAGAGGGATGCAGAAAGAGGCAAGAGGGGTGCAGAAAGAAGCAAGAGAGGTAAAGAAAGAAGCAATAGACGTGCAGAAAGAAGCAACAGGGGTGCAGAAAGAGGCAAGAGGGGTGCAAAAAGATGCAAGAGAAGTGCAGAAAGAAGCAACAGAGGTGAAGAAGGATGCAAATGAACTGCAGAAAGAAGCAAGAGAAGTGTAGAAAGAGGCAAGAGAGGTGCAGAAAGAGGCAAGAGAGGTGCAGAAAGAGGGAAGAGGGGTGCAGAAAGAGGCCAGAGGGGTGCAGAAAAACGCAAGAGAGATACAGAAAGAAGCAAGAGAAGTGCAGAAAGAAGCAACAGAGGTGCAGAAGGAGGCAAGTGAACTGCAGAAAGAGGCAACAAAGGTGCAGAAAGAGGCAAGAGAAGTGTATAAAGAGGCAAGAGGGATGCAGAAAGAGGCAAGAGGGGTACAGAAAGAAGCAAGAGAGATACCGAAACAAGTAATAGAAGTGCAGAAAGAAGCAACAGGGGTGCAGAAAGAGCCAAGAGGGGTGCAAAAATACGCAAGGGAAGTGCAGAAAGAAGCAACAGAGGTGCAGAAGGATGCAAGTGAACTGCAGAAAGAGGCAAGAGAAGTGTAGAAAGAGGCAAGAGAGGTGCAGAAAGAGGCAAGAGAGGTGCAGAAAGAGGGAAGAGGTGTGCAGAAAGAGGCAACAGGGGTGCAGAAAGAGGCAAGAGAAGTGCAGAAAAAGCAACAGAGGTGCAGAAGGAGGCAAGAAACTTGCAGAAACAGGTAGAAGAGGTGCAGAAAGAGGGAACAGGGGTACAGACAGAGGTAAGAGAGGTGCAGAAAGAGGCAAGAGGAGTGCAGAGAGAGGCAACAGGGGTGCATAAATTTGCAAGAGAGGTACAGAAAGAAGCACGAGAAGGGCAGAAGGAACAAACAGAGGTGCAGAAAGAGGCAAGTAGTGTGCAGAAAGAGGCAAGAGAAGTGTAGAAAGAAGCAAAAGAGGTACAGAAAGAGGCAAGAGAACTGCTGAAAGAGGCAAGAGAGGTGCAGAAAGAGGGAAGAGAAGTGCAGAAAGAAGGAACAGAAATGCAGAAATAGGCAAGAGAAGTGCAGAAAGAAGCAACATGGGTGTAGAAAGAGGCAAGAGAAGGGTGAAGAAAGAAGCAAGAGAAGTGCTGAAAGAAGCAACAGAGGTGCGGAAAGAGGCTAGAGAAGTGCAGAAAGAACAAACAGAAATGCAGAAAGAGGCAAGAAAAGTGCAGGAAGAAGCAACAGAACTGCAGAAACAGGAAAGAGGGTTGCAGAAAGAGGCAAGAGATGTGCAGAAAGAAGCAACAGGGATGGAGAAAGAAGCAAGAGAGGTGCAGAAAAAAGCAAGAGAAGTGCAGAAAGAAGCAACAGAGGTGCAGAAAGATGCTAGAAGGGTGCAGAAAGAGGCAAGAGAAGTGCTGAAAGAAGCAACAGAGGTGCAGAAACAGGCAAGAGAGGTACAAAAAAAGGGAACAGAGTGCAGAAAGAGGCAAGAGAGGTACAGAAAGAGGCAAGAGGGTGCAGAAAGAAGCAAGAGAGGTGCAGAAAAAAGCAAGAGAAGTGCAGAAAGAAGCAACAGAGGTGCTGAAAGACGCTAGAGGGGTGCAGAAAGAGGCAAGAGAAGTGCTGAAAGAAGCAACAGAGGTGCAGAAAGAGGCAAGAGAAGTGCAGAAAGAATGAACAGAAATGCAGAAAGAGGCAAGAGAAGTGCAGAAAGAAGCAACAGAAATGCAGAAAGAGGCAAGAGAGGTGCACAAAAAGACAAGAGAGGTGCAGAAAGAGGGAAGACGAGTGCAGAAAGAGGCAACAGGGGTACAGAAAGAAGCAAGAGAGGTGCAGAAAGAAGGAAGAGAAGTGAAGGTAGCAACAGAGGTGCAGAAAGAGGCAATAGAAGTGCAGAAAGAGGCAAGAGAGGTGCAGAAAGAG
Organism: Calotriton arnoldi; assembly: GCA_963921515.1. Lineage (NCBI taxonomy): Eukaryota > Metazoa > Chordata > Amphibia > Caudata > Salamandridae > Calotriton > Calotriton arnoldi. The sequence continues at coordinate 4,265,905 of CAWUFW010000312.1, read as the reverse complement.
GCAAGAGACATGCAGAAAGAGACAAGAGAGGTGAAGAAAGAAGCAAGAGAGGTACAGAAAGAAGCAAGAGAAGTGCAGACTGAGGCAACAGGGGTGCAGAAAGAGGCAAGAGGGGTGCAGAAAGATGCACAAGAAGTGCAGATAGAAGCAACAGAGGTGCAGAAGGAGGAAGGAGAACTGCAGAAACAGGCAAGAGGGGTGCAGAAAGAGGCAAGAGAAGTGCAGAAAGAGGCAAGAGAGGTGCAGAAAGAGGCAAGAGAGGTGCAGAAAGAGGGAAGAGGGGTGCAGAAGGAGGCCAGAGGGGTGCAGAAAAAAGCAAGAGAGATACAGAAAGAAGCAACAGGTGTGCAGAAAGAGGCAAGAGGGGTGCAGAAAGAGGCAAGAGAAGTGCAGAAAGAGGGAACAGGGGTACAGACAGAGGTAAGAGAGGTGCAGAAAGAGGGAAGAGGAGTGCAGAAAGAGGCAACATGGGTGCAGAAATTTGCAAGAGAGGTACAGAAAGAAGCAAGAGCAGGGCAGAAGGAACCAACAGAGGTGCAGAAAGAGGCAAGAGGTGTGCAGAAAGAGGCAAGAGAAGTGCAGAAAGAAGCAAAAGAGGTGCAGAAAGAGGCAAGAGAACTGCAGAAAGAGGCAAGAGAGGTGCAGAAAGAGGTAAGAGGTGTAGAAAAAGGGAAGAAGGGTGCAGAAAGAGGCAAGAGGGGTGCATAAAGAAGCAAGAGGTACAGAAAGAAGCAAGAGAAGTGCAGAAAGAAGCAACAGAGATGCAGAAAGAGGCAAGAGGGGTACAGAAAGAGGCAAGAGAGGCACAGAAAGAGGCCAGAGAGGTGCACAAAGAGTGAAGAAGGGTGCAGAAAGAGGCAAGAGGTGTGCAGAAAGAAGCAAGCAAAGTGCAGAAAGAAGCAACAGAGGTGCAGAAAGAAGCAACAGAGGTACTTAAAGAGACAAGAGGGGTGCCGGAAAGAGGCAAGAGAAGTGCAGAAAGAAGCAACAGAGGTGCAGAAAGAGGCAAGAGAAGTGCAGAAACATGCACGAGAGGTGCAGAAACAGGCAGTAGAGGGGCAGAGTGAGGGAACGTGATGCAGAAAGAGGCAAGAGAGGTGCAGAAAGAGGGAAGAAGGGTACAGAAAGAAGCAAGACAGGTGCAGAAAGAAGCAAGTGAGGTGTAGAAAGAGGTAACAGAGGTGCAGAAACAGGCAAGAGAGGTGCAGAAACAGGCACGAGACGTGCAGAAAGAGGCAAGAGAAGTGCTGAAAGAAGCAACAGAGGTGTAGAAAGAAGCAAGAAAAGTGATGAAAGAGACCAGAGAATTGCAGAAAGAAACAAGAGAGGTGCAGAAAAAATCAAGAGAAGTGCAGAAAGAGGCAAGTGAGATGCAGAAAGAGGCAAGAGAGGTGCAGAAAGAGGCAAGAGACGTGCAGAAAGAGGCAAATGAGATGCAGAAACAGGCAGGAGGGGTGCAGAAAGAAGCAACAGAAATGCAGAATGAGGAAAGAGAAGTGCAGAAAGAGGCAAGAGAAGTGCAGAAAGAGGCAAGAGAGGTGTGGAAACAGGCAACAGAGGTGAGGGAAGAGGTGTGCAGAAAGAGGGGTGCAGAAAGAAGCAACATAGAGGTACAGAAAGAAGCAAGAGAAGTGCAGAAAGAAGCAAGCGAGGTATAGAAAGAGGCAAGAGAAGTGCAGAAAGAGGCAAGAGAGGTGCAGAAAGAGGCAAGAGAGGTGCAGAAAGAGGCAAGAGAGGTGCAGAAAGAGGGAAGATGGTGCAGAAAGAGGCAAGAAAAGCGCAGAAAGAAGCAACAGAAGTGCAGAAAGAGGCAAGAGAGGTGCAGAAGAAAGAAGCAAGAGAGGGGCAGAAAGAAGCAAGAGACGTGCAGAAAAAAGGGAGATTCAGAAAGCCGAAGAGATGTGCAGAAAGAGGCAAGAGAAGTGCAGAAAAAGGAAGAAAGGTACAGAAAGAAGCAAGAGAAATGCAGAAAGAGGCAAGAGAGGTGCAGAAAGAAGCAAGAGTGGTTCGCACACCATTAGTACCAATTTAACACCAACATTTAGCAATAAGTAACAGGTGACCATTCTATGTTTGCAAAGGGTCTTCCACCATGCTGTAACACTTGTCGCTGCATTTTTAGTAAAGTTTGAGCCTTTTGAGCTTGAAACAAGGTTTTTTATGTTCAAATCTGCAGATTATGCAGCAGATGATGGATTATGTGGCCAATGCGGAAAATGTATAACTGTTCGAAAGTCGTTGCAGCCAAACAGTCACATAATTCCAGTGGCCCTGTTCATACCTCTGACTAGGTCCAGAAGTGCTCCTCAGTGGTTCTTTCTTTTTTTGTCTCATTGATTTTATAGTTTAGCTGCTATGGAAATGAGGAAGACTAAACTTGAGGTTTCCACTCCACAACACAGACTACCATACCACGTAATTACTCTCCATAACACATAATCCCACTCTACATAATTCCTATACACTAAATACCACATACTTTCTATCCACATATTTTCACTGCACAACATACCACATAATTCCACTACACACAACGTACATCTACTCCACTCCAAAAAACATAAGTAAAAAAACTTTTACATTTACAATGCCAATAGCTCTAACTCTCGCAAATGCGAGACCTATTACATTGCAAATGCTTCTTTAACTAGTAGTTGCGTTTGCAGAGTGGTGGAGAAAGGGGGCTGGGCCTACGACCAGCGCTCAGGAATTCTGCTGCATAGGACTTACAGGAGGTACCAGGAGGGCTTCTTGGCCCCCAAAGTCCCTCAGGAGTAAAGTGCACTTCATCCCCCAACCAGTAGTGTGCCAGGAGGCGTGTTTGCAGAGTGGTGGAAAAAGGGGGGCATGGCCTCCAAAGACCTCTTAGCAATCCCACTGTGTGGGACTTACTGGAGGTAACAGGAGGGGTAGTTGGCCCCCAAGGACATCTTTGGGGGCCAACTACCCCTCCTATTACCTCAATTAAGTCCCACACAGCAGGATTGCTAAGTTCTCATTGCATGCCACGCCCCCTTTGTTCACCACTCTGCAAACGCGCTCCCTGGCACGCTCTTCGATGGGGATTGAAGTCCTCTTTGCTGCTTGGGATTCTTAGGGGCCAACAAGCCTACCTGTTACCTCCAGTAAGCCCCACACAGTGGGATTCCTCAAAGGTGGACACAGACCACGCCCCTTTTATCCACCACTCTGCAAACACGCCTCCTGGCGTGCTCTTGGTTGGGGGATGAAGTCCCCTTGCCTCCTGATGGTCCCTGGGGGCCAACTATCCCTCCTGTTACCTCTATTAAGCCCGACACAGCTGGATTGCTGAGAGTGGTCAAAGGCCACGCCCCCTTTTTACACCACTCTGCAAACATGCCTCCTGGTGCACTGCTGCTTGGGGGATGAAGTCCACTTCAGCACTGAGGTCCTCAGGACACAAGGGGACCTCATCGCCCCATCAGCAGTGCACCAAGAGGCGCGTTTGAAGAGTGGTGTAAAAAGGGGCATGGCCTCCTACCACCTCTCAGCAATCCCACTGTGTGGGGCTTACAGGAGGTACCTGGTGGGTTAGTTGGCCCCTAAGGACCCGCACCAGTGAAGGGGACTTCATCCCCCAACCCAGTACGCGCCAGGAGGTGCATTTGCAGAGTGGTGCAGGGAGGGGGCGGGGCCTCCGGCGAGTTGCCGGTTTCTTTTTATTTATTTTTATTTTAGGAAGGGGGACTGTGTGGCCCCCTTTTCTTGTCCCTTTTGGGCCCCGGGGACCCATCTCCCGGGGCCTGACCCATTTTTCTTTTTAAAAAATAAATAAAAAGAGAGGGAGGCGCGCGGCCCCCCTCCCCAGGCCGATTTCGGCCCTGAGGACCCCATCCCACAGGGCCCGGCCATTTTCTTTATTTTTTTCTTTAATGAAGGGGGCCGCGTGGCCCCCCTTCCCTGGGCCAGTTTTGCCCCGGGGACCCCATCCCCCGGGGCCTGCCCTGCCTTTTAAAAAAAAAATCTTCAGAGGGCCCCCCTCCTGAGGCCAATTTTGGCCCCAGGGACCCCATCCCCCGGTGCCCGGGCCTTTTTTTTTTTAAATAACTAAAGAAGGGAGGTGGGCCAAGTGGCCCCCCCTCCTGGGCCATTTTTGGCCCCAGGGACCCCATCCCCCGGGGCTTGGCCTCTGTGCTGGGGACTGCGGGCAGAGCCCCAATGACCCTGCGGTCCCTGCCCGCTCCCCACTTCCTGCGAAAGCCGGCATTGCTTTTGGAAAAAGGGACACTTAAATATTTATCTATGCCCTGGGGAGGTGGTGGTCCCCGGGGCCGTGTGGGGGGGGCTCGAGCCCCCCACACTACATTTTTTTTATACAGAGCCTGGGGAGGTGGCGGTCCCCGGGGCTGCGAGGGCCCCCGCATAATAATTAGGTATTGCCCCCGGGACCTGGCCCACCCGGAGGCTTAAAAGAAACGAAGCTCGGGAGACCGTTTTTTTTTTTAACTTTTCGGTGGGTGTTTCTACCCTGCCCCCTTTTCTTGTTTTTTTACCTTTTTTTGTGACTCGGTTCAACCGAGTCACAAGATGGCTGCCAACACTTCCTGGCAGCCAATCACAAGTCAGTGATGTCACTGACCATGTCATGAGTGATGTAATATGTGACGTCATCAGCAGTGCATTGCGGGGGCGCGAGTTATAGTTACCTGAACTAACTATAATGGGGGAATTTCACGGGTTTTGTACGAGTGCAATGTCCAACTAACTATAACTGTCCCTAAAACCTATGTTTTTTTCAGTGAATTTCAAAGGTTTTTTTAAATGCTAATTTCTAACTATAACGTGTCTGAAACCTATGGTTTTTTCAGTGAATTTCAAAGGTTTTTTAAATGCTAATTTCTAACTATAACGTGCCTGAAACCTATGGTTTTTTAAGTGAATTTCAAAGGTTTTTTAAATGCTAATTTCTAACAATAACATGCCCCGCCCCCTCCCTTCACCACTGTGCAAACGCGCCCCGTGGCGCGTTTTAAGTTGGGGGATTAAGTTCCCTTGAATCATGAGGGTCCCTGGGGTCCAACTAGCCCACCCTGTACCTCCAGTATGCGCCAGGGAGCTGCGTTGCAGAGAGGTGTTCAGAGGCCACGCCTCTTTTTACACCTCTCTGCAACGCAGCTCTGTGCGCTTTCTGGACATACCGGGTGGGCTAGTTGGCCCCCCGGGTCCCGCAGGATTGAAGAGGATTTCAGTCCCCATCTTAAAACACGCCACGGGGCCTGTTTGCATACATGTCACCTGAAGCCCCGCCCCCTCCCTTCACCACTGTGCAAACACGCCCCGTGGCGCGTTTTAAGTTGGGGGATTAAGTCCCCTTGAATACTGAGGGTCCCTGGAGTCCAACTAGCCCACCATGTACCTCCAAAAAGCGCCACAGAGCAGAGAGGTGTAAAAAGGGGCGTGGCCTCTGTACACCTCTCTGCAGCGCAGCTCCCTGGTGCATACTGGAGGTTCCTGGTGGGCTAGTTGGCCCCCAGGGACCCCCAGTATTCAAGGGAAATTACCTCCCCTTCTCAAAACGCGCCGGGGGGCGCGTTTGCAGACTGCTGCAGGGAGGGGGCGGGGCCTCCGGCACGATGCCGGTCTTTTTTTTTTTTTTTTGTATGGGAGGGGGGCTGCGTGGCCCCCTTTCCCTCGGCAACTTTTGGCCCCGGGGACCCCATCCCCCGGGGCCTGAGGATTTTTTTACTGAAAATAAAACGGGAAGGGGACCGCGTGGCCCCCCTTCCCTGGGCCTATATTGGCCCCGGGACCCCATCCCCGGGGCATGCCCTCTTTTTTTAAATTTTAAATATTTGGAGGGGGGCTGCGTGGCCCCCCTCCCAGGCCACTAATAGCCCCGGGGACCCCATCCCCCGGGGCCTGGCCACTTGTTGGGGACCGTGGAGGGGTCCCCAATCCCCGCACGGTCCCGCCGGCTCCCCGCGTCCTGCGGGAGCCGGCATTGCTTTTCCATAAGGAGCTGCTGACATGCAGCTCCCCTTATGGAAAAGCAATCTGCTTGCTTCATTGAAGCGAGAGCAGGTTTCCTGCTCTCGCTTCAATGAAGCAAGCAAGCTTGCAATGACAGGACGGGAGCCGCGAGGCTCCCGTCCTGCCATTGCAAACAGCAGTGTCCCGGGGTAGGCACCCGGGACACTGCAGGAGCCGGCCCTGGGGGGTGGCGGTCCCCAGGGCCACCACAGGCTCCAGGAGGGGGGCCGCGCGGCCCCCCTCCCTTCAATTGCACAGCCCCGGGGAGGTGGTGGTCCCCGGGGCTTCGGGGGTCCGAAACAGACCCCCACATTTGTTTTCTAAGTGCCCCGAGGAGGTGGCGGTCCCCGGGGCATGTGGGGGGGCTGGAGCCCCCCCACACAGGTGAATACAAAAATAAAAGAAGCCCCGGGGAGGTGGCGGTCCCCGGGGCTGCGGGAGGGCGGAGAGCCCTCCCGCACCATTTTTTATTTAAAGCCCTGGGGGGTGGCGGTCCCCGGGGCTTGGGGGGCCTTAGAGGCCCCCCACATAAAATATAAACCCACCCCCCGCATGCCCCTGGGACTTGGGCCACCCGGGGGCAAAATAGCATCGAAGCGCGGGAGACCGCGCTTCGATTTTTTTTTAATTTTATCGGCGGGATCCGTGCACCCTAAGCGCATGCCGCCGATTTTTTTTTTTTTTTAAATGCTTTTTTCTGCCCAGGGGGTCCTTGTGGGACCCCCTGAGCAGACCTAGGGGGCCAGGGTGTTTCTACCCTGCCCCCTTGTTGCGTTTGGCGTCGTGTTTCTGTGCCTCTAATCACGGTGGGATCCGCGCATCCCGCCGATTTTTTTTTAAAAAAATGCTTTTTCTGCCCAGGGGGTCCTTGTGGGACCCCTGAGCAGACCTAGGGGGTCAGGGTGTTTCTACCCTGCCCCTTTTTGCGCACTTGTTTCTGTCCCTCGGTTCTACCGAGGACAAAATGACTGCCAACACTTCCTGATTTGGAGTGTTGACAGCCACTTGACAGCCAATTAGCATGCAGCTCGTGATCGGGAGGGTACGCGGACCCTACTCGGCCATAGATATATATGTGACTTTACTTTTGATTTTCTCAGGAACTACTGAACGGATTTACACCATTTAAGCAAAAGGCACGACACTGAACCAAGGGCTACCTATTTGCCAAATTTGGTGTAATTCCGTTCAGCAGTTCGGGCTGTAGCTGCGACTAAAGGTTCCTATGGAAAATTGCATGGGGAAAACGCGTTTTGGGACCCCCTTTTTCTCGGCCCCGGCTTGACGAATCACCCCGAGACTTTCAGGATAGGAGTGGACCGGAGCGCCCCAACAAGTTTGAAAATTTCGCGAAGATTCGTCAACCGGCGCCAAAGTTATTTCAAATAGAATGTTGCGGATTTCCTATGGAAAATAGGTCCTAACTATAACTATCTACTGGCGACCGCCAGTAGATTATATATATATATATATATATATATAGCATATATATATATGCAGAAACTGCACCAGTGGAGTGGAGAGGAAGTTACATGTCTGAGGTGGACTGCAATTTGTATTTATATCACCCACATTTTTTACACTAATATATGGCTTCTATGAGCTTAATTATCCTCTGGCTGGACTGCAGTTTGAGAGCACTGGAGTGTCACATGGCAAGTAGAAGGGTATGCTCCATGTAGACATCACTGGGAGCCCTAGTAACTTTGAACATTGCTGAACTAAGTGATTGTAATTCTGAATATAAACAATAATAATATCGATATATACAAATATCAAAGACAAAATATAAACATTGCAAGTTTTCTCTACCCTAAACTTATAATTAATATAACCATATCATGTCCTAAGGTAACTATGACTCGTTACCTCGCCTTGCACTGCTAATTACCCTATATATTACGTCATATATTACATCACTCATGACATCATCTTTGACATCACTGATAATATCGTTGAGCATGGCGTGGGTGCAAGTTATAGTTACTTTAGAGCACGAGTTATAGTTAGTAGAGAACTATAACAGGTGAATTTCAGTGCTTTTAAAAGTTTAAAATGTTCGGTTGTTACTGAAGATGTGTCCTAACTATAACGTTACTCTACCCTTTGTTATCTTTCAGTTAAAAAAGTATATATATATATATATATATATCTACATATATATATATATATATATATATCCAAAACGAAAACGGCTCCTTCCGGAGATCCCTCGCCTTTCTCGGGGTGGCTCGGTGCCGGCGGAGCAGCCGGTTAATTAATATAAACAAGGGACGGAGTTCCACAGCGTGCGAACAAGCGCTCTTTGGAGCGCGAAACGCGTCACGACTGGTTTATGCATTAATAAACCTCTCATTTTGGCTTAAGAACGGACCCTGTTGTTGCTTGTGTAGACCTGAGTGCTCGTTGGAACTCCGTCCCTTGTATATATATATATATATATATATATATATATATATATATATATATATATATATATATATATTCCATGAAAAAAAGTTACAGTTAGGCTCAGATTTCGCTCGTACAAAACCAGTGAAATTCAACAGTTATAGTTAGCTGAGCTAACTATAATTTACGCCCCTGCAATGCACTGCTTATGACCTCACATATTACATCACTCCAGTGAGTGTAAGTCTTTTCTAAGAGGTTATGATTTTTAAACATATTCTAAGCTACTTCAAAAGCTAAATTAGTAAGAAAAATAATCGAGCCTCTTGGGAAATAGTGAACAGGCCCTTTTTCACTAAAAAGCCAGAGTCAGGACTAGATTGTCATATAATGGATCATGAATATGTTTCTCATTTTGCAAAAAAATGTATCCCAGAAATGGCTGATAAAAGTCAAGGGGGCATATTATCAAGAGAATTATCGTCGCTTTAGCGGCCGTTTTCGGCCGAAAAGCGGCGATAATTCTAACGCATTATTAACAAGGACACGCTAGCGCGTGTATCCTTGATTTAACTCCCGTTTCTGTCACCACTCGCTACGCATCGATAATGAGATGCAAAGTAGGCGTGGCTGACAGAAACAACATGGGAAAATATAGCGAAGGCAGCTTTGCGATATTAGCAAGGAGGGGGAGTGATGATAATAATCGCGCTACCTCTGGCCTAACGCAGGAATTTAACGTCTGCTAAATTCCTGTGTTAGGCATACCTAACATGGAAGGTGGATTATGGGGTTAAGGCCACAGGGCCTTATCACCAAGATCATCGCCGTTTTGGGAGGGACATCGCTGTTTTTTAGGCGATGTTTGACCATTTGCCCGCTATCGCTGGAATATTTATCGCCACAGCGCTGAGCGTTGGTAATACAGCGCTAGCTTGGCGAGATATTCCAGCGATAGCCGGCGATAAAGAAAAGCGCGCTAAGTGCGCTCGGTGATAATTATCGCCAACCCTAGATAATATGCCCCAAAGACTCCCAGCTGATCACATGCCAACTGCCAGGGCATTAGTTGAATTTAGTAAATCCATTTCTGTGTTGGAAGTACGCATAGCTATACTTCGTTCAGCAACAGGCAAGGCAGCAGGACCAGATGGGGTGCCAGCATAGTTTTTTAAATATAATTTAGAACTCTGGGCCGTTGCTCACAAATGTTTTTAGGTCTATAATAGTTGTGGGGGCCGATCGAGTCATGGAGGCAGTCAGTTACAGTCCTTATATATAAACAAGCATTTGAAATGCAATAGGTCTCGCCTTTGGGACCTTATTTGTATTTACCTATGCAGCACATTGTTGTGGGTACAGCAACATTTACTGTTCTAATGTGCACAAAGCAGGGGAAAGGTGCAGTATCACAGGTTGCCACTAGGTGTCTCTTGGGACATCTTTTGGCCACATAATGTATTGCTCCATTTTTTACCAATAAACAAAATAAATCAATGCAGCGATCTCGGAGGTGGGGGCGGTCAAGCAGTGTGTACTTTCCATGTAGGTCTGTAGATTTTACATAATACAGAAAAGATTGCTTTAATCACGAGTATAAAGGGTTAATGCACTTCTATTAGGGCTTCCAATTGATTCTCTTAAGTTTTGTATGATCCGTAGTTAAAATAATAAACCTCCTGCGTGCAGGCCTATGGTTTTCAACTCTTAATTATTTGAAGCAGCCCTTTATTGAGCGAATGTTCAGCTCGAGATGATCTGCAGTTCAGCAGCAGCTTCCTGCTCCCTGCTTTGTGCGATTTTACTATTAAGTAATTGTTAATAGTAAAAACACAACATGTGCATATTTGCTACATCATCTAAAAGACCAATATAATTGCCACTGTACACGTTTTAACAACTGTATTTATCCGTGTTAATCTTAAAGATGGTACTTTAATCTATTCATGACGCAATCCCAGTGCTCGGAGCATTCCTATGGCTCTGCTGACCGCCTGCTCAGTATACTAAAGTAGTTCAATGCCTCTGTCCCTTTTAGAACTCGAGATGACACTGATAAATCTCCTCTCATCGAAGGGTTAACAGAACAAGTTGCGCAGTGGTGAGAGCGATAACGTGAATGGATGGTCGCAGATTTTCTTTGATGGCGTGATATATAATCCTAGGCCCCTTTGCTCACTGCCACCAGGCGCAGGGGTTCCCCTGTGATTTTCGAACATTGATCTGCCTTCTTAAGCAGCGCATGGTATAAAATGGCAGGCTGTGCTATGAATCAGAGGAAGGGAGGCCGACTCTGTGTAATGACAGAAGATGTTTCTTCCTACAGTCCTTGCAGTAAACGCTGATGTCTCTGAGGGGACGTGGGGAAATCCACATGTGCAGCGAAAAAATGCAGTTTGCAGAAAAGGGAAACATCGTTTACAACGCATGCGATACATCGCATGCCGTTACAACTCAGTCATTACAACAACTGCGTTGTTACATCGCAAACCATTACAACGCAAGTCATTACAACGACTTGCTGTAGGGGGCAGAAGGTGTTGGATTTAAAATCCAACACCTTCCCTACTGTTGCACAGACTGGAGTTGGAATAGTAAATTATACTATTCCAAAATCCAGCGCGCCCCCTACAGCAAGTCGATGTAACGACTTGCGTTGTAATTGTATGCGATGTAACAACGCAGTCGTTGTAATGGCATGCGATGTATCGCATGCGTTGTAACGTGGCCTATTCGGAAAAGAAAAACGAGCCTCCACTGAACGTGAACTTAAATTGAAACTCTGGACATGTTTTATAATTATTCATTTGACTGGCACCAAACAAGTGGCTTCTACACAGTTAAGCTGTACAATACACATGCGAATACCGTATGTTTAATAGTAGAAAGTTTAACAACATACAACATATTCGGACAAAGTTTAAGGATTCTTTGACCTGTTCACCAAAGAAGACGCAATATTAAATGATGCATTTCTTTTAATTCACGTTCGATTCCTGCTACATAAACTCAAAAGTGACCAATAAACAGAACGGACTCCTACCTAAAAAGTCTTCCCTTTCCGTAAATTTCCCAACGTACAATGGTGTGAAAATTAAATAGAAGAGCCATTTAAAGTAAATGGTGCCGATTGTCGTATTGGGATTCCGCGCAGTTACAAGAGTTTCTTAGATAAGAGGCGCGCTTTGGCATGTTTACAGCCCATAGACTGAATACAGCATTTCTCACAATCGCTGCTTTGGCTTTATCTAAAAAGGAGACAAGAACATCCATTCTAATTATAGTCCGATTGTACTGCTCGACTCTTTGGGGAAAATCTTTGGTAGGGTCATCTTAGAAAAGTTAGAAGCCTGGGCAAGTGAAAATTCCTTTTTCAGTGAAGTGCAATATGGGTTCCGCCCAGGAATGGGCACTACCAAGCAAGCTTTACATCTTTCCCGAATTCTGAGTAAATATGTCAAAGCCAGGAGAGGGGCCATACATATGGCCTTCATGGACCTCTCCTGTGCCTTTGACTTAGTGAACAGAAACAAACTGTGGAACATTATGGGACATGCAGGAGTGGATTTATCTTTATTGAGCATTCTAAAAAGCCTCCATCAAGATACGAATATGAGATTTTGTTATTCTCAGACAGGCGAACAGAATCTCCCTATGCAGGATTGGAATGGATGCACTGGAAACTGAGATACATTAAAGGTAGGTTTATTACATCAAGCCAACGACACAGCACGTCCTGCCAACTCGGATCCCAACAGCTTAATCAGCTCTACGAGATCCCAGCAGACATTCCGAACCGGGTACATGGAACACAAATCAAAACAAAACAATGCATTATTTAATACCAAATGAGCTGAGTGCGCCCACTCAGCTCACGCATATCATTTATAACAAGAATTTACTCCATTACAACATCTTCCCCTTTTGATCTGAACATAAAAATATCAACTTATACAAAAGGGAAAGTACAGGTTACATGAATACAAAATCATCACATTTTTGGGGAATTCTCCTAACAAGAGAACCCACCAAACTCATATTTGTGCTCTCAGGAACAGTGCTTGTGCTCTCAGATGCAATGCCTCCATAATTAACCTCTGCTTGTTTGCCCAAGGAGAGCTGTGGGTCAGGTTGAAGCCATTGTGCCCAATCTGCATTTTGTACCAGATCTCTCCTTTTGCACATAATTGCTCCTTGATCAGGAGCAAGTTTTACCGGCTGCCTCTTGTTCCACCAACCCTTGCCCAGAATGAGTGCAGCACCTTTGCTGACTCTATCCACCTGCACGGGAGCAGGAAACTTGGACTCCTCTTTCCGTGTCTTAATAGGATTTTTGATTAGTACCTAATCACCTGTTGTCACATCTACAGGTGGCTTACTGTGTCCACCATCAAACCTCAACTTCATAACAGCCTGCTGTGAAGCAACCATAGCAACAACTAAATCCTAGAATGGGATCCTTTCACAATTTCTGTGCATTTTCATACTCAACCACATAGGATACAAGGGTGTGTGAACATTCCTGCCTCTAAGTAATGAAAAAGGGGTGACTCCAGGGGTGCAATGAGGAGAGGTATTATAGCCCCAAACTTTCAGATCAACAAATGCAGCCACATCCAGACCCGAAGCTAAACCCATTTGCACTCCTTCTTTAATAAGCCTGCTGGCACGCTCAACATGACCATTGGAAGATGGCGAGTATACCGCAACCTTGAGGTGCTTAACATCCATGTTAGACAAGAAATTCCTCTTGCGCTCAGGCACTAAGTGGGTGCCATTATCCGTGACCAGAAATTTGGGTACACCTTCCAAAACAAAGATATGTTCTAAAAATGTTATGAGTGCTTGTATATCAGGAGATTCCACAAATGCATGATACATCCACTTAGAATGATAATCAATGAGTAGAATGGTGTACCTCATGTTTTTGGGTAAAGTGGAGTAGGGACCTGAGAAATCTAACCCCAACTTCTCCCACGCCCTCTCAGGGAACGGAGTGGGACACAGTGGAGCCTGCATACTTCTCCAATGCTTGTCAGACAAGAGACACTCAGGGCACTTATCAATCATAGATTTGACTTGACTGTCCAATGCAGGCCACCAATAATGCTGCTTGATCTTCATGCATGTTTTGGTGCTGCCTAAATGCCCTTGTGAGCCAGGAAATAATAATGTTGTGTAGCCTGTAAGGTGATACAAAGCCGTCTCCCCTGAGAACAAAGTTATTTTCCACAGACAGCTTATTGGAGTTCTGAGCAAATGTCTTCAAATCACATTCCAAATTCCTTGCCTCAGGCCATCCTTGCACAGTGTACTCAATAACCTTGCGCGAAACAACATCCTCATCAGAGGCACTGATCCAGTCTTGCTCACTTACTACAGACTTATACTCAGAGATCGCATCAACCAATGCAACACATTGAAGATCATCTATACCAAGAGGTGTCTTCTTCTTAATCAAGTGCCAAGTATAACAAACAATTGGCACAAAGGTTTTTTCCACCTAGATTGTCGGTGATGATAAAGTTGTACTCTTGCAACTTTGAGACCAGTCTGGTGAGCCTAGAGGACATGTTACCATGCACACAATTGGTGAAGATATGTACTAAAGGTTTATGGTCCGTAGCCAACTTAAATCTAGTGCCCCAAATATATGTCCTAAATTTGTGAACTGCACAAACACACGCTAAAGCTCACGTTCTATAATGCTGTACGGGCGCTTGACTTGAGGGACCTGGAGGCAACTGCAACAGTTTTATCACTTCCACAGACCTTCTGACTAAGCACAGCACCCAGACCATGAGCACTCTCATCCACAGTAATCATAAACGTGCGTCCCTCACAAAATGTACTCAGAGCTGGCTTTTTGACACTTTCAAAAGCTTTGATTTGCTCATTAAACCATACAAATCTCTGCCCTTTCCTAAGCAAAATCCTGAGCATCTCCACAGACTGAGCACATCCAGGAACAAAGTGTGCATAATATTCCGCCAGCCTAAGAAATGAGCGAAGCGCATCTTTGTCCACTGGAGCTTTAGTATCACTAATGGCTTTAATCAGAGATTCCTTGGTTTTAATGCCATCACGTGAAATGGTATGCCCTAGATATTCCAACTCATTGGTTGCAAACGTGCACTTGTCCAATTGTTTCTGTTATACCTCCTGTAAGAGGATCCATAACACTTTCCTATGAATCCTGTTATGTTCCTCCCAATCTTTGGCATATATCAATATGTCATCCTGATACACTTGCACACCAGATATGTTCCCGAATAAGCTAACCATAAGCTTTTGGAACACGTTGGCGGCAGAAGCCAGACCAAATGGAAGCATAAGGTATTTGACTATACCATACAGGGTCACAAATGTACTCTGATCCTGTGACTGAAAAGATAGGGCAACCTGGTGATACGCTGACCCAAGGTCGATGGTGGAAAACGACAACGCTCCCCATAGACCACCCAGTAGATCCTGGATTTTGGGTAATGGGTGGCAGTCCACAATGATATTCTAGTTAAGAGTGCTCAAGTCAGCACACAGCCTGATGTCACCAGTTTTCTTGTGCACTACAACAATGGGTGCCACCCACTGTGAAGAATCCGTGGCTTTTATGACTCCCTGAGCCAATAACTCGTTGAGAGTGCTGTTTAGTTCCTCTCTCGCACTCAAGGGAACAGGGCGAACCTTCTGGGAAACAGGCTGAGTGTTTGGAAGTAACTTGATTTTATGTTCAAATCCTGTGACCTTAACCACATGTTTGGCAAAGAGACACTTAAAATCAGACAAAATGCTGTTAATAGACTCCTGGGGAGTATCAACCAATGAGATGGGCATCTCACCTAATATCACTGGATTGACGGAACCCGTAACCAGCAGCAAACCCATCCTTGCCAGGTCTTGCCACCTGACAATGTTCCTGTCCTTAACAGCAACATAGACTTTGGTTAGAGTCTTCCTGCCAAGACATGTCACTTTAGCTTTAAAATAACCCAGCATCTCAATTTCCTTTCCCCCGAAAGCTTTTGGATTGATTTCAGTGGGACACAGGGTATGATCAAGACCCCAAAATTCATGAAATGTGGAGTCTCTTAAAATGGTTATGGGTGACCCTGAGTCTGCCATGACCACTAACTTAACATCATCAATCTGAACCTCGTACAAGGGACCTTTGACAGGCAAATGTTAATTAACGCAATCTAGAGTTAGAATAACATTATTAAGAGAATCAGCACGTCACAACATCCACACCCACACTTCCTACTTTAGCTGTGTGTTTGACACTTCTGCAGACACTTTGAAAGTGACCGTATTTTTTACAAAGAATACAGGGGCATATTATCAACAAATGGCGATATTTATCGCTAACTCCCCTTAGCGCCATTTCCCTTATCGCCGCAGTTCGCCGGAATCTATCGCCGCATTAGCGGCGTATTATCAACACACCGCTAACAGCCGATAGCTACCTTTTCCCGCGAGAATGGACGGCGATAGATTTAGCGTGCCGGCGATGAAAAAATGCACGCTAACGTGAAAAAAGTGGCGAAGGGCCAATCAGCGACAGAATCCTATCGCTAATTAGCACCAGGCCTGCATTTAATGCGTTCAGCGGGAAAATGCACTATAAAAGGCCCGCCAAGCAGAAAAAAAAAAGGAAAATACCAGAGGAGCAATGGAAGAAGCTGGGACCAGTACAGAGGCCACAAACATGCCCACAAATACCCAGGAGGACCAGCCAGAGACCCATGTGAAGGCCAAGAGGAAGAGGAATCCTAAGTTCAGCCTGCAGGAAAACCAGGTCCTGATTGCGGAGGTGACTGAACACCAACAAGAACTGTTTGTCACCTCCACAGTGACATTGGCAAGAAAAAAAGAAATATGGGAGGACATTGTGTCCAAGGTGAAGGCTGTTGGAGAGAGGAGGAGGACAGTGGATGACTGCAAGAAGCGCTGGCATGATACCAAGCGCAAAACCAAGGAGAAACTAGCAGCCAATGTGAGAGCAGCCAGGCAGACTGGAGGTGGGAGTCCAGCACCACAGGAGGAGCTGGATGAGTTGGAGGAGCAGGTGTCCCGAGTCATCAGTGAGGAGACGGTGGTTGGAGTTGCGGGCCAGGATAGTGCTGAATGTGAACAGACACAACAACACCAGGGTGAGCATCAACCAGGGGAAGGGGGTGGATGGGCACAGTGGCACTCATGTACAATTTCATTAATTGAAGTGCATACCCACATGTTCTGTGGATCATGTCCCGGATACCCCTGTCCATGGTGGCATAGGGACATATCACCCTTCTCAAACACATTGCACGACACACATTGGCCGGCATACAGACCTTCAAATGAGCACAGGAAAGGAAGCCCAAATTAGTCCTAGGTCAACGTCAGACCACTCCATAAGTGCCCCCTCAAATGACAAAGTGGAACAACAACCTGACATGCGGCAGGGTGGCTAAATGGCCCCCTTGCCACATCACCACACACATACAAATTGCCTGCACAAGGACACATCTCACTCTAACGCCAAAATGCATGTGCACTGTGAGTGTGACTGGTCATGTGCACGATAAGGCATGCCACCACCAATGTCAGCACACCTGTTATGTTATGTTATGTTATGTTAGTGTGATTTCTAAAGCGCACGAATACCCGAAGGTGTCTTGGCGCTGGACCTTAATATAGCCTTGAGAGAAAGAGAAGAAAATAATTTGAAGATGAAATTAGTTAAACAAACAGGTTTTCAGATTTATTCTGAAGGAGATGAGGGAATTGGCTGCTCTTGTACTTACTGGGAGAGTATTCCAGAGTTTGGTTGTACAGTGGCTTATACTTCGACCTCCCCAGTTCGCAGTTCGAATTCTTGGTACCAGCATCAACCTGGAGTTGCATTCTGCACATGTGTATGAGTGGTGTGCAGGAAGGTGCATGTGAATATAGGTGGACTTTGCTGTGCATACACAACCTTGCACACTACTCAGACACATGTGCACAATGCTGCAGGTGTGCTGACATTGGTGGTGGCATGCCTCATCGTGCACATGACCAGTCACATGCACAGTGCATCCGCATTTTGGCCTCAGAGTGAGACGTGTCCATGTGCAGGCAATTTGTATGTGCGTGGTGATGTGGCAAGGGGGAAAATCTGACATCACCTGCATCACCATGCAATGTGCCCCCTTGCCTGTTCATGAGATGCAGTCTGCTGTACACCAAGTGGGGAAACATCTAGTGAGTCTGCATACCACACACACATGCAATGTCACAACGAATTGACCATGTAGGCTGCTGGATAAAGGTTGCACCTACAAAAATGCACACAAACAGCACACTTCACTCAAAGGGTGAGAGAATACAATGAGCAGGGTGACGGTTCCATCAACCACACAGTACATGAACAATGCAGAACAGGAATGTACCACACCAATATGTACTGCATGCCTTGTCTGTGTGACATACTCGCTGAACCACAATGTGCCTGTAAAGCTGTCTCACTGCCAAAGTATGACAACAAGCAAGGATAGCTAAATTGAAATAAATCATGTCAACCGGCCAAATGCCACCCTCAACCCCTATGTAAAATTGCACTCCTACCCCCCAAGTGTACACATCTGCCACACAGAATACAGCATTCCACATCAGTCCTGATGTGAGTTGCCCATCACACCATCATGTGCAAGTCAAATTAACGGTTTGGTAAGTCAACTGTGTCAGTGAACAAATATGCAGTCAGGTAGTCATCACCCACATGCCAAGCCAGGCATTGAATGACAGAACCAGGGCAGCAGGTATCATCCATGGCAGCAGCTGCGTGGCACATACACAAACACACATCACCCGCACATTTGCATCTCTTGTGTGGGTGGCGTTGACCAGGCCTCAGCACCATAAATAGGCATCATGAAATGCACATACATCAGAAAACTGACCACTTACACACCACACCTGGGGTCAACCTTGAGGGTAATGGGTGTTGACACCATGGGGCATATTACCAAGCCCCTATCACCGCCACAACGTCACTTATCTTTTGACGTTGGGGTGGCGATAGGGTCAGCGCACCATTATCAAGGCAGCGTTAAGTCACTCAATGTGGCTTAAAAACACGTTAAGTTGCTTTACGCTGCCTTGAGAATAGGGCCCCTTTCACACTAAACTTTGTGTGAAAGGGGGCGTGCAGTGGGTGTTGTGGTGGGTGTCCCACAACAACACCCATTGAAGTCGACGCTGCCATCCATCATCAAGTTAGGCGAGAAGAGGTGGCAGTGCTGATCTGAACACCAGAGAAATCATGGGCCTAAGGTTGCAAAGCTAGGAGAAATGCATTAATCCCCTTGTTATTGCTTGTATCATGTGTGCTGCCTTGTGCAGCCCACATGTGAAAAGCCAAATTCCATGGTATGTTCATGTACAGGAAGGTGTCCCTTCCTGTACATGAGCTAACTGTACTTCTAAATGTCATATCGTAACATCCATGTGTGCTGCACGAAGCAGCACACATGAAAGCTACAAAATGCCGTCTTAGCTTTGTCCATGTGCAGTAAGCAACTACTTCCTACACATGAACAAACCTCCCTGCTCGCAGACACCCTTGCACCATGGTGCAAGGGAGCCCGCGCTGGCGCTAAGCAGTGTAATTTACTCCCATTGCAGGGGGACCGCCAGGCTGCACCATATCCTTGATAACATGTATGAGCCTGGCGTTACCAAAGTGGAGGTGAGAGCCGTGAAGACAAGATGGCTAATGCATCTCCCTGCCACTTCCTTGGTAACATGCCCCTGTCTGTTCAGACCGCAACAACTATCGAAACTCACGCAGAACCATACTCACAACGGGTCAGCCAAACGGAGGGCACTCAGCAATGCATGCAACAAAAAACATGAAGGACGACATGCACACCAGACAAATCACAATAGACAAAGCAAAATGGATGTCCATGTATACCACATAGTGCAGCACATGTTGAAACAGCAAGTAAGCTCACATTGCTAATGTGCCTAAAGTGTGCCCTACTCACACACAACCATACTTGCACAAAACACATGCACATGTGCAGTACCCTGCAATGCTGCATGTCCGCGAGCCACATTGACAAGGCAAGTGACAGTGCATGAAGAATAGCATGCCTGCAGGCCCAACCTATTAACATGGTTCAGGCCACCTCACTGAGGTGGCTGAGTGTGGACAACATCCTTAAACAAGCAAGTCATACTCTGACACATCATCGTGTACATACAACCCCTGACGTAAACAAGACATTTGAAGTCAAACAATGCACAACTCACACAACTCTGACCAAGACCCATATTCCACCCAGTTTGCCTCAGCACAGCATTGTAAATGCACAGAACCCAAAGGCTCACTACCTGAAAGGTATAATGTGCAGCTAAACCAAAGCTGCAGGTGCCACCAGCACACAATGCAGTGCACACACAGACAAATCTGAGCACATCAACATTGACTACTATGTGGGCCAAATAGCATTACTCACACAAATGAACAGAGGACACAACTTGTGACGCTTGGGTGTAGATATTGTTCAATAACATTTGTCATAGCTGGAAACTGTGAGATGACAATGTACAACTACAACATCACATCCGCAATTTCCTCAAAATCATCACTATCCTGCAACAAATAGGCATCTCCTCAAAAACAGTATGAATGGACACTGTCCTGCTGTCTGCTTGTAAACACATTTAATGCATGATTGTACATGGCAAACACTGTTAAACTGTATCTACCCTATCACATTGCAGAGGGAGAGACATCACCTCCTGGACAGCAGACTGGCCCAACATTCACTGATGACGAGGAGGAATGCCCCACCATCGATGATCAGGAAGCACTGCAACATCTGCTAGACTCCTTCAGCACCCCACCTCCAGGAGCAGGGCAACCCAGCAGCATAGCGGCAACCCCACCCCCTGCACAAACCAACCAGCAGCAAGCACCTCCCACCACAGCTACCACCCCGGACCTCGAGAACACACACCTGGCCTTCCAACGCCGTGTGCTGGAGGTCCAGCGGGAGATGGCTGAACAGGTGCGGGTGGGGTTTGAGCGCCTGGCGGACTAACTTGAGGTCATACTTGGGTGTCTGAGTCCCATCCGCAGAAGATCACGGACACCCACAGCCCGCTTAATGCCCTCCAACGGTCCTTGGCTGACATTGCTAGAGTCATGATTCTGAGACAACAACTGTCTGCTCAGAGTGGCTCCAGCAATGTCAGCCAGGATTTGGCCAACATCTGTCGGATAATGGAGAGCATGGAGCGGATGCAGGCACAAGATATGGCTGCCAGGGCCGCACACCAGCGCAAGGTTGCTGGGATCTATCATGCCCTGCACCTGCTCATCACTTCATTGCTACCACAAGGACTGGCGCAGATGAATGCTGCTGCTGCCTCCACATCCACAGGTCAGCCACCTGATGTGTCAGTGCCTCACAGTGCTGCACCCACCATACCACCACCCACATGTGAGGCACATGACATCAGAGGACGAAGAGGAGGGTGAAAGTGCATTTGTGCTAAGGAGGAAGCGGTAGCATCCATCTGCGCAAAAAGCCCAGTTTCCTCCTTGGTGCCGGGCTTAGTATCATGCCACAGAAAATCTTCTTGCACTGTCTTCCACTGTCCCCGGACAATCACCTTGGACCTCCACATGGACTGCCATATAACTTTTTCTCTTGCCAATGCCACTGCAATCAGCCTGCGGACTGAACTATGCCTCATCCCTTGGATCTGTTACCACCAAATGACTATGTCTGGCCCTCCAACGGGCATCCATGCAATGTGGGCATGTATGGCCAAGCACTGGTACAGTCTTTATCCTCTGAATGTCAATAAAATTGTTTAACTCACACAGATGTGTGTGGTTCTTGACCAATCAACTATAGATGTATGTAAAAAGTGTTAGGACACTGATTCACCCAGAAGGTACACCAAGGGAAATACGAGCAATGTACCAGTTTTACCTGATACAGATAGGCAGTGAGATGGTAGTGTATGTGTGAACTAGCGTTGCCCCCATTGCTCCAAAACAACCATCTAGCAATATACCAACCTAGCCCCACGTCCTCTCATGAAAAGGCATGTGTGCAAAAATGTCCTAGTCTGTTGCAGGCCACGAGTTGTGTCCTCCTTAACACTTGTAAACAAATATCTCTTGGTATATCTACTCACACACTACATGGTGGACAAAGCCTGTTGTGATGGTGCACATTGCATGTCACATCCCAAAATACTGGACAGCATATTCACATTGATGAAGACACGGAAGGGCACATGTCCACCATACACATTCGGAACCACAATGTCTGCCTCAGTGAAGTAGATTGGCAAATAGGGGCTCACCCCAAAGTGCAAGCCCTCAGTCAGCCCCTCCCTGTTGACAAACGATGTAACCTAAAATATGCCCCCTCCCATGCTGTGACCACTTCGAGCGTATCGGGCAATGTGTGTAGGGATGTGTATGGCACTGCACTCAGCAAATAGTCAGATGCACCAACAACATTTCAAGGGCGTCATCAACATGAGCCAATGGCAGAAGTAACAGCTGGGACAAGTCTCCATGACACTGTCACTACAGGGAGCAATGCAACATTTCCCCCTTGTGTGCAGCAGGACAGTGTGCCACCCCCCAAACATTAGCTGTGACACAATCAAAACTTGACTAGTCCAGTGAGTCACGGTAGGCATTTAGGAGATGTCAACTCTGTAAAGCAAAATGCACTACTCCCAAACTACATTTGTGAGTAACGTAAAATGTGAAGTCATCACTTACTCACAGATTACTTTTGTAAATCATGAACACTGCTGTTCCATGTCCTGTACACAATGCACACAGATTTCTAACAAATCATGCATGGTCTGGAGAGTGAGAGTACATGAACCGGAACATATCTTGCAAAGGAAGCGGACACACTGGCACTACGCAGCAAGTGTGGCTAGGTCTGTGCAATGTAGATGGACTCTGCGGCAGGAGCATCTGACATGTAGGTGTGTAACGGAATCCGTGGAACCTGGCGCATACATCCATCTCCATGATGGATAACAGTAGCTAACTGTATTCACTTACCATGCCATCTCACTAGGTCATGTCCAAAATGTGCAACAATGTGCTGTCCAAATCCATGAGTCACACAGAAGATGTAGAACGTCACAGACGAATGTCCCTAGACCAGGGCGTCAATCCAAATTGACACCCTGTTATCAATGCAAGTCCAGTGTGCTCCCATCTAAGGGATCCTGACACAATAAATCCTGCAAACTTACATGTCATGAGCAGACTTAGCGATTCCAATGGATAGTCCAGTGATGTGAAAAGTTGCCTACAATGGGAAGAGCCACACTCCACAACCTCGTCCCTGACATAAGTGCAAGCAGTAATCCAAAGTATCAAATTTTTATTAGAACAGTATAAATATGCAAGTGACCTAAACTAACACGTATCACTATAACTACTACTAAAATCTAAACTAACTATAAAACAATCTTACTTACCTAAACTATCTACCCTAACTAATCCTAAACATGCAACAACACATCATAGACATCAACCCGCCTCCCACCCTTAAGGCACACCACGAGACAGGACAAAGACATCTAAGCTATACATAAGCTAACTAAACATGTAACCTACACAAATATATATTTTTTGTAAGATTTTTTTTTATGAAGAAAAACACATTCAACCCCCACCCAAAGGAAAAGGAAACTTATCCCCAAATAGGGATGACTAATTAAAATCTTATATCTACCTAACAAGCTAACACTAACTAAAATCTACACTAAAACTACACTACCTGACAAATAAATAACTAACCTAACACTCCATAATAAAATATTTCAAACATTGGGGGGAAGGGAGAAGAGGGGGATGGTGTCCAACAGGTCCACCCATCATGGCAGTCCCAAGTGTTTGTGTATGTCCATCACTCGTCTGTTGACATCAGACAATTCACGCCTGAGCTCTGCCTGCGATACCACAATGTCCTGTAGCAGCCTCCTGTCCCGCAATGTGAACGAGACCACTTGATCCCCAGTTGCAGGTGGGATAGTGCCTTGGGTTGGAGGGGGCCGTAGGGGGATGTGCCACCTGTGCCGGCTGGGACACACCACTGACGCCTGAGGTGCCTGGGGGGGGCTGTGTGACATCCTGGGCATGCTCAGGCACCGCCTTCCATGTGCCCTTCCTACGTTCCTCATGGTACCTCTTGGACATGTTGCGGTACCCCTTCGCAACCTTCTTCACATGGCGGTAACGGTCCTTCCGCACCTGGAAGGCATGTATTTGGCCAGGCGTCATGTTGTCTGTAAAACATACACAAAGGCAAATTAGAGTCCCTTAGCCAATTTCAATTTCCTCCATACACATCTGTAATACAAGTTCACTTCAACATGGGAGCATACACTACAGCGTAACTATGTGAAGTCAGCAAGTGACCTGGACAACGAAATGTTGATGCATGGATCAGTGACTACATGCTGGAGAGACTGACATGACAGTGCATGGCATGGTACATGCACTGTCACTAAGTAATTTGGCTGACAGTGCCAAAAGATTTGGCCATTACATACACGGGCAGAGGGTGACATGTACAAGCAATCGGAGGAGGAAAGCATTACCCCCCTGTGTGTAGCACCACCCTCATCCTCTACAGTGACACAGGGCTGCATGATAGGTACTATGCCCATGTGCAGCAGGCATGTGTGTCCCCCAGCACATGTGTGCGGTTCATAACGACTGCGCCAACACAGGCAACCTTGCACCAGAGTGCAAGGTTGTGTGTGTGCAGGTGAGTTTGCTGTCTGTACATGAAGGTGCCCCTTCATGCACAGATTCCATCCTAGAGGACCATGTTGTGACTATCATGTGTGTTGCTTAGTGCAGCACACAGGAAAGATACATTGGGGAAAAATGAGGCATGTTAATGTATGTACTGGAAGGGCCACCTTGCTGTACTTATACACACCATGTCAATTCTCTATTCCCATGTGTGCTGCACAAAGCAGCTCACATGTACAAAGCAAACATGATGATCAAGAAGCATCCCTGCTCATATGGCCAGAATACAACCGGGATGTAACTGTTGGTAAGTTGTGCGCTGCCAACTATGAATGCCGCACTTGGACATCAGGGCCAGCCTCTGATACAATGGGTGTAGCCGTAGAAAGCCGAACACAACCCCCAATGCACGCCCCGTTCACACTCAACACAGCGTGACAGTGTACCTCATTGACAAGTAAGCATTAATACACGTGGAATGTATTAACGCTGCTCAGATTATGATGCTAGGCCCCTATTGACAACACAACTTTGATGACAATTACGTTGACTTTGCGATATGGGCTTGATGATATGCACCTCACTTCCAATGTGTGTCACTGACTGGGGATGGGCCAAGTCACAACTGTGAGACCATTGCATTTGTCCATTGTCACTTCCCGATTAGTGCACACTGCTGACTTCCACAATACATCATCACACTGTAGGCAAGGTAGACGTGATACACACCCATACTACATACTGCAACGGTGATCATGTGACCCAGACATCCATGCCAACGCAATATGCTAGTCAATTACGTTCCAACTCACCAGTGACGTGTGGGTCCTCGAAGCTGTCAATGTCCCCCTGTGTGATTGGCGGTCGTCCATCTGTGAGACAAGGAAAGAAATATGTGTTGGGATTAGACTTCAATTCATATGTGTCGTATTCCTCATACCAATCATCACCATGACAGCAAATGCTACGTAACTGTAGTGTGGCGTTTAATGTTGACTACATGATTGGGTCAACTGTGACTGCCATTCACACCAGACCTGTGACAGCTGATTTTGGACAGACAAGACTGTAATGCTAGCTGACATGCCCATGATCGTAGTATGAGTCATCCACAAGGCAACATTACGACATGCATCCTGATGTTCTACATGCACTTTGTACAATTGAGTAGCTGCAGATTGCACAAAGCAGTCACACAGAGGTAGGTGGTGTATGACAATCTGGGGATGTCCACTTTCCTTAGACCATTTGTACCTATACAATACATTGTCACACAGCAACTATGTTCACAGGGCAGCGTAGCTAACGTAACACAAATCATGAGGACAGCATTTTGACTCTACCTTTTGGTCAGCACACAGCTCACATGGACAATTCCATGGCTGGTTCATGTACAGTCACCCCTGCCGTACCCAAACAATCTCCTGCCTGCACGCACATTTTGCGAAGGTGTGCCAGCTATGGCAGTACAGTGCCAAGTGTTGGTCCAGCGCAGTGGGTGTCACAGACTTGCAACATATGCTTGTCAATGTGATGCTGCGTTGTGTTTCGGATGTGCCAACAAGATGCGCAAACGCATTGCGTCTCCCACCTCAATCAGCAACCATTTCTCACTTTGACACCAGTGTCACACACGTCGTAATTTTCATTTGTTACAGTACACCAGATTAAATGTGGAGTTTGTACTTACCACCCTGTAGGCCTGTCATGACTCCCACGTAGTCAAGGAGGTCAGCTTCTCGCGCAAGCATGTCCTGCCAGCGGTGCTTCCACTGGCGCACGTTGCGGTCCACTCCAAAGAACCTGCGCATATGCACCCGCACATGCTCCCACCTAATCTTCCGCACACTCACGTTGTATCCTTGCAGGATACGGCCTCCCCTCTCCAACATCAGTGGCAGGTGGAATTTTATGAGCCACAGGAAGCCCCCCAATACCCCCTCGGACAGCCTGCCCTCCCTGCCCACACCGGGCATCTCCCTGCACACCTGTGAGCCCACAGCCAGAGAAAAAAAAATAATCCCTCTAAAATATCCCCAAAAACAATGTTAGTGTACTACCCCAAGACAGACACCCGACAAAACTGAGGACAGGAGACAGTTAAAAACAATAAATCAGTACACAACACTTCCCAGACACTATCAACAGACAGGACACAGCACACTCTAAAAGTCTCCAAACTGCAGCACACACAACCAAACAGCTCTAACACTCTCCACAATCACCAGCAATGTGCTTAAAAGAGAAAGTGAAAGTGGAAAACACTACTCCAGTAGACAGGAAGCATGCAGACATCACTTCCTGTCTCTTTGCGGCCCGTTTTTGAGTAAGCGGCGAAAATCTGCACGCAAATGGTCACATGAGTAAACTTTCTAATGCCAAAAAGTGTTGCACGATGTATTTTAACATTGGGCGGATAAAAAGAGAAAATATTGCTTTTTCGTGTTAGCGGGCAGATCTGCACGCTAAGAGGGAATCAATGCACTGATGTACAGTCTTGCTGCAAATTTCATGTCAGAGCCATGTAACAACATGTTGAGGTTGGTTAGCACTCAAATGACACCATGTAAATGATGTTTCACAACACGACACCCTAACTTGCAACATTCAACACAGGTCACACCATAATTGCATACCTAACAAGAGAACCATCAATCAATCATGGATTTTTTAAGTGTGCTACTCACCCGTGGGGGTCACAAGGCGTAGGGGCATGACTTTCGGCACGCTTCAAGTTGTCTGTGTATGTGCATGTGTTTAAGGTGATGTTGATGTTGCG
Organism: Calotriton arnoldi; assembly: GCA_963921515.1. NCBI lineage: Eukaryota > Metazoa > Chordata > Amphibia > Caudata > Salamandridae > Calotriton > Calotriton arnoldi. The sequence goes on along the minus strand of CAWUFW010000312.1, from coordinate 4,238,957 downwards.
TAGTGGTTCGTGTGCGGAGGCAGATGTGGCTCTGTGGTAGATGTGAGGGGGCCAGGGGTCTGTGTGGGCCCCCGGGTGGATGCCTTTCCTAGCGGAGGAGGTGTCTGCATCCGTGCATGGTGTCCATTTGGAGATGGCGGTCTGGTTGTTGTCTCAGGGGTGCTGGTGGTCCGTCTGCTGTGTCAAGTTAGTGGTCCACATACTTGTTGTAGGGCTTGTTGATCTGGAGGTGGTCGATGCTTCAAAGCTAATTGCTTAGGACACACAGAAAGGCAGGTTTTACCCCATTGCACGCCCTATTTTCAGATTTTACCCCATTACACGCCCTATTTTCAGATTGTAGCCCATTGCACGCCCTATTTTCAGATTTTACACCATTGCACGCCCTATTTTCGGCTTTTACCCCATTGCACGCCCTATTTTCAGATTTTACCCCATTGCACGCCCTATTTTCATATTTTACCCCATTGCACGCCCTATTTTCAGATTTTACCCCATTGCACGCCCACAGTCTCATTGTTTTACACAACGTACACACTCCAATAAATTATTGACCACTGTCAAGAGACTACAATTGTGCATTTATTCACAGACGACAACCTATATTGACTGATTTACACAAAGGACACGCAACAATTTTGGATTGGGTAGTCCAATTTGCACCATGAAGACTCTAGTCTTACACATTTGACAAACTGTAAAGCATCTCTGTACTGAGGAGACATTCCCAGCACGGATGAAGTTTTGTTATTTTCACTGCACATACTGTGCAACGTACCCTTTTCAGAGTGATGTACCCATGCAGGACAATAACATGCAGACAGGGTATGTGTGTAATTTTTTTTTATTGGCACACACTGATTGTGGTCATTTTGCTATGAGATACATTGGAGGGGGACTGTCACAATGTGACTTGCTCAGTTAAAGAAATTGTTTATTATTCGGTCCCTTCGGGCAGTTCCTGCTGCATTTACTGTGGGGTATGCACCACCTGCCTCATCTTCAGCATCATCCTGGTCATTGTCCGGTGCAGCAGGCACTTGAATCCATGGAGCATTTGTGCACACACATATATTGTGCAATACACAACATGCAAGGATGATTTTGTTGACCATTTCAGGGCTGTACAGCAGTCTGCCACCTGTGATGTCCAGGCAACGGAAACGTGACTTTAACACACCAAATGTGCACTCCACAATGGACCGGGTGCGTCTGTGGGCCGCATTATACTGCCTCTGGGCCTGGGTGGTGGGGTTTCGGAGGGGTGTCATCATCCACGGGCATAGTGCATATCCTTGGTCACCTGTAACATGTGATAGCAAGATGTTTACATTATTGGTTGTGCAGGCTGTGTAGTTGGTGTAGATGGTTTGGTGGTGTGTCATTTGTGTTATGTTGGATTTCATGATAGGCATGTGTTGCTTCGGACTGATTACAAGCATCACTGAGAATTAAATTGCCTCACTGTTGATACTCCCTTCCCCAAGCCTCATCAATTGTGTGCGCTGCGCGGTTGCATGACTGGCTCTTCTAACATCTATCGATGGCACTCATCCACCCTCCTCACAGTCAGTGCCATGTGAACGTTGAAATGGCAATGGGCCACACCAGACACGGTTCACGTTCAGTTGTGCTGCCCCAATGCACAACACATGCTGTTTCCTGTCCCGAGCGGACACCTATCAACAGTCCTCAGCCCCCTCGCATGCAGGGCCCATTGCAGGCAGGAACGCTTCACCCACACCATCAGCATCATCAGACGCAACACTGTCCACTCCGTGGACTACGTACTCATTCAGGAGTGTAGCCTCCAACTCACATGCCACGACTACTCAAGGTACATTTGACTCAGGGAAAAGTTAGCTGACATCAGACTGTCCCAGATCTTCACCACACTGATCCACAAGGCAGGGCACACCTTTGACGGCTTCTTTGCTTGTGTAGACTACGTCCAGTTTCTCGGACCCACTAAATGCACATGTGTTGACCACTTACGCATGCACTACCTTGTTGATGTACCCCAAACCACCGTTGACCACATGCAAGCCCCCACAAAGTTGGTGTAGATCAGTCACCGATGACATGCTACACACCACCATCGACAGCAACAACCACAACACTGCAGTCATCAACAATAGCGCAAGTCCACATTTTCCAAACATGTATCTCCAACTGCGTATGCACCCTTGTCCCACTATGCAACTGCAACATACGGCAGGCAATGAATTCCACCACGGTCAGCACCAACCTCAGAGTTGGCAGATGCAGCTGCTGACACATGGAGTGGAGCTGGTGCAAGCTTTGGGATACCAGTAAACTGCACCACCATCACGTACAGAATGCTCATATTCAACATCAACAATACGCACACACACCAAACTGCTCTTCCAGGTAGGATTGCTGTGATTTGCAACATGGATGATCAACAGCTGGGGCGTGCTATACGCAGGGGAAACATGAGTCATCATCCTCGTAACAGTACAATCAGCATGTGGCATCACCTGGTGGTCCAACGCTTTCGGATGCCCCCACCCCAAATCTAGGTACCTAGGCCCCATATTTGACTCCTCCATCTCCATGTACCTACAGGTGTACGCAGTGGCCTGCAGCTGCTTCGCCAGCCTCTGCATCCTCCATGCAACCTTCACATAGATCCCCCCCATTGTCGGGTGTAACAGTTACCCACACAGTCATTACCATCAGGCTGGGCTACAGAGACACACTATATGCCAACATGGGCACGTCTGCAGTCAGCTTACTCCCAACTGTCCAGCACAACACCTACACACTGGGTCTTGTGTTCCTATTTTTATTATGGATCGTGTGCCTCCATCGCACATACATGGTTCCCACCTCTCACCACATTTGCTTATGGGTGGCACAGGGGCTAAGCATTTGAGGATGGTTTGTCTACATATCTAGCCACAGTTCCCACAGTTCTTGGTGTTGTTGTGTATGGTATGTGGGCATGTTGATTGACATGTTGTATGTGTGATTGTTACATGTACATTCTCACAATTGTGAGTTGCATGAATATGGAGTTGAGGCGTGTGGTGTGTTCAGTTAGTACTTACCAACAAGAACTGCATTTCCATATGTACCATCCTGGAAGCACTGGTTTATGATGGACTGTCGGAAGATGTAGGAATCATGCACACTCCCTGGGAACTTGGCTATGACATTGGTGAACAGTCCCCGGTGGTACACTAATGCCTGCAAATTCATGGAATGGGTGTGCTTTCTGTTGCGGTATATGTGTGCACTGTCCGCAGGGGGCACAAATAGGACATGTGTGCAGTCAATTGCACCCAACACCTGTGGGAATCCGGCTATGGCGTAGAATCCTTGCTTGGTCTCAATCTGTTCCTGCACAGTGTTGGGGAAGTGAAGGCGCTGGGGTATCAGGCTGAGTATGCCATCCAAGACAGTTGGGAGGAAGATTGAGAAGGCTGCCTGTGAGACTCCTCCAACCCTGGCCGTTGTTGGTTGAAAGGTCCCAGAGGCCAACATATGCAGCACGACCAGCAGCTTTGTCTGCGGAGGGATGTTGGTTCTCCGCTGTGTTTGTGGCATCAGCCTGTGGGCTATCAGGTTCAGGATGTGTTGGATGGATGTCCTTTTGAGCCTGTAGTGGGCAATGACATCCTCTGGCGTCAGGTCTGCGAGGCTGAGACGTCTGCGCAGGGCCCGCTGTCGTCTTTGGCGCTTCCTTGGTGGTGGTCCTGGGGGGGTAGGCAGTGGCAGTGGTGGTTGTTGCCTTCCTGGGACTCTGAACTGAATGATTAGCACCTCCATGGTGTCTGTGGGTCTTCAGGTGTGGGTCTGGGCTGGCCTCCCTTATATACCTCCATTTATCACCATTTTTCAATTTTTAGACCTGTTTTTTTCAGGTCTTATTTTTCCTGCAGCTAAGGGGCCTTAGCAGGACTTTTTTTATTGCTTCGCGGGTCCGGGACTTCATTGGTAATAGTGCGATGGTGTGCTAGCGACTTTTTTCGTGAAATTTTGAGAAGGAACGCCTACTTTGCATATCAGTAGCGGAAACTATCGCTGCCATGCACGGCGATAGTAAAAACGATAGCTATCGCCGGAAAGCTGTCGCTTGTTAGCGACATCTTTGTAATAGGGCGATAAAAAAAAACGCGTTAGTGAGAGGAAAGTGCCGCTAACGCGGCGTTAACAGGCTTGATAATATGCCCCACAATTCTTGCCAATTGCAGGGCAAGTTGGAAAGTTACTAAGATGAGTCTTGGATCCACCTCTATAGCAAGAACATAAAAGTTTCTTGCCCGGACTTTTGACCGGCTTTCCCTTAGTGTTGATGACGCACACAGATTCACTTCACTCCTCAGTGGTCAAAACAGCATTAACAATAGCAGAATCTGGGTGCAACATTTTGGAAGAAATAAGAGATCTTTAAATACCCTCTGCGAGGTCAAGAACTTCAATTAGTGTTGGGTTTCGACAACTTAAGAGCCTTTCTTGCACTTTTCTAGTAGCGCAATTGAAAACAAATTGGTCATGAATGTAAATACAAAAAGAACAATTGATGGATAGAATGCAGAACAATGTCATACATTCACCCCAGTACAGAGATCTGTGCCTAAATCCATTGTTTTTTTGCTCACCATGCCATTCCAGTTTAAACCCAGCCATATGCAAATCAGTCTTGACCCTGCGCCCAATGGAAACAGTCCAGCCCGAACTGCCAGGCCAGGTTCTCCCTGTACTGGAAACAAGCATCCTAGAACCAGTTTTGGGGTTTCACCCCTCATCAGCCAGGATAGCTTGACTCCAGTGGCATGGAGAGCACGGGACCCACATCTGGGCATACCCGTCCCACTCGGGGTGACAAATGCAAAAACAACAATTGATGGGCAGAATGCAGAATAATGTCATACATTCACCCCAGTACTGAGATCTGGGCCTAAATCCATCGTTTTTGCTCCCCATGCCATTCCAGTTTGAACCCAGCCACATGTAAATCAGTCTTGACCCTGCGCCCAATGGGAACAGTCAAGCCCGAACTGCCAGGCAGTTTGGGCTGAACTGTTCCCATGAGGCACAGGGTCAAGACTGATTTGCATACAGCTGGGTCTGAACTGGGGTGGCCAAGTGAGCTAAAGAACGATGATGCATTCAACCCAGATCTGTGAGTGTCTGAATAGTTTCAGCGCTCTGTCCATCATCTCCTTGTGTTTGCTTTGTTCGCCCTAAGTTGGCAGGGTATGCCCAGACGTGGGTCCCTTGCTCACTTTGCCACTGGATTCAAGCTAGCCTGGCTGGTGTTTCCCCCAAACCGGTCCCAGGATGCTTGTTTCCGGTCCAGGGAAGACCTGGCTTGGCAGTTCGGGCTGGACTGTTCCCATGAGGCACAGGGTCAAGACTGATTTGCATATAGCTGGGTCTGAACTGGGGTGGCGAAGTGAGCTAAAGAACGATGATGGATTCAACCCAGATCAGTGACTGGGGGGTGAGTGTCTGAAAAGTTTCAGCGCTCCGTTCATCATCTCCTTGTGTTAACCATGAATTTAAATATCCAAGTTAGTACCAAATTTGCATGTAAATGCCAATACTCTGAGAGCTGAGACATACTCCTCAACATTTTCTTCAGCAAGCTGCTTGCGTTTGAAAAAGGCATGGCGTTCAAGCATTATCTTTGGTTTGCCAGAAAATTGCTTGCGTAATCTAGCAATGGCTTCATTCTATTGACCATCCCCAGATGGTGGAGAAATGGGTGGCAAACTGTCAAAAATCTGCTGTGCAGCATGACCAAGGCTATCAAACAATAAAGCAAATCTGCGCGCAGGGTTTTAGCCAGTGGCATCAATAGGGACAAGATGATTTTCAAATAATCTGAACCGATGTGCTCATTTTATTGCAGGTTTGCCAGGTTGACTTAAAAGACGTGGAGGTTGAGTAAGTGTTTGTTGCGAATTTGCCATGGCAGACTTATGACTCGCTTTAGAGGAGGACATCGAAACAATTAGCAATACTGTAAAGACTAAAATTGTGTATAATGTGCCTGTCACTGAACGTGCAGGCAAGCTTAGTTGAAATCTTACACAACTTTAACCAATGGTGTGCCTGTCCCCGAGCGTGCAGGCAAGCAAAGTTAAAATATCACAAAGTTTTACACAAATGGTGTGCCTGTCACCGAGCATGCAGGCTAGCAAAGTTAAACTATCACACAAGTTTAAATAAATGGTGTGCCTGTCACCGAGCATGCAGGCAACCAAAGTTAAAATAACACACAATTTTAAACAATGGTGTGCCTGTCACCGAGCATGCAGGCAAACTTAACAATGATACCTGAACATGCCAGTTCCAGCATGTTGTGTGCCTGTCACCGATAATGCAGGCAAGCTGTGAGAAGCTGGGAGGTGAGTAGAATTTTAAATAGCAGTGCGCCTGTCACCGGGTGTGCAAGCAAACCGTGTCGAAAACGATTGATTGTCCCCAAAATAAGATGGCTGCCACCAACGTGGAGCATAGTGACGCATTGCTTAAACAACCAGGCGCGTCTGACTATGAAGTCATGAGACATGCCACCTGCTGTGGCACGTCTCTGCCGTGGGGCCAAATAATGCTGAGGGGCAACCTGGTGCCAAACCAGCACTGAAGGGCAGCCTGCTGTTGTGCATCTCTGTTGTGGGGAAAATCAATGCCGATGAGCAGCCTGGTGCTGCACATTATCACTGTGCCCAATTAAAGCTGCAGAGAAGGCTCCAGAGCATATAAAAATAAATATAGTCGAGAGCGGTGTCGGTGGGCTGATGAGCACCAGCAACTCCGCACCAAGACGAAACGTTACGCATCGGGTGAGACAAGGTGGAATCCTAGCGCCTTTTTATTTCTTTTTCATATTAATGCCCTTGAAATTGGTTCACGTCTAGTTCTTGTTTTACTATACGCAGACGGTGTTGTCCTCTTGGCTCGCACTGATAATGTTCTGCAAGCACTGGGTTTTATAGTTTTATACAGGGGCTGAACCTTACAGTAAATAATGACAAATCCTATATTTTAACATATGGGCCAAAGAAAACCTGTTCAAAGAATTTTTTAAAGAATTTTTTTAATGGACATACACCGATTAAGAAAACAATTAATTTTAGCTAATCGGGCATTCTATTTAGCGCCAATCTGAGATGGGACCGCCTAATTACTCAAAAGTACCAGTCGATAGAGGTGGTATGTGAATCTCAGTTTAGATTTGCGAAAAAGTTAGAACATAAACCCCCCAAAGAAATATCAATGCTAAACAGAAGTAAATGCTTGTCAGTGGGCACATATGGTGAGGAAGTATGGGAGCATATTTCTATAAAGACCATTCAGGCAGCAGAAAATAAGTTTTTAACCAGGCTTTTAGGACTCACTAGATCCACCTCAGGTTTTATCACTCACAATGAAATGGGCCTAGATTTCCTAGAACCTATGGTGGGCCTGGCACCCACCTTTCTGTGGGCTAAAATTTGGTCCAACCCCGGAGCTAAGCTTCACTCAGGGAATAGAGGAGGATTGACTGAAACAGACAAATATGCTAGCTATCCCATGGATTAAGTACATAAAAAGACCGAGGATTATATAGTGTCTTTGAGAAGACTAGTGAGATTAGATCATGCACAAAGGCCTTGGTAAAGGACTCATATTATGCACATAGAGACAAGATGAGACTTGAGATAGTTCTAGATATGGTAATTGTCCATTCATATATTCCATTGTCAACTTGCGAAGGCATAAAGCTCTTTCAGGGATAAAGACACCAGAACATAGATTTTATTTGACTCGCCTTTGAGTAAACATGATTAACTTCTTGGTGGCTTTTCCCTTTGCTGGGACTTGGTTCGCATCATTACCCTGCTGCATATGCGACGGATTGTCTATACAGTCCACTAAGCACTTTCTGTTATTTTGCACTCTATATTCTGCTTTTAGAACCCGGTATTTAGGCCCAATTTTAGCTGGAAAACATTTTAAAACACATCAAGAAGGTTTGTTGGCCCTACAACATTGCGAGTCGCCAACAACCTGCTATGCAGTGTTGGATTCTATTACTCAGGCAAGGAGCTTAAGGAAAAATATGCTGCATGATGCAGCTAAAATGATATGGAAGGGAACTGATGACGTACATTTTAGAAATTGATTATGTGAAACTAATTTGTGTGATCTGTTTGTACTTGTTTGTAAAATGTGCTTTTATGGTCTTGTTGTTGACCGAATAAAGATTATTTTGAACTTTTACATGGTCAAAGACTTCACTGATGACATCTCAAACGACATCACTGATGACATCATCCAGTGAGTGTAAGTCTTTTCTAAGAGGTTATGAGTGTAAAACATATATACTAAGCTACTACAAAAGTCACATTAGTATACTAGGTGCACTACTAATGTGTGATACTACTTCTAAGATATATTATGTGAGTGGCTAAGTCACTGTGTGTGTCCATGTGTGAGTGGGTATGTGTGTGGTTGTATGGAAGTGTGAGTGGGTGCGTGAGTGGTTGTGGGGGTGTGAATGGGTGTGTGTTAGACCTGGTATGCTTGGCATGGTTTTCCCCTGTCTTTTTGCCTATGCCTCCTGTATTTTTGCTGTGTGCTGGATTTAGTTTTTGCTGGTCTAGATGCTTTGAGCACTTTGCCACTGCTGATCAGTGCCAAAGTGCAAGTGCTCCCTCTCTAAATTGTAAATATGGATTGGTGTTTTCATGATTGGCTTGTTTGACTTACTACTAAGTCCCTAGTACAGTGCACTGTGTGTGTCCATGGACTGTAAGCCAAATGTTGCTAGTGGGCCTGCAGCACTTACTGTACCCCCCACACAAGCAGCCTTTCAAAGGGGTCTCAGACCTGCCACCGCAGTGTCTGCACATAGTTTTTACTGCAATGTCAACCTGGCAAGTGCACCCACTTGCCAGGCCCTAACCTTCTCTTTTATTACATGTGAGTCACCCCTAAGGTAGGCCAAAGGTACCCCTGTGGAAAGGGTGCAGTGTATGTGAAAGGTAGGACATGTACTGATGTGTGTGACATGTCCTGACAGTGACATGCAGGGTATTTTGTTTTTCACTATTGAAAGGCTATCTGTCCCATAGGATAGAATGGGAGTTTATTTATAACATCTTATAAGTATAATTACCCATTGGGGCAAGATAGAAAGATGGAGGAGTTTAGTATGCCTGAACTTAGAATATAAAAATGCATCTTTTAGTAAAGATTATTTTTATATTGTGTGTTTGAAAATACCACTTTTAGAAAGTGGGTATTTTCTTGTTTAGCCATCCTGTGTGTCTCTGCTGGTTTGTGGATTGACTGTCTGGCTTTTGAGTGGCTGGGGATGTGCATTCACTGTAAACAGCCACTGGGAGGGTTGAGTTGTGTCCTGTCTTTCCTGAATGAGTCAGGAATGGGCTGAATAGACCTGGGCTGCATTTAGAGTAGGGGGAGGAGATTTCCTTGCACCTGAATGGGCCTGGTCTGTCTTACACTATGTTGTCTCCACCTCCTGCCGGGAAGCTGGGCCAGGGAGAACAGATCTAATTTTGATTGAGCACAGAGCCTCTCTGCCACAAGAGAACAAAGAGAAATTGAGTATAAATATTGGGGCCCAGACCCCAGAACTTTAGAATACTTCTGGACTCAAGAGGAACTTCTGCCAAGGAGAAGAGCTCTGAAAGCTGAAGGAGAAGTACTGCCCCTTTGCTGTGTGCGGTCTGGGGTTGGCCTGTAGTGGCTGTTTCTGCTAAAGAGAGGACAAAGACTTTGCAGTGTGCTGTGTATCCTGCTTGAAGACGATCTCCAATGGCTTGAAGTAGAGCTTGCCTCCTGTGATGAAGTCTCAGGGACACAAAAACTTCACCACCAGCTCCCCTGAACTATCTTGCTGGGAGTTCTGACCTGCTGAGAGGGCCTGTTCCTGTGTTGGGCCTCTGAAGGTTATTCCTGCTACTGGGAGCTGGGAAAAGAGAAGCAACTAAAGAAGCGTGGTGCATCCGCACCCGTTTCCGAAGCATCGCCGCTGTGCCGCTGAAGAGACCAACGCAGCGCCTGCCCGCAGCTGGAGAAATCACTGCACGCCGAGTCTCGTGCACCGATCTCCGCCAAGACTACAACAACGCTGGGGCCGCAGTAAGAAACCGACACATCACCTCCACGCACACACAGTAAGAAACCAACGCACCACCTCTTCTTCAGTAAGGAACCGACCAATCACCTCCCCTGGAGCAAGGAACCGACACATCACCTTCCCTGTGCGTAAGGAAATGAAGCATCACTTTCTCTTAAAAGTCATATCTTGATAGCTGTATGTTGGATTTTTGTCATTGTTTGATTTAGATAAATATTACTTATTTTTCTAAACTGGTGTGGTGTCCATTTGTAGTGTTTTCACTGTAATACTGTATGTGTGCACACATGCTTTACACGCTGCCTCTGAGATAAGCCTGTCTGCACGTGCCAAGCTACCAAGGGGGTGAGCAGGGGTTGTTTAAGGGCGTAACTTCCTTATCCGGACAAGAAGCAAGGGTCCCTACTTGGAAAAAGGTGCAAACCATTGCCAACTAGAGACCCCCATTTCTAACAGTGTGAAAGTGGTTGTATGGGTTTGTAAGTGGGTGTGTGATTGGTTGTATGGGTGTGTGAGTGGGTGTGTGAGTGGTTTTATGCATCTGAGACTGGGTCTGAGAGAGTTTGTGTAGGTGAGTGGGTGGGTGTCTGAGTTCCTGTATGGATGAGTGAGTGGGTAAGTCAGTGGCTGTATGGGTGAGTGAGTGATTGTGTGAGTGCCTGTATTGATGAGTGTCTGCATGTGTGAGTGAATGAGTGGGTGTGTGAGTGACTGTATGACTTAGTGTGTAAGTGGCGGTATGGGTAAGTGAGTGACTCTGTGAGTGGTGGTATGTGTGAGTGAGTGGGTGTGTGAGTGAGTGGCTTTATGGATGAGTGAGGGGGGTGTGAACGGTTCTATGGATATGTGAGTGGGTATATGAGTGGCTGTGTGGGTCTGTGAGTGCATGCATGGATGGTCCTGTGGATGATGTTATCAGTGATGTCATTTGAGATATAATCAGTGATGTCATCAGTGATGTCACTAGCCATGTCATGAGTGATGTAATATGCTAGGTCTCAAAGCAGTGCATTGTGGGGGCGTAAGTTATAGTTAGCTCACTGCTTTTGTATGAGTAAAATCTGAGCCTAACCATACCATCCCTGTAACCTTTGATTTTTTAAGGGAATTTTTAAGGTTTTTAAATTCTATTTCCTAACTATACCGTCCCTGAAACCTTTGGTTTTTTAAGTGAATTTCTAAGGTTTTTTAAATTCTATTTCCTAACTATAACGTCCCTGTAACCTTTGCTTTTTTTTGTGAATTTCTAAGGTTTTTTAATTTTATTTCCTAACTGTAACCTGTAAGTGTCTCTATGGGTGTGTGAGTGGGTGTGTGACTTTCTGAGTGGG